>CM053578.1:36233621-36657424 GCA_028646485.1 Cryptoprocta ferox
ATATAGTATATAGAAGATATATATATTCTGACTATGTAATACATCTATAGTGAGAAGATACTTTTGTATTTTATTTTATAAATTTTATAAATATGTGAAATACGTATATATAAAAGTTCCCTGACATTTATTATCATACTCTGTCTTCTAATCATCAAACAGATGTTCTGGGGACCAAGGAAGATGAAAGAAATAGCAAGGTCCTTAAGGACTTACAGGATCACAATTTTGTGACCATTAAAGCTCCTTAAAGGCAGAAAAAGATCTTATATCTGCGTTTTTTTCCCATTGTACATAATATGCCCTCCCTAAGAATTTTTGAGGGAGAGATAGATTGTGATTAGAAGTGCTTTCAGTGTCTTAAGCTAATATAGCTTGAAGATCCCTTCTCTTGTAGGCCCCTTCCAAGTCCCACTTGGAAGGATATATCTAGGATATATTCTAGGAGGATATATCTTTTGTTTTTGTAAAATATTTCTAAATTCCAATTCACTAAGCCTGCTCCCTCCTTTAGTTTTGAATTTTCTATTGCGATATGTTACACTAATAGTGAGCTGGGCATTGGAGCAGCCACAGGCATTTCATATCTTTAAATTTGTATCATTTTTCTTAAATGCAAATTGCCAAAGTTTATGACTTCACAATACCTGCATCTTCTCCTTACCTTTAAAGCACTCTGAAATAGAATATTTTATTCTGAAATAGGAATCACATACTACCGATGTACATACTATGAAAACTGGGGGCTCAAGTTGGCTTCCTACAAGATCACAGGACTTTAATTTTAATTATTTTATTGACAATGCAAAAGAAATATTTCTAAAGGAAGTGCTTCATTTACGATTTCTCCCTAAGGAAAGAAAAGCTTTCCTTTCTAACCCCAATGAAGTTAATATTGCATAGATGAAATCTTACTATCTTTCTAGGATGATAAAGATGCTAACTAAGGTACAAAACCTTTGTAGTGTAGAGGCCAAGAGCAGGCTGCCCCAATATGTGCCAGTTTGGCATGCAGATTGAAGAAACTTTGACACCCTCCTTCCCACAATCACCAAAAAGAATTTAGATAGAATACCTGCTGCAGAAAGAAAGCTATCATCATAGATAACTACATTATGATATGAAGTAGGTATGGTAGACAGGGAGAAGCCTAGCAAGGCCTATTTGGTCAAATTTCCCTCTATGTCCCATAACTTCTACCTGGCCCACCAAACATTTGTTTACCAAACATTTGCTCTTTTCTATCTTCCTATAAATTGCATTCCTTCCCTTTGAAGTCCCAGACCCAGTTCCTATGAATTGTCTGGCTGTCTTTGGAATCTCATAGTCTCATGTCGGTGTGGATTCCCAAATATACAAAATTAAATTTTATTTTCTCTGGTTAATTTGTTTCATGTCAATTTAGTTCTTAGACAAGCTAGAAAAACCTTAAAGGACAGAGGAAAAATTTTCCTACCCAACAGTAGCTTGAGTTAAAATCCTTCTCTGTTCAAAATCTTATACATGCCATGTAGTGTGTGTATACACACACACACACACACACACACACACACACAGTGCTGGTAAGTGTCTGAACTCAACCACTTTGTGTCCCTATCAATTATAAAAGAGTTTCTAAAACCAAACAGCTTTTATAAGGACATCTTATTTGCACACCCCAGATGATAGGAAAGGGCAGACCCTGAAGTAAAAACCCATAGCATAATGTAAAGCACCTCTTATCCAATTCATGCAAGCAATGGTAAATTATGGTAAGTTATAAAGAAAGTACAGAAGGCAAATTCAGTAAATTTCAAGGACTCTTGAAGTTCCAGAGAATATTCCTTACTGAACCTCATACCTAATATTAGGCACCTCTCATTTCCAAGTAATAGTATGTCCCTGTATGGCATATTCCAAGCAATTCTTAGACCAGATAATCCACCTTCAAAAGATCTTGGACTTTATCTGGCCCCAAATGGAAAAGAACATTTACCCTTTACCATAGTTTCAATCTCTTTCTTTGGGGGAAAATAAAAGATGGTGATTTGTGTCTGAATTAGCACCTTTCTTAAGGGAATTAACAACCATGTTTCCTTGGGGTTATCCTAGAACCTTAGACTCTAAGATTTCATCCTTTTAGGTTGTTAAATGAACCATCATTACATTCAAAATGAGATGAAAGAAATTGCATGAGGATACTAAAAGACTAAAATGGGAAGCTTAGTTATAAATCAAAGAGAGTTCCCATTCCTGTTCAAGTAGATGAGTCCCAAATATATAAGGAGATACTGGGGGGAGTCAATGACATAAAGAAACATCACATAAACCCACTTATGTACAATGCAGACTTGGCTGCATCTATTATTACTTTTTAGCTATTTTACATTTCAAAAGGAACAAAACTTCAGGTCAGAAAATTTTGGAACCTGGAGGAAAAAAATTATGAATTTGATTGCATAGAACCACATTTGCTCATTTATTCATTGCTGCATATAATAAACATTTGTTGAGTGTTCCATATGTATCAGACAGTGCTATATCCAAGAGAAAACAAAGAGTTTTTTTAAGCCCCTTCCTTTAGGAACAACCAGTTTAATTGGAAAGGTGAAAACTCAACAGTAAACAATTAAAATACAATATCATAATTGCTTGGGCAGAATGAAAGGGAGAGGTGTTCCTTGAGGTAGGAAGTGGACTAAGGATGCTTTTGTTTTATGTCAAAACTGCATATTTAATGAATGACTTTGGTTTTTCTAGGTTTCAAGAAAGAAAGGATTACACAAAGAGTCATAATCCCTCATTCCAGTGTTGGTTCTGCTAATAACTAATTATGTGACATACATTTCCACTTTCTGGAACTCTGTTCTTCCATTTACAAGACAAAAGAAGTTTGACGAGATGTTCTCTACAGTTTCAGGTCTACATTCTCTTATTTCAGAGGAATTTCCTAATTAGTTTCCTGTTAATTCTCTTTCCTGTGGGTAGTGTTTAGTAACATACAATGACACAATCTATTTGTACTTCAACTGGCCAGTTATTTCAGAAAAGTCTACCTATATGTCTTTTTCTCATCTTCTGTCTCTACTGACTACCCCATTTGCCTCTTTCTTCAGCAAAGGAAGTGAAGCACTTTATAATTGCTCGTTAGCATTATGCACAGGAACAAGAAAGGAATTTATTTTTTAAGAAAGAGATGCTAAAATTGTCCTTTATTCCTACAAGATCATCCCTGCTCTGAAGGGAAATCCTGGCTTGCGCAATACATTTTCTAACACTTTGCTGGAGTAGATTGCTTTGCCTTTAAGAAAGAATTACCCTTGTGTAAGTGGTGGCTATATCTAGGATATAGATATATCCTATATATCTGTCTGTCAAACTGTCATTTGCCTGGTTTCTGGGGCAAAGGTAGAAATAAGTCCAGGGCTTCCTTTCCACGGATTCCAGTATATCTGTGCAAAATTCCACCATAAATTGTCTAGTGTAAGGAAAGAGAAGTGCCCTAAGGAAGTGTGAAAACAGAGAATGGAGTCAATTTGGCAGATACCTCTAGTTCTCTTTACACCATCCAAGTGTGGCTATGGTTTTCTGAGCCCCTGGACCAATGTGAGTTAGAGACCTCACTCTAGAGTGTACATTGTAGGTTTCAAAGTGGACTCCTCAGAGACCAAAGACTGAATTTCACACAGTGGTCTGTCTATATGAAAAGATTTGGTGGTTTCAGTTTGTTGCCCATTAATTTTCTTCACCAGAAACTCATCCACTGTCACATATTACAAAGTTTTCATTTTTCTTTTAATGAAATCTAAGTATGAAGTGGTGAGAATAAAAATCTTTTCAAAGAAAACCTAGGATAACTTACCTACATGTCTCACTGTAAAACTTCATCGATCCTTATCTCTTATGTATATAATAAAGATCTTAAGCCTCACTTTCACGCCTGAACAAAATTGGTAAACAAGGTAGGAAAACTGATTCGACTGTAGCTTCCTGTAACTAAAGAACATTTTGCTACATTTAGTCTATAGACAGGTAGAAATGTTAAGTGGAAAGATCAGAATAGCGTCTGTTAGGAACTCAACCTCACTGAATGGCACCTGAGCTTATCTTATAAGCAAAGGCAGGAAACATTGCATAAAGGACCTGAGGCCTTTGGAGTTACCATGGTTCCCACTGGGCCTATGAAAATCTTGCCATGGAGTAGAAGACCTGCAGTCTTCTCACTGCAGTGAAGAACATAGCAGAGTTGACAAAATGAGGACTCTGGCATTATGATGTCAACATCCAGAACAGCAGTGAAAGAGCCCCTGGTATCTAACAAATGTGTTGGTACATAAGGATATCTCCAGGAGAGGGCTGATCTACAGCAGCCGTGGATTAAGAGAGATGCAGGATAAATCTGGCAGGAATTGGTGGGCATAGAGAGCAATAAAGCTGTGAAGCCCTGGGCTGAGATGTGTTTCTGAACTAGTTGGTTTACAAGAAATACTTGGAGGTGAGAATTGCATAGTTCAGGGTGCTTAAGTAATGGATTAGGTGGGAGCAAGAGCTTGTGTTGTTATTTGGCTTAAGCAGAGACTTCGTTGTGGAAAATATAAAAGGGTACCTCTCACACTGGCACACTTTGTCCTCAATTCATTCATTTAACAAATATCTCCTAAGCCCCCACTCTATTAGGTTCTCTGCTAGGATTAAGATATACTGTGGTAAATAAAATAGACTTGATTCTTGTCTTTATGGAGCTTATGGTCTAACGAAGTTTACAGATAAAACAAGCAAACAAGTAAGTAAATGTATGATTACATGATGATAGATATTATGAAGGAAAATAGAGAGCTAAGAAAGAGATTGATGGGGTATTGAGATGTACTGTGGTTAGTTCAAAAAAGGGTTTCTGAGGAGAGGACACTTCAGGGTGAGTCAAAGGAGCAGAAGGGGACATGGTCAAAGAAACAATGGTGGAAAAAATTTGCATGCCTGGGAATGGAAGCCAAGACCGCATAGCTGGAGTTTGGTGACAGATTTCACCAAATTGGCTCTTAACTTGAATAAGCAAAGCTTGGACCCATTGTCTCTCTTAATTTCCTCCGTTGCCACAAACTGAGAAGATGCTCAGGAAAAATAAAAAGATTGATGACAGGCTAGAAGTCTTTGATAGACCCTTTTCCAACTTCCCATTAAAAAGTTTTATTGGAAACAAAGAGAACTTATGTCATAAACTAGGAGTTGGCATAGGGAGGTAGGAAAAGCAAAAAAATTGTGTGTGGAGATGGGGCCAACAGCATTATTTTGTTCTTCAGTATCATAATTAGAGAAATATTGGTTTAAATGTGTATAAGATAAACTTAAAGATATAATTGGTAGAATATGAAACAGAAGTTCTCTCTTTTGAATCTCTCCAAAAGACAAAAGCAAACAAAATATGGTCCAAATATCAAGGGAGGAAACATAGAAACTGGCAAGGAAGCACAGCAAATAGAACCCATAAAACAAGATGACAGAAGTAAGACCAAACATATCAGTTATGACAATGTATGTAAATGTGTTGAACTCCCCAATTAAAAGGCAAAGACTCTCAGATTGGAGTAGAAAACAACATTCAACAATATGCTGTTTACAAGAGACAAACTTAAAACAAAATGACTTGGAAAGGTTATAAATAAAGGCTAGGCTAAGATATATCTGTCAAATGCAAACAAAATGACAACAGGAGTGGCAATATTCATATTGACCAAAGTAGAATTCAAGATAAAAAGTATTAAAAATGCAAAGGGAATTATATTGTCTTTATAAAAGAAGTGATCTAAATGTAGTCACAGTCATTATCCAATGTATATACCAAGTAACAAAGAATCAAAATATAAAGGACAAAAACCTATACAAATAATTTTTAACAAAATTATAATTATAGCAGGAAACCTCAATACCTCACATCAATTCATGACAAACTAATTCAATAAAAATGAATAAAGACATAGAGAATTTGGTATATATTAAAATTCATACCTTCAAGATAGAAAATAAACAGAAACTCATTTAAAAAGTGACAATAGCCTAGGACATGAAAAGAATGGAAATAAATTCTCCAAAGCAGAACTTGTTTGAAATGTACTTTCAAAACACAGTGAAAATATTGTAAATTATCTAAACAAAATTTAAACAAAGAACTCCAGCAATATGAAAAGTTTAAAACTCACTCCTAAATCAATACTGCATCAAATATGAGGCACAAATTAGCAATGTAGACTGGAAAACACCAGAAATTATAAAACCAGTGAGAGCTAACATTTATTGATTATTTACATATGACAGAGACTCTGCTAACTGCATCCCGTATATTAACTCACTTGATTCCCACAACAAGCCTATGAGGAAAGTAATATTTTATTTGCATTTGCATTTGCAGAAAGTGAAGCTTGAGATAGTTAAGTCATTTATGCAATGCAAAATATGTAGCAAGTGGGAACGTGAAGATTCCGTTGTAATATAGTTAGGGGATGGACCAACGCTGTAGTCAGAGGCAATTATTAAACTTACATTATTTTATTTAAATTAAATAAATACAAACCTAGGAAGTCAGAAATACAGGGAAAAAAGAACTTTCAATACATAAGGAAGAAATAAAATATAACTTAAGAGCCATAGCCCAGAAGACTGAGAGACAAAATGTAAAAACAAATCCAAAGATCTTGGTCTTTGGGAAAGATAAACATAAATGAACATCTGACAAATATAATCAAGAAAATAAGGTGAAGAACATTAACAAATTTGAAGATGAAAAGAGAAGTGTAAAACCAGGTATGTGGGACATTTTAAAATATATGAGAATATTATATTCAAGCCTATGAAAATTCAATTGAAAATATGGTCAATTTGTATGGCTGTCTGGAAATATGGACTATAAGCAATTATGGTAAAATAAAATTATATAATTTTTGTTGCATAAATAAATGTGAGTGTTTTCTAAAAGAAGAAATTATTTCTATATTTTGGGGGGAAGGGAACAAAGAAAGTTCAAAGATCTATGTGTTCAAAAAAAACTCATTCCCTTTCCTTTCTGGACACACAGTGAGACTACAGTTCTCAGCCTCTCTATCATTTAATTTCTGGCCAGTGGAATATTCATGTTAGCATCAAGCTACTAAGATTTGAAGTTTTGTTTGCTACAGTAATTAGCATTCTTGCCCAATTCATACAGAAATTTTAATGGAAGGTTTTTTTTTATTTAAACAATGAACAACACATGGGCATACAAAAATTGAAAGAAAAAGAAACAAGCAGAGGAAACAGATTGAACAAAGAAGCATGGCCTAGAAAATAAAAGATAAGTTTGGGAAGAGCAAGTGGTTCCAGTGACCGCAGAAGTGTAGATGAATGTGGGTAAGAGAGACAGAGGAAGTTCAAACTGTAGTTTCTTGTCAGACCTTGTGGTTTGGGTTTTAATCTTAGGACATAGTGAGTCACTGCAGGTTAGTGGGAAAAAAAAAAGCATATCACCGTAATTATATTTGAGGAAAATCACTCTGGTAATTACTGAAACAATGTGTTGGAAAGATAAGTTGAAGAAATGCCTAACTGAAGAAAATCCATTGAAGACATAACAGTCTAGATAATGGGGATGGGATAAGTAGAGATGAAGAGAAAAAAAAGGAGAGAGACACAACAAAAATTGATGCGATAGAATTGATAGTAGTTGGAATCATACATAGAAACAGGATGTCAGAGCTGGAAAGAACTTTAGAAATTATCTATTCCTATCAGCTCATTTGCTAAATAAACTGAAGCTTAAAGCAATTACATGAATTGTTCAATGGTCCCAGAAGCTGTTAATTAGTGAGGCTAAAACAAAGACCAAATTCTTTGAGTTTCCAGTTCATTTCTTTCTCTCTCCTAACTTGGTGTATGGAGGGAGAGAGAGGAAAGATGTAGCAATATCTGGGGGTTAAACCCAGTATTAGGATAGCACCATAAACCAAAATAGAGGACCCACGAGCTAGGTCGTATCCAGTTGTAGTTCTAGTGGGTTATCTAGCTGAAAAGGTCTATTATACAGCTAAACATTCATGACTGGGGCCTGGGAATCAAGAGCAGAATCATATATTAAAAGTCCCATTTATAGTTATTATTGAGGACTATAGGAAAGGAGGGTAAAGAAGAAAGGGGGTAGGAGGGCTGAAAGGGACAAGGAGTGAGAAGAAATGAGAAAGTAGATAACTCCCGGTGCATGTTCTTGTAGAAATGACATTGAAGAAAACCGGAAGCTAGGAAAGAATACTAAAGAAGTGTCAATGAGATTGGAACGGCAAACAGATTTCAGATGCTATCTTTCAGGGTGGAGGTAGAAAGTTTTTGTGCGTTGGAAGAAAGGTTGAAGTATCTGACATCTGACTTCCTTCCAATTCAGAGACTATGATCAATTATTGTAGCAAAATGTGAAGTGAATTTTATTGACTCTGACTTCAACATTGTATTTTATGTCTGTGCCATTGACTACTGAATTCCAAAATGTATCTTTTATAAGTAGACACTAAATATTAAAATGATTAGGACTACAAGATCTTTTGACACTATTCTATATCAGGGGAATAGAGGCCAACTGTAAAGCAATGGGCGTGTGCGTACGCGTACAGACACACACACACACACACACACACACGCATGCATTTCCGCACATTCCCTTTGACTGCTTTGTACACAGTTTGCTTTGTTGCAGTGACCTGCATATATATTTCCATAACCTTCTTAGGTGATTTATGACATTTTCTCCTTGTATGCTACAACCATTTAGAAAGCTGCTTTCTGAAGAAAAAATAGATGGTTTTTCACTGTGCATACCATCTCCTCACTGCTTATTAAAGGGTCAGGTATACAAAATACGCACAATAAATGTAAATGATTGACAGAGCTGTCAGCATAATCTGTTTATTAAAAAATGGGAGGTCAAAGGCAAATACAACATTATTTCTTCATACAGCATCCAAGATAGAGGCACATACAATTATATATCGAAGCACTAACATAAGTAGAATTCAAAAAAAAAGTAAATTAATTAAATTTCCTTTGTACCCATAGCCTTAGCACATTTTATTTTAACTTTTCTTTAAATCACTTCTCCATTTCAGTACTTCAACCTTCCCAGTGTGTTCAGGCCAAATCTGTTCCTTCCTCTGGGCTCCCACTTGATTCTCCTGTTAGAAGATCTATCACATTGCATAATGTACAATTTGTGCAACCTGAAAGTTGCTCGATATTCACCAAATTGTGGGTACACTTAAGGTCATTTTAAAAGGCACAAAACCTATTGTTTTGAAGCCCTTTCTTACTTTTCCAACACAGAACCTCTGCCCTGTCCCCTCTATAGGTCCTCTCCTCCTTCTAGAATCTCCTACAGGTGCTCCCACAAGAGGAAAGACCACCGTATGTCAGCTGTAAGCCTGCCCCAACAGTCTTGAACTAGACTCCTTTCTGGGGACAGTCTCAGGTCACTTCTCCAGGCCCTGTTTGATGTGCTTTACTTGGATCACTGCCTGTCACTGCCTCAGGGCAGTCCAGCATGCCACCAGCTTCTATTGCTATGCCCTGGGTCACTGATGCCACCTTGGCTTGCTGCTGCCCCATCACCTCTGCCCTCAGCTGCTGCTCACTTTCCCCAGGCTAGTGTTGGCACCATCACTGCATTCCAGCCTGGGATCTGCTCTTCCTTCTGCTTCTCATCTCCAAGCCACCAAATAAAGCCTCTATGGCTCACTTGTGCTCCAGGGCTTCTCTCTTACCCGCAAATAGAAAAGTGGCTTCTCTTTCTTTGTGTTCTGCTCATTTAGAAAAGCCCCGCAGTCCTTCATCTCAGGGATATGAATACCCTTCAGCTACATTTATTGTGTTAAATACAGGTCTGAAACTTTTCTAAGTGTTTTAAATGTATTGGCTCCTTTCATCTTTACAAAATCTCTCTAATATAGATATAATTATCTCAACTTTGCAGCTGATGAAAGTAAAATATACAGAAGTAACTTACCCAAGGACATCTGGCCATTATTAGGCAGAGTTGGGATTGGAACCCAGGTAATATGACTGTCTGGTTCTGAATCTTGGACTCCCAACCACTACACTACTCAGCAGGAGCTTGGGACATCATGGGTCATCTAAGAGCCACATGTTCTTCCCTTCTACTTCCTAGGCCCTGTTGGTGACTCTGCAATTTCTGGTTAGTCATCAATTTTTGAAGAGATTTATTTTTTAACTAGGGTTTTCATTCAAACCTCTACAATTTAGCTTCTCATCTCAATTCAGCTAAGGTGACAGGCATTCTTGTATGTCACTTATTGTGACATCAGAATTCAAGAGCTTTCTCAAGAAGTTTCTAGCCCCATATAAATCAAAGAATATCTCTAGATAGTGGAGAAGAGTTGCCTAATCCACGGGCCTTGCTTTATCCTAACTAGTTCACTGGATCATCAAGAACATCCTCCCACTCGTTGACTACTAGGACTCTGCAAATGGACTGGAACACCTCCCAGGGTTGAACTTGAACTTTGTCTTCTATGTACTCATACCAGTACATACCATGTAGGAAATGTTCAATAAGAATTAAATGGATACATTTAAATAAATTGATAGGGTCTTTTGGTTATAGTGACAGTGTTAAATAAACTTAGAGTTTCAGTTAAAGGCCTAAAAGGATAGGTTAAATGTCTACTAATAGATGTGTAAATATTTATAATACCACTAATGCCTAGAACTCACACAACTGCTTTGAGACTCTTCTAAACAGATGTAAGGTAATACATCATAATCATAAAAGAGTTGAAGTAACAACAAAGTAAGAATTTACAAATGAGTGTACAAGGAAATGATCAAGACGTTATCACTTATTATTAGTTTTGTATTATGGGAAAAATCAGTTCTGATAACTTTTTTTAACAATTTAAAATATTTACTAGTAATCTATAATTGCCACTCTGTTATAACAATAAAATGACAATATACAAAGGAACGTCTTAGAAGGTGCATAAGAGTAGTTGTTTGACAACAAGCTCTCCGTGAAGAATACTCCCCCAGGAAGTCCCGTTGTCTACACCTGAAAACCATCAATAGACATTCACAGAGAGCGCATAGGACACAGACCTTTGCAAGGAAACATGGATGAATACTTGCAACTGTTTGTAAGGTGTCAGAAAGCTCGTCTCAGACTATATACATCCCTGCTATAGTTCATTTCCACTACATCCTTCTCATATGATTTCCTGATGTTATTTGTAAGTTGGTGCATTAGTTTTTTGTCACTGCAGCAACAAATTAACACATACAATAGCTTAAAACAACACAGATAGATGTATTACCTTATGGTGCTACAGGTTCAGAGTCTGGTACAAGGTCCCACCAGGCATCAACAGGTAGCACTCCTTGCTAGACACTCCAGGGTAGGATCTGTTTCCTACTTATGGGCACCACTGGAAGAATTCGGTTCCCTCTCATTGTCAGGTCAAGGTCCATGCATTCTTGCTCCCTATAAACTGAGGATCATTTCCAAGTTCCAGAAGCTACCACATTACTTGGCTCATGGCCAGTTTCCTCTATCTTCAAAGCCAGGAATGGTGGTTGAGTTGTTCTCCTGTCACATGTCTCTGACCAACTCTTCTGCCTTCCTCTTCCACTCTTAAGAACTTGTGATTCCATCAGGTCCTTTTACTCAATCCAGGATAATATATTCATCTTAAGGTCCTTAACTTTAATCACATCCACAAAGTCCCTTTTTTCACAGGTTCTGGGGATTAAAGCATGGACTTTTGGGGACAGAGGGCATGATTCTGCACATCACACCTGGGCATCAAGAATGCTTGGTACCAAGGCCATTCTCTACATCTGCAATATCAGACTGCACCACCACCATCACATCTCCATGCAATTGTTTTGCACATTCCCCTATAATAGAAAAATGCACTTGTGTTCATATATAATTTTATTTCAAGGCCAGAATTATGTGATGCCATTCCCTGAGATATTCTACCGTTTAGCATTTGCAGATTTACTTTGGCTCCTTAGGCATGGAGAAGACATTTTTATTCATCAATGTGTTTGAGATTGTGATCTTTAAGTGGAACTGTGCAAACAACCACGAAGTCCTAATATCACCCTGGAAATGCAAAAAGTGGATCTTTATTTTCAGACTTCAAATTGCTTATCAGACCCTATAAAAGACAAAGTAAAGACCATAAAAACAAACATATGGCATTGTTATCTACGGACAGAAAACTAGGAGAAAAGAAAATCACAACACAATTTTGTCAGCAAACATTACTCTGAAATTCATTTATGGATTCATTTTTGAGTGCTTACCTTCTTCTTTCACTGCTAGGTCCTATTTCACTACACAAACCATTAATTTAGAAATATAAATAAGGCTTTGAAAGCCATTCTTAAAGCATCAGAGAAAAACAGGAAATAATAAAGAAAACCAAAATTAAATCTGCTTAGATAATTACAATAGGCAAGTCATGAATTAAGAATGGTAGTACCACAAACAAAAATATGGATTCCAATGCATAGCATCATTCCAGACTATTTATTCTAGGTTATATTTTTGCTATCAACCTATACAATTCTATTTCTTATCAGATTGTCCGTGCTCAGGAAATGCTCCTTAAAGTGAGTATTGGCCTATGCTTGCATCATGGGAAGATTTTCCAAACTGAATTTTGTATAAAATACTATTGCTCCATGCCACGTAACTGAGGACTCCTTCCCTAAGAAATACAACAATAAGGAAGCTCAGGGTTTCCTAAATTTACTGAACTACAACACTTTTTATTTTAATAAATAAAATGAATAGACAAAGAGCTATCGGATATAGTGGAAGATAACAACTTGTTTGAACAAGGGAATTACATGAGGAAAGTGGAGTTTATGGGAGATTAATCTAGTAAATGTGTGGTATATAGGAAGCAAGAGGCTTGATTCAAGGAAGACAGATAGGAGAATGTTGCCGTTAATACACAAGAGTTTGATTTAAGAGAAAAGGCATAAAAATTAAGCATGTAGTCATGAATCTAAAAGGCCCATATCCACAGTGGGCTGTCCCTGTCACTAAATCAGATTTCATTCATTTTACTCTTTTAGCTGTGTCAGTGCTTACTAGGCTCTGTATTATCACTTCAAAAACTGCATGTCTTCCTAGGTAGATGATTATAGATAGAGATAGAGATGATAGAGATAGAGAGATAGATATCCTGTAGGCTAACTTTGATCTAAGTCATATAAAACTCAATCAAATATTCATACTCCCTGTTTTGAAAAGAATTATGAGATCTGGAAGGGGCTCAATCTGAAAAAAGTGCTTCGGTCAGCCATCAAAATCTGCTATGATACAGAGGGTTGAGTGGACTGAGGTAGTACCCATACATGTATCTGATACCCCTTTTATGAACTGGTTTCTCCTGACTAGATTAAAACATCATGATAAGTCACCAGTTCTGGACCTCAGTCATAATATAAGAAGTCTAGATTTGATGCTGAACTAATTAGGATTCATGCAGAACTTGGGGCAGAAAAATTCTCTTCTTTCCCTCTCTCTGTACATTTTCTCCCTGTATGTTTCTAAGAGAACACCACGACAGCATATTTTCATACACTTTTTTTTCTTTTCCTTGTGGTCTCCTGGTCAAATAGTGTATTTTTTCTGTCATCAAGCATCTGTGGAATGAACAACCGTAATTAATGTTCCGCTTGCACCAAGAAGTGTAACATTTGCTACAAGATAAAAATTCTGCCACGGTTTTGGATATCTCTAGACAAAGCTGCTTCTAATTTGGGCTATTATTGAAGTAAGGGTTGAAAACAATGCGAATTCATGTTGATATATTTTGCCTGGTATAAATACTGTTTGGAAAAACTTGGCTGTGAATATATTTAGACAGAACATATGCTTTCTATTTCACCATAATCTTCACCTTACCCTAATCACTTAGCCTCAATCACTGAATTGCTTCAATCACTACATTTATTTGCCTGGCCACTGAAGTGGTGAATAGTAAATTCTAGTTAAAGGCTCAAGTAATCTTCCTTCTGCTTTACAGTTAATCCCTTTAAAATCAGTTTATTGAATACAAAATAGTTTAAAAAACATGCTGCTAGATGCACAGCAGAACATAATGGGGATAAAACTTGAGGTTGCCCTAAAAACATACTATCTTATAGAACTTTACTAAACTATTGTTCAAACATTGCAATTCTGTGCTGTTCTGTGGTATAAAGTAAACTCTGCTTAGAATAGAGACTTGGGTTTGAGATCTTATTTTGACACTTATTACCTGAGTGACGTTATTCAATCACAGTGTTACTTAACCTTCACAAATAATGCTTTCATCGGCCATGGGACAAATACTTAAGCAGGTAAAACATTGAGGAAAAGCAAATGTGAAACTGGAGAGGAAACAGGGGCCTGAGCTGCAGGAGCCCCTACCTTGACAAAGCCTCAGAACTGACACTAAAGGTAGAGGGGAGCCATTCTGATGTGAATGAAGCCCTGAGAGAGAACACAAGGATTCTGGGAGTCTGTGGTGAGGGGCAGAACAGTCAGGGATATAAACATTAAGGCATGGGTAGAGGTAAGGAAGCTTTAAAATAAACTGAGGAGGGGTGCCTGGTGGCTCGGTCAATTAAGCCTCAGACTCTTGGTTTCCACTCAGGTCATGATCTCATGTTCTTGAGTTGGAGCCCTGCATCTGGTTCTGTGCTTGGGATTCTCTCTCGTACTCTCCCTTTCTCTCTGTCCCTTCCCTGTTCATACGTTCTCTCTCTCTCTCTCTCTCTCTCTCTCTCTCAATAAGTAAACAAACTTTAAAAACTTTTAAAATAAATTGAGGAGCAGCTAAAGATTGGAAAAACCAGGAGAGAGCAGTAATAGGAAGACAGTGGCAGAGAAAACAGGGAAGGAAGTGTGGAGCCTTATTAAATGCTCCCCAGCAGTCAAACAAGAAGGGGAACAGGAAGTTATGTCCTCTTGAGAAGAGAATGGTAATGAGATTCAGGTAACACACGGTGAAGATGAGATTGAATTAATGACAACAAAAATATAGGAAATCTCCCCCAAATCCAATAAGATAAGGGAGAAAGATAAAAAGCTGGGGCAAGAAATGTAGGCTTATGAGAGGTTTACTTAATGGAAGAAATTATATACATATCGTTGCACAGAAACAAGACAAAACAAAACAGTTTTCTCCCTTACTCCCATACTCACAGTACTTCTGACACCAGAGGTACGGGTTTTCCTCACCAGGCAACTCCAACACTAACTACTGGGAGTTAGCTAGCATAGGGCCAGAGGTTAAGGGCTCAGGACCCCTGCTTCAGACATCAGTCTCAAGTAATAGGTCCTCAGGTTACTTACAACTTCTGTCTGACTTGGCTGTACATGATTATATATAAATGGATATGGATATGGATATGGATATGTATGATTATGTATGTTAGATATGTTCGCTAACCCAGAATCTTTCTAAACCCTATACTTCAGAAGTTTTTATGGTGGCTTCATTATTAACTAACTCAGTTTCCAGCCCCCTCCTCCTCACAGAGGATGGGAAGTGGGTGAAAAGGTCAAAGCTTCTACTTATAGTTTGTTTTTTCTGGTCACTAAAATCCATCCTACAGCTATCCCGGAACCCACCAGGAGTCACCTCATTAGAATAAGAGACTCCTATCACTTAGGAAATACCAAGGGTTTTAGGAGCTCTGTACCAAGAGCTGGGGGCAGAGAGCAGTATATATTTTCTCTTATTTCACAACAGTTTAATGAGGATGAAGAGGAGCATTTCGAAAGGAAAGTTGGAAGATGAGGAGAAAGGGAGTGTAACTGGTACACAGAAGTGCATCCAGAACACTGGTGGATGGATTGAGTTTAGATTGAAAGAGACGTTCTTTCCCTTTTAGCAGAAATCAACAAGGCAAGTATGGATTTAGACTCCACTAAATCTGTAAAGAGAGCACAGAAAGTTAGAGGCATTCTCAGTGATTCAGAAGAGTAATATTCCACTGAGTGTGAAGCAAAATAGAGTAAGAGTCAAAACTGACTAAAGAAATGAAGATTGATTTCTACTCGATGATCAAATTGGTAGTGGCACACATAACTGTGAGATATTTTCCAGGAACGTGTGTAATAGTGAAGATGGTAAATCACTGTATTCACCCATGGCTGGAATTTCGACAGTTGATTTGGATGGAATAGCAAAAGGGCCATTGATGAAGGAATGGGGAAAGGATGAATTAAAATAATATACCAGATACATTCAATCCAGTGAGTAAAGGAAGTGTGGACATGAGAAGGCCAATAGTTTGGTCTTAACAGACTGGAAATTCTAAGGCATAACACAGTCCAGATGAAGTAATGAGTTAGGAATTGGAAGCATAGGGACATAGGAAGTAATAAGAGAGTCAGATATTTAAATTTAAAACTTTCCAAGGTGAAGAAGTTGTGTATATCAGCTCGTGGTATTTCTTTCAGTAGGTTTAAGATCTCAAATGAAGTAGAGGGTGTGAGGTAGTTGAAACCTGAGAAACGAGGTTTTAGGGTTTTGTTTTGTTTTGTTGTTTTGTTTTGGATGGCGTGACAACACAAACGAAATCCCCCAGGATAATAAAAACACTTCAGAGTTGAGGGAAAATTGAGCCAGGTTCCGTATGTTCCAGTATATTAAGAAAGAGTGACTAAGAGATAGCAGATGACAGAAATTAGGAGTAAATCAGGTGTGATAGATCCAAATAACAAAAGTCCAAAAGACCAAAGATTTTAGAAGTGGCACTGGGAAGCTTATGGACTCCAGTCTCCACTCCTAAATCTAAGGATGTTAAAAAATGAGCCACAGATAAATATCTATTATAAATATACGTCTGTATACACGGACACACAAGCTTTAGTTAAGGTACACGTTGAAGGAATTCTGGGTGGTGTTGGTAAGCAGGGCACTTGTGATGGGCACTGGATGTTGTATGGAAGTGATGAATCACTAAATTCTACACCTGAAACGAATATTACACTGTATGTTAACAACTGGAACTTAAATTAAAATGTGAGACTAAATAATGATAATAATTTTTTCATTTTTAAAAAAGAGCAAGCTTTTATTGAGTGATTACTATGTATCAAGTTTATACTAAGAACTTCAGACAATAACTTAATTTTAGCCTTTCAAAAACCCTCTGAAGTAAATACCAGTATTACACCCATTTTACAGATGAGAATAGTCAACTCAGAGAGATCACGTAAAGACCCCAAGGCATATAAGTGGTGGAACCAACATTTCAAACTGAGCAGTTTAAGTCCGAATTGTGCTCACTAAACCTTTTTTCTATGCTGATTCTCAAGCTAACAATACTAAAATGGAGTTCATCTGCCTCAGAATGAGGATTCCAAAAGACAAAGAGGAACAATGTGGAAACTGTATTAGTTTGGTTATGCTGAGATAATAAGCCCCAAATCTCAGGAAACCCACAAAGGTTTATTTCTCCCTCCCAATATAGGCTGATAATGATTTGCCTAGGGATTCGCTTCCCATGAGTGGGCTCATGGATCCGCCAATCTCTAGAATACTGTTCTCTAATGTTGCAGAGGAAACACTTCTGGACCAACTTGCACCTACAGTGAATTGCTTTCCCCGAGAAGTAACACATGCTACTTCTCCTCATATCTCATTGGTTACAACAGTCATATGACTAATAACAAATGAGTAAAAAGTACAAACATGTTATATGACATGAAGGCAAATAACTAGAAAAACTAGGAAATATGTAAGAAATGAAGAGAGTGGTACCAACTACTGTCCATTATTTCCTGTTTGAGATCGAAAACAATGAGTAAATTGATATCAGGATAAGTCTATGAGAAGGGATATATGCTTGAAATAACTTACTCTTTCAGCAGTGATCAAAGACAACAGAAACTCAGAGCAGTCTAGAAGAAATCAACCATCGATGAGAACTAAGTGCATACATAAACTTCGAGTCAAATCACAATGCTTGGCACATAGTTAAGGGCTCGACAGATATTGTTAATTATTTATAAATGGCAAAGAGAGAAGCAAATTACTATGTTTTAAAATAAATGTTTATGTTCAAGTGTTTTTAATAAGTGAGATTGGGACCTTCTCACCAAGAACTTAGAACAGTTCACTGTTATACCCAGTTTATTATTACATATTAATTAATAGTTGCTAGACAGATTTTCTCTTTATTGTCACAACAAAGCTTCTTTTAAGAGTTGTCTGTGTTCATGTCTCGCTTCTTCTTCTCCTTTTCACTGTTCAACTGTCTGTACTCTAGCTTCCTTTCCATATCTTCACTCATGGTATTATTAATGACTTCCTAGCCAGAACCAAAGCCAATGGATACTTTTAGCTCTTTCCCATTTTATCTCCATCTTTACAAAGCCCAATTATTTTCCCCATAATATCACACATTCTTCATCTATTGTACGCTTCTCTGGCTCCTTAACAGACCTCTCTTCATTTGCCCATTCTTATACTGGTGGTCCTTTGATTTCATCCTTAGCCTCTTCATCCCCCACAATTCCTTGATATTATATATTCTGTGTCTTCAATTGCAGTTTATATAATAATTATCAGAGACATAGTTCCAGCCCACATTCCCCTTATCTATAAAACTATCTATCAGATATCTTCCTTGGGATATTCCATAGGCTCTTCACATTTAAGAGATGCCTAAAAGTAAACTCGCCATTTTGCTCTGTAATTCTACTTTTTCCATTTTCTGTATCTGGACTGTAAAAATGTGCGAAGTGTCAAGAATTGAAGCTGAAAGGAAAGCATGAACCAGATAATAAAAGATCTATTACATTAGATTGAATCCTATGAAATTGCTGAATTCAATCATTTTTGATCTGTAAAAATGGCATCTTCTTCATAGAGAAACTGCACTTTACTCCAAGAGCAATGGGAATTCATGGAATCATTTTTTGTGCAAGAGTGATATTATCTGATTTAGATTTTAGAGAGAACCACTGGAATCAGTGCTAAGACAGTTTGGGGAAGAGTAAGACTAATGAAAAGAATGTCAGTTAAGAAACTATGATGTAATCCGGACAGGTGTGGCTATGGTTACAGAGTGAAATAAAAATTTTGAAGATGTTTAGGAGGTAGAATTGACAGAGCATGACAGTTAGCCATGGAAGGGGAAGGAGGGAAATAAAATATATGAGAATGATGGAAGATTAAAGGATTCAGCACCCAAAAGGATGTTGCTGCCATTCAGTGAACTATAGAATATTCGAGAAACAAGTTTAACATTGAAGATCATAAGGCTCATTATTAGCCATGAATGATTTGAAGTGGACATTTTTATTAAGGAGTTGGATATAAGGATCTGAAATTGGTATAGAGAGACCTAGAACCTGAGATCCAGATGATTCTTACTACTCAGCCATTCACATGCAAAGAAACTGAAATGAAAAGAACAAATCCTGGCTGCTTCTTTATCCAATGGTGACTGGGTATGCAAGATGAGCCCACTTTGTGCAAAGGAGGTTGAATAGATTCAGATATTGCAAGACAGAAACACGTTGTTCTTGCTGCAATGTTATCATTTTGCCTCTGGCCATTGGGGTTCACTAATCATCTCATCATTCCGATAAGTGATTTCTCCATCAGTGGTAATAGAGAGAGGTCTTCACTGAAATACTACTCCTTCATGGGTCATGAAAAGGACATTTCTGTCCCTTATCAAAGTGTAACAGAGGCAACTAAGTGTCCTTTCTCAAAAGTGTGATTGCTCCCTTTCTCTGATAGATTCCAAGTGGCTTAAAGGCAGTGATCACATCTAAATCCTTGCACCTAGCAAATTAGAATACATCATATAAAAAGTTATTGGATTAGGTTAACCCCACAAATGATGTAACATATTCAGGTAAATACTGAATACTTATTTTACAAATGGAAAAGGGCAATCTTAACAGCCATTAAGGAGTAGAAATATGAACTCATTTTTCTGTTTTCATGATGCATGTAAAATCTGAGTAAAGAAAGTGTCACATTTGTTGCCTGTTTACTGTCAGATCCATTTCTTATCCTTCCCCTGCTAATCCTCATGTCATAGGGTATGCTATTTCAGACTCCCTTGGCAACTGGTTTCTAGTAGGTTCAACTCATGGGAGGAACTGCTGAAAAATTGGGGACAGGAGTACAAGTCAGGGTGTGCTTCTTCTTTTTATTTTGTGTCTTTGTCTTCATCTTCATATTCATTTTGTCTTCTTTCTCTCTCCCTCCCCTCATTCTTCTCTGCTATTGATGACATTCCCAAAAGTGGACATTTTTCTTCTATGGCTCTGAAACCATGACTCCAGTTCCTTTTGGATAGTCCCTCCTGTAGTGTGCCCCATTTTCTACCAGGTAGATTCAGATCTTGTGCTCTGTTACTCTATCTCCTATTTTTGTCTCCCCAGCCCTGCACATGCAGAAGCTTCTTGGTGTGGCTAATGTCTAGGTTGCCTCTCCTTGTTCTTTTTTAACTTGTGCAGTACTTGTATAACTAATTACTTGTATCAACTTTTCTGTTCAAAATATCTAGGGCATTTTCTGATTTTCTCTTGGTATTTTAACTAATAAAAAGGCTGCTCATGTGCTCATTTTCAAAATAAATAAACATTTTTTAAAAAAGAAGTAAAAAAGGGATAGCTTGGGTGACTCAGTCATTTAAGTGTCCAACTCTTGATTTCAGCTCAGGTCATGACCTCGTGGTTCATGAGATTGATCCCCACGTTGGGCTCTGTGCTTGGGATTCTCTCTCCCCTCTCTCTCTCTTTCTCTGTCCCTATTCCTCCTCCTCCTTCTTCTCCCTCTCTTTCAAAATAAATTAATAAATAAACATTAAAAAAGGAAATATAAAAAGGCCAAATCAATCTGAGGAATACTGATGGGTTGTTGGAAAGAGAGACCAGATTAAGAGAAGTAGTAGTCCCAGTGCTCTGCAGTGATCCAATCACACCTACATTATTTGCTTTAGTTAATTTTAAGAAGAATGTATTGAAGCAGAGTGTCCAGTGTGAGACTGACTCTGGTAATGAAAGATATAGACATCTCAACATGAAGCAGGATAAAAAGTCTTGGGGTTTGATATAAGAATAATTTTTATATTGAAGGTGGGTCACACTGAAGGAGAAACAAATGTAGTTTATATTGCTCTGTCAGGAGGAATAAAGAGAATCAGATTATGAATGACAGCAAAAGAAAAATCTTTTAATAAACAAAAATGAATGCACTGCTTCATGAAGTCTGAGTTGTCGGTCATTGAAAACGGCCAACCATAGGAGGTAGGGCTATTTTCAAGAGAGTCCTGTCTTAGTGTGAGGCTGTACTGGATGGTATATAAAATCTTTCTAAGTTGGAAAGTACATGGCTTACAACACCAAAGGTATGACCCATGAAAAGAACAATTGATAAGCTTCACTTCATTAAAATTAAAAACTTTTGCTTTGAGAAAGACAATATCAAGAGAATGAGCAGATAAGATACAGACTCGAAGAAAATATTTGCGAGAGACCTATCTGATAAAGGACTCCATCCAAAATATAAAAGAACTCTCAAAAATTAGCAATAGGAAAATGAACTACCTGATTTAAAAATGGGCCAAAGACCTGAACAGACACCTCACCAAAAAGGATATACAGATTACAAATAAGTCTATCAAAAGATGTTCCACATCACATGTCATCAGAGAAATGTAAATTAAAGCAACAATGAGATACCATTACACACCCATTAGAATGGCCAAAATCCAAACCTCTGGCAACATTAAATGCTACATAACCAAATGAGGAGGTGGAGTAATAAAAATTCTCATTCACTGCTGGAGGAATAGAAAATGGCATGGTTACTTTGGAAGATAGTTGGATAATTTGTTGTATAAATGAAATATACTCTTATCATATAATCCAGCAAGCACACTTCTTGATATCTACCCAAAGGAGCTGAAAACTTACACCCATACAAATCCTTGCACATGGGTGTTGATAGCAGCTTTATTCATAGTTGCCAAAACTTGAAACTAGTGAAGATGTCCTTGAGTATGTGAATGCACAAACGATCTGTGGCCCATACAGACCATGAAGTATTATTCAGCACACACACACATAAAAAAAGCTATCTAGACATGGAAAGGCATGGAAGAAACAATACATATTACTAAGTGAAAGAAGCCAATCTATAAGGGCTACATACTGTATGATTCCAACCATATGAAATTCTGGAAAAGACAAAACTATGGACACAGTAAAAAGATCAACATTTTCTAAGGTTGGGGATGGGGAAGGATGACTAAATGAAGCATAAGATTTTTAAAGCATTGAAAATACTTTGTATGATACTGTAATTATGGGTACATATCCCTATATCATCATCCAAATCCAAAGAATGTATAAAACCCAGCAAGTCCTAACATAAACTATTGACTTTCAATGATTCTGATGTGTCAGTGTAGGTTCATTAATTTTAACAAATGTACCACTGTGGTGGGGGATGTTGTTAATGAGGGAAGCTATGCATACATCGGGGTAGGGCATATATGGAAAATCTTTGGATCTTCTTCTTAATTTTGTTGTGAACCTAAAACTGCTCTAAAACATTAAAGTATTAAAATAATTTTTTAAGAAAAGTACATGGCTTCCCCAAGTCTCTGCAACCAGGCCAGCTAAAAGAGCAGAATGAAAACATAGTATCTCTAAATCAAAGAAGGCCTAAAATTTCTTCAGTTTAAAGATACTTATTTAAGCCAGTAAAATTCAAGGCCATCCACCCATTTCCAAGGCACCTCATAGTTGGCAACTTACATTTGCAAGGCTAAGATGTGGCTCATTTTATCTTATTTCCTCTCAAAATAGGCTCTGACGATTTGTGGTGTGTTACATGAGTGGAAATTATCAAGAAGGCTGCTATTTCAATAGGATTGATACTTGCCCATCTGGATAAATCCATATCACAACAGTTCTCTGATAGACATATTTTTATATAAAACCTAAGTCTTGTTTTACCTCTACAGATTTTCTTCACCTCGCTTTCTCCTTGATTTTATCCCAAGTATTTTGAAAATGTTCCAATTTTGACATCAATCCAATTGCAGAGAACTCTAGCATAAAATGAAGAAAGACACATGAAAAGAACAACATTAACCATATAAAACATATTCATGCCACATTTATAAGGCAATCAGAGAAAACATGCTTATGTACCCAAGATATGCATTCTTACATGTGCAACAATCTATCTTATAAAGGAATAAATCTTCCATTTATATATGCTGATCAACTAACTATATTTTCTTTTTAACTATAACTAGAATTCAGATGTCATTTAAGTGCTATATATTTCAATGATTGACTTAAAAAATCTTTATGTATCAATTGCAATGAACATAGTTATTTATATTTATTTTTCTTGTTACCTTCATTATAAATATATTTCTTCTTTGGGTCTAACCCATGTATAAAAATAAAGTATTTCTATATCCTGCATATAATGTGGATGATAAAATCACCCCTAAAACTCTGGCTTAAAATAATGAGTATGCGCTCAGCTTACGGGCCTTCAGATGAGCAGATCAGCTGGTTTGGGTTCCGTTGGGCTCTCATGTATCTGATGGTTAGCTGACTATAGACACAGCTGTGACCAGGCCATCTTTTATCCATCATTTAGCAAGGTAGCTTGAGCATATTCTAAGGGCAAAAGCTGGGAAGAAAGAAAGAAAATAGAGATCTGCAAATGCCTTTCCAAAACTCCCTTGCTTCAAGTTTGCTACCAATACATTGGCCAAAATGTCACATGCCCTACACAGAAGTGGTGTGGAGGGTACAGCAAGTGGATATGGGGACGGCATGGCTGGATAAATTGGGGCCATTGATGGCACATAAAATGAATAAAGAAAATATTCCTGGGGCATTTGTGTGGCTCAGTCGGTTAAGTGTCCAACTCTTGATTTCGGCTCGGGTCATGATTTCATGGTTTGTGAGTTTGAGCCCCACATTGGGCTCTGCACTGACAGTGTGGATCCTGTTTGGATCACTCTCTGTCTCTTCCTCTCTCTCTGCTCCTCTCCGGCTTATGCTCTCTTTTTCTCTCTCTCTCTCTCAAAATAAATGAACTTAAAACAAGAGAAAATATTCCTGCGTGCACAGTTTATGTCACTATACATGTGTAATAACCTATCTAATAAAGAGATAAATCTCTATCTGTGCTGATCCATAGGCTAAGTGTTTCTATTGAGCAATAAATTAAAAACTTAGATGCCATCTATTTACAGTCTTTTTCTTGACTTAAACTTTATAATGGTCCATACTGACCATTTGCTGGTGAGCTTATTTACAGTTATTCTCCTTGATTTCTTGACTGTAAGAGTCTCTTCACTTTCAGCCCAACAAATAAATAAAACAACAAACCCCTTCCTGGTGTGCTGCTGGTTTTGCTGGAGAGCTTCTCTTCTTGGCCTGAGGTGCTGTTTATTTCTATGAGTTAATATGCAAAAATGCAAAATTTAAACCTATCAAATAATCTATAGCCCGTAGCTGGATCTTTGGCAAACATAACTTAGCAATTTAAAGATGTCTATGGAAATAATTACTGCTGGCTGAATTATTTATCATCAGCTCTTGCTTTCTGTTCTTTATCTCCTCCTTCTCAGGAATAAGAGATCACCATTATGTAGCTATATCATTAGTAGTCATGAGCCCTGATCCTTTTACCAAATAAGTTTTTAAAAATATTTCTTAAATTGTAGAATAAGTAATCCAAGTTGCTTTTGTTTTCTATTGAGCCACACTTTTATTAAGGTTTATATAAACCTGTGCCTTCTCAAGCGTCTGAAGTAATTGTATATTATTATATACAATTACCTATATATAATATAATATAGGTTATATTATAAAAAGTAGACAAACATTATTAAAAATCTTCCCCCTTCAAAGATACTCTTTAGAGAAGATGCTAGCTACTGTAATAGATAGAAACCAAAAGACTACTTCATGTGAAATTTCCCTTTTGCGTTATTTTTCTGGATTCAAAAGGACACTCATACATTGGCATGAATATCACTTGTCTCATTACGAGTAAGTATCCAAACAAATGAGCACATTTTAAAACAACCAAGAGTGTACAAAAGTTCAGTCTTCTGGAAAATGTTTGAAAGATACTGTGGATTTTTCCATTTACAGAAGTCTTATTGTTATTTTCCTTTCCACATCTGCTCTTCATTTGAATGACTTCCCGACAATTCAATGACTAAAGGTGCCAAAACGTTGCTACTAATAATTCTCAAGTATCTTCCTCTTTTGCTTTTAAATAAAAGATGTTTAGTACATAGAAAGATACTTAGTTTCATGTGAACCTTTATTCAGATTCCCAACTACAAATCCTTTGGTGAACGTATTTTATGAAAGTATGGTGTGCCATCAGTAATAGGAATTGAAGTGGAGGAAAAATAGGACATAGTGTTTAGTTTGTATTCTCAGATCAGTTAAACGCAAAAAAGTAGGATCAGTTCAACCGTGTCTCACAAAGATTGCTGTGAAAACTTGGCAACTTCTATAAGCCCTTGTTTCCTCATCTGCTTATAATTTTTATAACTATAGCCATGACAAAGACATCCCAAAGAAGCTTACTTACTAAAAAAAAAAAAAAAAAAGTCCATAGAAAATCATTCAGTAAAGGACAATATTCTGTGATGATGTAAATCCAAGATCTCTGATCTCCTTTTGTAAATATAGATTTTTGCAATGTGAATTCCCTAAAATGAGGCACGCCTATATTTCTAGAATAAACAACCACAGAACTTCCTTAGTTTAGGGGCCGAAAATATAAAAGTAAAGGTGGTTTTGTCCCACTGGCACAGATGCTTTAAGCTTTAAAAGAACCTCCTATTTCCTAATCCCTCTCTCCATATTCTTGCCAAGCTCTCTGGAAATCTGAGTTTTGGACACCCTCCAATACCACATCTCATCCATATGCCTGCCCCAGAGGAAGGCATTCTGCAGGCTCTTTCCTTCATTCTATGAATGATTCATGTGTTAAGATCTTAAATACTAGCTGAATCAAGGACCTTAATGGCTTAAAAACCTGATCTGACGTCAAGGAAATGTGCTGTTTTAGTGACATGCTCCCACAGCTGGTTGTTTATCCTTGTTCAGTCCAATCAGAGGGCCCTTTATTGAGCAAGAAGAGGGCTTGACAGTGTTCCCTTCTTGAGATCTTTTCTGAAGCATTTCTGATGAGCACCTCAGCTCTGATATCAAAGTGGGGGAATGGACTCTTGCTGACAACAATACATTTCAGGTTACACTAGAAAAAGTAAGTGGAAAGTTAATTCAGTGCTTTTTGTCTGAGAAAAATAGTCCGTACTGAAAAGTCTTTTTCCCCACCTACAGCAAGATCACAAATTAAAATGCCTCCAGGGAGGAGATGCTAACTAAAATAAGCTAGCTAGTGAATAAATGGAAATGGTCAAACTAGAGTGAAAGTCCAGTGGGAAAGGAGGCTGCAGTTCTGGGGATTTTCAGGGAACCCACAGAACCAGAGTTGCTGGGACATCCAGAATGTGAATAGAAACCAGAAATCTTTATTCTTATGTGAAATCTCCGAATTTTAAACATTGGTGATTAATTCAAACAAATGTAAACACCGGATAAGCCAAACATGCACATCAATGAGCCACATGTGGCCTGAACTGCCAAGTTTGCAAGCTTTGGCCGATAGCTGTACTTCCCATTATTTTATTTACGAGTGTTTAAATATTTGGGAGAAAAATAAAATGGAGTTCAGATGGCTTAAAATGCAAGTACCACTCTGTCACGTGACTATGAGACAAGAAAATAATTTCACTTTATGGAACACAGAAAGAGCACGGACCTTTAGTGATAGCTGGTTATGAGTTAAAACCCTGGCTTAACCATCTCCTGGTTGTAGGAGCTACAAGATGTTACCTAAACTCTCCAAACATCATTTTGTGAAATGACGATAATATTCACTTCACGCAGTTGTTAGAAGAAGATGGGGTGCTGGTTACATGAATTTCATAATTACGTAGTTCCTAGCACATAGTCACAACTATTCATGTTAGTACAATTTGGATGATCATTTAAATAATAAACCTATCTAAGTTATTTAAGAAACTAATTGTGTTAGCAAATATTACCAAACCAAACAATAGACACAGTTGTAGTTCTAGTACTTTTAATCCTTAAAGCCATCCTGCGAAGTAGGTTCTGTTTTTAACTTCACTTTACACATAAGGAAACAGGACAAATATGGCTGATTAACATACCCAAGATCACACAAATAATAAAGGGATAGGTGGGGCAGGGCAGGATTAAACAAAGGTACCTGCCTCCAGCCATTAAGGTCTTAACAGTTACACTAAATGTAAAAAGTATGCTACGTTCAAATTAATCTTTGAATTTGTTCTTTGCAAAATCAGAACAAAACAGACAACAGGTCCAAAATGGAGTCACTGTACTAAGCCCCACATCAACAAACTGAGATTTAACACCCAGCTTAATTACAGTTTCAGCCTCCCTCAGGAATGGAGTCTTAAACCAGTCAATCTGGAATTACCTGGTCAGCAGTAGGAAGGCTATCAGATTGATGGACCGACCCCTTGTGTCTTCTCAAGAAGGGTGACTTTGTCACAAACAATCAGCTAGCTCTTCACTAGTAACTACCTTCTTTCACCCCCTTCTGCCTATAAAAATCTTTCATTCTGAAAAAAAGTGATGTTTAACATTTACTCATTTTTGAGAGACAGAGCATGAATGAGGGAGGAGCAGAGAGAGAGAGACACAGAATCCAAAGTAGGTTCCAGGCTCTGAGCTGTCAGCACAGAGCCTGACGTGAGGCTGGAACCCACAAAATGAGAGATCATGACCTGAGCTGATGTCAGACACTTAACCAACTGAGCCACCCAGGCGTTCCAAAATCTTTCTTGGAGTTCCTTTCTTCCTGTAGATGGGATGCTATCCAATTCATGAATTGTTGAATAAAGCCAATAAGATCTTTCAAATTTACTCAGCTGAATTTTGTTTTTTAACAGTTCCAAGCTATAAATGTCTTAGAATTCGGAAAGACATTTCAAGAAAGAGGAGTTTCACTCCTTCCTGCCTGCAAAAGACCACCCCAAGCAAGTCAATGTAGACATTTCTTTTTTAAATTTGAAAGAAAAATCCAGATTTATTTTAAGCAGTGCATGGTAACTTCTGGAATTTACACAAACCTCTCTCTCTCTTTTTTTAAAATGTGTCTCTATGACTTTAAATCTCTTGCCTTGGTGTGAATTGAATCATTCTTTATATGAATAATTTGTAATTAGTAAATAGGAATTCTTTGATAATATTTACATATAATTATGGTAGGAAAAAGATGGGATAAAATAGGCAGAGAGGGAAAGGTTAGGACCCGAGGATCCTGGGTGGGAGAAAAACACCTAGGTTGGAAAAATGCTGGAAGTGTCTGACAACAACAAACCTCCTTCGGCAGAAGGTTTCTCTTAAGAATGTAATGGACACCACCTACTCCCCCTCAGATTCTCCTCAGGAATCTGACAATCAAAATACCTAACTAAACCATAAAACTTCTGTTACACAAGGGACAGTATGACCATAGTCTGATTCCTCACACAATGGCCAATCAGGAATAGACAACTTAGCATCTAGGGTTATCAAGCCAATAAGGGTAGGACCTGAGAAGGAATAAGGAGGAAGGGTTGGGGGTGCTGACCAGAACCTTATAAATCGAGGACCCTTGCCTATTGTTGTGGGCGTTCACTTTCAAATGTCCCCTCTCTGCAAAGAGAGCTTTCATACTATTCTTATTTTCTAATCTTATACTCTAATAATTTGCCTGCTACTCATTTTGTGTCCACCTCTTCAATCTTCCAAGTGGTGAGACAATGAATCCTGGGTATTGAGGTAAAAAGTCCTGCAACAGAATTAGTTTTATTTAGAAAAAGTACAGGAGTCTGTAAAAAGTATAGATTATATTTTTATTGAAGGCAGAAAAAAAGTCTTTTTTATTTAAATTTACATCATTTAATACTTTGAAAACTTCAGGTGTACTACTAGCAAGCTTCTATTTCTTTTCTTTTTGCTATCAGAAACTCAATCCACGTTTTCCTATCATGAAAGGGAAGGTGAGTTGATTTCCAGCTCCAGAGAGAGATCTTGGTTTGTCCACAAATGGCTCTTCCCTGCTGTTTCCTACTGATTTAGAGGCAGGCCCTTGACCTGAGTTGGCCCAATTGTACTACTGGGAAAGACTTGCCTTCTGGGTTTGACATAAAAGATTTGTCTTTCTGGCTTCTGCTGCTGGGAACAAAGCCTGTCGGGTCAGTTGACATAGGGAACAAACTTCCTCTTGCAACTACAAGAAGAACCAAACTCAGGATGAGGCCAACACTTAAGACAGCAGAGTAGACACTTAAGGTCAGAAAGAAGTAAGGTTTTTCATGAAACTATTGGATTAGAATCCACTGATCATCTTGGGTTTCAGTTTTGTGTGGTAATAAATCACCTAACTGTTGAGCTTTTGTTAACTACAGTGAAAACCATTCTAAATGATAAAGTATAGTTTTCACATACTATATAATTAATCAATATTCTAGAATTTTAAATCATTCAGTATATTTGTTCATTCTATTAACTCTGCCTATGGGAAACCAAAGAACTCAGATCTCATGGCTATGGCCCGGTTACCACCATCTTTCTTATGGTCAGACATAGTCGTTGTATCTAAAGGGAGACTAAACAGTCTCTGCAAAGTTAGGCTACTAACTTTCAACCTTAGCCAGTGACATGAAGTTTTTCTCCATTCAAACTGGTATGTCCAGAATTGTAGCTAAGATCATCCTTTTATTGGAGGCAAAAATATTTATTTCTGTTAATTAGTAAGTTCCATGAGGTCAGAAATCACATTTGTAAATATTTGTCAAGAACAGTTAATGCTTTCTCACTCTCATTCAACTGAGATCAGACACAAGATAAATTTTCTTAATCTTGTGCAAAATAAAGGAAAGAGATATCAAACCAGAAATTATATTAATTATTATCTTTTAGTTTAATCAGTGGTTCTTACTTTCAGTAAGAACAACAGAATTATCTGTGGAACTTTCAAAAACATCTATACCTTCTCCCCATTCCCAGAAATTTATTTTCCATTGGTCTAAGATGGGCCTTGTATATCAGTAGTGGGCTGAAGTTCCCAGGTGATTTTATTCGCAGCCCAGGTTATAAAGCAGCAGTTTAATTATTGAAGTAGAAATCTCAAAGCTATATTGCTCTTTCTTCTTAAAATGGACCTTCAACAGAGTTTCCATGTACAGATAATACATTTCTATTCTCTATATGTATTTTTCAAAAGACTCAAATCACTTTTGGTATAACTGGATCACATTCAAACAATTAGTTATAGTATCTGAGATACTGAATGTTTTTATTTAAACATCAAATCTTCCCCCCTCCCAATTTTTAAGGCGTAGAAGAAATTCAGAGAAGATTTCATGATGATTTTTTTCGTCTACAACTATGTAAATTATTAAACAAAATGTTTTGCTCATATTCCTGACAAAAATTCAGGAGAACACTTTCAATGTAAATAAATGACTCAAGGAAACTGAAGTGCATATTAGCCTTTGAGATCATCTCCGTCAGTATTTCTCAAAGCGTGGTCTTCAGTCCACTTGTATCAGGTGCATATGAAAATGCACTTTGGGGCCCCATTCCGGATCTACTGAATCAGAATCTCTGGGGCTGGAGCCCAAGAATGACAGTTCCAATGAGACCACAGGTGATTCTAATGCATACTGATGAACTAACTATAAACCTTGAGAATCATGAGTCCCTATTCAAGAAATTCTTGAAATCTTTCATCTTTTTTATATACTGCTTTTGGACCATTCAGACTCTTACATTTGATTAGTTTAAGAAAAAAGAAGAAGAAGAAGAGAGAGAAGAAGAATGAAAAGGAAAGGAAAGGAAAGGAAAGAAAAGAAAATCCTTTAATCTTTCCTAGATTGTCAGGGATTTGGATAACCTACTCTTTGTGACACCCTCTACATTTAACCACGTATGCTACATTATGAGAGTACTACACAAATGTTTTCGGATAAGTTCCTCAAAAAGCAGCCATTTCAGAAAAAGACCAAAACAAAACGACAAACAAATATTCAGATCATAAGGTTGACATTTGTTTCTTTGAAATGTATGATACACACACAGGCTCTCAAAAGCATTAAAAACTTATCAAAGACCCTACCATGGTAAAATAATGCTACCACTTTCAAAATAATCATTAACATTATAATAATTACGTACTTTTCAACTTTTAAAGCACTATATAAATAATTCCACAACACCAAAGAAGTAAATGTTAGTTTTAGATTGGTGATGTGACTTGTCTCAAATCATGGAGTTGGTGTGTAGCAGAGGTGGAGATCTGCATGTTCATGCTTCCTTATACCTATTCTACTCAATAGCAAATATTTTCTCTGTAATCTCTTGTCCAGCTGCCAAAGGATTCATTCTGTTCTCACTATGATAGCTTGTCCCCCTCCTCAATACCATATAAATACACTTTCTTCCTTATGGGTTTCTCAACAACAGGAGTAATAATCACAACTCCCTGACATTTGAACAAAAGGATGCTTACTACTTTTCTCCAAGGATACTTGTTACAACAGGAATGCTTACTGTATAGCAAAGATAAAAGCCCATCTCTGGGTCCAGCAGACATTTTGCAACCCCCTAAACATTCACGGTTTTCTGTCACCATTGCCCCATCACTAGAAACCAGCTTTTGATCCCCTATTGTCAGGAACTCCTTACCATACAATTGTACAACTGAGTCATTGCACTCCACATAAGGCATCAGCCAAGAGGACACCAGAGCCAAGGGAAAACTAACCCAGGGTCCTGTCAGCCAGCCTTGAGTCAACCTAAGATATGGACACCTTTATGCAATTGGTATGCCCAAATAGGGACACCTTTTCAGAATTTGTCCATATGGAAGAAGTACCTTTTTCTAAATTGCAGGAAGACATTGTATATGGCTGTGGTGTCCCTCCAGAAAGAGTAGGGGGGAGGCTAGTGCTTTATAAGATTAAGTTTTGTTTACTTTTGTTTACCATAGATAGTTATATTATAGTTTGTGCAGAGCTGGAAGTCTACAATCAAAATCACATCCAGTTCCTTAGTTATTGCCCAGTCCAAGCTTGTGATGTAATTGCTTCTTCATTCACTACATTTTACACTAGGGATAATGAAATCAGCCTTCACCAAACTTCAGGCAGCCATAAAACTTAGATTTGCAGATACCACTGCAAAGTCAGTGACTGTTACAAGAGCTATAGATGAGAGCTATGTAAGAATAGGAAGATGAGCTATGTAATAATAGGAAGCTCCGGGGCTCTGTGTTCCCAGATCTTAGTGCCACATAATCCACCTGGAAAGCTTATGAAAAATGCTGATTCCTGGACACCCCAGATATCCTGATTTGGATCTGGGGTAGGGCCAGCTCCATCTCCAGAATTCTGTGAAGGGTAGGGCTTAGGGGAGGCCATCTGGTTGGAAGAGGAAGCTGGGAGCTTTGCCATCAGGCTATGTTTGCAAAGCAAGCACACTCTTTTTAACTTGGTGTGTATGTTACAGAGCAATATCGATATTAAATTTTCCTAAATACACTTTTATTCACACTTTATGTAAGGATGATTAAATTGGCCATATTAAATGTAATATTTTTACTTGAGAATGGAGGGAGCCAATGGAGCTCAGGGTGGCTACAGCCCTGGGCACTAACTCTGAATGGAGCCCACCCATCAGCCTTTTCAACCATCACTATAGAAAAGCCTTGTTTTTTTGATTCATTCGTTCATCAAAATATTGAGTTACCAGTATGCCCCAGGCATTGTTCAAGGTAGGTTCTTGGGACACAGTAATAATAATTAAAAGTAATAATAATGATGATGATCATCATCATAATAATAAACTGGTATAAGTCCTTCCCTATGGATTATATTTTAGTCAAGGAAAGCAGGCAATAAAAATAGACCTAAGATATCAAAGAGTTTACGGTGTGTTAAATGATGTTTCTCATCTCTTAGAAACAGGATCTTAGGAAGCAATACACTCCTTAGTGAGACACCCTCCTAATATATATTTAGATTGTTACTAGGGCATTCTCCCAGGAAGCCAAGTTACTAGAGGCAAACTAGACGTACTTTCCTAGCCTTCAAAATGAAAAATGCTAAGCTTGTGTGAGTTTGGAGGGGGACATGTGTGTGTACACATATAGGTATCAGTTTAAACACCTTGTAGACAACTATTAAGTCTTACATACATCTCTTTAGAATCTAACTCCTATATATTTTTATACCATACAGTGCTGCCTTTCCAAGGAGTTAAGCAAGTCATGTGGAATCTATGAAGGGACCATTGTGAAATGAGACAGTTCCATGCCCAACCATGTATAAAGTTGCCAAACACATATACACAAATTGATGTTAGGATAAAAATCACTCAGTCCTTCCTCTTCTTATATAAGAAGATGTGCAATTCATTTAGAAAGCTAAGGAGAGATCAAATGACTTTATACTAATTCTATTAATTTAATCACACCAAATGTCAGGACAATGTCATTTAAAACCCTTTAATGATTTTAAAACAAATGGTCCCTGTAACAGGAAAATAGTTGAACTAACATTGCTAAAATTAATTTAATTTCTTTGGAATTGAAATATTAAACGAGCCCATTCTATCCCATTTACTTTTCAAATAGTGTTAGAAAATACAGGAGGACCTCTGAGCAATACTCTCACAGAATCCTTTGGCCTGTTCATTAATTCAGTGAAACTGTAATTGTATGTGAATTTAGTCTTTAGTCAGTTCTCTCTGATACATAGGAAAGAGTCTATTATCACTCTGTATGTCTCTCTACAACCTTCCTTTGTGAAGATTCCAGACTCGATTTATCAGCACCAGAAACTTACTTAGCATGGTTGTGTATTCTATATATATTTTTTCCAACGTTAATGTGAGTCATCATAGCATATCTCCTTAACCATATGTGCTAGAGCTAAGGACAGACAGTTATTTTAATATTCCTGGCCTAGAATCCTTCCCACAACAAACACATTTGATGCTCATACATGGTCCCTTTCTTGCCGACACTCACGCCTGTCAAAATGGCATGGTGCCTACTCAACATATGGACTGCTAGCTTTTCTCACTGGGGCACGGTTGCCAAAGAAAGATGGGTTAAGCTGGGCACCCTGTGTAGCAAAGCAGGTGACAGCTCTCCCATCCTCCATCATGTGGCTGCAGCCCCTCTAGCCACATGCCACTCTCTAACCTCTCTTTACAGGAACAGGAAAAGGAGAGAGATCTTTAACAGTATACCTTTTACTTTCAGACAGTTTCTCCTTACTGCCTTCGATCTCACTACCTTTCACTCAAAGTGAGGAAAGCCATCCTCTGCCAAAAACACACGAAAATTTAAAAATCATTTGGAAGCACAAAGTTGCAAGAAAAGTTGATAGCCAGCAAAGGCACTAAGTATGTGTGTGTGCATGCATGCAAGCACACACACACACACATACACACACACACACACACACACACACACACACAGGAAATTTTTGTGCTTTCCTCCCCCAGCTTCTCATTTGCCACCTAGAATAGACCAGAGCAGGGCAGCAACAGCAGCACTAAGTATTGCAGAAAGAACTCAGTGATTGTTTAAGTCTTGCACAAATAGAGCTATCTCATTACGTTAATCCAGTGAATCATTTCCTCCCCAACCAGGCTGCATCCTGTTTGGTTTGCAATTTTTATTTTAAAATTTCTAAATCAATTTTTATTTGTCCAAATGAGTTTGTTTTGGCAATAACAGAAAGTATCAAGTTGCCCCAAACAAAGGCTTTCACTTCGTGTCTTTGTGTCTTCGTCATTCTACAGGAAACCCAAATAAGGTATTTGATCTGAATCTGACTTCTGAGTCTAGAGACCACAGGGACTTTCGCCAAACAATTTCACTAAACAAGTCCATGAACTTAAAGGTACCAGATTTAAACAGTAGCCTGGGGTTGTGAGCTGTGGATTAGCCAATTAATAATTATTAAGGCCTGCCCTGTACCAGAAATTAATTCATCTGAGGGCTCCTGGGTGGCTCAGTCGGTTAAGCCTCTGTGACTCTTGATTTCAGTGCAGGTCATGATCTCATGGGTTTATGAGTTTGAGCCCCGTGTCGGGCTCTGAGCTGTCAGTGTGGAACCTACTTGGGATTCTCTCCCTCCCTCTCTCTCTCTGTCCCTCCTCTGCTCTCTCTCTCTCTCTCTCTCTCTCACACACACACATATACACACACAATAAATAAATAAACAAAAAAACAAACAACTAAGCAAACAAAAATTATTTCATTTAATCACGACTCTACTCTGCAACGTAGGAGCCATTATTATTCAGTTTAGAGCCGTATAGAAATGTGAACAATAATCTCTGCACGGCAACTATTTGGCCCTGTTCTCTGAAAATAAAAATAGTTAACAGTCATGAAACGCTTACGTGCACTGTTCTAAACACCGTATATGTATCAATTCATCTACAACCCACGAGGTAATTCCTGTCAATATCCATAACTTATGGATGAGGAAAAGGGAACATTAAAAAGTTAACTGGTTTAAGGTCAAGGTAGTTTAAATGGTGATGCCAGAATTGATACCCAGCTAGTATTACCACAGAACTATAATTCTTGACCACTGTTCTGACTCTTCTTAGATGATCTTAATATTCATTCTGATGAATTCCTTAGTATTGTGCCTTGTTAATACTTTACGGACTAAGACTCATGTTTCCTTTCTTTAAAGCATCGATTTCATCTTGCTTCCCCTCTGGTTAGATTCTTCTACAGCTCTGCCTTTCCAAAAGAATAAAATACAGACCGTCACCTTGGCATTCAATAGCCTCCAAACCCTCCAATAGCCTCTATCAAATCTTCCAAATAGAATCTTCCAATTTGACCATTTTACACATTTTACTTGTGTGTTTTGTTTTGTCTCCTAATCCAAGATATCTTTACTATTTCCCTCTACACATGCAAAGACTATCATTCAAACCCTTCTCAGGTTCCACTTCTACCCTGAGTATATCCTGCGTCTAGTTCATCCCATAACAATTTCTTTAACCCCTAAATATCTGGAATACATGTCAATATACCAGCTGTCCATAATGCTCAGCGACACCGTTATCACAAAACTTGCTCAGAAAATTCAGAAGCTGCTACGTACTATTTTCAGGTGTGTATGTGGAATCTCCCCAGTTAGCATAGGAACTTTCTGAGGAGATGGATCGTTTCATGTATTTTCATGGTATATTATAATAATAATATCTGCCTGCCATGTTTATTGAGTGATATCTGTCTTGATCAGTCTCCAATGATTTTTTTTTTTTGCCATCACTACATTCTGTACCCCTTGTGAGGGACTCTTCTTAAGAGTTTAGACTGTTGACAATAAACTATAAAAGAAAAAAAAAAGAAAATCAAAGGGGAAGCTGTCTGATCATCCTGTTACTGAGGGAAATGAAGAAAAAAAAAAGGGTGTAGACTGTGTAAAGCCCCAATTACAGAGTTAGATGTGATTACTTTATAAAATGTTATTTTCTTTTTTTGTTTTAATGTTTATTTATTTTTGAGAAAGAGAGAAACAGCATGAGTGGGGGAGGGGCAGAGAAAGAGGGAGACACAGAATCCAAAGCAGGCTCCAGGCTCTGCGCTGTCAGCACAGAGCACAACGCAAGGTTTGAACTCATCAACTGTGAGAGGATGACCTGAGCAGAAGTCAGACGCTCAACCAACTGAGCCACCCAGGCCCCGTAAAATGTTACTTTCTAACCAGTACCAACTATTTGTATCACTCTGAAAGGTCAGTATCAATGTAAAGATAAAATAATTCCATCTCAATAATAGACCTCTCAAAGAAGAACTCCTCCCAAATATCATGTTTTACAAAAGAGCAAAAGTTGTTTTAACTTCTTAATAGTTTGGTTAGCCATGCCAGGAAATGGATGGCCATTATTAAACTTATTTCAGTTTTTAAACATCATAGTACCTGTCATTGGCATGAATAAATACATTACCAAAACCGGAAACTTGCGTTATCCTAAGCCCTCAAGTTTGTGCAATCAATTTTTAATTTTTAATAGTCAATTGTTACTTAGAATTAATCTAAAAGTTCATTTAGTCAAATGTGAGCGAAATGTTAGTGGTATTCCTGGACTGGGTTTTCTGCAATCCTGCCAAGAGTCCAGAAAATTGACTAGTTGACTTCTCAAGTCTATTTCAACTCATTGATTCTGAGAATCTAAGATTCTTTGCCTGTCTACCCGCTTCTGGTTAAAGGCAACCACTTTGGTCTCATTCTCTCTCACACATTTTGGAAGGTCTCCAAGTGTAAAATGGTACAACATATGTAGCCCGCAAGCAGGGCAGGCATAAGAAACACCATAAGGATACACTAAAGCAAACTTCAAGCTGTGGAATGCTGGGAAACAATCACAGGCAACACACCAACTTGGCATAAAACAATCAGAGAATGAGGTGGCTCTTTTTGAGCAAAAGCATAATACTGGCTAGGAAGCAAAGAAGGCCATAAGATAGCAACAGTGTACTCAGCAGTTCATGCTGCTAGCTGAGGGTGATCTTCAGAGGTACTCAGTGTGAAAGAACTGAGGGTCATTCTTTCTTCCCATTTGCATTCACATGCTTGAAAATGCTACCCCAGCAGCACCCCTTTGACTCTAATGACCTATGCATCTTCTCTCCCAGGTGAATTCCTACTCATTCAAATGTCACCTTTTCAGCAACCCCTGACTATTCCAGGAAGAGTTAACAGCTCCTTCTTCTGCAATCTCTCAGCTTCTTATGGAACTTATATCATTATGTTATATTAATTTACTTATGGGTCTATCTTCCTGGATATACTATAAGCTTCTTCAGAGCAGAGACCCTGTCATTTTTCACTGTCATATCCCAAGTGACCACTGTAGTGACCCACGCAGAGAAAGTACTGCATAAATACTTGTTGGAAGGGTAACTGAAGTTACTTATTTTTCCATCATTCATTTATTCATTTAATAAATACTCATCCGTGCTTCATTTCTTCATTTAATAAATATATATCAGTGCCTCTTATGTACATTTTCCCAGTCACTCAAGGTAGAGCAGTGAACAAAAAATACATACTCTTCCATCATGGAGGTTGTGTTATATTGAGAGGAGACAGAAAACGAACTTCAAAAAGAAAAAATATCAGATGGTAACTACACTCATTCTGGTGCGCATTTCATGATGTACAGAACTGCTGAATCACTCTGTTGTACACCTGAAACTAATATAATATTGTATGTCAACTATACTTCGATAAAAACCAAGAAAGATATTGCCGATCTTACATCCTGATAGCTAATGAGAAAAATAACATAAAGAAAGGCAAAGGATATGGAGTCTTAGACTCAATGCAGACTCAAGGAACTCTGAGATTGTCACTGAGTTTTTAAGATAACGTCATTGTCAAGCATTCTCTATTTATCAACTCAGTGAAATCTAAATTCTGTATTGCCCTGTCGTCAGGGCTGATATATTTATTCACAAATAGGGAGGAACACTATAGGCTCAGTCATATAGGGACATCTTAGTTTTTCTTCCCGAACAGACCCACTTCTGGACAAGACGTCAGCATAGGTTGGCAAATAGGACTTTTTCCAGTTCACAGGTTTTTCCTAGTTCCTGATTCACACAGGATCCCTTCCTCATTCCCAAATGTACTAATTCTTTGACCTCCATTCTCATAGCTCCTATTTCTGACCTCAGCTCCCAAATCTTGTGGCCCACCTATCTCTTTACGATCATGGCTCTGGACAGACCACCCACGATTCCTGAGGCTTACTGCCCAGACTCCACCCATTAAATTCCGAAGTTAACCCCATGCTTTTGGTAATTCTCTTGCCACTCTCACTGACTCAGCCAAGCCAAAGGTTGAGAGAATCACTCATAGTAGGGGAAAGCTGTCCTTTATTTTCCTCCCTCCTTACTGTTTTCTTATCCAGACCTGTTAAGCTGCTATGTTTGAGGCACGTCTACAATTTCATATACAAAGTTCATAGGAAAATAATAAATTTTCCTTTGTATATAACTTTATTTATTTAAAACATTTTTCTTTGATCTTATGGGTGTGAAATAAACATTGTGTACTATAATTATAACAAAAGGTCTTACCCTTGCACCATTTGGTAAACATGTGCATTTTCCAGGGGAGAGAGCCTATAGACTTCATCAAATTCCCAAGTGTGTCAATCATATATTCTTTTAAATATCCGAAACCAGTAAATGTTTTCTTTAAAAAACATCAGTTTCCACAGGCCAAAGAAAAAAAGACTTTTGAAATGAAATTTAAGCATGGAGGGCAACATGTATGTGTCCAAGGTATAGGTAATGTTGAAAGAGATCGTTAATCAAAATAACTTACATGTTAGTCAATGATCTGTGACAATTAAAATATCTAAAAATGCCTTCTGGAGAAACAAACCGACATTCCCAATCTTAACTATGTATTTCTTTGTGAAAGTTGATGTAAAGAAGAAGATTCTTAGATATATGTTATTTATGTGGAAGGCTACAACTAATAACTTTGACTGATAGTAACCTTATCATATTATTACAAAAATGTTTGCATACGTGCATAGGGATGTAAGTGTATCCTTTAATTGTAGGAAATATAAATATTAAAAACACCAACATAATTGTTTCAGAACACTGGGCTTGTGGGCCTACTTTCTGTTCCAACTTTTGCCTGAGGCTTACTCCATGAATCTTAGGAAAATGACTCAGTCCTTATATCTCCGTTTCTTCCCCCATACAGTCACAATCAGCCACTTGTAAATTATTTACTTTTAAATCTATTCATAACAAATTTTTAATCTTGGCCATTTTATCATTACTACTCAAGATATTCATTCCATTCATTATCTCACAAGAACTCCATCAGGAGATGCAAATTACTTTCAAAATTACCTTAAGAACAGCTAAGTGAAGTCAAAGAATCAATCAGTAAGACACATAATATACGTCCTATAGACAGATATAAAATAACTTTAAATTATGTTTTTGTTGTAGTAACAATTCCATTAATGTTCTCTGCCAGGATAAGGCAGCATTCAGCAAAGGATGGGTGAACCTCAGGGTGTTGTACAAGACAGTCAATTAAGTTTGAAAGGAAAACAATCAGCCTTGTATTTGTATTTATTTATATTTATTCTTTTGTATTATGCTCTTTGTTTTCTATATATTATATACATGATACAATGTCATGTAAACTATGCTCTTTTATAATATACTAGATACTAGTTTGCACTAGTCTACATAAATAGACTCATTTTTAATATACTATGTTAACAATACTACTACTGTATTATTACTGAATTGTTAATATTATATGAAACATATAATATAGTGCCGTAAGGTAATGATTAAGGAGTCACTCAACACAGAAGTAAAAATCTTAATGTCGAGAAGCACCTTGGGTGAGGATAACGTTTGTTGCAATCATTGTTGATACCTGTGAAGTGGAATTTTAACACAGCATATTGTAGGGTGGTGAACAGAGAGGATTATGCTGGTTAGCAGATGGGTGGAGGATGTTTCTTTTTTTAAATTTTTAAAATCCTTATTTATTTATTTATTTGGAGAGAGAGAGAGCAAGCGAGCAGGGGAGGGGCAGAGAAAGAGGGAGAGACAGAATCCCAAGCAGGCTCTGTGCTGTCAGGATGGAGCCCAATGCAGGGCTCCATTCCAAGACCCCTAAGATCATGACCTGAACTGAGATCAAGAGTGAGATGCTTAACCAACTGAGCCACCCAGGCACCATGAAGATATTTCTTTAAAAAGAGTATGGAACACTTGAAAGTGTCCAGCTGAGAAAAGAGAGAGAGCAGGGGTATGTTCCCCTCTCTTAAGTAGCTTGCTGACCTGCTTCTCTTGGACAGTCTGTAATTAAGAGCCACAAATTTCCACTGAACAAAGTAGACTGGATTTTTGATTGTGACTGGGATAAAGAGATTATACATATTAAATAAAGTTGATTGGGGCACCTGGGTGACTTAGTCAGTTGAGTGTCCGACTTTGGCTCAAGTCATGATCTCATTCATGAGTCTGAGCCCCACATCCAGCTCTGTGCTGACAGCTCAGAGCCTGGAGCCTGCTTCAGATTCTGTGTCTCCCTCTCTCTCTGCCCCTCCCCTACTCTCTCTCTCTCTCTCAAAAATAAATAAAGATTAAAAAAATTAAAATAAAGTTCATAGGTCACAGTGCCTGTAGTTCCTAGGAATAAGGAGTGACAAAACCCACTTTGGAACACCAAGACCTTGACCATTAAAATTGAGAATTGAGAGGCACTGTACATTTTTCTCATTTTATGATTTTTTAGAAAATAAATCAGAGCAATTGTATTTTTTAACTGTTGATTAGACTACAAATAGGAAATTCTGTTATTCTTGAGCTGAAATAGAATGAAAATTCCAGGTTCTGCCTGAGAGGGCTAGGAAGTGAGGTTAGGTCAGACAAGTTTCAGCTGCAGAAGGTAAACTATATTGTTCAGATCTTAGGAAATGACCCAATGGCTAATACTTTCACAGTCACCCTAGACTCCAACAGAACATGGCAGAGGAAAAAAGGGATCTGGAACGGAGTTGGTGTTCATGGATGATAGGCACTGCTTGAATACTAGTAATTTCTACAGGACCTATGTTCATGTCACTGTAGTAATATTCAAAAATTATGGCATTCCAAAAGGGGACAGGAACAATAATGCCCAAGAACTATCTGGAATATAAATATGGCTCAGATTTTAGAAAATAAGTGTGGAAATTAAGAGTTAATTACCTTTCTCCAACTTCCTGGAATCTTTAAAACTCAGTGGTTGTTGGTGAGTCCAACATGCCTGTTCTTACCTCCCCACCCCCACCTTCCCAGGGCTGCTTTGGGACACTCTCTGATGCGTGCTGACGCCCCAGTAGATGGTCTGTGCTCGCCCTCATGTTTTTCCTCTCTCCTTCAGCTGTCATTCCTTCTCAGTTTATCATCATCATTGATAAAGCCTAGAGGTAGCTTGTCTGCCATAAATACTTATCTGATAAAGAAGCGAAAAAGCCTTTTGGAACATGACTAGGTGGCCTGTCTTGTCCTTTATTTGCCTGGGGAAATGTGAGAATTTGTAATCCCTGTTGCTGGAGATTTCTGGTCATTTTGAAGCACCATTAAAATGATTATCAAAGCTTTAAATTCAGCAATGAAACACATGATTCTCTTAATGACAAGGTCAACTTAATTGGGTGTCTGTCCTAAGTGAAATATTGCTTATAGCTTACATCCCCCAATGCAGTTTAACATAAAATAATACATAAGTTGGAAGTTTTAAAAAGGCAGTGTATAGAAAACGAAACTGAAAAATATATCTCTGGGTTTGAGTTTTCTAGCAGAACCTACAAGAAAACATAACTAATCAACAATCTGTATCAATTAAACATATTTTAATTAATTCGTGCTAGTAGGCAAATCTTATTCATATCATTTCCAGCCCCATCTTTTAAGAAAGGCTTGTGTAAAATGTTAACTTGATTTCTCATTTATTTTCATTACTAGTAAGGTGCTATGACCTTGCACTTCTTAAGTCTTGTGATTGTGTCGACTGATAAAAATGTTACTATACTACAAAATTCTTAGTCCAATCGATGCATTTAACCTCAATTTACAGATTTGCATTACGTTTGTACCTAGTCCTAATTATTTTCCAATATTCACTGGGCCAAGAATTTTTAAAACTGCCTAATGTGAAACCACATTTTCACCTAACTCTTTTTCTAAAAATTGTAAATACACGGCACGGCAGAAGCCCTCCCTCCCTGACCTCAGGGAGACTGAATTAAATAGCACTTGGCACCAAGTGTTCAACGTGTATAATCATTATGGTAGGCCCCATGCCAATCCCAGTTATGCACAACCCTCAGTATGCAGTATTAAGGAACAACAAGGATGGCAAGCATCCCGTTGAAGAATTAATTAGCGGACCGCCTGGACTCATCAGAATGGTAAATAATTATCCTCTGACAAACTTAGTCAGATGTTAGAAGAAATTGCAATTTGAATTGCTGTCAATGGTCACAATTCATTATATAAAAGCTACCAAGGGCTACATTTTTCCATAGGACTTGAAAGGTGCTCCAGTCAGATGGTGAGCCATTAGTGTTATGCTCTCCTGCCAGCAGACATCCCCAGCTATCCTGCCTTCCCCATCTCTCCCCAAAATTCTTGAGCCAGTTTTTCCTTTTCTTTGACCTGAACCCTGGGACCACACTTATATATGCCTAAGTGTCGGATTAATTCAAGATACTGACCTACTTTGCTCAGCATGATTTTAATCCTGTCTGTGGCTTCGAAATGCAAGGACACCTTGTTATCTATTCCCATCCTTGGCAAGAGAGAAGAGATTTCACCAGTGTTGGTCATCCTGTTCCTTTGGTAGTATTATTAATTTTGATCAGGTGATAATGCTTAAGAACTACATGGCTGTCATTGAGTAATCTACTGAAGTTAGAGATGTATGGGAGTGACTCCTCTTTCATGCTCTAAGTTGGACAGATATATACCTTCCCAGATAGTAGGCATCCTTAAATTTTGCAAACTGTGAATTGGGTCACTTGAAGTAACTTGAAGGTCAAAAGAAAAACACAAGTAGAGTTATGATACAGACTTTGTGCACACTGACTACCATACTCAAAATCACTCTCTCACCCTCATATCAAAACACCTCATATGCTCATCAGAAGACTGTAGGATATTTTCCCACAGAAACATAATGTGACATCCATAAAAATATATTTTATAGCATAGCAGATATTTCACAATTTTAAGAGGACAATGGACTTGGAAGACTTGGAAGAGAAAAGTCATCTGAATTATTTTTATGTCAGCAGTGTGTGCCAAACAGTCCTTTTGTCCCCTCAAGCAACTAGACACGGAAGCGTACTACCCACTGACACGTTGCCCTCAGTAGTTCATGCACTTTGGACATTACTAACCCAAAATGGATACAGATCACAAGTCAAGTTTCCTTTTCTGACTTCCCCCCTGAAAGATCCCTTTTTTTCACAAACAGAAGTGCTATGACTGTTCAATCATCTCTCAGAAGTAAAGAATTCAAGAAATAATGTCACTCAAGATGGTGGTAATAACAGCTGGCCTGGCTGGCTCAATCGGCTAAGCATTCAATTCTTGATATTAGCTCAGATCATGATCTCACAGCCATATTGGGCTCTGTGCTGGCAGCTTGGAGCCCGCTTAGGATTCTCTCTCCTTCTCTCTCTGCCCCTCCCCCACTCTCTCTCTCTCTCAAAATAAATAAATGTTAAAAAAAATTTTTTTTAAGGATTATGGTAATCACAGCAAGGTAACATAATTTTTGAGTCAGGAATTGTAACTTTGACTTCTCCTGGTCCACTTTTAGATTACTAAGGATTTTTTGGTACTACATAGGAACCACGTGGTTTGATACAACTTCAGTACACAGCAACAGAAAAACCTGTCTCAATCCTTCACCCTTGGGAACAGGAAAATCAGTTGCTTACGAGAGGCGGTCTTTAAGAAAAGGTCAAAGGAAATTGTTTTGGAGACTTTGGGAGACTTTAAATAGCTGCTTAACAGAGGGAACCACTTACAGAGGTGAGTCCTTTATGCAGGTGTCTCCTTGCTAATTCCATGTAAATTAGGTAACCCCACGCCCTCTTCCTTCACCTTCCCTCTGCTTTCCCACCCTTCAAACTATAACCCCATTCACACACAAAGGCTTAAAAGAAGTTGAGATATGCAAGAGTTTACCAATTTGATGAAGACTTTTATTTAAAAATATTAAATAATGATTACTGAATGGGAAAAAAAGTCTATGCTTCACAGAGACACCCTTCATTCTTGTGCCCTGCTACAGGCAAAAGTCTAGCAGGTAGAGAAGGAAAAATCTCATCAGTTTGAGACTGAAATTTGAAGTCAGGTGAAAGCATGGTCCTAGGTGAAAACCCTCAATTTATTTTGTAATTTTTTCCTTAAAGCTTCATGAAGAAATCTGGGATGCAATATCTCCAAAAACTCTACCTGGCAGGTAAGTGATGATTCTTTCTTCAAATATAATTTGCTTTAGTGGTTTACATTTTAAAAGGCAAGATACAGTAAAACTATGAGATATTTGCTATTTAAGAAACTCTAAAGGCAATAAAGTCTGAAACAGGGTCAGCAGAATTAAAAAAAATAATCAGCAGAGCATTTGACAAAAAGCGGGGAAGGAGCCATCTCAGAAAGGTTCTTATTGTTGGAACAACAATGGGACAATCAAGAGATGATACACAAACAATGCCTTCTTTGGCTAAGAAGTTGTTGAATGAAAGGTATTTACAAGCTCTTCAACTCTGACATTTATTAAGTCCATGACTATCTTGTGGAAGGAATAAACCCAGTAGGTATGGGCCAAGAAGTCCTTTTAGGGTAAAAAAAAAAAAAAAAGAATGAAACAATAGCATATATGAAAAAGAAAAAGAAAGCAAGATATTTTGGACATGAAGCACAGACATCCATTTTTTAGAGGACACTTCCTACCTTCTCACTTTTGGACTCGACCACATTGACAGAACCACAAACTGTGACTAGTATTTCACAAGCTCTAGTTTGGGCATCTTAATAAATGGGTCTATGATTTGTTAAGGATTATACAGTAATATACTTGGAAGGACTTTCCTCAGTTATGAACAGAAATAACAAAAACTCTCAGAGTCACAACCCTGCTTAAAAAGAGAGCAAATGAATTGTCCCAAAGGATTAAAAAAATGCTTTTCATTTTTACCTTCAGATTAACATTTCTTACCCAAGGGTTTAGTGAGGAATGTTTTTTTGGAAATAATAACAAGCGCTTTGAACTCTAATGATTCTTATAAAATTAAAGTCTTTTGTCAACCATTTTAAAGACGTTTTTTACTGTCTCAGTGGAAATACAGAGTGCAAAAGCACCATCTTGTGGCTAAAAAGAAAAAAATATTTCAACATAAGCCAATCTGAGTCACAAATAACTTTTTTTCACACTTATTTTTTTTATGAAATATTTGTCAAGTTTAATTTTAAGCACTTGGTAACTTTCTCTGTAACAGATGGCAAACTGACTTAATACAATTTAGAATTGAGTATACCTTTAATACTTTTATATACAGATAGGATTCACGATTACAAATCCTACTACATAAAATCCATATGAGATTTAAATACCATAGGTAAATTTGAAACAAAAATAGAGTTTAGTAATAATAAACAAAATTTTAGTCTTTGTACTTCCTTAATAAACAATTTACAATTGATCATTTTAAATTAGAAATATAGTCAGTAATATGTCCAGTAGGAAGCAGTAATTTTTCTCACAGAATTAATACAAATAAAATATTTTTTTAAAATATTAGCTTCACTGTGTACCAAATTTCATTCACAGAGAAAAAAGAAGGATTGAAATATGATTCAAACAGCAGCAGACATGCTGACAAAATTTGGTAGACTATGGGCACATAACCATAGGATATTTTTCTCTTTTAGCAATACTGAATGTCATCTTTCTTCTTAAACATTGCAACTTTATTACTGTTATATCCTTGCTTCCACTTTAGAGTTGGAAAAACCAAAGTACGGAGAGGTCAAGAAACTTGCCCAAGTTCACAGCACAGGGAGAAAGCAGAAGCAGAATTTGAATCCAGAACTCAGGGTTCCCTTCCTTATTTTCTAGTGGTTTCCAAACCCTGTCCTCTGGAGTAGCTGGGCCAGCACCCCCAGGATTACCAGGGATGTGTTCCCAATCCCTGGAGATTCTGATTAGTAGGTGTGCTCTGAAGTCCAAGAATCTATATTTAAAAAACTCCCTGTTTTTATTCTATTATTTTATTCTAATGAAATAAACGAGCCTATTTAAGCTGAAAATTATAGGCAAGCTATTTAAACAAAGAATGATGAAATTGAACATCTAGCTATCAGTCTTAGGCTATCTCAATTCATAACTCTTCTTCAAACTCTATCACAAAGCATACTTACTCTAAAAACTTTCCCTGATGAATCCATCTCCTCTTCTCAATTTCTCCTTCACTACATTAAAAGTAACTACTTAAAGGTAACATCAGCAACCATTATCTATGTAGCAGATAACCATGAGACATGTAGGTATTTCATCACACTTAAATAATAATAAAATATAAAATAGTTTTACTGTAAGTTCTTTACGACCATCTGATTCTCACAGATGCTTTGATTGATTTTTATCCATCTCTTTATCTGTAGACAACCTACGGTTGTGATCGAGAAATCATTGTAGTTCTGACACGAATGTAATTGATATTTTATTTAGGTTAATGAGTAAGATAAAAATTTAAAAAGACATCTGTCAGATTTCATTCATTCACCAATAAGTAAGCAACTACTTCGCTGAAGTGGATAATTGTTTTCAAAGACTAGAAGAATATTTCCTCAGTTTTTCTGTGCTATTTGCCATGTAGCAGGTACAAACACGATACGCTTCTAGATACAATCCACAACACTAACATTCACCATCACTTTCTTAATTCTAGAAATCAACAAAATGATAAATTAAAACCTGATTTATATGATTGTCAATTTGTGCACAGTATATACTATTATGTATTATTTCTATCCTATAGGTATCATTGACATAAATAATTTCAAAAGCATATGTCATACTAAAATGTAGCAAAATAATTAGGAAGTCTTGAGTTTTGAACATCTGTTACTTTCGAGTTTAACATGATTTACTTAATTAAAAGTTTATGTAATTTAATTTTAATAATGACGATTTTAAAAATTATATTTCCAAATTTCTAAAAATTTAACAATTGGCTTTTGCAAGCCAGTATGAGTAGGCTTCAGCACACCTCTGATTATTAATGTATTGTAGATAAGAAAACTGAGTAATCCAAGTGGTGGATTTATCCTGTCTAAAAGAAAATAAAATGCTGTCATACTGCAAACCCAGATCTCCTCAATTTCAGTTGTTACTCTTGTCCAACCTCTGCACTACCTACCTACCCTACTCATTGTACAATAGTAATGATATCTTACTTATATATTGCTTTAACTACTTTTCAAACATATTCATATGTGAAGTTTCATTATTATAATTTGACTTTTGTGTCCTTTTTCTTCTAGAATCTCTAACATCTGGGTTTTTTCCTTTTTTAGGTTTTTTTTAACATAAATAAATTCTCAAAAAGAATTTACTTGACAAAAAGTAATTACCTGATAAAAAGAAATTAAATTAACTTAAAGCCAGCTTGTGTCTAACTTCAAGCTAGCCTTTAGTAATTAAAGTTAGCTTTTGGTCTACCACAGAGATAATGTCTTCTTTTGAGATGCTTTCTAATTCTCTTTTGGAGTTATATATTAGCTATTTTACTAAAGGAGTAGCAAGAGTATGTAATCTAGAACAAAAGTCACTTACCAAAACAATATGTCCTGTCATCACAGAATCCATCCAAGCAATAGAAGAGGAAAATAAATACTGAGAAAGAAAAATGAAAACAAAAACAAAAACCAAAAAAGTGATGTGAAAGAGAATTCAATCTTTTCTCAATTGAAGAGAATTTAATTCATATTTTTCTAAAGTACTTGTAAATTTAAAAAATGACAAAAAAGCATTTAAGTTTTATGTATACGATTTTGCGTCTTCCTTTCTCATTTATATGAAATGAAAAATAAAAACTTTATGAGGGCACCTGGGTGGCTCAGTCAGTTGAGCGTCCGACTTTGGCCCAGGTCATGATCTCACGGTTTGTGAGTTCGAGCTCAGCGTCAGGCTCTGTGCTGACTGCCAGCTTGGAGCCTGGAGGCTCTTCGGATTCTGTGTCTCACTCTCTCTCTGCCCCTCCCCAGCTCACACTCGCTGTATCTCTCTTTGTCAAAAATAAAATAAAAACTTAAAAAAAAGCCTTTAAAAAAAAACTTTATGAGTGGTAATGGTAAATGGAAATTTTTACTTTCACTTTCACTGGCTGTGGAAAGTTATTTTAATAAATATATTGTACACTTGAATTAAAAAATGAATGGTAGATATTTTGCAGCTACTTTGAGAGAAACTAACCAAGAGTTATTCTTATCAGTGTTGATGGATAGCAAAAGGAACTGAATTTCAGCATATGAATATAATCATGACTCATTTGAACCATAATTTGATTATTTCCGTGTCTTAAAGTTAGAAATATTATAGACAACATCGATGGACCTAAAGGATACTATAAGTCAGACTGAAAAAAACAAATACTGTATATTTCCACTCATAAATGGAATCTTAAAAAATGAATAAACTAACAAAAAGCAGAATCAAAATTATAAATACGAAGAACAAACTGATGGTTGCCAGAGGGAAGGGAGTGGTGGGAAGTTGGGCAAAAATGGGTAAAGGAGAGAAGGAGATACAGACTTCCAGTTATGGAATGAATAAGTCACAAGTATAAAAAGCAGAGCCTAAGAAATATAGGCAATGGCATCATGATGATGTAATGGGACAAATGGTAACTATACTTGTGGTGAACATAGTATAATATGTAAACTTGTCAAATCACTAAGTTGTACACCTGAAACTAACATAACATTGTGTGTCAACTATAGTCAAATAAAAATAAATATATTTAAAAAAAATACTGAACAATAGCTAAAGATTGAAATGAGTGGGATTAAGAATGACCCTAAATATTAGAAGGTTACATGCTGTATGTAATATTATGTAAGAAACACTAAAAGTTTCCCACCCATCATTTAAAAATATTCCCAGTAGGAGCACCTAAGTGGCTCAATTGTTTAAGTGTCCAACTGTTGATTTTGGCTGAGGTCATGATCTCACAGTTTGTGAGATCAAGCCCCACATCAGGCCCCATGCTGCCAGCGCGGAGCCTGCTTGGGATTCTCTCTCTCTGTTTCTCTCTCTCCCCCCTTCAAAATAAATAAACATTAAAAAATATTAAAATGTTCCTGGTTGTGGCCAGTTTACCACAGTTGCCTAAATTCCTGCATTACTGTTTCAGTAATTCCAAAACGATGGCACACCCACATCCAAAAAATTGTTATCATCCATTAACATCTCAACAGAAATTACTTTATCATATTAGCTAGTCACTTTCCAGAAACTATTTAGGAAACTCACGTTATAAAAAAATTGGAGTAAAGTTAGATCTATGAAAAATTGCCAGCATTAATGATAAATCACAGTGAGGGATATGGGAACCTAGCAACATGATAAATGGTCCAAATATAATCAGTGCAATTCTTAAATGGTACTAACATGCAAAGATACATACTTTTTGTAGAAATTTTGTTTCCCAGGGAAGAAACAGCTAATAAAAGGAAAGAAAAGTTTAGGTCTTTATAGTTTGCATTTCATTCAATTGAAGTAAAATGCCATTAGTTCATAACTCAATTGATTAAAAGTTTGTCATTATTTAGCTAAAGATTTTTATTTTTCAAATTTTTGTTTTGTTAAACAAATCAATGCAATTAAGATTATGAATATTTTAAAATGTTCTATCTTTTATGTACTGGAGTAAAAATCAGCAATTAATTTTAGTTTCAATTTAGCTCACTTGTACTTGATCTCAATGAATAAGGTCCTTAGCCCCTCTGAATTTGTCCCTTTATCAACAAAATGAAGATTTCTTTACTAAATAAACTCTATGATACTTTCCTATACTTCTTTCCTACCTTTATGGATTATAATCTGCAAATGAGGCAATATTTCACTGCAGTAATAAGTACTTCAACATATGCCTCTAAAAAACAAATTTTTTTCGCAGCTAATTGAACTGCAATTATCACAAAAAAACATCTCAACACTGTCTAATATCCAGTTAACATCCAAATTTCCCCTATTTTCTCATAATTTATTGTTTATAGTTGATTTTTTTTTTCAAATTGACATCCAATCAAAACCACAGATTGCAAAAGCTATTAGGTCTTTTCTGAATCTATATATCCCCCCCCACACACACACACACTTTTTCTTTCTTTTTTTTCCCTAATCCACTTGCTTAAGAAGCAGAGAGGTCTTTCAGTAGAATTCTTCATACTCTTTAGCTGATGGTATCCCCTTTGGTGTCATCTAACAAGTATTTCTATCTCCTCTCCTATGAGCTAATAATAAGACCTTGAGGCTTGATAAAAATAATGTTCAAGATTTTGGCAAGATTACCTCAAAAGCAGTGATGTGCACTTTCTATTGTACATACTGTTTTGGTTGTTATGATTGATCAGGGTGTTATCCTGAAACATCCATTTAAAAATTCCTATCAGCTTTTCACCTGTTTTCACATTATTGATGACCATTCCCTAGATACATTATTTTATTAGGGATAGTAAAATGATCATATCCTGATTTTTATCATCTTCCCACACTTATTAGTTGAAATCCATCCTTAAAGAGAAACCTCCCAACTTCCCATTTCTGGTCCAACATGTAGGGAGCTTAGAAGTCAGCACTCCAACCTATAAACAAGTAAAAAACTAAACGGACCAAAAATCATCAACTTCTCTTGGATCTCGTAGAGAAGTGAGGTCACAGGGTAAACTGTCATTAAAATTGGAGAGACAGACAGATGGATTCAGAGAGTCACTACTTATGAAAGCAGAAACCCATAAGCAGACAACTCTGTGGGGTCCAGTGTCAGGGTAGGCAAATCTGAACAATAACTGACAAATTATTGGAGGCTAAGCATGGACAACTCTAAGCGTTAAAAACTCCAAAAGGTTCTACTTGGGGAGAGAGGGGGACCACATTTTTGTGAGTTTTACTCCAGGAACTGTAGCAGAGAAAAATCCCTTCATGCTCTGGCAAGAAGAGAGGACCACAACCATTTTGAAACACATCAGAGTATTCCATTTTTGTTAACAAGGTCTGCCCTCAGGAGACACTATTTTACTAGAGCCGAACTGCTGAAGTTTTACCACAACCTAACCATCTGGGAGAATAGGAATCCCCAACTCCAGCCCATTCTATGGCATTCTTTCTCACTAAGGGGTGGTGGTGGTGAGAAGCACTGGTGATATTCACAGTCCAAGGGCACAGGCTCACTAAAAGACTGAGACTTAATCATAAGACAACAAAACACTTCTATGTCCTCATACCTTACTGTTACATTAGGCCTATTTACCAGTTTCTTTACCCAGTACATTATGCCTACTTTTCTACAAGAATAACAACAAATCACAAGGCAAACTTAAAAGCAAAAACCAAGCAAACAAGCCAAAAACAAAAAGCAATTTGAAGAGATTGCATTGAAAGCATTATAACAGCATCAGATAAAGCAGAAATGTTGGAATTATTAAGCCAGGAATTTTTTTTAAACTGTAATTAGTACACTATGGGCTTTAATAAAAAAAAATTAGACTACATGCAAAAGCAAATAAAAAATCTAAGCAGAGAGATGAAATTTCTAAGAAAGAATAAAAAATAATTGCTGGGGAAAATATCCCTGTAACAGAAATGAAGAATACCTTTGATGGGCTTATTAGCAGACTAGACACAGATAAGGAAAGAATCTTTGAGTTTCAGGATATGACAATGGAAAAATCAAAAAGTGAAAACAAAAAGAAATAAAGGCTAAAAATAAATAAAATATAATGTCAAGAACTGTTGGACAATTAATCAATATAATAGATGAAAGTTTGTTCAAAATAATAACAACCTATTTAAATATGTATGCATATATATATATGCTTTTACACATATACTCACACATACTACATATACCTGTGTATAAGTGAAATAAATGACAGCAACAATGCTGGCATGAAGCAGTAGAGGTGTTATTTGAAAGTGGACTTTGATTAAATATATTAAATATATATTGTAAACTATAGTCCAACCGCCAAAAATGTGGGAGGAAAAAGGAGTGTAACTGATATGCTTAAGAAAGGAGAGAAAATGGAATTGTATACAATGTTCAATTAAAACCACAAAAGACAGAAAAAAAGATAGAAGACAAAAATAAGACCAAAGAACCAGGGCAACAAATAGAAAACAGTAACAAATATAGTAGACATGGTAGTTAATCCAACTATATCAATAATCACTTTCACTTTAATGGTCTAAAAACACCAATTAAAAGTCAGATTGTCAGAATGAGTCCAAAAGTAAGATTCAACTGTATGTTGTCTACAAGAAACCCACTTTAAATATAAAAAAAAATTGAGATTAAAAATTAAGGGATAAAGAAATGCCATAATAACCTAATCAAAAGAAAGTGGGAATAGCTATATGTATTCCAAACAGAGCACATGTGAGAATGGTCAGTTCTGTAAGAAGATAACAATTGTTGACGTGCATGCACTTAATATCACAGGATTAAAATATGTGAGACGAAAACCGATAGAGCTATGAGGAGAAATAGATGAATCTATTATCATATTTGGAAACTTTCACAACCCTGAATCAGAAATGAGCAGAGCTAGCAGGCAGAAAATCAGTAAGACATAGTTTAATCCAACAATATCATCAATCAACTGAATATAGTTGACATATATAGACTACTTCATCCAGCAACATCAAATTCTTCTTCTCAAGGTCATATAGAATATCCACCAAGGTAGAGCACATTCTGGGTCATAAAACACACCTTAACAAATTTTAAAAATAGAAATCATACCATATCTGTTCTCAGACCATAATGGAATTCAACTGGAAATCGATAACAGAAATATAGCTGGCAATTCCCCTAAATATTTGCAGATTAAACAAAATACATCTAAACATGTAGATGTACTTAACAATACATAAGTAAAAGAAGAAATCTCAAGATAAATTTTAAAATATTTTGAACTAAATGAAAATATAATATCAAAATTTGTAGCATGCAGGAAAAAAGGGTACTTAGAGTTAAAATTTTTAGCATTGAATGAATTTATGAAAAAAGAATAAAGATCTAAAATCAGTAATCTATGATTCCACCTGAGGAAACTAGAAAAATAAAGTCAGAGTAAGTCCAAAGTAAGCAGGGGAAAGAAAAGAAATAATTAAAATTAGAGCAGAATTCAATAAAATTGAAAACAGAAAGCAATAGAGAAAAATTAACAAAGCCAAAATCTGGTGCTTACAAAAGATTGATAAAATTGATAAACCTTTAGACAGGCTAACTAAGAAAAAAGAGAGATGACACATATTACTAATGTCAGAAATAAAGAAGGCATGTCAGTAAAAATCATACAGTCACTAAAAGGATAATAAGAGAATACTATGAACATCTTTTTGCCCAGAAATTTGTAACCTAATTTAAATGAACTAACTCCTTGAAAGATAAAATCTGCCAAAAGTCACACAAGAAGGAATAGACAATCTGACAATTTATATCTATTAAAGAAATTGAATCAATCATTAATAGCCTTCTAAAACAGAAATCAACCAGGGAGGCCAGCATTACCCTAATACCAAAATCAGACAAAGACGTTACAAAAAAAAACTATAGGCCAAATATCTCTTATAAACATTGATGCAAAAGTCCTCAACAAAATATTAGCAAATAAATCTAACAATGTCTAAAAAGAATTATATACCACAACCAAATGTGATTTATTACAGGTATGAAAGTCTGACTCAACATTTTAAAAACAATTAATGTCATCACATTTTTGGGCTAAAGAAGGAAAACTACATGATCATATCAGTAAAGGTAGAAAATGCATTTGACAAAATCCAACATCCATTCATAATTAAAAAACAAACAAACAAAAAACCCCCAAAACTCTCACCAAACCAGGAATTGAAGGGAAATTCCTCAACTTGATAAAGAACATCTATTAAAAAATCTACAGTTAATAACATCATATCAGTGGTGAGAAACTTGAAACTTAACTGCTTTTCAACATCATACTGGAAGCCCTAGCTAATGCAATAAGACAAGAAAGTCAAATAAAGGTTTAGAAATTGGAAGGGGAGAAATCAAACTCATTTTGTTTACAGATTACACAACTGTCTTTGTAGGAACTCTGAAAGAATTGATGGAAACAGTCTTCAAGCTAATAAGCAATAAGAGCAAGATTGCAAAATATGAGTTAAGATACAAAAGTCAATCACTTTCCTATATACCAGCAGTAAACAACTGGATTTTGAAATTAAAAACACCTTACCACTTACATTAGCAGTCCTTCCTGCCTCAAAATGTATATATATATATATATATATATATATATATATATATATATATAATCAATGTGAGGAAAATTATAAAACTGTGATGAAAGTTTTCAAAGAATAACTAAATAAATGAAGCAATATCCCATGTTCATGAGTAGGCAGGCTCAATAACGTCATGATGTCAGTTTTTCCAAACTTAAACTATAGATTCAATGCAATCCCAATCAAAATACCTGCAAGTTGTTTTGTGGATGTTAACAAACTGATCTAAAGTTTACAGAGAGAGGCAAAAGATCCAGAATAGCCAACTCGATACTGAAAGAGAGAAATAAAGTCAGAGGACTGACAACACCAAATTTTAAGACCTACTATAAAGATCTAATGCCTGAGACTGCATACTTATTAAAGAAAAATGAATAGATCAATAGAACAGGACAAAGAACCCAGAAACAGACCCACATAAACATAGTCAATATCACTTTGACAAAGGAACAAAGGCAATACAGTGAAGCAAAGATAGTCTTTTCAACAAATGGTGCTGGAACAAGTGGACATCTATATGCTAAAAAAATGAATCTAAACGCAAACCTTACACCCTTAACAAAAATTAACTCAAAATAGATCACAGATCTAAATGTTAAGCGCAAAACTATGAAACTCTTAAAAGATAACATAGAAGAAAACCTAAATTGTTTTGGGTATGGCTGTGAGGTTTCTAATATAACACCAAAGGCACAATCCATGAAAGAAATAATTGATAAATTGGCCTTGATTAAAATTAAGAACTTCTGCTCCAGAAAAGACAATGTCAAGAGAATAAGAAAACAACTCACAGATTGGGAGACAATATTTGCAAAATACACATCTGATAAAGAACTGTTATCCAAAATATACAAAGAACTTTTAAAACTCAACAATAAGAAAATGAACAAAATTTAAAAATGGGCAAGAGACCTGAACAGATACCTCACCAAAGATGCCAAGAAAGTATGTGGAAAGATACTCAACATCAGGGGCTCCTGCGTGGCTCACTCAGTTAAGCCTCTGACTTCAGCTCAGGCCATGATCTCACAATTCACGAGTTCGAGTCCTGCATTGGGCTCTGTGCTGACAGCTCAGAGCCTAGAGCCTGCTTCAGATTCTGTGTCTCCCTCTCTCTCTGTCCCTCCCACACTCTCACTCTGTCTGTCTGTCTGTCCCTCTTTCTCTCTTTCTCAAATATAAAATTAAACAAAAAACCATTTAAGATACTCAACATCATATGTCATTAAGGAAATGCAAGTTAAAATGACAGTGAGATACCACCACACACCTACTAGCCTGGCCAAAATCCAGAACAGTGACAACAGCAGATGCTGAGGACAATATGGAGCAACATGAGCTCCCATTTACTGCTGTTTGGAATGCAGAATGATACACTCACTTTGGAAGACCATTTGATAGTTTCTTACAAAACTAAGCATACTCCTCCCATAGGATCCCACAATTGTGCTTCTTGATATTTATCTAAAATACCTAAAAACTTATGTCCACACAAAGACCTGCGCACAGATGTTTATAGAAGCTTTAACATAATTGCCAAAACTTGGAGGCAGCCAGGATGTCCTTCAGTAGGTGAATGAATAAATATATTACATCCAGGCAATGGAATTTTATTCGGTACTAAAAGGAAATGACCTCTTAAGCCATGAAAAGATATGGAGGAAACTTAAATTCATATTATTAAATGAAAGAAGCCAATCTGAAAAGACTATATACTATATGATTCTAACTATATGATATTCTGGAAAAGGCAAAACTATAGAAACAATATAAAACAAAGAACAAGTAGTTGCCAGGGGTTATAGGAGAAAGAGGGATACTTAGAGAACAGAGGATATTTAGGGCAGTGAAACTTTTCTGTATGATACAGCAGTGTTGGCTATATGTCATTATCATACTTGTCAAAACCCATAGACAGTAAGTACATTACAAAGAATGAACCTTAATATAAACTGTGAACTTCTTATGATAATGCATCAATGTAGGTTCATCGATTGAAATAAATGTATTATTGTGGTGTGGAACACTGAGAGGGGGGCAAGTTTAGCAGGGTGACAAGGGTGAGGGGTGGTAATGGAAACTGTACTTTCTACTCAATTTTGCTATGAACCTAAAACTGCTCTAGAAAATGAAGTTTATTAATTAAAAAAAGATACATACCAAAAAAAGGCAAAGAAAACTTCTCTTCATCAACTATTCAGTTCCCCTGAAATAGAATTCATACAAATAGTCAAGGTAATCAAAAATTGTGTTCTTTTCCATTATTTACTAGTTAGAATAATGAGATATTCTCCTGTGTTTTCCAAAGATTCACTGATCTTGAAATAGTAAATTGAGGGGCACCTGGGTGGCTGAGTCAGCTAAGCATCTGACTTCCACTCAAGTTCATGGGTTTAAGCCCAACTTTGGGCTCTGTGCTGACAGCTCAGAGCCTGGAGGCTGCTTGGGATTCTGTGTCTCCCTCTCTATCTGTCCAATCCCCTGCTCGCTCTCTGTCTCTCTCTGTCTCTCAAAAATACATAATGTTAAAAAAAATAAATAGTAACTTGAAAAATAGGAGCAAGAATATATAATATATATGGTCCATGTCCTTACTTTGCAACCAGGCACATAAAACTTTTTAAAACTCGTAATCGTCTTTTACAATTATAGTTTTAGAAAAGTTTGTTATATGTACACAAAGCAGTTGATAGAAGGATGCAGTGAGATAGGATATGTTAGGAGTCAAAACACTTGCATTCAAAATGCTAGTGGCACTACCTGGTCAGGTAACCTTGAGATTGTGTTTTGACCTCTCTTCACTTCACTTTCTCCACCTGTAAATGGGCACAATAATACTTATATTATTATGATAAAGACTAGACACAGTGTATCTAAAATGCTGGTACTTGACAAAAAACATGTATTCTCAAATAAGACTTCCATTTAGGACACAAAATCATGGGACGATCCACTTCATTTTCCCTGCCTCTGGAGAAAAAACTTTCGGAATCACCTAAAGGGAAGTTATCTAGCTAATGTTTAAAGATAGCCCAGATGCCAGTAGCAAACCTCCCTATGCAGTTGTGACAACCAAAAATATCCTCTGGACATTGCCAAATACCCTGAGGGGAGGGGAAGAGGGCAAAATCGCTCCTGCCATAAAGTAGTAGTGAGGGTGACCTTCAAAAGGTAAACAATGAAATCATCTTGACCTTTTTTCCAGAAAAACTGCCCTCATATCTTTAACTTTCCCTAAGACACTTTTTTGAGCAGAACTGTCTTTGCGGTCCTATGAAACTTCCCCTAGTTTTCATTTATCTGAAAATGTAAATGATATAAACCTAAATATTAAGTTCTTCTGAATCTTTACAATCACATTTACACATCCCTTTGTTCTAGTGCCAATTTGTTACAGTAGTAAGCATACTTCCTAACTATGCACACTAAATATATTCAAATCTGAGTCTTTCTCTAAACATTGAATATAATTATTAAAATAAGATTATGATGTAAAATCTTTCAAATAATTGCTCTAAAGAGCAAAAATCAATCAGTTACCCATAAAGACATCACCAAGCATGCAGTCTTCAAACAGGGACTTTCTAGGAACCCTAAAAATAATATTTTTTTATTTGCATAAAATTTGTATTTATAAAAATAATACTATTCATTCCATTAGCTTACCTTGGCCCTTTTATCAAAATCCAGTTGATCATGTGTGTATTAATCTATTTATAGACTCAGGTCTGTTCCATTATTTAATTTATCTTTGAGTCAATACTACACTATTTCATTTAGTGTAACTTTATGGCAAGTTTTGAAATCAAGTAGTGTGAATCCTCCAAATTTTTGGATATTTTAGTCTAGAGTCATCTCCAAGACACCACAAAGGCCTCTACCTACTGTTACCTTAGGCACCAGGAGTGACAAGCTAGGTCTGAATAAAAACTTATTTTGACGAAACTTGCAGCAAGCTGTTCACCAGAATTTCTAACAAATAAGCCCTTCTGTTCATTTGTTGGAGTCATAATCAACAAGGAGCCAAAATAAAAATGCTGTTAATCCATTAGTTTCTTTAATCACTGAAGAAAAGAAAGATTGGGTCCCTGATCTGGCAAAGTACTCACCAATGGGTTAAAATGGGGTACATAACAAAAAGCAAAAATAATTTTTTTCTAAAAGTCAATTTCTAATATCATGCTATATAGGTATACATTTTACTTTTCATGTCAAAGATAACCTATAACCTGTTTTCCATCGGTTTGCCATCAAAAGAAAATGACTTCTAGTCAGAAAAAAACACACATTTAAATTAGTATTTCCCATAAATTTGACCATGAGACCTATTTACTATTAGTATTTATTCAATATAAATTAGTCCTTGTAGACTAACTACAAGGAGGTATCAAAGCAATCTAAGTCCAACCATTTGATAGATTTGAGAAAGTCAAGGAGAGGGAAGAAAAAAGATTGGAAGAAATGGGTTTAAAATTCACTTTGACTCATTTTCTAGTGACCATACCCCACAAAATGACTATACATAAGAAGGAAGAAAAAAATTAATTTTTAGGATAAATTTTCTTTCTGATCTTTGCATGAATTGTTTAGATACTTGTAAGCTTTTCCTATTGAAAAGATAAGCCTTTGCAAGCAGGAAAATTCTTTAAGAGAATCATCTTGTTTTAGACGTCACTGTTAATATTATGGCTAACAAAAATAGTAATTACAAATAGATATCACTAATTCGAGCAGGTACTATACGTTTTACATACTTAATCTTCACCATATACTAATGAAGGCAGGATTGTTATCTCTGTCTATAGATAAGAAAAATGAGAGCCATATTAAGCAAGTAACATTTTCAAAGTCATGTAGCCAGTATGTTCAATTTGTTTTGCATTCATGATTCATGTTTTGTGGGTGTGTGTCCCATCTGAGAAATTCCTACCAAACATGAGGTAGATTTTCTCTGTTTTCTTATGGAAATTATATTAATTTTAGATCCTACATTTTAGATCAATAACCATTTTGAGCCTTTTTTTATATATTCTGAGACAGGTGTTGAATTTCATTAGTTTGCATCTAGATCCACATTCTTTTTCAATCTCACATGTTAAAATGACTATTCATTCTCATTAGCTTACCTTAGCACTTTTATCAAAATCCAATTGATCACATGTGTATTGATCTATTTATAGACTCAGTTCTGTTTCATTTCATATAACTTTATGGTAAATTTTTGAAATCAAGTAGTGTGAATCCTCCAAATTTTTGGATACTTTCAGTTGTTTTAGGTAATCTACATTTCCATTTCCATTTCCATTTCCACATAAATTTTAGAATCACTTTGTCAATTTCTACGCCAATAACAACAAAAAAGCCTTCTGGGATTTTTATGAGAATTGGCATTTTATCAATATTTAGTCTTCTAATCCATAAATCAGTATTGTTCTCCAGTTATTTATGTCTTCATTAATTTCTCTCAATAGTGGTTTGTGGTTTTTCACTGTAATGGTCTTGCATATATTTTTAAGATTTTATTATTTATTCCTATGTATTTGATGTATTTTATGCTATGTAAATGGTATTTTTAACTTCAATTTCCAGTTGATTGTTGCTTGTATATAGAAATACAATTAATTCTTATATGTTGACTTTGTATCCTTTTCCATATTCATTGACATAATCTTATGACCATTGTTAACACTTTAACATAATAAACTACATCAATTCCTATTTAAATCGTTCAAGCAACCCTGAAGTCCTGGGATAAACCCAGGTTTGTAATTATATTCTATTATTTTTCTATATTGCTACATTTGATTGGCTAATATTTTGTTGATCATTTTTCTGTCTATATTATGAGATATTTTGGTCTGTATTTTCTTATCTTCTAATGTCTTTCTATAATTTTTGTATCAAGATATCAAGGTAATATTGACTTGATAAAATGAGTTTGGAAATCTATTTTCTTATATTTCTGGAAGAATTTATAAAATGTTGCTATGATTAGTTCAATAAATATTTAATAGAATTTACCAGTGAAGTCAAGTAATCTTAGAACTTTCTTTGTTGACATATTTTTTTGGTAGTTTATTGTCAAGTTGGTTTCCATATAACACCCAGTGCTCATCCCCACAAGTGCCCTCCTCCATGTCCATCATCCCCCTTCCCTTTTCCCCCTCCCCCTTCAGCCCTCAGTTTGTTTTCAGTATTCAAGAGTCTCTCATGATTTGCCTCCCTCCATCTCCCTGTTTTTCCCCCCTTCCCTTCCCCATGGTCCTCTGTTAAGTTTCTCCTGCTAGACTTATGAGTGAAAACATATGGTATCTGTCCTTCTCTGCTTGACTTATTTCACTTAGCATGACACCCTCGAGTTCCATCCACATTGCCATGAATGGCCAGATTTCATTCTTTCTCATTGCCGTGTAGTATTCCATTGTATAGATGAACCACATCGTCTTGATCCATTCGTCAGTTGATGGACATTTAGGCTCTTTCCATGATTTGGCTATTGTTGAAAGTGCTGCTATGAACATTGGGATACATGTGCCCCTATGCATCAGCACTTCTGTATCCCTTGGGTAAATCCCCAGCAGTGCCATTGCTGGGTCATAGGGGAGTTCTATTGATAGTTTTTTGAGGAACCTCCACACTGGTTTCCAGAGCGGCTGCACCAGTTTACATTCCCACCAACAGTGTAGGAGGGTGCCCGTTTCTCCACATCCTCGCCAGCATTTATAGTCTCATTTTGTTCATTTTAGCCACTCTGACCGGCGTGAGGTGGTATCTCAATGTGGCTTTGATTTGTATTTCCCTGATGATGAGTGACGCTAAGCATCTTTTCATGTGTCTGTTGGCCATCTGGACATCCTCTTTGGGGAAGTGTCTATTCATGTCTTCTGCCTATTTCTTCACTGGATTATTTGTTTTTTGGGTGTGGAGTTTGGTAAGTTCCTTGTAGATTTTGGATACTAGCCCTTTATCTGATATGTCATTTGCAACTATCTTTTCCCATTCTGTCAGTTGCCTCTTAGTTTTCTTGACTGTTTCCTTTGCAGTGCAGAAGCTTTTTATCTTGATGAGGTCCCAATAGTTCATTTTTGTTCTTGATTCCCTTGCCTTTGGGGATGTGTCGAGTAGGAAATTGATGCAGATGAGGTCAAGGAGAGTTGTTTCCTGCTTTCTCCTCTAGGGTTTTGATGGTTTCCTGTCTCACATTCAGGTCCTTCATCCATTTTGAGTCTATTTTTGTGTATGGTGTAAGAAAGTGGTCTACAAATACTACAAATTCAATGTCTTTAATAAAGACAGCAGTATTCAGATTACATATTTCTTCTTGCACACCATTTGGCAGTTTCTAAGAATGTTTTCCCTTTAACTAAGTTGTCAAATTTATAAGCATAAAATTGCTCATAATATTTCCTTATTATATTTCTAAGTGTCTTTTTAGGGTCTGTAGTAATGTAACCTTTTTAATTCCTGATATCTGTAATTTCTACATCCTCTTCTTTTTCCTTAGTCTGGCTAACTACTTATTCATTTTATTAATCTTTTCAAAGAACCAGCTTTTTGTTTCATTTCCATTGTTTGCTTTATTTTTTCTATTTTATTGATTTTTCTCTTATCTTTATTACTTCCTTTCTTCTTTCCTTTATGTTTAATTTTCTTTTGTTTTTATCGATTCTTAAGTGGAAGCTGAGATTATTTGGTTTAACTTTTTTTTTTTTTATTGAGAGACAGAGAGAGACAGAGGATGAGCATGGGAGAGGCAGAGAGAGGGGGGAAACACAGAATCCGAAACAGGCTCCAGGCTCTGAGCTGTCAGCACAAAGCCCGACGCGGGGCTCGAACTCACAAACTAAGAGATCATGACCTGAGCCGAAGTCGGACCCTTAACCGACTGAGTCACCCAGGTGCCCCTGAGATTATTTGGTTTAGCCCTTTCCTTTTCTTCTGCTTTTTTAAATCCAGGTTTATTGAGATATAATTGAATATATCATTATATAATTTTAAAGTATGCAATGAGATGTTTTGATACACATATATTATGAAATATTTACCACAATAAAGTTCATTAATACATTTTTTAGCTCACACAATTAACAGTTTGTTATTGTGAAAACATGAAACAAAACTCTACTCTTAACAACTTTCAAATATACAACACAGTGTTGTTAACTATAGTCACCGTACTATACATTATATCCCCAGAAATTTTTCATCTTATAACTGAAAGTTTCCTATTTCTCCCACCCCTCAGTCCCTGACAGCCATCATCATACTGTTTCTATAAAACAGATCCTGCATATAAGTGAGATCATATAATATCTGTCTTTCTCTGACTTATTTCAATTAGCACAATGCTCATCTAAGGTCCACCCATGTTGTTGCAAATGGCAGGATTTCTCTCTTTTATATGGCTGAATAATATTCCATTGTGTGTGCATATTCATATATACATGTACATACATGATACATATACATATACATGTGCATATACAGTTGCTTTATTCATTCACTCATTAATAGATACTTAGGTTATTTCCATGTCTTGGCTGTTATAAATAATGCCACAATTAACATATAGAGGTATCTCTTGAAAATAGTGACTTTATCTTCCTTAGATATATACTCAGAAATGTGAGTGGTATATCATATGGTAGTCCTATTTTTTGAGAAAACTCTATACTGTTTTCCACTCTAGTTATCCAAATTTACATTTCCAAGGATTCTTTTTTTTCTTTTACTGTTCATTTATTTTTGAGAGAGAGAGAAACAGACCACGAGCAGAGGAGGGGCAGAGAGAGAGGGAGAGACAGAATCCAAAACAGGCTCTTAGCCATTCAGCACAGACCCTGATGTGGGGCTCAAATCCATGAACTGTGAGATCATGACCAGAGCTGAAGGTGAACACTTAACCCACTGAGCCACCCAGGCGCCCCGTAAGTGTTTCTTTAAAAGAAAATACAGAAAAACATTTCCTTGAGAAGAGATAATAAATTGTTTCAAAATTATATAAATCTCAGCAGGTATGAACCATGTAATATTCCTCCCAAATTTGGAGAATTCCATTAAACAAATCAGAACATCTTATTTTCTCCAACAGATGAACCATATTTCCACCAAAATCTCCACCATCTTCAACTATTGTTGTTCATGTTATGCGTGCTGGTGCCAAATTCAAATCTATAAGAATTACCCAAAGATTTAAGTACCTGAAAAAATTATTCTTCCCTCTCATCCCCAGGAATATAGCCAAGAATGGGATGAGCATGAAAATTATTACAATTCTGATGCCTTAGGATTTTCTGGAATCTCACTGACAATGAAAATGTTTTATAAAATTTTTATTTCAAAAGTCTATTTCAGCCTCTCTAAGAATTATTCAGGAATTATCCATTAAGAAGTAACAGCATCAAGGAAATTTTATGGGCAGTGGCCAAATTCCACTTGCTCTTCTCCCTCTGTTTTCTCTGTTAACAGGCAGTGAAAAGATGTCAGTGCAATTGGTATTCCCCAATGGGAAAATTTTCTCACTCATTCTAACCTGTTCAGAGGACTCAGTACAGAGCGAACTAATGGTCATGGGTCAGCGACCACCATTCTTTGCTGTTTGTCTTGTTATTTTTACAACTATGATATATGATGATTGTCCTCTGAATTTCAATTTTCTGAAGACGATGTTACAAATGTATTTCAACTATTCTGATGTAGAAAGCTAATTAAGTAAACTAGTTCAGCAACTGATCGCATTTCACTAATTTCAACCATCTGCCTCGACATTTGTTCCTATGTGCACCAGCTTTCATAGCTTCGTTCCTCTAATAGCAATTAATGAAACTGTTAATAAGCTACATATATCATACAATGTTGTAACAATTTACCAAAGGATAACATTATGAGACAAATTATATTTAACAATTGCAGAAAAATGACTCTGATTATCAAATGTTGTACAACGTCAACTAGTTTTCTCTTTAACTCATCCTTCTCAATTAATTCTCTAATTAATTTAACACACATTTTATGTATAATTTGTATTTAAACTCTTGGTCAGCTATGCCATCTATTTTTACATGCTGTCTGCTTATATGAGACACATATTAATGAAACACAACCTCCACACAAATTACTAAGTCTTGATTTTATTTTCATTTACAATCTGAAGTTCATTATTTTTTTCATAAGAATTACTTTCAAATATTGTGGAATGCATTTTTTATGCTACATCCAAAAAATAGTACATACACAAACACACATTTACATCATGATTCTAATTTTTTAAATGAGATTAATTTGTAAATACCTTGAATAAAACAGTACCCTGAAAAACAAAACATAAATGGCTCTGAAAAAATAAGTCCTATCAAACTAATTTAATCTTTTAAAATAGTTTGGTGGATTTGGTAACACTTATACAAATAAAACACATAAAATATCATTTGACTTTGCCAAAGATTTGGGGTTTGTTTTCATGGCGATTCATAAAAAACAGTCAAGCAAAATATATTAACATGTCTTTAAGATGTTTTCATGAAACACACAGTAAATGCTAAAATTTGCTTCATCAATACTAAGGAGCCCTCTGTTTAGCCACTACTCTTTATTCAAATATACACTCATACGCATGGACTCACCCATACTCAAGACTGTACTCTTCTCTATGGTGACCACCACCTTCTGTTTCTGTATCCACAATTAAAATATTGTGATAGAGGAAAAAACCCTAGATGTATGTCATAACATATCAAGACATTTTTACAAAGCTGCAAAGTATAGACAACCTTACACATTTCTCCTCTAATAAGTTGCTTGGATAACATAGACCAAAGCCAAGAATTTTCAAGCTAACCAATTTATAGTGAATGATATGAACAAGAAAATATATTTGAAATCATAATGGTAAAAATATATAGCAAGTTTCCAAATGAATTGAGCAAACAGACAACTTGGAATCTTAATGAATCATAAAATAGTTTTATATTTATAGAGTTATTCCCATCCTACACTAAGCTATGCTCATCTTATGACTCAGCTACATCAAGACTGGACATGAGTGAAGGACCAATTAAATACACAAAAGTCTGTTTACAAGAACGACATAAAAGCCTTTGAAAAGTAACTCGTTCTACCCCACTCAGATTATGTCTAGCTATATACCACTTAGGCCATCTCTAGCTCAGTTCCATGAATGTGTTTTATCTTATTTAACCCATGAAGAGATGGAAATTTGAAGAGATGGAAATTTAAAGAATGTTTGGTTAACATGATAAAAGTCAAAGTATAACCATTAAGTTATATAGCAACCTGACTAGAGACATAACTAGTATTGTCTGTACACAGCTCATCAGTTGTTCATTAGTCCTTCCTTACTCTTCGCTTAACTTGCATTATGTTTGTCCTTCCCTGATCCAAACTTAAAACCAATCTACTGAGAACACCTATACATACATCTCATGAAAAGTTATTCTTAGATTTTGCTTGATATATAATTTATAGAGATAAACAAGTACATATTGATATAGTTGAGTTTGGAGTAAAGGCTGAAGGACTGTAATGTGATGCTAACCAGTCTTGGTTCTCCTGTAATTTGCATATTTTCATATAATTTAGCAATTCTTATGGAAACTATTGCATTTTACTGTTGGTATATAGAGAGAATTTAAATAATCCAGAGAAGAGTAATAAAAATAACTCAAAAATGGGAACTAGGTTCTTGGAAGAAAGATAAAATGGAATTGGGAGCCATGCTTGAAAGAGTAAGCTCGAAATGATAATATAAAATAGTCTGGCCTCCTTTAAACCTGAGCACTTTTATTATATAAATATCTTTCATTTTACAATGGATATTCCATGGCTTGCTTAATTAAAAAAATCAGGTTGAAAATCCCGTAAAAGAGGCAATGGAACTGAAAAGCACTACCCTTTCAATTCATAGGAGAATAATTCTACCCTGGTCTAGGATTCATTTAAATTAATTCATCAGTAACTTATTTCATTAGCTGTGTCTAAATTAATTTCACTATTTAAAATAAAAAAACACATCATTTATGTCTTGAATTTTATCCTAAGTAGCGTTCACTCTTAAATCTTATGCCTACAATTCCAAAAGCAATGCGTACCAATCCCAATCCTTCCATTTCTCAATAACTCAATAACAAAACTAAACTTATATACCATGCCTCAATGAAAAAACCTGTGAATGGGCCATAGGGAAAGACAAATTCTCTTTCTTATGTCAAAAGAAAGGAAAAAAAGGAATGAAGGAGGAAGGGAGGAAGGAAAAAAATCATTATTATATATTATGCAAATCTCAAACTCACACTCATAAAATCCAAACAATCTTCACTTCACTAAGGACTATGTCAATCAATGATGGCTGGATGGATGGATGGATGGATGGATGGATGGATGAGAGAAAAAAGTGTGTCCAATTCAAGGAAATACCACCACAGACAAACCACAATGCCTCTAGTGGATTGAATATTACGACCCAGGGCAATTTGTGCTTCAAAGGGCATAGCTCACCTGCCATTGATATTTATTAAACACGTATGAGAGCTTCTAAGTTTCATTTGCCATTTTCTAACACTGTTGTTCATAATCACAATCCCTCCATTGTTTGAAATATTCCACCCTTTCTTCTTTCCTTTGTCTTTTGTAATTTTTCTCCCTTTTTAAAATTTCTTTCTATTCAAAGAAGCCTATGGAGTGCTTCAAGTTAATTTTCCATCAAAATTTACTATAAAAGACATGCATTAGAAGACAAAGAACCAACCTATTAAGACCACTATAAAGGGAAAAAACAAGCAATTTGGCATAACTTGAAATAGTTGTAATTTTTTTAATGTAGCAAAAGGTGGCTGCCATATTTAAACAACAACTTTAGCTGTAAGCTCTCTTTCAGCCAAGGCAAAAAGAAGATGAAAATATTGGTTTCTACTGTTCTCACTATTCAGTCTTATGACAGAGCCTCCTATGATGAGGAGAAAACAAGGAGTGCCGTCAGTCATAATAGAGGGTCCCCAAATTAGCTGGTTCTCTAGGCATAACTGAGTCCTAAATTTATTCTGGCTCCATTCCTCTTTCCTAAAATAATCTCTTAATCTTGACCTCCATAGCCTGGGCAGTGGATAAAAATAGAGACACATACCACAAAATTCAGCACGTACCACTCATTGACTGACAATGAGAAATCTGGTTCTAAAGACTTCATAGATCGAGATCTAACTCTGCAGGCTTGTAATAAGTGAAAACCTCAGACCCTGCCCCTTCCCATTACTCCCATTCCAAACACTCAGCACTGCCATTCAGCAGTCTTATTCCTTTGTGCTGGTGAGACAGTGAAATTCCAAATTAATGGCTTTATTTATTAGTAATATGCCAGTCAGTTTCCAATCAAGCCTTCAAAGATTTAAGTGTATCATCTGGAATACAAATAGCAAAATCTAGTATGCCTAACATTAACAGGAGATGAATTATTTAAAAAAAATTGAGTGTTTATTTTTGAGAGAGAGAGAGAGAGAGCACAAGTGGGAGAGGGGCAGAATGAGAGTGAGACACAGAATCCAAAGCAGGCTCCAGGTTCTGAGCTGTCAGCACAGAGCCCAATGCAGGACTTGAACTCTGGAACCGTGAGATCATGACCTTAGCCGAAGTTGGACAGACACTTAACTGCCTGAGGCAGGTGCCACAAAACCCTTTTTTTAAAGAAAATTATTTAACCTTCTGTAATGATAACTTCAGGGTTATCCTTCTGCTTATTAATTATTGAACATAGGAACTAATGAGACATGTTGGGTGCCTTGTTGTGTGTAAATTGTCCCTAATCTGTTTCTCTTTTGCACAAGGAGCCCTTTATCCTTCTTTGAAATCAGCTCTTATTTCTCATGGTTGCATTGTGTCACTATTTTTCATCTGACCCCTGTTAATAACAATTGTGTAGGTAAGATTTTCAAAGTATGCCAGCCTCTTTTCTGGAATAAGCTCTGGGCTGGCATTTATCATATAGAGGGGTTATTCATTTACTCTCTGCTTCATAATTTGATTTCAGATTGTGGACTAAAATCTTCCTTCTGGACCCACTGAGGTTCACTGTATTGCATATGTTATTGTTGTTTTCCCAGAGAGCATATGTTTAAAATAGATTGGCTTATGTCACCATAAATAAGAAATAAGAACTTGCCAAGAGCTTAATATATATAGCCTCTTAGCCTTAGAAATATGCAAGGAGCTTTGAAGTGTCATTCTCATAGGCATCTTGGGTGTTCACCCAAAAAATCCACTTAAGTAAGAAAAATATTTCCAACATGGTTAGCTCTGGCTTTTTAAACCAGGCCAACTCAAATACATGCATATCACACAAACCCTTAGGGCAAACTTTAGGTATCTACAAAGATTTACAGCTTTTCTCATTGGCCTCCTCTTAATTATTCCTAACCAATTCCCTCATTTTATCTTTCCTAACACCTAGTCTTCTAGATCTGTGACTCTTGACTTTATTTCTACTTCCGGTATTTGAGCTTCAGCTTTTCTAGTGAACTTGGGTGTTCTTCTGGCTTTTGACTCTATGGGTTACCTCTGGTAGAAAGCCCTTGCTATCACTCCAGGAGGAAAAAATGAAGAAGGAGGAGGAGGAGGAGGAAGAGGAGGAGGAGGAGGAGGAGAAACTAATGTGGTTTGCATTAGTTTCTCCCAGTCATAGGAGCCCAGCCATCACCCTTACACTCTATGTAGAGAGATTTAGACTCCCAGTTTCAAGGTCACTGTGAATTAGACCAAATTCAACTCCAATTGATATTTAGTATCAAAAGGAAGCAAGGTATGTTACATATCCTGGCAAAGTGAAAGACTTACGGAATGAGGAAATGGAAAAAAAATATTTCATGACTTCTTTTAATATGTGTTCAATCATGTCACAGGATTAAGTTTGCATAAATTTAGTCACAAACATGTGAATAGAAAGTTAGTAATGGCTAAATTGGAATATTTAACTCTTCTCAAAACCAGGAAAATTGCCAACCTGCTGACTTCTCTATAAGGTAATGCAACAGGATGTTGAGGGAACTTTTCTTATTATTGGAGCAATTCTGTTGAAGCCCCAGTAATGAAAATCATAGGCAAGAAGCATATTCACCTTCTGAAGAAACAATGTTTAAATACAACTATGCTAGACTTAAGGTGGCAGAAATGATATAACAATTTTAGCAATCACAACGACCCACCCTCTGCCTATATAGAGTAGAAAATAAATTGGAAAAGGAATTTGCGATGGATCATCGTGAATGGAGAGTGCTGTGTCATTCATTTCGTTCTCCAACAAGTAAAGAAAAGAAAGGAACTGCTCCCCACCCTTGACCAAAGAAAGGTTGGAGGGCCTGAAATTCAGACAGGCATTTGACTTCCCAGCTAAATGTTTGCTAAGTTAAGGAGATCTTAGGGCACCAGAAGTGAGTGACATGATGAGGTGATTGGAGAGTTTGTAAAGTGTCCCATGGAGACTGGGAACATAGACGAACAAAGAGATGGGCATCTGCTTCCTGCTTGAAAACTTTGAAGGCAAGGATCTGGGTGGATTGTACCAGGAGACAGTTCAGCTGTGAGATCAATCTGTCCTTTCAGCAGCTGGTATGCTTAGAAAGCCTAACTCTCCATAGGTCAAATGATAACTACTTAAAATAAGTGGGTTCAAATCAAGTCCATGGGATTCTGTCCAAGATGGCTACCGTCTGGGCTGAGGAGCCCCAGTAGAAGTGGCTAAGTGAAGTGTTCCCCTGGGGGTCAGGGAGTAAAGGTCTGGCAGAGTCATTGCCGCATCAGGGAATGGGGACAGGCTCTGAACAAACTGAGAGACTGCCATATCATGACCCTAATCTGGCAAAATTATCATGAGTTGTGGACAAGGGGACAAATCTCCATTTGCTAAAGGAGATTAAAAATTTAGTATATTTAAGTGTAAATTTCAGATGATAGATCATAATCAATTCTAAAATATAAGTCTTAAGAAATCCATGATGGACTGTGCTGCAGACATAGGTTTATACTTAAAATAACACCAAAACTCATGTGTTGGAGCATTCTGGCACATTTTGCACTATCAATATTCTATGCCTGATATGGCTCTGAAGGCTGTGCAGTGAAAACAAAGAGGGAAATGTGAGTAAGAAAGCCCTAAGTCATTTTTTAACACAATGAAATAGGGCCTTGATTTAATATTAACAAATAGACATACTTCCAAGTAATAACTTGGCCTCTTGAAAACAAATATTGAGGAGAGCTCCAAGAAAATAGGATAGTAATCTTGGCAATAATCCCAAATTGGTAGACTATCCCAAGTAAAAGACAAGCACACAGCAGAAATGGCCATCCTCACTCATCCAGTGACAGACAGTGAAAAGCTTGGGATTTATTCCAGGATCAATCAAAATACGAAATGTGAATCTCTCTTCTTTCTAAAAATAACCCTTTGATTTAATACAGCAAACCCACTGAATACATGAAAAGACAATCCAAATTTGACATTTTTTAAGCAAAAATTGAGAACAATACTTTGTATGGTAAACTGGTATTCAGTTCCAAACTGAAAACATCAAAAATGCACCTTTTTTAGTAGAAGGGGAAAGATTTTAAATTTAAAGAAGTAATTTGATCACGTGGTGAAATCTTCCATTACAAACCACATGTCTTCCAATACTTTCAAAATCTACTGTTTCTTTTCTAGACACAATTCTGCCAAGTTTAGATCTTCCTCAAATGTTCCAATTTTGATTTCTAAAATGATCTTGTTTAGATATAACAAGCCGCCTCTTGTTTTCAGTCTTTTAAGGTTATTTAAACTATATGAGTGGTTTTTTTGCAGCAGTACCTGGAAAATCTGAAAAAAGCATCCAGATCATTTTGAAATTCACTTTGGATTCAACATTTTGGAAAAAAAGAAGAGGGAATAACATAGGTTACATATTTGGAGTTTTTTGTTTTTGTTTAATTCGGGGTTTAAGTGAACAGAGGATCTTTCTAAATCCTAATACAGGGAGTTTCCTGCTTTTCTTCCTGGTACTTGAAGAGATTTTTTTTAACAGAATTTTTTGTTATAATCATATCTTCATTTTCTTCTCTCATATTTCTCATACATCTACCAAACCTATAGAGGGTTGCTAGGTATTGAAAAACATGCTTATATTTTCCGAGTCCTGGAAGCCACTTTAAAATATTTCAATGTTAGAGGCAAATAATATCAACCAGATTTTTAAATTAATGTAAGAGTGGGAGTAAATGCTGTGTTTATAGGTCCAGATTCTGTTCAGACACGTCTTGCCTTCCTGCCCTGTTTACCAGTTAGGTGTACGGTAGATTAGTGTAGTCCACCTGTTAGAAACACAGTAACGCATGACTGGGATAAAAATGAACTGCAGAATGTGAGACTGATATTGTGTCTTTCCTCTCCAAAGATCAAGCAGGATACATCAGGCAGGTGAGGGTTGGGAGGTAGCTCCAACAGCCATCCCTCTCCCAGAATCCTTTACTACTAAGGAATGATTGCTTTTCTACCATTGTATCCAAATGATGAAAGAAAATTACAAAAATATAAAAAAAAGTTTGCATGTGTCAGGTACCACCTACCTCTGCCTACAGATCTTCATGACGCAGATTGAGAACAGCCTGCATATGTCACTAGACAGAGGGGGTTGGAGTTCATAGCACGAATCCCATTGGCAAGGATGTATTTTAGTGGGTGGAATTCCACCCATCTGATAAACAACATTTGGGTTCACCACAGGGGAGGCTTGGAAAGAGAGAGCCTGTTCACGAGGAGATGCTGACACCTGAGAAGAAGCAGTGAGGAAGTGTGGCGGAACAAAACCCCATTTAACTCTTGGTGATGGCTTCTCCAGCACAAGACCTGGCTGTCCGTTGCCATCTTGGAAGAAGTTGCGTGCTGACATGGATATGCCTGGATAAAAGAAAACGAGGCTCTTCTTCAAATAACTTATTTCACTTAAAGTTATCCTTCAAATAACTTACAATACCTATAGGATTCTACTGCAGAAAGCCTATAAAAAAACAAACTTCAGAGAATTTTAAAGTCATTTGGGATAGAATCTTTCCACAGATTCAGCTGGATTAAAGTTAATTCCACTTCTGAGTCTGTCTAAAAGTTTGCGTTCGGCTAAATGAAGTAGCTAACACTTTGAAGTTCATTTCAGCTCCTACAAGTGTGTCATATATATGAATGCAAGTGATAATTTTTTTCAATGGACCTCCTACACAGCAAGCTTGCTAAATTAACTTATAAATTCTTATAATTTAGCTACAGATACTTCTAAATTTTTTTGTTGCTTAAGCAATCATATCACCTAAAATATAATGGCAATTGCATTTCTTCCTTCCAGTTGTCACACCTCCTTTTTCTTGACTTACTACGTTGGTTAGGCTCTGCAAGACAGGACTAAAAAGAAGCAAATATTCAGCTACCTTTTCCATTCCTCAAATCAAAAGGAGAGCTTTCAGCATTTCCCATTAAAGGTTATATTTCTAGGTGTTTTTTTTTTTGTAGATACCATTTATTAAATTAAGAATCCTCTTCTATTACTAGTTTACTAAAACTTTTGATCATAATAAGAACTGAATTCTATCATGATTATTCTCCTTTGTTAATTTATGAAATGCACTCTGTTTTCTAACAACTTCTTACAAATCAACTTTGCATTCCTAGAATAAACTTAACTTAATCCGGGTGAACTTTTTTTGGGTATTACTATGTTGGGTTTGCTAATATTTTGTTTAGGGCTTTTATCTCTATGCTCATGAGTTAGATTGGTCTATAAATGTCCTTACTTATAATGCTCTTATGAGTTTTTAGTGTCAGGATTACACACTGGCCAAATAAAACAGTTGAGGGGCTGTTCCTTTATTCTCTGGTAGAATTGATCTAAACTGATGTATTTCTTTTTAAATTATGTGATAGAATTCATCAAAGATGACAGGTGAGTAAGGAGTATTCTTTGTGGCAGACTGGATTTTGTTTGTTGGTTTATTTGTTTATCTCATAAATTTAGAATTCAATATCTTTGGAGCACCTGGGTGGCTCAGTTGGTTAAGCATCCGACTTCACCTCAGGTCATGATCTCACATTCTGTGAGTTCGAGCCCCTCATTGAGCTATGTGCGGACAGCTCAGAGCTTGGAGCCTGCTTCAGATTCTGTGCCTTGCTCTCTTTCTGCCCCTCCCCCTCTTGCACTCTGTCTCTCTCTCTCTCTTAAAAATGAATAAGCATTTAAAAAGTTAAAAAAAAAAAACCCTCAATATCTTTAACAGTCAAAGAACCATGGCTATTTTTTTTCTTGTATCAGTTTTGGTAAGTTTTGTATTTTTAGGATTTTATCAATATTCAAATTTATTATTATAGAGTTGTTCATAATATCCTCTTTCGGTTTTTTTAATTTCTGAAGGATCTATATAATGTCCTTTTTTTCCATTTTCTGTACTGGCTATTTGTGCCTTCTTACTGTTTTTTTTAATCATTCTTACTAAATATTTATCTATGTTTTAGTCTTTACAAAAAACTAACTTTTGGCTTTGTTGATTTGTATTTTATGATTGCTTTTAATTACAATTGTTATCTGCTTTTTTAAAATTATTTACTGCCTTCAACTTTTATTAGGTTTAATTTGCCACTTTTAATTTTTTGAGATTGATGTTTGTCTCACTGATTTTCAACCATTCTTCTTTTCTGATATATGTATCATAAGATTTGATGTATAGTGTTTTTACCATCTTTATTTACACATTTTCTATTTTTATTGTAATTTCTTTTCCTGGAACCATAGGTTACCTGGAAATATGCATCTTAATTTTCAAATACGTAAGGATTTTCTGGTTATCCTCCTGATTTCTTGCTCAGCTGCATTATAGTTCAATAACATACTCTGTTTTCATTCCTTTGAAATATTTGAGACTTGATTTGCAGTCTAATATAAGGTGCCTTTTGAAATATCACATTGTTGAAATGTTTACCATCTGAAAATATTTTTTAAAACATTAATCCCTTTACATTTAACGCAGTTACTGATATTCAGGGTTTAAGTATATTATTTTGCCATTTTTTTCTATTTTTTTTACTTGTTCTTTTTTCTTTCACACTTTACCTTCATTTCTCACACTTTACTTTCATTTGGATTGATTTTAAATTCTTCCATTTCACTCCTCTATTAGTTTGAAAGTTTTACTTATTTCCACCATTCTTTTTGCACTTACCGAGAAATTAGTGTGCATCCTTGACATATCAAAGTCTAACGTGGTACTTTTACCACTTTCTGAACAATATAAGAACCTTGGATTATTTTAATTCAAATCAGTATCCCCATATTATATGCCATGGTTTTATATTTTAATTAAAATGTTTTATATTTTAAATTTTATATCTTTATGATTACTCTTGGATTATACAAGTTCCACTTAGAGTTATATACATTTTATAATTTTCTTATTCTCATTGCTCCTTGTTCTTTTCTGAATCTCCAAACTTCTATTTAGAAATTTTTCTCCCCTTTTCTCTTAAAAATATTGCTTAGTATGTCCTTTAGTATGTGAATCGGTATGCTGGTCATAAATCTCTTGGGTTGTTGTTTCTTTGGTGTTTTTCCCAAAGACTTTTATCAGCTATGGATAAATAATTTGTCAGCAATTATTTTCCTAATAATACTTTAAAAAAAGTATTTTATTGGTTTTGGTTTCTTTTTGGTTTGTTAGTTTCGGTTTTGGTTTTGGTTTTAGTTGGTTTTTTTGGTTTGTTTTCTTTTTGAGAATTCACTTGTCAGCTAATTGTTATTCCTTTGAAAATAACCAGTGGTTTTTCTTCAGTGACATTTAAGTTTTTCTTCTCAGCTTTAGTTTTCTGATTTTTAACCATGATTTTCTTAGGTGTCCTCTTCATCATCACTTGAGGTTTGTAGAATCTTAAATCTTTGGCTTAATGTCTTTTATCAGTTTTGGAAAATTATCATCAATTATCTCTTCAATTATTGCTTCTGCCTCATACTTTTTTCTCTCTCCTATTAGACTTTGATTAAACATATGTTAACTCTTCTCACTGTATCCCCCTATCTCTTACCTGCTTTTCTATACATTCCATTCTTTCCTCTCTCTGAGCATGAATGTCTAAAGTGGTTTTCAGCCTCTAATGCTCTCTGTGTCCTCTCTCTGCAATTACCTAATCCTCTCAGGGAAAATCATCTCTAAACCCTCTCTCACTGCCCTCCCCACGCCCCAGCCCCACTTATTTGTCTCTCATCTTATCCACATTTCTCTCTATTTTGTTAAAGTTCTAAAGAGTTCAAGTGAACGTTTAATTCTTATATTTTGTTTAAATTTTCTAGTTTTTCTCAGGAGGAAGATAGGTCTCATATATCTCATCCAGCAACACCCAGTGCCTGTAGTATATATATATATATATATATTAAAAATTGATGCACTTATGAAATACATTCCCATTGGCTGAATCATCCTCCTCAAAATTTTGGAAGACATCCATATTATGGAGCTGGAAAGGTATCTAAACAGTATTTTTTTGGTTGATTCCCTTGGTTTCTTGCATTATATCTAATACCTACAATGTGAAGAAACAGAGACAAAGATATCCATATTTCCATAACACTGAAATAAGTGAAATTTGCCTTTAGTGAGTGTCTTTTGTGATTCTCTTCCCCAAGGCCCAAGTAACTTTTGCCAATTATGTCAGAGTAGGGTAGAAGGGATGTTTTGGGGTCTCAAACCAATCTTCTTTCCCTCTGTACGTAAGGATGTTAATGGTGTAGAATACCAAATGTGGAAAAAAACCTTAGAGTTAATAAGTCATTGAAACACAGTTCATAGAACTTCAAGATATTACAGACTTGTGGGACAATATTTTGACATATTTTTTTAAATTATCCCTCAAATTAAAACACATAAGTAACCCCCTAAGTCCATCCCTGAGCAGAAGGGTGGTCCATCAGCAGCAGGAGCAGGTTTATGGCAAAGCTAATCAGGAAATTACAGCAGCCCACAACTTTCTAATCACTTACTATATAAGTAGTAATGTGCTATATTCTCTACCTACATTATCTTATTTTTTATTCACCAAAACCCAATGACAACTTGCCCAAAGTTATTCAATTGCAAAGTGTCACAACCAGGATTCAAACCAAAACCGCATCCCCTCAGGGTTCATGCTCTATGAATAGGACAAAAGAGTGAAGGTGACTATTTCTGAGAATATAAATTTTTTTCCAGAACTTCGACTCTTCACTAGTATTCTTTATTTTTTTTATAATTTAATTCATAAATTCACTAAGTTCAATATTTGTTTAATTGGATCTTGGTTAAGCAAAGAATAACTAGGCCACTACATTCCATGTGCTAATGACTGGCTAAGATTTGGGCAATAAATGATACGGATGAGGTATTAGAAATGAGAATTTATAATGTGAGGGCAGAACTCTTGGGAAACGAGTAAGGGTAAGCCTATGGAGAATTGACAATCAAGATAATAAAGAAATCCTTGGTCAAAGAGTAAGCGGGAAAGTAAAGTCAAATATTCAGACACAGTCCGCCTCTCCTTTCTCAGCATTCCACTGACCCATTGATGCCCCATTTCCTTTATATTATTTAGGTATTTTTCAATGTCTGCAATCCCCCACTGTTGGGGAACTTCTGGGTAGCTGAAATAAAAAACATAATCCATATTCCCACTTCACACCATACCAGGCACATGGATACAGTGAATAAATGAGAAAAGAAAACAAGGAAGGAAGATTCTCCAGATACTTGAAGATGATGAAATGGTTCCTATTATAAAATTCTTTTCTTCTTGAGTAGTGGAATACACAGGGACTAGAGGTTTAAAGCTGGGTTCAATACAGTACCTGGTGGAATACCCTGACATTAAATAAGGTAACTATTCCTACACTAAAATTAAATAAGAAGCTCTCTTTAATAAGAAAAGAAAGAATAAAATGCACATTTCTGCCAATTATAAAGTTCTCTAAATTAAATTTCCAATAGCAATTTGTTATTATATCATTGTGTTTCCATTTAAAAACATATTGTATTTGAAAAGGTGGAAAAGTTTCTGGAGAAAATGAACTCTATTATTTGACACAGCTCAGTTGGATAGCTGATCATGCATAGGTTCTCATAAAGAGTCCCTAAGATAACCCTCTATACTTTTTAAAACTTATTTTTATTTTTTAGAGATGGGGAAAATGAGGGACAGAGGGAAAGAGAGAGAGAGAGAGAGAGAATCTTAAGCGGGCTCCATGCTCAGCATGGAGCCTGACTCAGGGCTCCATCTTCTGGGATGGACCCTGGGATCATGACCTGAGCCGGAATCAAGAGTTGTATGCTCAACCGATTGAGCCACCCAAGTGCCCCAACTTTCTACACTTTTAAACTTCGTGCTCTTGGCCTGAACTCTGAAAAACATTTCTATTAGCCTGGCCAAACATTCCCACTGCAAGCATTATAGACCGAATTTCTCTCCTGTCTATTTGAACAACCTTTCCTCCCTTGAGAAAACAGTCCTCTTTGTATGGATAAATTGATTAGTTAAGCCAATACTGCTCCAATTTTAAAATAACATGAAGAGCTACATTTCAACACTCATAGATGACACTCACACACTCACTACTTATTTAAGTAGTGAGACACTCTTCAAAGTAGTGACAATAGCAGAACAAAAATATTCTGTGTGACTAGAAACCTCTTTCAACTAATGAATAAAAGGAAATAGAAAATGATGACCCAATATTAAATAAGGTGAAAGAAACAACAAAAGGTAAACCAAGTCTCTGGACTTGAGGGGCTTATGATCTTTGGTGGTTATGCTGATAAAGTGTCCGTTTAAATGTCTGTAAATTATCTGACTGCAAGGTAGGTCACTGTGTTCAAACTATTTAAAAGGTATTATGGGTAATTTTTAATCCACATGTAAAATTTACTTTTGCCACACGTGGAAGTATGTTATAAGGACAAAATTATCAAAGAACAAATAATCATGGCACTTCCCACCCACTCCACCCGAACCCCTAGAACTCAGTGCTGAGACTAGCCTTAAGTCAAGAATAAGAAGATCCCATTTTATTTTAATTAATATGGACAATGTTATTGTGGTTTGTCAGGTAGAACATTGAGCTGAATCATGTGTACGAAAAGATAGTGAAATGCACAGGTTAAGGAAGAATGGACTAACAGTCAAGCCGAAAGCAGATAAATATTGTGTAGTTACAGACCATGCAAAGCTACAGTATCGCACAACTCCAAGGGCACCACTTTCGAAGAATAAAGTAGTGGTGATTGCCAGAATCATGCAATGGCATTTCCTCTAAGAACTTGCCTGGTGAGAATATATGATATGATCAAGACCGTAAATATTGCATCTGATAGGAGAAAGGGTTTGATTAGTGAAAAAGTCAAGAGGTCAGTAATTACAGTTTCTGTTCAAGACAGATCAGAATATTGTCAGACTGCAGTAGGGATTGCTGGTTTGTCCAGTGCAATTGTGGGTCTCGTAATTCTTTTAAGTAGACCACTAAAATTTATAGCAAACTCTGAAATTGAAAAGAATGAGAACCACTGAATTTTAGCAAGGAAATTCCTCAGTGTAACAAAATCAGTGATCTCTTTGGGTTGAGGGATTTAAGGAAAGGCTGAAGACCCCTCTGCTCAGAATGTCCCCCAGGTCAGACTACTATGATGCCAGTCCAGTCATGAAGGCCTACCCTCAGTTAGAGGATCTTTGGATTGTAAAGGTATTTCTTTCTCTCCATTCTTTATTTATCTCAGTGGTCTTGTTTCAAAAAAAAAGGAAAAAGTTTGAAAATGACTTACATTTACACAAGAACCTGCACACAGATGTTTACAGCAGCTTTATTCATAACTGCCAAAACTTGAAAGCAACCAAGATGTCATTCAACAGGTGAATAGATAATAAACTGTGACATACCCAAACAATGGAATATTATTCAACACTAAAAACATGAGCTATCAAACCATAAAAAGACATGGAGGAAGTATAACTGCATCACTAAGTGAAAGAAGCCAAATTTAAAAGGGCTACATACTCAATTATCCCAACCATTTGACATTCTGGAAAAGGCAAAACTATGGAGACAGTAAAAAAATCAGTGATTGCCAGGGAGTAGACAGGAGGAAGGATGAGTAGGTGGAGCACAGAGGACTTTTAGGGCAGTGAAAATATAGTACTCTGGTATCATAACTCGTATTCTATAAGGATGGATACATGTCATTATCCATCTGTCTAAATCCACAGAATATATAACCCCAAGAGTGAACTGTAATGTGAAATATGGTCGTGGAGTGATGACGATGTGTTGATGTAGGTATATTTCAGGCACATAGCGTAGTATATATATACCGTGTCCCTAAAGTCTGTGACCAATGTTGTCTGGGAACTGTGGGCAGCTGCCTACTTACTGTATACCAAGTTATTGGGGTTCCTTTCCAACCTTTTTCTTGTTATTATTACTACTACAGGCACTACTCTACAAAGTCATAACTGGAAAAAGGGGCAATATTTTAACAAAACCATTTATCAAAAAAATTACATAAAGATAATCATAGCAACTACCATTAATTGCTACCTTAGCATTTGATAAGCATCTACTATGTGCCAGACACAGAGCTAGGTGTTTCGCAGTTCTCACAAACACTTTGGCATCAAAATCCACAGCTTGCACCTGGGCTACCAGCGTGCCTAAGCCCCATCACAAAAAAACAGCATGGCTAAAATATAAATTTGAGACTCAGTGACCTCAAACTCTGTCAGCTCTTCACTATACCAGGCTGTCTCCTTAAGACAATTTTGTACATGTGGTTCTCTATTCAATGTTTTGCTTTTTTACAAAAAAATAATTAGGGGTAAATACTCATTTGTTGATGCAACTAGACCATTAATGCACAAAAACAGTAACAAAAAGAGCAGTGAAGACAAAAGAAAACAACACAAATTATTAGCCAGATCAGAGCCATGTAAACTAATGAACCCGGAGCACTTTAGACAGAGCAGCAGTACCGTGAGCAGGCCAATCATACAGCTATGAAGACCAGTGTTGTGCATTTTCCTTCCTAGGAAAGGAAAGGGCTTCCTCAGAGGCAGACAAACACAAATCAGTAAATAAAAATTTCTTATGAAGTCAAATTCTGGTAACACCCCCAGTGGAGTTACGGGTGGAAGTATATATGAGAGATAAGAAGTAATTTAAAGTGTTGGTTTTATAAACCCTGAATGACTTAATTATTATTACCTTACAATCTCAGTCTTAGTCTCAGTAGTATGTTTGAGCATTTAATAGATATTTTTTAAAGTAAACTCTATGCCCAACCAACATGGCATGTGGACTCCTGACCCCACGATCAACAGTTGCATGCTCTACAGACTGAGCCAGCCAGGTGCCCCAGTAGACATTATTTTTTAGAGGAGTTTTATTTTCACAGCAAAACTGAGCAGGAAGTACATAGAGTTCCCATAAACTTCCTGTCCGCCAATATTCACAGCCACCCCCACTATCAAGAGCATGGACCAGAGTGGTACATAGAGTGCTCCTATTTTAATAAATTATACAGTATTTCCATCCTTTCCATAGAATTTGTTGAGTGCTGATTCATCATGTTCCAGCTCCCTGAAAACCAGTTAAGGCATTCAGAAATTCTCATATAATCAACATGTAAGATGAATCCCATTAGCTCATCCCCAGCCATTTCAGAAATACCAGAATTGTAGCTGGCAGTTGCTGAATGTTTTCTTTGTCTGTGCTTTTCTAGCCTTTGACTTCTAAGAAGGCATTTAATCCTCCTAACAAATAGTGAAAAATGGGTGAGTATACATATTTTAATCAACTATGAAATGTCTCCATTGTCTCCATGGAATTTGCGGCATCCACACATGCAGGCTACAGGTGCCGGAGATAGATCAGCTAATGCACCCAGGAAAGGCAGGAGATCAATATAGATTTATAGAAAAATACAGCAGTCATATCATGGGGCAATAATATGGTTCACACCACATATTGTCATATGTACTTGTGTTTCCCTCCAAATGGCCACTTAAAATGGGAAAGAGAAATTATTTAAACAAATACGACAAAATCAATAGGACATATTGTTCATCATACTAAAATATACATTATTCTGAAGAATAATATTATTCTTGACTCATTTGCTTAAAATTGAATATTATTGAATATTATTCAACAATATTCTTGACTCGTTTGCTTAAACTAGATTAAAAATGAAAAGTAAGCAAGAAATGCCAGGGATTGTATTTCCTAAAAGGAAACATGTCAATACAATGTTTTAACAGATTTTCTTAATGAAATGCATTTTCTAGAGCTGGTTTATGACAGAGTTATTATTAAAGTCCATGATTATGACCTTGAGATGTGGCAAATCTTGAAATACCTTCTGAGTCACTCTTTAAAAAGGAAATAATCTTCTGTGGCGCCTGTCAGTTAAGCGTCCAGCTCTTGATTTTGGCTCCATCATGATCTCAGGATTCTTGAGTTTTAGCCCTGAGTCAGGTTCCATGCTAAGTGTGGAGGCTGCTTGGAATTCTCTCTCTCTGTCTCTCTCTGCCCTTCCCCCACTCTTGCACTCTCTCTCTCTCTCTCTCTCTCTCTCTCTCTTTGTCTCTCTGTCTTTCCTTCTCTCTCTCAAATAAATAAACTTTTAAAAAAGAAAAGAATCTTCATTATCAGTGTAAGATTAAAAACAGTCTATGGTATGAATCATAACTTGTTCAAGCATAAAGAATTAAAGAAAAATCTTTTTCAAAATTCTGTAGTCCCTACATGCTGTAATGTGCTTTTGCATCCACTTACTGAGCAAATGCATAGTGACGAAAGTGGTACTAATTTATTAATTACAGCAGTGAATGTGTGCGTGCGTGTGTGTGTGTGTGTGTGTGTGTGTGTGTTAGGGAAATGGTTAGGCATGTTTTACATATGTGAGAGAAGGAAAAGAAAGACTCGTTTTATCTTGCCAATGCTCACTGCACAGAAGTGTCCATGTTGGTATCATAGCCACTTCATAACTTGAAGTGGCCCATAAGCCACACTTTTGCAAATACTGGTTCATTATGTTCCAGTTCCCTAAAAACTAAAGCATGTAGAAACTCACTTATAGTCAATGTGTACAATGAATCCAAATAACCCATTCCTGACCATTTTGGAACCATGAAAATCAGAGCTGACACTTGTTGAGTGTGTTTTATTGGTCTGTGGTCTTTTGAGCACTTGGCTTGTTAATTCATTTAATCGTCACAACAGCCTTGTGAGGTGGATGCTCTGATCACCCTGCATGTGACAGATAAGAAAAACAAAAGCCCAGGGAAGTTAAAGTACTTGTCCAAGATCACAAAGTGAAAAATGTCAGAACTGAAATTCAAACCCAAGTTGTGATCTCCAAAGCCTTTGCTCACGGGGTGAATGGGGTTCTATTGTCATGTGTGAAGTCATAATATTTGATTAGATGAGACTGTCCCACACATTTTAGGACACTGAGTATTCCTTCCCTTCTCCCATTAAATCCAAGTCATGGTCCTCATGCATTATAGTGATTAAGAGTGGTTCCCAGCCCCGATCTTGTCCAAACATCCACTTAGGGGAGGAATTATCTAGGTTAAAAACACTACAAGCCTTATTTCCCAACCAATAGCACAGCACACTGAGCATTTACACAAACACACACACACACACACACACACACACACACTATGTATACATACACATATTCACATACTCATACACTGCCAGAATTTGAAGTGAAAGTAAAAGTCAATTGAGTCAAACATTTTTCTTCCTCATTTTACTTTCTCAACAAACATTGCTGTTGCTCCATCCCCTATGTCTAGATGGAGCAGGCAGGATGAAGGAGAGACAAGGAAAAAAAAGAACAGAAAGTATAAAAATTAAAGGTGAAGAAAAGACGTGGGGAGAAAAGAAATCAAATAGAAGACAAAAAATGTTATCTCTAGGATCTATTGAGACAGGAATGAGCTGCTCACAAGTCACTGAACAAGATAAAAGCAGTCATAAAGCCAAATCCATCATCTGACTTGACTTGCCTCAAAATATGTTTATATATTTTAGAGAACCATTGAATTTCAGAATGGAGAAGGCCCAGCAAATGACTGCGGTCCAAACGCCCACCAAATGGAAGAATGGCCCTGACAACTTTTGTGACAGATGGCCCTGCAGCCTCTGCCACATGTCATTTCCAAGAGCAAGGCAGATCATTATCTACTTTTAGAAGGCATCCATGTCTCTTTTGTGTGGTACTAATTGTTAGAAAGTCTTTCTCACTTAGAATAGAAATCTGCTATGCCTCAGCCTCATTTCTCTACCCTCTGCGACCATATGGAATAAGTTGCATCCTTCTTCCACATGATATTGCTCCAAAATTTTGAAGCAGTTGTTAGGTCGCCCGAGTCTTCTTTTACCCAAAATAAACATATGCAAAACATACGATATGTCTTCCAAAACCCAGGATACCTGGTAGTAGGACCGGGGTCTTTAAAAGGCCTGTTTCATTTCTTTCTCGATAGTATGTTTTCTCTTCCAGAGCTCCAAATCAGCACATCTGGTGTGTATTTGTTTGGGTGTGCTCTGTACACTCCATATATACATATGCATGTAACTATGGATATGTGCACACAAACATAAACCGCACATGGAGTTTGTGTGTTTGCGTGTAAATATATAGACACATATGTGTGCGGATGTGTAAAATCTACATGTTGCTCATCTCTCCTTCTCTCTCAAGTGTTCCTTCTTTGCGTGGGTCCAGTTCAGCCCCAATATGTGGGAGGAGTTCACCTAATTCCAGACTTATTTAATCCCTCCATAAATATTGGGGGCGGGGGGGGGCTTTAGAGCCATCTTTACCTCTCTCAACTCAACCGTTAGTGGATGTGTGCACACTTCTGTCTCCTATGTTTCCAGCCTTGATTAATTAGTTAATCCTCAGCTTCCAAAGGGAAATAAAATACTCAGACACTCCACATGAGAGGAGCAGAGTAACTCTGAAAATATGTGATAATGTAAACAAAATGAAGATTCTGTGATGAAACACAAGCCTGACATTAATCTGAATCTATTTTCCTTTTTTGTTCTTAGCTTCATTTCCAATCATGTATTGCTTCCACCATACCTCAGTTTGTATATCACTTGTCCATTTTTTATGCTGTTTTCAGATTTAAAAAAAACTACTTTGATATTGAGGGAAATGTCCAAAGGGCTCTGAGTTCAAATCTCTTTCATTTCTCACGTTGTTTTTGAGTTTCACAGTTCAGTACTTTAACACGCCTCAAATGAGAGGGTTGTTTCCAGGTTATGATAACGTAATCGGATCCAAAGTCATTGTCATCATTTCAGCCCACAGAAAGTTATTTTGATCTTTCTCCTGGGGGCAGGAGTTGAGCTGGTGGGGGTGGGGGTGGGGGCAGCATCTTGCTGTATTTGAAAGGCTTTAATTTCATCCCACTTCTTCACAGCACATGAAAAGTGCCCTCAAATGCCCTCCATAGCTCTTGCTATCTGCCCCTCCTATGACACTTCATTTTCTACTCCTTTTTGCTAAAATGGAGGTCATAAAGAGAACAGGCAGGTTCCAGGGTAGGAAGGATGAGAAGTGTCAGGACACGTTCTAAGGGCGTTACTTGTGGAGGCTCCTGGAGAGCCCAGAGGTGGCCCAAACTGGGCACGTGGAGCTCTGTGGGGGTCAGGGCAGATGACTGGGCACCAAGCACTCATTTCTCTTCACCTGGCAATTTTACTCTGGCCAAGCCCTAAGGAGACTTAGCCACCTCTTTGCTCTCTTAACCCAAACTCTGCATATGAGTCACTGAAACTTTTAAGGGAGTGGTGTCAGAGAGCAGCTGAAGATTAATCCAGTTTCTGCCAAAAGAAACAGAGGAAGAATTTTTTCTATCCTTGGTAATAGATTTTCAACGGTAAAGGCCCTACACACCTGTGGTCATTAAGTATGTCTCCTTCCACCAAAGAGCAAACAGCAACAACAGCAAATATCCCTGGTACCTACCTCCTATTCTAACCTATGCGAGTTCTATGAATGCTTCAAGATGCAACCATTCCACTTCCTACAAGAGGTAAGAAGTGTTTCGTGACATCCTACTTCCCACCAAGCCGGTCAGAAATCATCGCTCCATATCTGTTTCCCCATCACCCTCTGTCACTCAGCCTCATGAATATCATGTGACTTTCCAGATCCCCACTCTGTTCTATTGTCACTCAGTGTGTTTTCCCCTGGATTAGAGACAGTAGTTTAAATGTCATTGGTTCCCAACTTGTCACGTCTGCCCTGTATTTAGTTAAAATAAATAATTTTAATGAGTGCTTCCGTATGCACTCATCCTTATCTGCCCTGGAACAGGTACAATTTCAAAATGAAACATGCCCCTAGTCTTTTCTAATGAATTAAAGAATCCACCTGGGTTCTTAAGCCTACTATCTGGTTCCTCTGGGACCTCACTTTTATCTCATAAGACCTTGTCTACTCTGTATCTTCAATCTTACCATCTTTCTGCCTTAATCTTGAAAACATCCAGGTCTTCTCTAACCTCCAATAAAAGACAGTCTCATCAAGTTACTGACTTATCCTTATTATTCTCTTATGTGTAAGAAAATTTTTAAGTAAAAGTGTTTATTTATAAGATACTACTTATTTCTAAGAAAAAAGTATTCATTTACTTATAAAATTTATTTAGAAGAAATTTTACCATAAATTATATGTTTATGAGAGGCATTGCGATGTAGTGCATGCATTTTTCTCCGTGAAGAGATGATGCCTTTAAGGGGAAAATAATTGGTCTCTGGGGCAAAAAATTCTAAAATATTACAATCGTTTCTGGCCCTCCAAGGCTCAACTCTACTCAACAAAACAGTAATTCTTAGGAATTACTTTATCTCTCTTTAGAGAGTTTTAATTTAATTTTTCTCCCAAGGAGTGGGGTCCAATAATGAAGATTGAGAAATACTGGTGTGGATCCAGACTACCTGAGTTCACATCCTGGATCCAGCAATACTCAATTGGTTGTGTTAGCTTTGGCAGGTTAATTAAACTCACTGTGCCTCAGTTTTCTTACCTGTAAAATAAGGATATTAGCACACACAATTGATTTTTTCCCTTTTTTCTGTATTTATTTTTTAAATTGTATTTAAATCCAAGTTAGTTAGCATATAGTGTAATAATGGGTTCAGGAGTAGAATTTAGTGATTCATCATTTACATATAACACCCAGTGTACATCCCACAAATGCCCTACTTAATGCCTATCACTCATTTAGTCCCACCACCAGTCCCACCACTGACCTCTCCTCCAGCAACCCTTAGTCTGCTCTCTGTATTTGTCTCTTATGGTGTGCCTCCCTCTCTGTTTTTATCTTATTTTTCCTTCCCTTCCCTTATGTTCATCTGTTTTGCCTCTTAAATTTCACATACACAGTTGATTTTTTAAAAAGACTAAGTGAGGTAATGTATGTAATGCCAGGAATGCAAGTCTGCTCTTTTAGTCAATTCAGTCATCTATACAATACATTCGCTGTGAAATCTGGCCCCTGCCTACCTCTCCATATTCATCTCCTTCCTCTCCGGGTCTTCCCCATTCTCCTCCAGCTACATGCGCAATTCCACCAATCACCCACGCTCTGGGCTTGAGCCCAATTTCAGGTCTTGGCTCTTTCTGTTTTCTCCACCTGGGATCTCTTCCCCCGGATGTTCTCATGGGTCAGCCCCTCACTGAGTTCAGGTTTATGCTTAGATACTTTCTCTTTAAAGAGGCGTCCCTGATTTATATCCTTATTCATCCCTTTCTATTCCCTTTTGGTTCTCTCTCTAGCATGCATCAGTACCTGACGTATTTTAGTCGGGTTATCTAGTTGTGTATCCCCCACTAGAGTGGGAACTATAAGAGGATAGACCCTTCTCTGGTTTAGTCACCCTTGTATTCTCAGTGCCCAGAACATTGTGAAAAGATTGCCTATTGTATGATTCCATTTATATGAAATATCCAGAAGGGGTAAATCCATATACACAGAAAGCAGATCGAACTGCCAGGGACTGGGGGAGAGGGAGTATGGGGAGTGAAGCCTTAATGAGTTGGGGTGTTCTTTTGGGGTAATGAAAATTTTTGGTGCTTGTACAACATTGTGAATATGTTGAATGGCACTGAATCATTCACTTTAAAATAATTTTATGTTGTATGAATTTCACCTCAATAAAAACATTCACTTGAAAACCACCAAAGAACTCTTAACTGGCAAATCTAAGGGACTATTTTTAGAATACATTTGGCTTAATTCCTTAGAAGCCTCTGACCCTGTTGATTGTCTTCTATTCCCTCCTCTCTGGGATTTCATGACATTATTTTTTTCCAGACTTCCTGCTCTCTATTCTTTCTCATTCTCTTTTTTACTATACACTTCTTCTACCTTCCTTTACCAGCTATTTTCAGGTCTTGTGCTCTCTGCCATGTTAGAGTAATCTTATAGTAATTGTATGCATACAATACTAAATATATGCTTATGACTCCACAAAGGCCTTGAGCCTTGGCTTCTTTCCAAAAATCCAAAACCAACCTTTTTTTTTTTTTTTTTTTTTTTTTTTTTTACCAAGGGCATCTCTAATCAAATACCCATTGGCATCTGAAACTCAACATGACCAATCAAAAAAATCATTATCCTCCGCAGACTTATTTCTCCTCTATGCTCCTCATTCTTAGCAAAAGCCAGTGTTTCTCAAAGGGTGGTCACCTGACTAGCACAATTAGCCTCATTAGGGAATTTGTTATAAATTACTAGTAAGTTCTGGGATTCCCTCCAGACTCGCTCAATCAGAAACTTTGGCAGTGGGGCCACTAGTGCTCTGGGTGATTCTGGTTCATGCTAAAGTTTGGAAACTACTGGATAAAAATACAATATTTATCCAGCCACCCAAGTAGAAATCTTGAGTTTGTTCTATACTCCCTGGGTTTATTCCATATTCCTTGTCTCACTGAGATGTTATCGTTGATTACCAAACCCTCCTAAGCGTTGAGTTCTGTTCTCCCACCTCGTGCACCCCCACCTACTTTCACCTTATTCATATACTTCTAAAGCCTTCCCCATGGAGCAATCTCCACCCTGGGTCTGGGTCTGGAATCCCTCCCTATCCATGAGGTGAATTCATACACAGTCATCACCAGCAGAAGCCTTCTCAGCAACCCCCCCAATAAATCAGTTTCTTGTTTCACTTTTTTAACCATTAAGCCTCAAAGTATGGTTCTTGGCTCACCTGTATAAGAATCGTCCAATAATCTAATTAAAAATCTAGATTCCTAGATTCTACACTTGACCTCAAAATCTCTGAGGGTAAAAACTAGCTATCTATAATTTAACAATCCCTCCTCATGAGCTTTTTGATATACAAAAAAAAAAAAAATCAAGAACAACTATACTAAACTATGAGCTTCAGTTTCTTTGTTTTCCCAAAGCCTAGTACATGGTTGGTACCTAATAAATATTTGGTATACACACATGCACACACACACACACACACACACACACATAGTTATATAATCAGCATATATATTTTTTATATATTTTCATTCAAGTATAATTAACATATAATGTTATATTAGTTTCAGGTGTACAATGTACAATACAATCATTTTAAAATTCTATACATTTCTCAGTGCTCAACAAGATAATTGTACTCAATCCTTTTATCTTTCACCCACCCCCCACCCTCTCTCCTCTGGCAACCACCAGTTTGTTCTCTGTATTTAAGAGCCTTTTTTGTTTCCCTTTTTTTCTTTGCTCATTCATTTTGTTTACTGAATTCCACATATGAGTGAAATGATATAGTATTTGTCTTTTTCTGGGTGACTTATTTCATTTAGCATTATACTTCGTAGGTCCATCAATGTTTTGCAAATGGCAAGATTTCTTTTTTTTTATGGATGAGTAATATCCTAGTGTGTGTGTGTGTGTGTGTGTGTGTGTGTGTGTGTGTGTGTATCACATTATCTTTATCCACTCATCTATCAATGGACAGTTGGGTTGCTTCTATATTTTGGCTATTATAAATAATGCTGCTATAAACATAGGGGTACATATATTGTTTTGAATTAGTATTTTTGTTTTATTTGGGTAAACACCTGGGTGTGGAATCACTGGATTATAAGGTAATTCTATTGTTGATTTCTTGAAGAATTCACATTCTGTTTTCCACAGTGGCTGCACCAGTTTGAATGTTCACCAATAGTGCACAAAAGTTGCTTTTTCTCTATATCCTTGCCAACACTTATTATTTCTTGTGTTTTTTTTTTTAATTTTAGCCATACTCACAGGTATAAAGTGATATCTTACTGTAGTTTTAATTTACATTTCCCTGATGACTAGTGATGTTGAGCCTTTTTTCCATGTCTGTTAGCCATCTGTCTTCTTTAGAAAAATGTCTATTCAAGTCCTTTGCCCATTTCTTAATTTATTTGATTTCTTTTTGGTGTTAACCTGTATATATATTTCAAACGCAACACACTTAAGTCTAAACATCTCTTTTTTCTCAAACTATCTGTGTTCTCCTTCCCTTTTCTGTCTGAGTTAGTGAAGCTCTTGTAAGAATCACCCTGTAGTATTTTCTCTTTTATCCCCAAATTTATAATTAACCAATACCAACGACTCTGTTACCTTCATATTTGAGTTACAAGTCTTGGGCTCATTGACAACTTGAGCTTTAAGGCCCTCTCATTTACTTTTTTTCTGATAATTAGCACATTTTTTTGTCCATAGAAGAAACTCAACTAATATTTTCTGTTTAAATTTATTAAATTTTTCCTAATTGAAATAAAATAATCCAAAATTAAAATTAACCAGGGAACTAGAGTATAAGCACAAATATTGACTTCATTCAACTCTTCAATTATCAGTGAAAAGTGTGGTCCAAGTACGGTATAATCTCTTTTGAGGAAGGTCTTGCTTTCCTTAAAACGCAGGTTTAACTGGTTGTGATTTACCACCATTAACACGGGAAACCCTTTTCAAGAACAAATGTCTAATGGAATATTACAACAGCTCTCCTTCTCTGGGCCTTACACACTGAGACCATTTCTTAACCAGCTTCCAAACCTTCTAAAGAAGGAGACATACATTAATGCTTAAATGGCTGCCAGAATTTATGGTCAACTATCTTCTTTGGAGGAACTGGTTAAAATGGAATAAGATTCTGATTTGTATTTTCAGTCTATCCTTGGATTTTTCAATAACTCAAGTCCTTAAATTATAATTCAATCTTCTCTCTTTTTTTGTGGATTTTGTTCATGGGATGGTGTTATACTGTTAAACACAACTTCTCTTAATCTCAAAAAAGAAGAATTTTGAAAAAAAACATGATCATATTAAAATAAGAAAGCAAAATGATATGTAACATTTACTTGGCTTTGCTATTTGAATTTCCCAAATGAATAATAACTTCATCCCATATTGTCTTTAAGTAGAATTGGTAAATTTATATCTAAATTAAAATTCAGTGATGCATCCATAGATTATCATTATTTTCTGTAAAATATATGTCTAAATATATTTTTTCCTTTTATATCCTTTGTAATTAGGGGTAAACAGTTGAGTAAAAATCATAAAAGAAAATAGATATTAACTAATTGGAATTTACTTATATAGTCAAGAAGTATTTAAATGCCCTGAGAGAGTAACTTTACTGCAAAGCCAGAGAGCTAGAACTGGTATGTCTAAGATTCTATATTTCCACTGGAGAAATTTGAGGACAGAAATTGAAAACATGTTTATTAATCTCTACCAATTAACAATTAGAATGATTCAAAGATATTTGCCAAGGAAGTAGAATAAAAGTCCAGATCCCACACTATATACAGAGCTGTCCTGCTGAACAGTCCATGAACTAGTCCAGGAGAACATAATGGCGGGAACTCAGTAAATTTTCAAATTTGGTTGCTGTTAATATGATTATTTTGACAGTAACCAAGTAAAAGACAGCCCCCTTCCTACTGATATACCCATTTTACAGAAGAAAAAGCAAAACTTTTTTTTACTACACAGGTGGTGTCAGAATGAAAATTAGAATAGCACTTCTAAAAGCCCCCCAAGGATTACTTCATAACAAGATTTTTAGATCGATATCCCCTTCAACTAAGTATGTGCCGATTCTTGAGAAATTTGATCAGCTAAAGCTATCATTTAAGATGACAGCCAGAAGTATCTTACATAGCCAACCCACCTACATATTTGGTTTTCTGCTGGTAAGAAGGAAATTAATACAATTAAATTTTTTTTTAAAAAAACACCTTTTACCTACTTGAAAAGTCATCTGGTGGATAGTGTGTGTATTAACTTCTAGTAAATGTAGAATTTCTTAATTTCTTTATTTACTATTTCTTTTTATTCACGCTTTATCATTGGTATGAATATCATGTGTCCACACAAGACAGGAAAAAGAGGAGAGATGTATAGTTGTCGGGGGCCACAGAAATTATTGTATGGACAAACCAGAGACAGAGAGACAGAGGGAGAAAGAAATCATTGTTCATTGATCAAATGAATATAGAAGACTCAGGATATATTTCAAGCAGTGTTTTAAAACTGTCAAGATTAGTAAGGATGTAATAAGCGTTGACTTTTCTTACAAGAGTTTGATTAATTCCAGCTGCCATTTGGGGTGGAGATGTGGTTGGACAAGACTTATGTCTTGGATAGAAAAGTATTTCAAAGCATTCTGTTTTCATATTTAAAGCAATATTGTAATGTAAACCACATATCCATGATATGAGAAATAATTTCTCACTTCATTTTGGAACTTGGATCCTAATTAGTTGTGCAATGTTTTACGTTGAAGGTATTCTATTCAGTGGAGTTTTAAAGTCATTAAGGGCAGAAACAATGTTACCTACTTCAATGTTTTGGGTCCGTAGTGAGTTCTCGGTGAACAATGGTTCGTTGGATCCAAAATAAAGGAAATAGGAATAGCAAGGAAAAATAAAATACTCAACTATACTTCTTGCCCTATTTCCAAAACCATGTTAGTCATCAGGCTTCTTATTTGATTTTCAAGAAGAGCAGGCATGCTGTCTCCCACATGCTCCCCACACCGCTATCACACAAAAGATCAGCAGCCGGATTAGAGACAGTGACGATCATTCAATAGAAAAAGGACTTTAGCTTGTTTTCTCTAATCTTTACATTCACCTGCAAGGCACAATTTGTTTTCTTTTTTTTAATGGAAGAATAGACACAGAAAATTAACCAACGTACAAGATTATACAGCTAGAGAAGCAGTGGTCCGTGGCATTCAGGTATGTGGACTGTAGTGCCACACAGTCATTTAATCGAGATCCAAATCCTTCCTTTCCACTTCAAGTTGTTTGACCTCTCTAAGCAGTGTTTCTGTGATAACAAAGTGATAGTTCTTTGGTTATTAATGTTTTTAATGTTTATTCATTTTTGAGAGAGAACGAGAGACAGAGCACAATCAGGGGAGGGACAGAGAGAGGGGGACACACAGACACCAAAGCAGGCTCCAGGCTCTGAGCTGTCAGTACAGAGTCTGATGTGGGGCTCGAACCCACAAACCGTGAGATCATGACCTGAGCCAAAGTTGGACGCTTAATAGACTGAGCCACCCAGTTCTAACTGTATCTTCCCTATTGGGTTGTTTGGAAATTGAGTGAGATGCTCAATAGAAAGAGACTAGATAAGTGTTTCAAGCACATTGTGTATACATGCACACACGCATGCATGCACTCATGCACACTCATGCCAAAGCTTGTGTTTCCAATCATGCTTGTTCTCAGATATTTGTTTCCTGTCAGGTATTACACGGTCTCTTCACTTCTGTGATTTTGTTAATTTATCTGCCTTTCACTGCCCAACTAATATTTCTTTTCTCAGACCACAATATGAGCAGAAATAACTATATTCTCAATCATCCCTCAACTCTATGGAAAACTTCTTCAAAAATTATTCATGCATCCTCAAACTAAGCTAGGTCCCCATAGAATCCAGTATATTATTCTCTCATACTATTTATTATGTACTCTAGACATGCCTACCTGTCCGTGTCCACCAATAGAGTGTGAGATCCCAGACAAGAACTATGTCCTTTAACTCAAATTCCCTCAACACCCAACACAGACCCTGAGTCATAAAACATAACAAATACTGGAAAGGTAGACAAAACACAGCAGGGAGGAAATGGCTGAGCTACCAATGCTGTCATCCATGTGGACATTCCAAAAGTGAGTGAGCAGGCACTGAATAAAAAGGAGAATTGGAGATTCAGGAAACATGTTACTAGAGCTGCATTTATCTAGTTCTCTCCTTTGGAGAAAGGTGCTAATTTACAGACCAGATGCTGCAGTAATGCATAAATGTGGAGAATTCAGAATTGGTCCTCCTTGGGATACCTGGATGACGCAGTCAGTTAAGCATCCGACTTGATTTCAACTCAAGTCATGATCTCACAGTTCATGAGATTGAGCTCTCTGTTGGGCTCTGTGTTGATAGCACAGAGTCTGCTTGGGATTCTCTCTCCCTCTCTCTCTATCCCTCTCTCCCTGTCTCTGTCCTTCTAAATAAATAAATAAATAAATAAAACATTAAAAAAATAATTTATCCTTTTTATCCTATCCAAGTCTTTGGGAGCCTAAATTTATCTCAAGGCAAGGACTCTATACCCCTCCTAACACTAAAGTAATAAGTGGTATCACCATCTACAGGCCACTCAAAGCTCACGGGAGAACAGTGCTCCTGGGAAGTGTTTCGCAAACTCTGCGGACAATGTTCATAACACACAATGTTAAAATGCTGTTTTACTCTGTTTGGGAGGGAATTTCACAAAAACTATGAGCAGTGTTCCAGAACCACAAAAATCAGAGACATTTTATTCTAGACCAGTGTTTCTCAGCTTTGGCTGTACATTATAAAGACCTGGGAAGCTTCTTAAAAACATAATACCAGACCAACTGTCATTGTTGTCTCCACCCTCATCAGTCCATCAAAATCTGGGGGGACATCTTTAGAGTGATCCTAACACAAAGCCTGTGTGGGGACCACTGCTCTGCCAGTCTACCAGGGCTGCTCCAAGTCTGGTCCCACCGCTGGTACAGTCTGCAAAGTCCTTGTTCCTGCTCCATGACAAGATAAGTACTGAAACCTAGAATAAGTGTTTAGAAGCTTTTACAGCAATGTGACAAATTACGTTTATGTCTAGTGAATATAATAATAAAAATAAATGGAGTCAATTTAAAGATCTGTTGACTTATAAAGCAACATTCTCAGACTCGCTCAAGAAAAACTTCCAAATAATTAAACATCCACCTCTGTCACTGAGATTACACTAGACCCCTTCTTTAAGCTGGTAACGTCTCAAAGCCGAACCACTAAGGTCAGTGATTACTTGTTGGGGCAAATTCTTCAGAGACCTGGGGACAACAGGGTTAATGAGCAGGCATGGGCTGGGAGGGGTTACAAACCAGGAACACATGCCCTCCAAGTTTTCTTTCCCTTTAATTGCCCTGAAAACACACACACTCTCTCAGAACACGGAAGGTGCGAGCTGAATGAAGTTTTCTGGGTAATGGCTTGAAATGTTTTCCTTATGAGAAGTGGTGTTGAGTTACAGCGTGCAGACTGAGAGCCGGGAGGAGAGGAGTGGCAGCCCCAGCCCGGCCCCCACCTCTTCTCGGGCTCATAGGAAGGTGGACGTGGGCTCAGGGAGACAAGTGATATGTTGAATTGTCTGGTGGCTGCAGTCAACTGTTCCCAGGGTGACCTGAGGGCAGTGTTTAGCACAGTGTAGCCAGGGGCCAGCCAAGCAGGCACAGATGCTCTGCTGTGAAATGCCACGCAGGCAGAGACTGACAAGCACTAGGAGCTGAGCTTCCCCCCTTGGACTGCTGTTTCCTGCTGTTTTCAGGGGAGGGGGCACTTTGTGGCCACTCTGCTGCTGTTGCTGCTGCTACTTGAGCTCTCTCTCCACTCAAGGTAAGCAGGCTCAAAGGGAGGGTAGGCTGCAAGCGAAGCCTTTGCACCATGAACAAGATTCGAAAGTTTTTCCGAGGAAGCGGGCGAGTCCTGGCATTTATATTTGTAGCTTCTGTCATCTGGCTGCTCTTTGACATGGCAGCTCTCCGCCTGTCATTCAGCGAGATCAACACCCGGGTCCTCAAGGAAGACATCGTCAGGAGGGAGAGGATAGGATTCAGAGTTCAGCCAGATCAAATGAAGATCCTTTACAGCAGTGTAAAAGAAATGAACTCCCCTCTGAGGGGACATGGGAAGGGTCTGTGGGGCAGAGATAACTTGAGAAAAACTGAGAAGAGTATGCTCAAGGTTGAGGATGACTTGGATCAAACCCAGAGGGAAAGAAAAATGCAGAATGCCCTGGGAAGGGGCAAGGTTGCCCCTTTGTGGCATCCCGCATATCTCCAGACCCTTCCAAGGACTTTTACTAAGCAGGAGACAGAGAAGCAGGACCTTAAACCTGAAGCTTACTCTCGCCACATGGCAAAGCAAGTGGGAGCTCAGGGGGCTCAGAAAATCCCATTCATAGCAGCAAGAGAAACTCAATTGGCAGAAATATCTGCACATGCAAGACCTGTCAATATACACCAGGAGGCCCTGAAGAATCATAGTCTCAGCAGTGACACATCAAAACAAGCAGCCGAGAGAAACCTAAATGTGACCATCAGTCCTAATACTGACAGATCAAAGCAGCAATCACAGGCGGTAGCAAATGAGAGGGCACACCCTGCCGACCCACTGGTGCCAAAACCCAGGAAAGCCATAGCCTTAAATAAAACTGAGACTCAGAGCAAAGAACGAGACTCAAATAAACACAAAGCCAATAAGAACCTTCCCTTTTCCAAGTTGGTTGCCAATTCAAATCGCTCAAAGAAGCAATATATTAATGAAACACAGTTGGGGGGTTTGCCAAAGGACGATGGAGCCAAAGTGGCTGGTGGGAAGAAATTCAATTTCTCTGAAAGCCACGTTGTGATTATAACCAAGGAGGAGGAGCTAAAGACTGACTCCAAAGAGGCCCCCGATCCTAAAAACAAAACTGTACTCCCTATTGTATTGGGTGAAAGCCAAGGGAAACACATTTCCAGGAATAGAAGTGAGGCATCTTTCTCTCCACTTGCTCTACAGAGAGCAACAGTATCTCAAACCCATCAAGCCTTAGCTGAGGGGCTAGAGCCAGCAAGAATCAACTTGACTGCCAAGGCCCAACCTGCAGAACTCAACCAAAATCATACACGAGTACCTGAAGAACATGGAATGCATCATGTGTTGAGAATTGACCTGACACTTTCTCCAAGGGACCCCAAAGCTCCAGGCCAATTTGGACGTCCTGTAGTCGTCCCCCGTGGCAAGGAGAAGGAGGCAGAAAGAAGGTGGCAAGAAGGAAACTTCAATGTCTACCTCAGTGATTTGATCCCAGTGGACAGAGCCATTGAAGACACAAGACCTGCTGGGTAAGATCCATTTCTCTTCTCTTTCCTTAACCCAAAGTGTTTTGGCTCTTATGTAGAGAATCTGTATTTCTAGCTGATTTTTCATGAGTCTTGGTCAGTTAGAGAATCAAAGCCATATTAATCAGGGGTGCCTGGGTGGCTCAGTTAGTTAAGCAGCAGACTTGGGCTCAGGTCATGATCTCCCAGTTCATGGGTTTGAGCCCCCTATCGGGCTATGTGCTGACAGCTCAGAACCTGGAGTCTGCTTTGGATTCTGTGTCTCCCTCTCTTTCTGCCCTTCCCCCCAATCACAGTCTCTCCCTGTCTCTCAAAAAAAAATGAATAAAAACATTAATTTTTAAATAAATAAATAAGGCAACATTAATTATTAGACACAGTCCAAATAGTCTACCTATCTACATAGAGAATAATTCTGATATAGCATACCCACTTTGCCCTCTCTCTACACTTTACTTCTCTGAGACTTTGGCCCCCACCTCTATTAGCTCATTTTCCACTCTTTCCTGCTACTGAAAACCTATTTAACGTATTAGATGAACTTAATTCCTAATAAGGTATATATGAATGATAGAGCTTAAAATGCAGTTCCATTAAAATAGTGAAAATGAAGTGAAATCCCAATTTCAGAACTTGTACATTATTAGCAAGTTTGTCAGGAATGTATTTGGGAAATGAGCATAGAGAAGGTGCCTTCTAGGCCTCCCTGGAACTGTATCTTAACCGACAGAATTTTGCCTAATCATGACTAATGATCACCAGAATAGCAAGTGAAGAAATGACTTTAGTCCTTAAAATTTAATATCCTTTGTAAGTGGGATGATAGACATTTCGAGAGTTCATTTATACAGGAACAATGATGTTGGGAAAAGTCAATCAGTCAATAACTTACAACACCAGCAGGATGTACAAGAGCATATTAATAACCACTTATATGTTTAGAATTTCACCATTTACAAAGAGCCTGCATAGACATCACATGAACTTCATAAGAGACCTAGAAAGGAGCCAGCAGTTGTTATGGGTTCAAAGTAATAGAGAAGGACACTCAGAAATTATATCACTTTCCCAGGCTAGCACAGCTCCAAAGCTTCCCAGTGAGGGTTCACAAACCAATTCTTCAATGAATTAAATTCCTGTAACTATGTCACCCGGAGGTGGATCAAATCACAAATATCTCAGCTGATTCCAATGAATTTTGGTGTCTGGTTCTTTTGGGCCCATTCATAAATGAAGGTACTTTGAAGGCATATGTTTCCTATCGATTAATTGATTATACAGTTCCATGAATGCCCGGATATTCAATTCCTGAAGCAAACAATGTTTGCCTAGAAGTTGGAATTAGGGAATATCAAGATTCAAACTTAGCACCAGTGGTATGTAAACAGTGGCCTTGTTTGGCCTCTGTGGAAAACTCTTATTTATGATCTAGACATTCAGTGTTACTAGGAGGAAGGCAGATAGAGAGATGTGCCTATCCTGTTAGTAAGAAGGGCCTCTTCAGCTAATGGAAGCCATCATCAGCTCTGTAAGCCATTGGCAGGTAGCTCTTAGCCAAGCACCAACGCCTGCTTAGACTAAGCACTGTGCCCCTCATGTCCCTCACCCTGGTGAGGCTCACAACCTGGAGGAGAGCACAAATATGCTCAAACTAACGACGGTAAAAATGACACCCTGGGAAGTTATATTGTCTGTGATCAGAGAGCAGTAAATATAAAGAAGTTATTAAAATCCATCCTCAAAATTATGCTGTACTCTTTATCGCGTATCTCCTGCTGATTACCCCCTGCCAAAAAGGACCCTAAAAATTATGTTGGACCAGCTCTGATCTGAAATCCTACATATCACATATCACACATATATTTTATGTATGCACACATAAATTTGCCAGCTTTGAACACGAAATGCCAAAAAATGAAGTAGTAGGCAAAGTGGCTTTATTTTTACATCCCTACCGTGGTCTGGCAGACTGCTATGGAGCCTGGGGAAGAGCGCCCAAGAGCACGAACCACAGTTCCAAACCAGAGAAAGGGCAGTTGTGTGAGAGCCAAGAGCAAGTAATAGTGATGTTATCAGCCATGTGATTTATTGAAGGCTCGGTGGTGCCCAGCGCCCAGTAGCTTCTGAAAATTGGTCTGTGGGAGATGAAGTTTGTGGAAACATCACTGTCAGACTCTTCTTTTAAAGGAGGCTATCCCGACTGAGGAGAAACTGACACGTATGCTTGATAGGATGAGTCAGACGGCATGTGGCCAGGCCCTCTCCCTCTTATCATACAACCCACCTTGGCTAAACATAGGCACTCTTGGCAAGCTGCCTCCCTCGTGCTCTATGCCAACAGGATGGAGGTGACAGTGTAGCCACCAAGGATCCTAGGTATAGGGGCCTGCTGCACTATTTACAGCCCTCATGTGCCACTCTTCCTTGAAAGAGGATACGTTATTTTTCTTTTCTTTTACCCAAACACTCTGACCATAAATATGTGTAAATTATGTATTCATACAGATAAAGTTGGAAGAAAATACAACTGAAAAAACACTTGATTCATCAGGTTGGCATGATTGGTAGTTTTCTGACTTTGAATTTATTTATTTTCAGCCTTGCTTGAAAAGTTTAGGAAATGGTTCACAAGAATGCACACAAGAGTTTTGAAGATAATACATTTTCAAAGTCAGCGTGAGGGGGAAATTATTGTAGAATATAGTAAGAAAGTGTGTGTGTGTGTGTGTGTGTGTGTGTGTGTATGAGAGAGACAGAGACAGAGAGAGATCTCTAAGAACACAGGGGGACAGAAGAGCTTGCCTTAGAATTAGCTACACAGTAGCAGCCCACTGATACCCTTCAATTTTAAGAATTCTGGGGGATAGCTCCCTCACCGTTCTTTACATTTCTGACAATCCACCACTATGGAATGATTAACACAATGACTGGCATATCATAACTGCCTACTGAATACACACTGAACCAAGCGAAAAAGATAAAACCATAGATTACTAGTATGTTCATTTAGATTTAATTCCCCTGAGTAAAGATATCAACCAGTTACCGGCTAATATCTTCTTCAGGATGATTTAATTGATATGCTAGGAGGGATGACATTGGCACTAAGAAAGACAGGAGACAGGCAGGATGCCCAGGGCACTTTGACCTGCTCTAGTTCCAAAATCAAACTCTCTTCTCCAAAACTACTCTGCCCTCCTTTTCTCCTGAGTCCCAGAGAACCATTTCTAAGCTGTTGTGATGCAGTCGTGGCCTTTTCCAAAAGCACAAGGACTCTGTCTGTGGTCAGCATTATTCTCACTCTCCTTTTCAGTGCCACCCAAGTCTCTGTCCCTTGCAGTGTGGCTGTAGCTTTCTGCATGTAACATTCTCTCTACTGTGGGCACTTAGCATTAAGTATCTCAGTACCCTTTCCTCCCTATCATACTCAGTCCCATCCCTGATATTCCTCTTCACTGGTGCCTTTTCCCCAGGCCCCCACCATCCTTACTTTGCAGAGTCCTCACCCTTTCCTCCCACACACCCTAGTCTGACATTGCTCCAAATCGAACTGTAGCTTATCTCCTCCTAGACCATGAATCGACTCTGACCTCTAAATTCCAATGACTTTTAATGTGCTCACGGTTGGTTACTGAAATACTCCTTGCCGTGTGCTCGTTCTTCATTAGAAAACGGGAATCTGTTTTGCCTTCTCAGTGAAAGTATAAGCTTCTAAAGGAAACTCTGCCTTTTCCTTCATTTTCTACCCCCTTAGCGATGAGCGACATGGTTTTAAAGGATATGTTTCTCAGAAATGATCTTTGAATATTGATAATATTTTAAAACCATAAATGAGAGGTAGCTATTCAAATACGAACTTCAAGAAGTCTTTTTACAAATTAACAATGACTTCCTGATTTTTCATTTTGAATATATAGACTATATTAGTATCTGGTTTAAGGTAAATACATCCTGTTCTAAAATTATGATCTATTCACTGATTCCTGACTATTCCTTAGTTCATGGTTTTGTCGTTTGGTTTTTCATTTCAATATCTTGACTTTCAAGGGAGGAAAAAAATCTCCTTATTTTATTTACAATGATGCTTTATGTCAGTAAGTAAAGTATAATTACATTTTTTGCCTACAAGTTTTGCCTGTAAAATATGCTTCAAATAAAAATTTTTGATGGTCGTTTTAAAATCCCACATTTAAATTTTTTTCTTTATAAAAAGTTAATCCTTACAGTTCTTGCTCTTAGTTACTGAAGTTTGTTTCAGTCAGCAACAATCAATACACACAGATTTTGCTAAAACGTGGCCCTATCTATGGAAAATGCAGCGCCATTCTGCAGAGAGAAGTCTGTCTTCCGGACTGCAGCTATACAGTTAAGATGAAAGTCCAAAAATGAACTTATTTTCAGAGTGCACTTCCGGAATCTGTTTCAGAGGAAAATGATTCAAACAGATTTTTGCTGCCAGCGTTTAGTTTTTAAAGTACAATAAGAATTATAGCATGCTGTTCTACCATTGGTGTGTCGTCATGAGGTTACTCAGTTGCTTAATTTAATGCTTTGCTTTTCCTACAGAATTCTGGCAAGACCCTCTTTAAAGCAATTAGAACCAGTTCTTACTCTCTTAGCCCAGTCCTGGGGTTGTCAACCAATACTTTGATTCCTTCCTACACGGCTACGGAGAGTTTTCTTTTGGCACATATGAAAAGCAAAGGATAGCACCATGCATTTGCCACAAATCAGTCTAAATTACTGAGGGGAAAGAAAAACCTTTCTAGAACCCTAATTTCCACCCTTTCCTCCCCTCTCAATCCTACTGAGGTCAAAAACCATATCTAATAAGTTACTGGAGGTGGAGGAACAATCGGGTAGGAGAAAAATAAACTGACCACACATCTGTCCAAAGTTCTGGCTCCTACAACTTTATCAGGCTGGGAGAAAACAGAAACTTTAAAGTTAAATGAAGTTCAAATTCTCTATTTTTACATGGGATAGATATTTTAATTGATGAAATGAGATCGCTCTTGTGACTAACAGGGATCAGGGAATATTATCTGGAATTGACTGGAGATGCTGTAGGATCTTCCTGGGAAATTGGAACAGGAGAGGGAAAGAAAATATGATAAGATGATTTAAAAGGGTTATTTCTGGTGCTTTGGAAGTGTGTGTGTGTGTGTGTGTGTGTGTGTGCGTGCACATATGTATACATGTTGATTAGTGCACATTTGCGTGTTTATATGTGTTAGAGCAAAGCATGCTATTTCACTCGGAGAGCAGTAAATAAAAAGCGAAATTTGTTTAAAAGGTACAGACTAGACCATAGCATGACAAAAGTTAAATGTGGCCAAAAGATGACACAGAGCCTTTCCATACTCTTCTTTATCACTCTTTCCCCATCACCCAAGAGTAATAAGGAGAAAATGGAGCAGAGGACCTAAAACACCTTTCTGCTACTAGCTTAGAGAGAAGACAACAGCTAAACCACGCCTAATTAATGTAACACTGAGAAAACTCTTGCAGCAGATCAGTGACTTTTTCTCCCAAACACTGCCAGAGACCTAGAAATATTTCTGGGAGAGAGTAATTAGTAAATGCAGGAATCTGAACCTGTTTATACATCTCTTTTACACATCGAATCCACATGCCTAATATAACCTAATTTTATCAAACTCCTGCTGCGATATTGCCTTGGGTACTCTTGTAGAATATAACTACCTGTTGGGCTATTCTGGGAGACCCATTTAGAGCAGAGCCTCTCAAGAATGAAACGTTGTTCACTCAAGGGTCAGAAAATTGGGGAAAAATAACAGTGTTTAGAAGCTCCATTTTGTTGTTTGCTCTCAAAATGATAGGAGCTTTGCAGAGTCCCCTCTTATGTTTACAAAAAAATCCTCTATTATTCCAAAAGAAATTATCTTCTAAATCGGCTCCACTTCTAAAATGTTATATGGACACATGTGAGAAGAAGCAGTATGGAGAAACTTCGTATCTACAAGGGCCTTTCTGACATGCCTCCTCTCATCTGCTCCTTAAAACCATTCTCCAAGGCAGGTGCTATCATCATCCCAGCTCTGCCTGTGGAGACACTGGACCTGGAAGAGGCAACTGAGCTCTCAGACGGCAGCAATAATTCCCTGGTGGCAGTCCCTTTCCCATCAGAAGCTGGGCCCCCTGTGCCAGGCAGCTGGGACCGTTCATCCTTCACGTGCACCATCTCACTTGATCCTTACAATAGTCGGGGCCAGACTGATAAAGGGCTACATCTTAACAGATGAGGAAAAAAAAACACAAAGAAAGGTAATCTGGCCAATCATCCACAGGTCACATGTGGCAACGTGGGAACCCAAATATTAGTGTTCTGATTCCTCCTCACTCAGTCATGATCCTACCACACCAGACTGGTTCTCTCCCTCAGAGTGACCATCATTACCCCCACCTCTCTTGTGTTGGCCAAGGCTGTCTGAATAAGGGGATTCTCACGGGCTGGGCCACACCAACAAAGTGCTTATTTATGTCCTGGGCAATGATGTGCGTGTGTGTGTGTGTGTGCGTGTGTGTGTGTGTGTATTTTATAAGTGTGTGTGCACGCTTTTATTCTAACCCATCCTCACAGCAACACTATGAAAGATATACTCCCTCTCATATGATTTACAGATGAGAAAAATGAAGCCGAGGCTCAAAAAGAACAAATGATCTCTCTGCTGTCCCTGCAAGCCAAGAGCCGAGCTGAGATTCAAAAGAAAATTTCCTGACATCTAATTCTAGTCATCTTTCTGTAAAGACACAGCTCCTCCTTCTTTTGCTTCCTTATAATCATATAACTTTCACAGAAATTAAGATATCTCTATTTCTTTTCCTTACACATGGGTCAGAGGTGTAGGAAGGGAATTAGTTTTGCATGTCAGGTACCTCTTCAGAGAGAGAATTTATAGGAAATTATGTTCTACACAGCACTAAGCAAAGGTGAGTCCGACACTGCCGAAAACCACAGCTCAGCAGTGACCAAATAGCCCTGGGTTTCTGCTGTGTGATCTGACCTCTGAATGTAGCCCCTGCCTCCAAGGTGCATACAGGAAAACATTATGTGGGACCACAGGGGGCTCCTAGAGTAAGGAAGGGAGAGGCCAAACCCGGCCTGAGAGAGGACAGAGGTGTTTGAACTGTGACCTGAAGGGGTAGGGAGTTGGAGAAGGAAGGAAAAGGGATTAAAATAAAATGATCCATTAAGAAACTGAGGGAAATCTGACATGGGGTGGGAGAGGGCAGTGGAAATGAGACCAAGGAACATCAGCCAAATCCAGATCACTCAGGATCTTGTTAAGGTTCTTCTAAGGGCCAGCGAGAAAATGTGGGAAGAGTTAAAGCCATGGAAATAACAGTTTAATTTCCCCTTTCTCAAGGGTCTCATGACCCAGAAGGAAGCCTTTTGGGTGATTGAGGAGGCTAAAGCTGCCTAGAGAATCACAGACTGTTAGTACTGGATGAAGTTTCGAAGTCCATGTGATTCAGTCGCTTATGTGACAGAGAAGTCTAAGAAGGGAAGTGACTTGCTCAAGGTCATACACTGTAGGAGAGATAGAGCTAACTACCCCCGAGGTGCCCTGACCTCCACCCAGAACTATTTCTGCCACATTACACTACCCTGTTCTTCCCCCTTTCATCCCAGTCTCACTCTGACAGCTGCCTGCTCAAAATAGACTATTGTTAAAGTGGTGAATGTGGATCCTGAGTCCAGAAGCTTTGATGGATATACAGTTACCTCAGGAACCACAGCCTCAGCTTGGCTAAGGCCTTGAGAGTAGAGGTGGTGAACGTGAATAAATCTTATAAATTAGTTGGGCAATTCCGACTGAATTTCAAGGTAGCCTACCTCAGAAAGAACACAACATAAAAGTAAACTTTTTATGTAACTATGCCCTGTTGTCAGGGAGAGGAAAAAAAGCCCCAATCTATCTAAGTTCTCATAGCAAAGAATATAATACTGGAAAGAGCTCCTCAGCTGAATGTCCGATTCTCCTTCTGATCCTCCAGAAGATAGCAGAGCTTGGGGAGTGAAAGCCCCTGAAGGCTCACCTCCAGGCACTAGTTGAATTGCAAATCGAAGTTGAGAAACATTCCCCTCGACCTTCTGTTCAAACCTGAGAAGACTGAGACTTGACCCACATAGTACATTTTGATGGTTTTGGAATAAAATGAAAAATTCATAAAAATGAGAGTATGTTATCATTCCCCCAATCTTATGATTTGAAACCCTCTTTATTGGAGAGACTACATTCAAATCAGGTGAGTGGCTGAGCATTCAGCACTATCAGCCAAGAAGGCAAAACCCATCACTTTCTGAGTCTCTTAATAAACAATGAGCCCTTGATAGAGCTGAATTAAAGGTTTGCCTGAGACAAGGTCAATATACCCAGTCAAAATGTGTGAGTTTGCATTGTGGGTAATCACAGGTCCTCACACGGGTTTTTACTATGGAACTTACATGGTGTTTTTATATCCATTATCACATCAAATCTTCACAGACATTCTATGATGAAGGCACTGTGATCTCCACCCTAAAAGTGAAGAAACTGAGGTTCCGTGTAGCTATGCAGCTTACTCAGGGTCACGCAGTCAATAAGTGTCAGAAAGGAATCAAAACTCAATTCCTCATCCTCTTTCTCAAGTCGAGAAAGTCCAGAAAGGAGTCCTCTGATGGTAATTCCCATTTGTTCTTAGTACTTGACTGGCTGCGATAATGTGGGTCTAGGCTTCTCCCAAGCAATACAGATTGGGTTAATTTTTAGGTACAGAGTGAAGTCTGTGGACTCTAAACACCTAACTTGTATAATGGATGTGCATACAGAATAAACCTTGAAAAAGATTACCAACCCAGAAATATCTTGCATTTAAATGAGACTTTACTTGGGCTTCAACCCCTTCCCTCAATACAGCAGAAAGCAAGGTTTCCAACAAGCAAACTGGAAGAAGGGAAATTTGTTTTAGTTGGGTCCATTTTGAAATAGTTTCTACGGCCTGCAGAAACAAGATGATTGTCTGTACATAAGAAAGAGTGCAAGAAGTTCATGTGGAAAGTCTTCCCAGCCAGCTGGTTTTTCTGGACAGCTGGAAACATGTTTAACCTACTGAGTTGTGTGGGAAACCAGGTACCTATAAATGTTAGAGTGCCCTGACATCTCAGCCACCCAAAGCAAGGCACACTCTGCAACTTTGTATTTCAAACCTCTCTCACCCCCGTCTGTACCCTCTTCCCCATCTTTTAATGCTGCCCCTTTTTCCAGGCACCAGTATGGCCTGTACAATATTATCTTCTTTCAATGGAATCCTGACATGCATCTGACATATGTATCTGTCAGGGTGCCTGGGTGGCTCAGTTGGTTAAGCATCCGAATTCGGCTCAGGTCATGATCTCACAGTTCATGGATTTGAGCTCCACTTTGGGCTTGGTGCTGACAGTTCAGATCCTGAAGCCTGCTTTGAATTCTGTGTCTCCCTCTCCCTTTGTTCCTCCCCTTTTTGCACTCTGTCTGTCTCTCTCTCTCTCTCTCAAAAATAAATAAACATTAAAAAATTTAAAAAAACAAGCAATATGTATCTGCCAATAATTGGCATAAGTACTACTTATTTCTTGGGAGACTAGCATCTAGTGGAATCCTTGGGCACCCACCCATATGGATTTCTAATGGTGAAACAAAGGCACCATGACAGGATAGGGAGAATGGAAGCTCAGATATTTGGCTAGTGGAGGAGCTTTCCCCAAATCTCTGAGAGTTTTTTCTACCTCCAATTTCAAACTGTCTAACATTACGACACCTCTTAGAACTTCCTTCTAAAAGAGATAAAAACAAATCTACTGATTTATTCTATAAGAAAATTCATCTGCATTGGCCTGCTTGTTTAACTCCTTGATGTATTCTCATTTATAACTAGATTTTCTAATGTCAACCCAATTTTAACAATAAAGAAACTCTCAGCATTTCACATTGGAGGCTTGTTGGTTCAGATGGCTCAGGCAGAACTTGTACAGCTGACCCTTCCTTTTAGAATTGGTTTATCTTTCTTAGTGCCCAATGTTATAAGGAATATTTAAGTGTGAAATGCATTTTACATCTACTTATGTTACAAAGTTAGAGATGAGAAAGTCATAGGAAGTCACTGATGTCTTCTGTAGGCTTCCATTCACTCAGACTATTGAACTCCTCTTAGCTTTACTTCCTCTCTCCCAGCCTTTTTTTTCTACCTTATTTTCTCTGATGACCTCTAGACTTGGATTAATTTAGCAATTCGTTTTTAACTTCCCCTTCCCCCAGGCTGACGGACACTGGTGGAGCAAATCACACTGGTATTTTGACTAGAGTTTTCAGATCTCCAAATTCAGGAATGTACTCAATGCTCCTCAGAAATCCTTTTATGTGTAGTTGGCCAGTACTCCTTCCATTATTCATAGTGTCTGAATTTTCTCTATTCTTCTCAAGCCCCTACCTTATTACATTAACAAATAACCCTTCCTCCAACGTGGGCTACAAATTCTTTCAACTTCTCATCCCATGTGCATAAACTCATCTGTATACATTTCCACATTTTTGCTTCCTATCTCAAAGAAAAATACCTCTTCTTCCACTATTAATCTTTTTATTTAAGCTCCATTCCATCTCCATTTTTTCCATCCAACCATTTAGTACATATTTATCAAATATTAATTATGTGCAACCATGCTAGAAGCTGTGACACTGTAGTAAGCAGGGAATTCTGGATGCAGAAGATATGAAATAAAATCAATAAATTAATGCTATGGCCTCCAAACCTGTGAAACAATATGTTTCTGTTGTTTTAAGCCATAAAGTTCATCATGGGCAGCCACAGGAAACTAAGATAGATTTCAGTATCAAAAAGTGGCTTGGTGGGGCACCTGGGTGGCTCAGTTGGTTGAGGGTCTGACTTTGGCTCAGGTTGTGATCTCAGGGTTCGTGGGTTCAAGCCCTGCATTGGGTTCTGTGCTGACAGCTCAGAGCCTGGAGCCTGCTTTGGATTCTCTGTCTCCCTCTCTCTGCCCCTCCCCTGCTCACATTCTGTCTCATCTCAAAAATGAATAAACATTAAAAAAATGTTTTTAAAGTGGCTTGCTGCTATAACAAATATCTAAAAATGTGGAAGTGTTATCCATTTGCTTTGAATAAAACTGTTGGCAAAAACACAGAAGATGCTACAGGTGAGGGCTTAGAAGGAAGTGAGAAGCACAGAAAAGAAAGTTTCTGTCCTCTTTAAGAATACATATTTTTGGGGCACCTGGGTGGCTCAGTTGATTGAGAGTCCAACTTCAACTCAGGTCATGATCTTGGTTTGTGGATTTGAGCCCCATGTCTGGCTCTGTTTTGACAGCTGAGAGCCTGGAGTCTGCTTCGGATTCTGTGTCTCCCTCTATCTCTGTTCCTCCGTGCTCACACTCTATATCTCTCCCTCTCTCTCAAAAATAAATAAATATTTAAAAATGCTTTAAGGATACATATATTGTCTTAAACAGAATATTGGTAAAAATATGACCATTCTAAGTGTCTTGTGAGAGTTCAGAAGGAAATGCAATACACATTAGTGTGAACTGGAGGGAAGATGATCTTTGCAAGATAGTGGCAGAAACTTTGGCTAAATTGTGTCCTACATCTGTGTAAAAAGGAGAATGTGCAAGTCATGAACTTGGATATTTAGCTGAAGAAAATTTCAAGACCATGTGTTGACGGTGTGGGCTGGTGTTTCTGTTCACAGTAAAATGTGAGAAGAGAGATAAATTGAGGAAGAAACTGAGAAGCAGGATTTTTTTCTTGTAATTTGTTACAGCAGCCACAGGAAACTAATACAGACCTTAGTGGTGTCAAGAATATCTCATATTCAGAAGTGCCAATATGTGGATCTTTAGTATAGAATTAGTTTAGGCTGTCTGTTAATGTTAACATTAAATACGTGATCACTAGATCAAGATACCTGATCAAAATGTGGATTTTTTTTTAATTTTATGTCACTTGAAGATTCAGATCATGCCTCTATCAACTCTCAATTTATTTTTTAAGATTATTCACCAAAAATAAGTAAAATAAATCCATTTTGTCTTAGAGCTCAAGTTCCCAAACTGGCCTATCAACAATGTGTGACTTGTCCTTTTGTTTGTAGGTTTTTATTTATACTTTTTTTTTAAGATATGACCCATCAGATTATATATTTGCTCAACAGAGTTGATGGAAGTCTTTTTTTTTTTTTTTGGTCTTTATTTATTTTTGGGAGAGAGAGAGAGAGCACAAGCAGGAGAGGAGCGGAGAGGGAGACACAGAATCCGAAGCAGGCACTCTAGGCTCCAAGCTGTCAGCACATAGTCCAAAGCGGGACTCACACCCACAAACCATGAGATCATGACCTGAGCCGAAGTCCAACGCTCAACCAACTGAGCCACCCAGGCGCCCCAAGTTTTTTTAATGACATATATTCTCAGGGCCTACTGCTGAATTCATTTTGGGGGGATGGAGATTGGATATGTATAAGGCTTTGTGGGTAACTATAGTAACCGTCCACTTTAGGACCCCACTGAAATTACAGACCAAAGCTGGATTTGCCTACCTTTTCTTACGTATCTGCTGTGTGTCAGATCTATACTAGGTGAGTTTTATATAATATTTACGTTTAACCTTACAATTAGTAGATTCTTAATCTCTGCTTGAAGGTTCTTAATCTCTGACAAATTGAGGTTTAAAGAAGGTAACAATTTATCTAAGCCAGTAATTAGAGGAAGCACATATTGACCACATATCTATCTGATGCCAAAACCCATGCTTTTGGTACAGAAAACTCAGCATAATGCAGTGGAATAAAGACTATTTGTTCACATTTCCATACATATCCTTTCTAGGTGAATCATGTTGAGTAAGTAATCTAACTTCTGAAGCTTCAGTTTGCTCTATTTAGAGAAGAGGTTAATAATATGGGTCCCAACCAGTTGTTAAAATTATCTGCATAACAGTAGTTTACTAAGTATGATTGGTAAATGGTGGATGTATGCAAATATGGTTTTACTACGGTTTTTACTCTTATCTATGTCTTCTTTACAGACCAAGCAAGGTTAGATTATCTGGCAGAAATGCCTACTGCCACAAAATGCTACATATACTGCCAAGCTTCTTTTATTCTCAAGAACTTAAGGCTTTCTGAATGGCTATTTCTAGAGCCAGACTGCACCAGAGTTTGAGTCCCAACTGTGTCATTCACTAACAGTAAAATCATGAATTAGTCTCACCATGATTTCAATTTTTCATCCGTGAAAGGAGGAAAAGATTCTGTTGGTTTACATTGAAATGACACAGAGTGCCTATAATATTTATTTATGATCATCATAATTTAATGATGACATTACTAACTGTAGCTGTGTTAGAAGGATGGTGAATATTCTTTGTGAGGTTCTGCTGGGCACCCTCCTGAGAAGGGGAGCACAGGCAGGGGATGGAAGAAACCAGCAGTGAGGTAGTACACACTGCAAGGCAGGGCATGGTAAAAAACCAAGACCAAATACAACCTACCTGAATACCAACTCCCACTGGTGCCTTATCCTCCTCTCTATGCCAGCAAAATTATTTCAACTGTGGTTACTCTGTAGCACAGAGAGTCTCAGCAAGTAACCCCTAAATAGATAGGGAAGATGAAGAGTTTAATTATATATCTCCATATATCTCCATAAATGCGTTCACATGCAGAGTAAGAGAAAGAATATTTCCTTTGGCACTTGGGAGAAGGATAGTTGGAAGGGCAATCATAAACTACTTGGTAACATTAATTAAGTCAGAGTGTTCTCTTGTGGTATATGGTCTAATTAAGATAGCAGTAGCTACCTTTTGGTGAATTCCTGTGCCAGGAACTGTGCTAGACAATTTATGTGCATTCTTTCTAGACAGTAAAACTCTGTTGAATAAGAACATTTACCTAATTTTAAAGATGAAGGAACAGAGATAAAGAGAGATTAAGTATGGTATCAATGGATAAAGATCTGAGAAATATTGGTGGTGAGATTCAAAATAGTGTCTAACCAATACAGCCTATGTCCTGTCCACTACAACGAATGCCTCCACAGGAACTTCTCATGTCTTGCATTGCTTTTATAGCAACTACTGTCACTGGCTATTCTTCCTCTACTTGTTTATTTTGCTTATAACGCTCCCCAAGAAGAACACATGATAAAATTATCACTGATATATGTAGTAGATAATGGATGGATGGGTGAGGTGAATGAATGGGTGAATGAATGAATGAATGGATGGATGAAGGATGGATGAACAGATATATAGAAAAACAGACAGGGTTGCTTGGGTGGTTCAGTCGGTTAAGCATCCTACTTCAGCTCAGGTCATGATCTCACAGTCCATGAGTTCGGGCCCCACCCACGTCGGGCTCTGTGCTGACAGCTCAGAGACTGGAGCCTGTTCCGGATTCTGTGTCTCCCTCTCTCTCTGCCCCTCTGCCACTCACATCCTATCTCTCTCTCTCTCCTTCAAAAATAAACATTAAAAAAAACAGACAGACATACCTACAGATAAACAGAGCATATGAGTATATGTGTGTATACATACAATTGTACTCTGTGACTTTTAAAACCATCTCATGGCTCTTGTTAGCACATCATTGTGCCCTGCTTGTGTCCTGGCCCAGGTGTACAGAGCAGCTAGTTCATAATAACCTCCCGACCACCAGTGTCATCATGTGTTTTGTGGATGAAGTGTGGTCCACTCTGCTGAGGTCTGTTCATAGTGTGCTTAATCGCTCTCCTCCACACCTCATCAAGGAGATTCTGCTGGTGGATGACTTCAGCACCAAAGGTAAGAAAACCACTCCCCAAAATTAAACTTTGATATATATTACACGTCAGAGTTAGATTCTGTGGAAAACAAGGATATGGAAGGTCTGTGGTTTCTTCCTCAAGAGCAAAGCATATTATGTGTTAAGTGTTGAGAAGACAAATTGTCAATAGGACCAAAGAGATGAAGCTTCAACAGAGTGCAAAGGCAGAATCAACCACGGTGCCGAAGAAGTGAAGAATCTCTCTTTTGGGGTTATTACATAATTTGTGTATGTAAGTTGTCCTTTTCCACCTGAGGTGACATTGCCACCATATTACAAATTCCCAAAATGCAACCCACATCAGAAATGTTTAGAAAATAGCAAAGAGAGGACAACCCTAATAGGACGACTTAGGTTTGATTATGACCACAATGACATAGGCTAGTTTCATCAGCCTCAGAGTGCCTCCCAGAATCACACTGAGGTCCAGCAGCAGGGAAAATCCATGAGAAAAACTGGTTGAAAACTTTGAGAAGGGGCCTTGAGAACATACACAGAAATAGTACCTAGTCACCAAGCAAATAATAGTCTTTTTCATGAATAGCAGATTCAGAATTGGAGGGACCTAAAGCTTATATGGTTTCAGGGTTCTCTTTGAGAAAAAAAATGCCACAGGGGTGCCTGGGTGGCTCAGTCAGTTAAGCATCTGACTTCGGCTTATGTCATGATCTCATGGTTCATGAGTTCAAGCCCTGTGTAAGCTCTGTGCTGACAGCTTAGAGCCTGGAGCCTGATTCGGATTCTCTCTCTGTTTCTCTGTCTCTCTCTCTCTCCCCCTCGTGCCCCTCCCTCACTTGCACTCTGTCTCTCTGTCTCCTGTCTCTCTCTCAAAGATAAATAAACATTAAAAAAAGAAAGAAAGAAAAAATCCAACAAAATTAGTAGGAAAGTGAGCAGCAGAAGTACTTCTGGAAGCCATTCCTACCTAGGATATCTGTCAATTGCTTAACTACACATAGAAGTGACTTCAAGTCATATAAATATACCCCATAGAACCCCAACAACATTCCTTTAGATGAATTCCTCTTTGGTCACTCAACAAGACAAAAGAGGTATGATGGAGAGGGTGTCATAGTACGGAAGTGACAGTGGCCTTAACCAGTTGCAGTTGCAATGTCTTTATTTCAAATTTTTTTTCAATTTGCATACAATGTCTTGGAAAGTGCCTTTGTAAGCTGGGACGTTTGTACAGAAGCCAGAGCTTCATTTATTTCAAGGAAAATTTGCCCCATCCTGACAAATACTCAGAAAAGATGAGCCCTCCTCTGTAACTTGGTAACACTGAAAAGGATTTGAGATTTAAGAAACAGATAGCTTGGAGTATTGAATACAGACAAAAAACCATCCAAGAAACTGACATCAGAAAATAAAATCATGGCCCAAGGAATGAAATTTAGTGATGATAGTAAATATCATAGTTTCTGGAATTTCATGTTGAGGAGGCACTGCTAGTATTATCCAGATCTAGTCGCTCAAAATGTTTCCTTGTCTTTTCTTGCTGTGATCTAGACTACCTAAAAGATAATCTAGATAAATACATGTCTCGGTTTCCAAAAGTTCGGATTCTTCGCCTCAAAGAGAGACACGGCTTAATAAGAGCCAGGCTGGCGGGAGCACAGAATGCAACAGGTAAGAAGCCGTTAATTTTTTATTTTGGTTATATTTCTGTTTTAGTTTATTTTTTTCAAATATAGAGCAAATTTGAACTAATACCACAGCAAACATCAATATAACCATCTTCATTCCACCGATTTTAGCTTTTTGCAATATGTGCTTTATTACACACACACACACACACACACACGCACACATACACACATAGATGTTTATATATACACACTTTTTTTCTCAACTTTTGAATTTACAGACATCATGGCCCTAAAACCTTAGTAGGCATCTCTGAAAACTAGAGACTATTTTTCTATTCTATTCAGTAAGTACACTTTCATGTCTAAATATCATCTGGTTTATGCTCTTTTCAGACTCCGTCATTGTTCCTGAAATGTTTTTAATAGTTGCTTCTCTCTTTTGAAATTTGGTATTTAATTAAGTTTCATGCACTGCATTTGGTTGTTTTCTCCCCTTAGCCTCTCAATCTAGAGTAGACAACACCCTACTTACCACTGACTTTTTTGTGTTTTTTTAAGTGTCCAGGCCATTTGTTTTGAACATTTGACCACATTTAGAAATTTCCTCACTATTTCCTCATGTTACTTTCAGGATAAATGTTTCTGTGCATACTGTATACAGTTCTACTACATAGGTGGTAGGAATTGTGTACTGCTATGGCTTCAAATCAAGAGACACATGATGTCAGGTTGTCCCACTGTTGGTGATGATAATTTTGAGCACTTAGTTAAAATGTTGACAGCCAGATTTTTATTTGGGGAGTGAGAAGCAATTTGTGGGGTAATACTTTGATCCACATGAATACTCTCTTTTCCTTACATTTTACCCAGTGATTTTGTACCCATTGATGATCATTGCTTAAATCATTTATTGCACTGAGGGCTGTCCATCTCTTCTGCCTTCCCTCCCTCTTCTCTTCTTCCTCCCTTCCCCTCTCTCCCTCCCTCCTCTTTCCTTTTTTTTATAGGGAAATCCCCACTATTTTGAATTTATGCTTTCAAAAATTCAATATGTATATTATTTCCTTCTTTTCTTCCTTCCTTCCTTCCTTCCTTCCTTCCTTCTTTTATTTATTTTTGGTACTCAAATTGTCCCAAATTTGACCATTTGGAGCCCCTTCAAGCCTAAGACTTTTTGACTTGATCCCATCAGTGTTTGAGGACTTAGAATTGTTTACTTCTTTCTTCCCTGACCTGTGTCTGATCTTCAGATAGCTCTTTCTGTCTTCACAAGAACAACACGCTCTTTTCTTCACCTCTTTTTAGTGTGTGGATGTTGGTGAGTGAAAGGGAGTTGGCAAATTTTTTCTGTCCATGAGTACTCTAAAATTAATGCCAAACATATAGGTTCATTTTCACATCCTTCTGTGGAAGGACCTGTACCCCATAATAATAGCTGAAATTGCTTATTGGGTTCCATTCTAAACACTTTCTAGACTAACTGATTTAATCCTCACAATAACTCTAGGAAGTAGGTATAAGTACTTTCCTCATTTTACAGAGGAACATATAAAGGCACAATGAGGTTATGACTTGCCCAAGTTCTCCCAGCTAGTAAGTGATAGACCAGGATTGGAGCTCAGTAAACTCCAAATCCTCACTCTTATCTACTACATTTTGCTATCTCTAGACATTTAGATACCACTCTTTTCTGTAAGCCATGGCATTTCAGATTTTCACCAGCTTGAATTTAAGCATGTTCTAATGGCAAGTTATCTATTCACCTGAGTTACACCTCCTTGTAACTAGACCACAAATTTGGAAATTTTTTTATCCCACTGGTTTGCTAACAAATTTCTTTGGTCTGTAATGAAAAATTTAAACTAACTACAAACACATCACACCAAAATTGACATTGCAGTGACAGATAAGATGCTTAATGATAAACTGCATTTGAAAAATTAAGTAAAAATCCATGTTTGACTTCTTTTGGGAAGTGAGGAAATAGTCCAAAGTTAGGAAGTGAGGAAATAGTCCAAATAGGCAAGTTTGGGGCTAAGATCTGGATAAAGAACATCCCCAGGCAAGTGGAATAAGAAGTATAATGTCCTGACACAGAAATACGTTCTGTGTATTCAAGCTAAAGAAAGAAGTTTATTATGGCTGATGGGTGCTGACGATAAAGAGAGTGGTAGGAGATTCATTGGGGTGGGGGCAAGGCAAAGGCAGGCTTTTGCAAAGCTTTATGAGTCATTTGAGAAGTGTAGGCATTATTCTTTGTATAATATGAAGCCAACGAAGTACATTAAAGAGGTGAATAAAATTGTCTGACTTAATTTAAAGCTCACTTTGGCCATGTTGTAGAGAATGGGTATTAGGGAAGTGAGAGAGGAAGTAGGGAGACCAATTAGGAGGCTATTACAGTTGTCCAGGCACCAGGGAGGTACTAGGGCAGACAGGAGTGGTCAGAGTAAGAATATATTGTGGATATGGAACTCGCAGGACTTGTCATCAGGTAAGATATGAAGAGAGTAATAATGAAAGGAGTCAAAAAACAAAATAAAACAAAACAAAAACAAAAAACCCCTAGGACTGGAATTGGAGCAAGTTGGGTGCTGAGGCCATAACCAGAGGAATAGATTTGGGATTGCAGTTGAGTTCCGATTTTGTTCATGTAAATTTGAGATCAAAATGAGACATCCACGTAAAGAAAGCTGACAAGTGCAGAACCAGAAATGTAATGTTTATAAAAACCTCTCTCTGCCTGCATGGAGCATAATGTATGCAGGAGATGATCTCTGCAATTGTCCATACTCCTAGAAAACACAGGAGGCCTCTTCAGATGGGATGCAATGAACTTGATCAAAGCAGTTGCCTAATTGGCCTGTCCAAGTACTTATGGTTACAGCCAGAAGATAATTCTTTGAATCAGAAAATCCAAATGTGATAATGTAAATTTGGCTCTTAATCTTTAATACCCTTGAGCACGATAGCTCAGTTTTAGTTTGGTAACTCTTAAACTATTCTAACCAGAACCCATGTTAAGAAATAAATTTTACATCACAACCTAGTACATACACATGTTACACATATAACTACAGTAGATATTTCATGAAATAACATGTGCAGCAGATTCTAGTATCTTCTCTTTTTATTTTATTTGTTTTTGGTTGTTGTTTTTTTTTTTAGATTCTGGCCAATGCCACTATATTGTTGTAGTGGGGTCCCAATTTTAGTTTGGAAAGCCCACTAGGTGCATCTTAATTGCTTGTCACTGTCTAATGAAAAGTTGCTTCTCAAACTATCTTGGAAAAAGTAGAAAGGTGTGTTTCAATGGGATTAGTAACAGCTTTATCCAAGGATATGTCCAAGGGCCCTGAAGTGTACCTGAGTCCTGTGAAAAATTCAAGGGTATTCAGAATCCTGTACCAGCATTAGCTGAGGAAATAATTCAAGGAATATTTAGAGTCTGGCACTGAGGAGGGCTGGTCAGCCTGGTGGGTTCTTGCGGACCCCCCTCTGGGCATTCCCCAGCCATCACAAGTAGAGCATATGTAGGAGACACTCTGGGCCTGAACAGTCTCTGTAATCAGAGATCAGCAAAGTTATCAGGGCAGAAATTTTCTCTAGATTGCCTCAGCCAAACAAAGAGATGAAGGACCAGAATCTGAATTCATAATCTGACAGACCTTGACAGCTAGTGTTTCCTACAGATTTACCCTTTAGGAATTAGAGAAAAGGGAGGGGAAACCACAGGCAAGGATGAGATAAAAGATCCAAGGACCTGCAGAAACTGGTCAAGCAGCCTCATTTTGGTTCCAGGGTATTATTAGACTCTCTGAAAGTACATAATTCAAAATATTAAGGGCAAAACAGTAACTCTCTGACCACTGGCCTTGTTCACTACATATTCGGTTTCCAGGGCATGATACATTCTTCATCTGGATCTGATTCAGGCAAAAAGATCAGGTCCAATCAGTTATTTCCTGAGAACAAGGAGTTACAGAGGCCAAACAGGATTTAAAATTTTGAAGGGCATACCATGGTCAGTGGATCTTTAGGGAAAGTGTCCTATATGAAGCCAACAGAAGTAAAAAGAGACGCAGTGATTGAGGTGCAGGTGTACAAGCCAACCACTAGGATCTTATGCTAGTATTGAACAAAAGAGCAAATTCCTGCCCAGCCAAGAGGAGTCTACAGTAAGACAGGTTCAGTAATACACTCCAGAGAGTCAGGGTAGAGATAAGCTTCTCATTTCCTTTGTAACAATGGCATTTAGGAAAATATTTGACATTGCTGTGAGCATTCCAAAGAATCAGTTGGCTAACTTTAAGTGTGTGGACTAAAGTGGCCTCTAACTCCCGGAAAACCCTGAGGTCTCCTGAAAATCAACAGTCCTTCTGTAAATTTCTACAACTTGTTTCTGCTGCAGGTAAAACAGGTGGTTTCCTTAGCATCATTTATAAATTATTATGTAAATTTAAATGGCCAGCCAGGTCTACATTCCTCAATGAACCCTAAACACAACAAACCAACACTAATTGGTGCTGCCAACAATATCCCAAGCTGGTTAGCTATATAAATAGGAGTCCATACTCGACAAGGGGCCAAATCTTTTTGGCACATGGAGCATCTCTGGGCTGGTAAAAAAGTAAATAAATAAATAAGTTACAATCAAATCCATCTGCAAACAATCCAGCATTGCTGGGACCTACTCATAGGAAACAAAAACCTGCCAGTTGACCATCAAGATACGATTATTTTGAGCTCTAGCTTAAATACTCATTGACAAACAGTGACAATACTAGCCATTTATAAGGAATTTAGGTATTAAGTAGATCTTAGAAATAGCTCTATTAGGTAAAGCTAAGAAAGGTTAAGTGTCTTATCCAGTGTGGCTAAGGAAAGCAGAGCTGTGTGACTTCAGTGCTATGTTCATTGCACCATGACTCTCTGGGATAGGAACAGTATGTGAAGTGTCCCCAGACCATACCCACCGCAAGTGGAAATCCTAACCAGAGTCAGCAACATAGACAGCTCCCCAGTCTAGTTCCTGAGATCTTATTTTAAATTAAAGGATTTGAAAGTGGAGCAATGACATTCATGTACCGGAGGATGCTCTTCCTGCCCAAAATAAAACAGTCTATGTTTGGGGCAGAGGATACTTCCTTTGGGTCCTGGCAACAAGTGAATGAAAGTCTATATGGGAATCTGGGCCAGGTGGGAAGTGAATGTTGGTTTGGGGACCCATCTTGCTGCCACCAAAGACTAAGAAAGTCAATCCAGACCCCTTTGGCATTATAAGCTTACTCTGAGGATAGGAACAGGCAGCCTAGTAGAAACTGATTTCTGGTTTGAATGAACCAGCAGTAGCAGTGATAAAAGGTAAAAAGAGAGAGGGAGGCAAACTGTAAGAGATTCTTAAAAACAGAGAACAAAGGGTTTTCTGGAGGAGAGGTGGGTGGGGAGATGGGCTAAATGAGTGATAGGAATTAAGGAGGGCACCTATTGGGATGAACACTGGGGTGTTATGTGTGAGTGATGAACCACCGGGTTCTACTCCTAAAAACAATACTACACAGTATATTAACTAATTTGACTTTAAATTAAAAAAAAAAAAAGAAGTAGTAAGAGAAAGGGGCTGTCTTCTGCGCATGCTATATACATCAACCAAGTAGGACCTTAGCAGGCCATGCTTGCATGCCCTATGCACTAGATGGCCCCTGTGAACCTTCACACACAGGGAGCAGGCTGTGCAAGAGGGCACCCTGAGGAGATAATGACCTTTCATTATCAAAAGAGCCATAATCTCTGAAAATAGGACACCCCCAGCATGATCAGGAGTTGTAACCACTGTCTCCCAACAGTTGAAGATAAGTGGGGGCAGGGACTTTGATCTAGCACAGCCCAGTTCTGCCTAAAGAGACTTCTCAAGAACATTCCTCACCAAGACTTTGGCTAAGGTCAGTTTCTTTACCGTCTTTCAAAATTCCCATTATTGAACAGTTAATTAATAAGATATTGAACCATTAATTAAGAGGTTTTTTTTACAGTTTTTAGTGGATAATGATCTATCATCCAGGTATCTAATTTCACCTTGATCTTTGCCTGCTATTGTCTTCTGCCTTTGCTTTAAGCTGCCTTTGCTTTAAGCTCTAATAGCTTTTCCTCTTTCTGGCCATTTTTTATTTCTTTTCTTAGACACACAGGCAATGGAATAAACTATTTTCTAATATCAGGCTGCCACTTAGCTGTGCAAACTTGAAAAAGTGTCAGTTCTTTGTTTCTTTTCAAAGGGAATAAAACTTAGACCTACATCTCATTTCTTAAATGGGAATAAAAATTTGACTTATACTTCAGGGTTGTTGGATGGATTAAACAAGACAACCATCTAGAATGCTTGGAACCATGTCTGGCATAGAAAAAACACTTAGTTGAAAATAACTGATGTTATTACTGGTCAGTCAAGAGCTAAGGGGGAGCACCCAGGTGTCAGAGTGGTCAGTTCACATAAGCAAAAATGAAAGTAACACTCAAGTCTTTAGTCATTTCCTCCAATAATATAAGTAAGAAGTGTAAGTAAGAATTGAAACAGAAGAAAAGTGCTGACTCCCTCAATGTTCCATTTTTCCCTGTAGAGAGATGGGCTAGTGGATTCAGCAGATGTGAGGATCATCTCACTGTCTAGGGGAGCCCAGAACAAAAGACTCCTCCTGTGTTATGGCCCCTGGGGGCTAGGGTGAGAGAAAGGAGAGAGCTAGAGGTGGGAAAGCAGTGACTGCTGAGTCAGAGTGGAAGAAAATGTGCTGGAGATCTACCCACCTTCCACATAGTGAGACCAAGTTCCTGGCCTGAAGGAGTCCTCGGAAAGAAGGAAACTGGAAGAATGTGGGCTTGGGAACACAGCTTTGCTAAGAACACGTCCACGGAGTGGGAAGAAGGACCTGAGCTCTTGACTGCAACTCCCCTCAGAGGCTGGGGTGCACCAGCTGCAAACTGTGTCTGGTGTGAGAGGGCAGCTTCCCACCATGAAGCCTGTGAGGGAAGCCTCTGTAATTGCCTATGGTCCAGCCTGAAAGGACACAGAGGATTTTGGTCATAGTTCAGATTCCCCAGGTTATTATTAATCTTAGACACACACACACACACACACACACACACACACACACAATCCAGTTGTATAAATCACTTGGAACAATGTAGATGCTACTTAGAATTTTATTGAGAAGAAAATGCTACTTCACACAACTAATAGAAAAAAAAGAATTTTTAATAAGTATTTTTCATGCTCCAGTTTTCTTTTTCTTTTTTCTTTTTTCTTCTGCAACTCTTTTAATTTTTTATTGTGGTAAAACACAGGTAACATAAAATTTACCATCTTAATTGTATTTCTTCAGTGCACAGTCCAGTGCTTTGAAATATATTCACACAGCAGTATAACCCATCTCTAGAATGTTTTTCATCTTATGAAATTAAAACTTTATAACCATTAAACTATTCCCTATTCTTCCTCCCCACCCCTGTAACCCTTTCACACTACCTTCTGGCCTTGCTGATTCCTCCCCTTTTATTTGTTTGCACCCCTATTATGATTTTTCCTCTTCATCATTCCTAAGGCCAACCTAGGAATATCAAACTCTGCTTGGTCTTCTGAAAAACAAAGCTCTGTTTTCCACACACCCCCACCCCAGGGTAATGGAACCCACCTTCCTTAGGAGAGACAAAGCAGCCACCTTTTTAATATTAAGGATTCCTTCCACAGTCTTGGCTACCCATTCAAAGTGACTTATCAACTTTTTGCAAACAAAAATGATGCTTGTCCCATAAGACTTCCATAAAGAAAATTTCTTTTATTTCATTATAGAATGAAAATATAGGGACTACAAATTCATTGAGAATTCCTGCCTTTCCAATGTGCTGCCTTTATAGTCACTTTTCTGGAGCAATCCCCAAAGACCTTTGAACATGACAAACACACACTCAGTATATCGCATTTTCAAATGATTTTTTTTTTCTGGCTCTCTAGGTGATGTGTTGACATTCTTAGATTCTCACGTGGAATGTAACGTTGGTTGGTTGGAACCTCTTCTGGAAAGAGTTTATTTAAGTAGAAAGAAAGTAGCCTGTCCAGTAATTGAAGTCATCAACGATAAAGATATGAGGTAATATTGTCATATTCCACAAGATACTTCTAAGTGACTCCTTAACTGGCAGCAGCAGAAAATACTGGTCATATTCCTAAGCTGCACACTTTTACAAGTCTAAGAAATCCACAGTTCATCCATTTAAATAAATGGAAACACATAATAGACATCTTGGGAGCAGAGAAGGTCAATCCAATAGTTGATCATCAAAATGCTTAACTCTCAACACCAATAATTCCTAATACTCATTGTCCAGTTCTTTCCTCTTTCTCTTCAGCTGTGCCCAAAAATATTTTATCTTCCTTAAGATTCATTCATCTTTTTGTAGGAAATATACATATGCTCCTAGATTATTTTTTCCCTCAAAAAAATCCAGTACATTATTAAAAGAAAAGTGTAAGTTAAAAACAGGCAATCCAGACAATTAGCCACTAATGCAAGTTGTACTCATAAATTTTCTTGAAATGTTATAAAAAGTTTGTGATAATCTCAAATCATTTGTATAAGCACTGGCTTTATTCATTTGAACAAGACATGGTGTCAGGTTGATTAAGTATATGTGTATGATCTCAGGCAGCACTTTTCTTTTTTTCCTGGATTAGTTACATGACAGTGGACAACTTTCAAAGAGGCATCTTTGTGTGGCCCATGAACTTTGGTTGGAGAACAATTCCTCCAGATGTTGTTGCAAAAAACAGAATTAAAGAAACTGATATAATACGGTAAGTGTGTGTGGTTTAAGATTAGGAAGCAATCATGTTTCTTTTTATAAAGACATAGGAAGCAATTCCACAAAACAAGTATTTCCTGTCATTCTATAGACCATCAAGACTTATGGTTTTAGCCCATAGATTATCAAAAGCAAAGTTTTCCTAGGAAATTAGTTCCCCACTACCAAAACTCATTTTCTAAATGGCCAATTACACCCTATTCAGCCCTGAATCCAGAGAAATTCACTAACACTATTCCTGCTCCCTGGGATTTATAATCTAAGAAATATAAACCAGTTGAATATGCTGCATAAATGCTATATAAACACACATAATATTAAAGCCAACATGAGTAGAAATTAGAAGAGTAAATAATACTAATAAAAATATTATTGTAATTATAACTATTAGGATTTTCTTTTGGAGTCTAACCCCACCCCTTCCGTGAGAAGGGTGCCATATTCTGTAAATGAATTGAGAAATAAACACAGAAGGTAAATATGAATTAAAAGTGGGGCTTTATTGCTAGAGAAGCTGGATTGAAGAACACAACTTAGACCTGAAGCCAAAGTGAAGACTTCTGAACACTTCGGCAGGAGTCTAGATGTGCACGCAGCCAGCGACAGGCAGAGCAGCAGGAGTCCCAAAGGCTTCCCAGTTGGAGAGAGAACAAGTGCAAAGAGAAAGCCCAGGCCACACTGTGCATTGTGGCATTATTCCTCAGAATTTACCCCTTATCCTTTGCTAGTGCCATGCTTTCAGAATTGACATTCTTAGCAAGTCAAGTAAGCGCACTATCATTTCTTGAACACTCTGCATTTAACCCTCTCTATAACCCTAAGAAAGGTGGTAGGATTGCCGTTATAGAGATGAGGACACTGAGCCTTAAAATACTTAATTTTCCCAGGGATATACAGCTTGTAAAAGAATAAATTGGGTTTCAACCCCATACCTGCCTGAATGTAACACTCTTGCTCTGATCCCACACCTAAAGAACCTCTTTGCCTTTTTCAGACTCCCATTTTGAGAGTCAGTGTAGTGATTGAGTTCAGATTATATCTAACATAATGTTAGGAAGAGAATGCATTCTGGATAGACTGGAAAGGACACTTGTCATTCAGACAGAATATGTGCCTAAGGGGAAGGGAAGTAGGTGTGGGGTAGGAGTTGTCTTACCCGTGAGATTGCTGTATACGTTAAACACAAGACAAGTTCTCCACACAAACTTCTTTCCACTGGCTCAATGTAACCACCATGGGAAATGATTACTGCTGATTCAAGTGTAGTTTCTATTCCCTACGATCTATAACAGTAGTGAAGGCTCTGGAGTCAGACTCTTTGGATTCAAATCGCAACTGTACTATTGACTGATGGTGTGAGCTTTAAAAAGTTACTTAACTTTTTGAATCTGTTTCCTCAGTTCTGCATTAAGACTAATAGAAGTAGCTACCTCCATTATCTGAGAATTAAATCTGATTATATAACATGCTTTAAAAAGCATTTGCCACATAACAAGCTATCAGTAAAGTGTGTCTACAGTTGAGGCAGTGTGGTTGAATGAGAGATCACAGCGTCAAACCAGACCACCTAAACTGAACCCCAGATGTATATCATACTAATCTGTGACCTTGGGAGCATTTCTAACTTTTTCTGTGTTGTAGTTTCCTAATGGTACATAGTTGCAGGATTTTTATAAAGTCTGAGGTTATATGTATATATATATATGCATATATATGTATTATATATATATGTATACATATATAAATATAAATGCTTATACTAAATAAGCATTGTTAAATATAACATATCTGGAGAGTTTGTGTCAGAGAGTAAAGTCAATAAGAATCGTACTTCTAAGCCCCATCTTTGCTCTGACCCCAATCAAGCTCTGCCACCATGAACCATGGAACTGATTACTTCAATGTTATTCGTGACTCCCTTCCAAGACCTCCCCACCCTTGATGGCTATTTTGAAATGTCTCTTAACTCCATCACAACCCTCACAGGGGACCCACGCTAAAAGTTGAATTCCCATGACATGCAAGTTTTAAAAAAAACAATTTTTTTTTGTAGGTGTCCCGTCATGGCAGGTGGACTATTTTCTATTGATAAAAATTACTTTTTCGAACTTGGAACATACGACCCTGGGCTTGATGTCTGGGGCGGAGAAAATATGGAACTCTCGTTCAAGGTATTACCAAGTGGTCCTCAAATTCTTTCTACAGTTAAGAGTTTATCATTTGGTTTCATTTTACTAACATAATCAGCTATGGGAACTGCCTCTGGGAAGAAATTTCACAGAAATTTTAGGGCCTTTAGATTCATGTTTTTATATCCCAGATTGAATTTGGAAGAATCAATAGCTCCCATGAAATTTATTAGAGTTCCCTAATATTTTATAACACTGTTTCTACATCTGAACATAAGGGAAATAATTGTCTGCCATTCCATGTAAATGTTGTGGGGTTCATATTTCATACAAATATCTCCAGGAACATTTTTCTAGTATATCAACAGTAATGAAAGCATTCAGTAATGGGTTATCTTAGTGCAAGTGACAGAAGTACTAAAAATGCCTGTAGAGCAGGCCATCAACAGGCAATGTTGCAGCAACCTTGGACATCTCAGACAGGTCTGGGTAAAGAGAATCCAAACAAAGGCAACTGCTTTCTTATAGTAAAAGGGGTACTACTTTGAGCTCATTTTCAAGTTGTGTTCGATTAAGTTCTACGGATGTAAGAAGAAAAAATTGAAAATAAAAAAAGGAAATATATACTCCTTAACCCGATCCAACCAAAGCAGGAATTCATATTATATATTTTATACAACTGGGATTCTGTGAGAATATCTTTATTTAAAAAAAGATGTACACGGCAGGGTAGGGAAGAAAACAATGTATATTTTACTAATCCTAACATGCTCCACAGCAATGTACAAAGCTAAATAAACCTGTTGAGCTTAATTTGAAACTATTGAAAAAGACTTTAGAAGTTGACGGTACTACTTCAAACTGGGGGGATGGGGATGGTCACCAGGTGGTTCCTTGTCATTGTTAATTGCCCATGACTTGTGGGCAATCATGTGATAATTGATGCTTCCTATCGATCTGTTACAGGTATGGATGTGTGGTGGTGAAATTGAGATCATTCCCTGTTCCCGAGTGGGCCACATATTCAGAAATGACAATCCATACTCCTTCCCCAAGGACCGGATGAAGACAGTGGAGCGGAACTTGGTGCGGGTTGCTGAGGTCTGGCTTGATGAGTACAAGGAGCTATTCTATGGCCATGGGGACCACCTCATAGACCAAGGGTTAGATGTCGGAAACCTCACAGAACAACGGGAACTTCGAAAGAAACTAAAATGCAAAAGTTTCAAATGGTATTTGGAGAACATTTTTCCTGATTTGAAGGCTCCCATTGTGAGGGCTAATGGTGTGGTAAGTTCAAGCAGCAAGTTAAATTCTGACTCCATAAATACTAAATTTTAAAACTCTTGAAAACGTGTGGAAAAGAATGAAGGATTACACTCTAGATAAATATCTAGTATGAGTGCAGATGAGACAGAGCATGGTTAAGGATTAAATATAGGTCAACTTAAGGGAGGCTTTTAGGCAACCACATTCATTGATTAGTTCAGCAAATACCTACTGGATATCAATAAGCCACACAGTATTTCAGAACTGGAGTATAGGGTAAATATGGATAAAGTAGATTTGATTCCTATTTGTGGAGCTTAATATCGAGTACAGGAAGCCATGTACAAATATGGAATGCTTAAATAAAAAATAGGATGGCTCTAATTTAGGGAACTGGTCCCTAGTGATAAATCCTTCTAAGCTAGAGTATTCAACTCTGAGGAGATATTGAAGGCTAGGCCTCAAAGACATATGTCAGCCAAGCTCCACAGAATGGACCCCTAGGCAGAGGATACCCCTTGTACAAAAACTCGAGGAGAGATGACGGTTGAGGCACTCAAGAACCGGAAAGATGAATGTTGTCAGAAGATGAATGTTGAGAGACTAAAGATTCTCCTTTCCCTTTCTCTCTCTTTTTCCTCCTCTCTTTTTCTCTCTCTCTTCCCTTCTCTTTCTTCCCCTTCCTTCTCTTTCTTCCCTCCCTCCTTCCTTCCTTCTTTCCCTCCTTCCTTCCTTCCCTTCTTTCTCTCTCTCTCTCTCTTTTTTCTCTCTCCTGAATGCAAAAGGACGTTATTGAGTAGGGATAAGCAATGGGATGACATGATTTAATTATGTTTTCACAGATTTCAAACAGGAATTGAAAATAAAAAGAAACTGTCAGACAATGACAGAGAAAATTCCAGGGCACAACGTAATGTACCAAAAGGGAAGAAACTGAGCTAGACAGGTTGAACAGAGTACAAAACCTAAGAACTAAAGCAAGAAAGTAGAGAAACTGGACAAAAGCTATTTCAAACCCATTCTAGGAGTGGGGCTTAATTTGAAGAGGATGACAAGACGTGAGGATGTTTACCACAAAATAGGTTTAGAGGTGATTAGTCAAGACTTGACCTAGAGCTCTTCCTAGTCATGCATATTTTTAATCTGCATTACTGCTTTCTCATTTAATTTTTATTTCTAAATATTCCTAGCATTATTTTATTTTCTTTCAGAGTTTTCTTTTTCTTCATGAAAGAGATTCTCAGACTTGACCATCAGTAAGCTTGCTATTTTAGGCCATGTTTTTAAATTCTCCCTAGAAAGTGAATTATACCGACCAATCACTCTCTGCTTAGGAAATTTCCTGATGGCAGGAGATAGTAGAGCCATTCTCTCTGACAATTAGGGGAGATCCTGGGAGAGTATAAAAAGGAGAAAACTTGAAAATTCAATTGACAAATTAGTACACGTGACCTGTTTGTAACATAATGTAGTATAAAATTATCATTTTTATAGGTCAAAATAGAATAGCAGCTATTTCAGGTGGTTCAACCTGATACTTTTTTCTAGGTAACTCATTAGGAAGATCACCATAGGTTTATACACTGTTCAAATAATGTGTCTGTAAAATAAACTTACTTTTTTTAAAATTTCAACTCCTGAGTAAAGAAAAAAGAAATTCTTGCCATATTCTGTCCTAACACAGAATTTCAGCAAGAGCATTACCGAACTTTAACCACCAGAGGGAACTAAAAAACTACCTTTTGTCTCCTCTGTGAGGCTAATGTGTATAAGAGTTCCCATGAAATTTTTGAAGAGCTCTTTTAAAACAGCCTGCTAATCCCTGAGCTATAATATATTAAAATGCACAAAATATTTTTGTTATATTTTTGAATTCTGTTTGTTGCCTTCCTTAGACAAATTATAATCAAGATGTCATTTGTTCATTTCTGAAGCAACCAGTAGGGAGCATTATTACCATTAAAATAAATAAATAAGAATAAAAAGATCTTTCACTAGGCATTTCAGACTAAGATGAACTCAACCATTATTTTAGATAGATGCTCTTGGAAAGTCCCAAGAAAATACTTTAACTTTTTGTTATTTGCTCCACCCTTTTCCTTTCCTTCAATGTATACACTTAGGAATTTAAATCCAGTGAAAGGTTTTTTGTTTGTTTGTTTGTTGTTTGTTTGTTTTCTTTTCTTTTTTTATAATAACCTATCATATCTTATTGAACCAAAAATATTTAATGAATAAAAGAACCTCACTAATAATGTGTATTTATATTGGATTAAACACTTAGTAAACAGCCTATAGCCTAATGTTTAGCAAATTCTGTGATAAACTGTGGGGAATTCCACCTCCTAAATTGGAAACAAAGTAACTCAAAATGGATAAATTATGAAAAAAATTGAAAAGTTTATATACTGCCTGGTTAAAAAAAAAGATTTAAATGGTTTACAATAAAAACACAAGTACAATTGTGTAAGTTTACTTATTTATTTTGAAAGAGACAGAAATAAAACATAACCAGGAGAGAGGCAGAGGGGGAGAGAGGATCTCAAGTAGACTCCAGGCTTAGCATGGACCCCGAGATGGGACTCGATCCCATGACCCTGGGATCATGACCCGAGCCAAAATCAAGAGTCTGATGCTCAATCTATTGAGCAACCCAGGCGTCCCTGAATGCAAGTCAATTTTTAAAACCCTTCATAAGTCAATAAAGAATAACAACTCCTTAGCACTTCGTAAATCATTTCTTTGTGAAGAAAAGCAGTTTCTCCAGAAATCTCTGATAGGAAGGAAGGGAAACGAATCTTCAGAGAACTCGGGGGAGTGGTAAGTAAGGGAAAGAAAAATTTTCTCCTTCCGTTCAATGCTTTTTCCATGCTTGGCAGAAGGTAGTGTACAAAATAAACACAAAGTAATCAGTTAAACCAGGGGTTCCCATACACTGCTCTGGGCAATGTTAGTGGTGCTGCCAGAAATAAGATCCCAGGGCCAAATATATTTGGCAAACACACTGCATTCCCTCTTATAGCAGACAACTAAACATTAATGTACTGGAGGTTCTGCAAGGTTCTGGAGAAGTACAACCTGTTCAGCTGTAGGGAAGCCAGAGTTTTCCAAACACGTGGGAAGATATTTTCTGAGTAACCCACAAATACAGAAGTTTTTATTTACCTCAGTTAAAATCTAGAGAACAACTGGAACGCATTTCCCTCTTTAATCTCTAGGATTATTCTACTTCAATGCATTTCTATTAAATGTCTTCTCTGAAGTTGATTCCTTCTGTGTGTCCTGACTGCTCCATCGGCTAGCGGTGGATTGTCTCTTCCCATATTTGTCATTTTAAATTGTGAATAGAGCTTTCTTTGAAGATTTCTGACAGACATTCTGTCCTTCTGGAGTTGTTTTCCATGCCAGCCACCTTAGTAGTAACCAACCTGGCACTATTTTTATGTCTGTCAAAGTTCCTATCCAATGCAAGGAGTTAAACTTGCATCTCAAACCCAAATGAAGGTCAATGTAAGGTTCAGACTTCCAAGGGAGAATCTAGCTTTCCTGTTGTCTCCCTGTGCCAATGGGTAAATTGTTTTCCCCAGGACACCATTCTACTGAGGGTCTAGAGTTGTCCGTCTTTATGTGAAAGACTGCAATTCCAACTCTCTGGCTTATTCATGAACAAATTTTTTCTCCTGGTCCTTACAATACTGGTCCCTTGCTTACCAGAATTACCAATTTTCTCACTTGCTAAAAGGTTTTGTTTTGTTTTCTGCATTTTGTGTTCCCTGAATTTTGCTTTACTTTCTTGCAACCTAAGCTATGCTTGTAAAAGTGAGGACCAACCACTGAGTGTGCTGTTAGGAAGGCTTGCAACTCTGTGAGCTAGACAGTTCCATCATAAAGCACCCCAGAGTTAGAGCTCTGTGTTAGGCACAACGGAATAGGAAGGGGCACAAATAGTGTCCCTGCCCACAAACTTTCCCCCTGTCCAGTTCAGAAGGCTTTCCTGACTGTAGATTTGACTCTACACAGCTCTTCTGGAAATCTAAGAAGTCTAAACTGCACTATTAACTCATCATCTCATTAGCCTTGTCCAAGATGTCAAAGAGGGCAAGGGAATCACATTTTTCTGCATTAAATGGTGACTTATAGAAAGCTGCCTCCATATTTGACCCCGTAAATCCATTAAAAACCTGGGGGACCTGCCAGAGAGTGCCTTTAAGCTTGGCTCTGTACTAGCTTTCATGACTTCCCTGTAATGAATTGTAGCTTGCCTGAGTCATTAGGAAGATTCTGACAGGGAATCAGTTGGAATCTGCTGTTCTTTGAAGGACTCAATTTGTCTATGATTCAGTGCGTAAGCAGTGAAATAGCTTGGAGGGGTCAGCCAGGGAACAGAGCCCATAACTGTTGGTTTGATTAAATTGCAAGTATGTGCATCGACTTTTAATGTATGCATCAGAAAAACTTGAGACAAGAAAATAACTACTTCTCATGCTACCTTTTGCTCATGCCCTATTCAACATTCCAGGCAAGGGTTAATTAAAAGCTTCTGTTTGTTGGCTCTGTGGCTGAATCATAGGCCTAAATTGACAGATTGAAGCTGTACTTTAGCAAGATTACATTATGTCTCTGTTAGAGATAGCAACCAATAAAATGGTATAGTGCTAAGTAATGCTAAGCTATCAACTTAACTATCTTTTAACCTTATTATAGTTTTATAGTCTGTGTTTTCTGAATGTCTGGTCCTACTTTAAAATAGTTTTTTTTTCTTAATGCATATTTTATATTTTGCTTCCTAGCTTATTAATGTGGCCTTGGGCAAATGCATTTCCATTGAAAACACCACAGCCACTTTGGAAGACTGTGATGGAAGCAGCAAGGTACCTGGGCTGGGGGGTGGGGGGCGATTCTCTCTTATCACAGGTGCAGTTGATAGATGGCCCAGGTGTAGTTGATAAGTGCAGGGTATGGCACATTTACCACTCACTTGAGAAATTTATTTTTGCCTGTACAAACAATAATTAATTTATAAATTTCTACATAATCATAAGGTTGGTGGTAAGAGGGCCTGCAACTGAACGTACAGATAGCGGGCAAGGGAGTAAAAGCTAGGGTACTGAAGTCCACCCACCAAGGACCCAATGCTCGCTCCATTGCTTTCAAAAGTGTGTTAACTTTGCAAATCCTTTAACCTTTAGGTAAATAGTAGTGATAACAGTGCCTACCCCTAAAGCAGGTTTGAGAATCAAATTATGTGATACAGATGAAGCATGTAAAACAATACTTAACACTTAGTGCTCCACAAATGTTCACTGTTATAATAATGAAGACACAAAATGTGAAAAATAAAAAAGTTACATATAACGATAAAATAATAAATAAAGGAAGAACATATTTTTAAATAATCTATGAGACAAATTTTATTTTGGTTCAGTCCCCTCCTCCCCATTCTCATACACATAAGGGAGTAATGCAAATTACATAATCCATGATCCTTGATGGAAAACCCTTCAACACATCTCTGACAAACTCAGAACACAATGGTTAGGGGAGGAAGCAGGGCCCAGGAGAACAGGGCAAGGACTCTTCAGTGCTGGAGGGGAGCTCTGAGTGATGGGATTTCCTCTTCAACGTGTGTTCCCTACCCATTCTCATTCTGTGGGAATATTATTGGTTTGTGTGCCGAATAAAATGTACAGGAACATCAATACATGAGTACAACTCAGCTTCCTAAAATTCTAGGTCCCTCTTTGGTAGAGAAATTATTTTGTGATGACAATCTAGGCTTCCCCAGTCTTACTTGTTTGCTTTGACTTAGAGATATTGCTTATATTTTTTTAGCACATTTCCTCTCTTCCCCTTAATTCAAAGCTGCTGCTAGAAGAAAGACACTTTTGTCATCTGTGTTGCTATAATTCAGCTAAGGATTATCAACTCGAAGCTAAGGGAACTCTCTTTTAATGACGAAAGAAGGGAGGTAGAGAGAAGAGAAATGTGTCAAAAATCATTTGAAATATACGACTTGCATATTAACCATTCAAAGAGTCATAAATTATAAAACCACAAGTAGTCCAAATTATATGAAAACAAAATATTATTTAACTCAATCCTTCAAGATTCATCATTTTAGTGATTTTCCATGCCTGATTAACCAGTATTTTATCTGAAGACCCAAATTGTAGTCTGGATATCCACTGAGTCTCTCAAGGGGATGCTAGGAGTTGAAAATATGAATATGCAGCCCCCTCCTTTCCAAAAACACCCATCTCCCTTTTTGTCTTGTTACTCATTTTTAGCTTCTGCTTCTTATAGTTTGTTTGAATAATAGCAAGGAAGGGAATCTTGGAGGAAGTTAACTTATTTTGAGCAGAATTAACTAAACTTTATACCAAGCCAGTTAATAACATTCATCCAAAAAAACCTCAAAAGGAATAAATTTCTAGGACTGAACCACCCAGCTCTATCCTTCACCTTACCTAAAACGTCCCCTATTAACTTTTCTACCAGTTGAGATGTCCCTTTTAAAGGTAATATCTAGCTTCTCTTTGTAGCCACGTAACTTCCTTGTACTGTGACATGAGACCATGCATCTCAAATTTTAATGTGCACACAAATCACCTGAAAAGTTCGTTACAATACAGGTTCTGACTCAACAGGTTCATGGTGGGGCTGAGATTCAGAAGTTCCAACTAGCTCCCAGGTGATGCAGATATTGGTCCAGAGGGTATCCTTGGAGTGGTGAGGTCTAACCCAATGACAAACGTGATACTCTAACTTAAACCTCAATTACATTACAAATGATTCACTAGATAAAAACACTTAGATAGATTTTACCAGAAGTCATTTTTTATGTTTATATTGGTATAAAACAACAAATGTCTCACAAACCCAGAGCCATAGGGTAAATTGACCAGGCAGATAGTACTAGGTTGTAAATAACTGGAGAAAATACTCATAAAAATCGAAAACATGGTTTCATTACCTGAATCAGTATTTATTTTAGACATCAGCAACTCTCCAAAACTGGATTTCTCCAAGAGTAGCTCTTATGAACTAGGGGATGTTAGCAGAGCAGAGCCTGATGAGTCTTTCTGCTATCAGCCAAGAAAGATTTTTAACGTCTCCTACAATAGAAACTGCTTTCACCCTTAAGAAAGAAAGATGTTGAACCTTTCCTACAAAGTCTCTAGGAGTCCAGTAATCTAGATACTCTTAAAGAAGCATAATCATTTCCACCAAAGTAATTTTGGACTGTGACTTGGACCTCCTTGTAGCCCTAATGGCTACAGGTGGTTTGAATGTTCCACTACCTCAAGCACCAAGGTTATCTGGGATTGAGTTACCTGAAATGGCCTCCATTTGCACATATGTACTAACTGTACTAAATAATTTTTATTATTGCAACTCACATTTATTGAGGGCTTACTGCATGCTAAATAAACACTTAACAGTCATTACCTCAACTCTCTGAGATACACACTATTGCTATACAACTTAAAAATGACAAAAATGAAATGAGATATGGTAATAATATGCCTATACTATCAGAATTGAAAGTGGCAATACCAGGATTTGGGTACAAAACATTTGATCAAAGTGCCTATATCCTTAACCATTGCTAACAAAACTGTTTAGCAAAGACTCTACCTGTGTTTGCTGCTGAATGGGACCTTTTCTTTATTCATTTCCCAACAGCTTCAACAATTTAATTATACCTGGCTAAGACTTATTAAACATGGAGAGTGGTGCTTAGCTCCCGTCCCTGATTCCGGGGCCCTGAGGCTGCACTCTTGTGATAACAGAAACAAAGGGCTAAAATGGCTGCATAAATCAACATCAGTCTTTCATCCGGAACTGGTAAGCAAAATATCTGTACCTCTTCTTTATCACAAATCCAACTTCCAATTAAATGGGACATAAAACTCTCATTGTCGGCTTCCTCGCTCAGAATCTTTAAATGTGCTTGTGACAATCGAGGCAATGTAAAAGTTCATGTAGAGAGATAAACAGATATTTTTGTAAATTGCCATGTCCTTTTTTTCTTTGACAAAATTTATTTCAAATAGGGTATTTTAAATATAAGTCACCAGATTCCTTGGTTACATTACTATCAGCATCTTTGTTTCTATAAGTCATTTACTGCAGTCAGCTAACAATGGCAAAAATAACACTTATGGGCTAGAACTGGTTCTCACTGATCACCAGAAAAGCCTATAAGGAGAGTATATGCAGAAAACAAGAAGCAGTGTGCTTTCTACAAGGCCTACACTTTAGTATGGATCTGGTTTTTTCGGCATTCTGCCTCCTTTCCATAAGGGGTGATGTTTCCTTATCCCTCCTGGCTCCCAGAGACCTGGGCTCTCAATATGTGTTGAAGCCAGCTCCCACCAGCTTGTAGGAGCTAATTGTGTGTTGCATGCAGTTGCCAACTTCACATTCAAAGACATCACATTGGTAGCTTGAAACCAGCCATGATGGGAGTATTTATGTAAACCCATGCTATAAATTCGGGTGTGTTTGTCCAGATGTCTGTTAATATTTACTAGACCACCCCTGCTATATCCTAGTCACTCTCAAAGTCCTGACAGTTTTCCTCAATGCTATTTTTGAAAGTTTATTTATTTATTTTAAGAAAGAGCATGTGAGTGATGGAGGGACAGAGAGAGAGAGAGAGAGGAAGAGAGAGAACCCTAAGATGGTGCTTGATCTCATGAACCATGAGATAATGACCTGAGCAGAAATCAAGAGTCAGGCGCTTAACTGACTGAGCCACCCAGGCACCTCTTCCCCAATTCTATTTTAACAAGATACAAAATCATAAGCTTTGGTATAATATCTTGAGGTGGCAAGAATAGTTTCAGGTTGACCTTCTTAAAGTTTCTACTATCTCACCACCAGTAAGTAGCCATCATATCCACAAAATGCATTGGGTTCATGAAGACCATCATTTCGCTCAGGACTGTCCCCAAAGTAAGCACACTTCTTTTTCTCCTGAGAGTGCCTCCATTCCTTTTGATGTCACAACCAGTGACTACTCCCTTCATGACATTTTTCTTCCTGCTCAGGGTCAAAATCAGGGCCTGAGCAACATACTTCCCAATCTTCCTCCCTTTTAATCTTCTCTGTTATATTTTAGTTCCTTCTGGACATTTTTTCCCTCTTTAGTGATAATGGCTATTATTGACTTATTCAGAAAAATGAGAAATTACTAGTGTATAAGTTACTAATTTTATGTTGCATGGTGTTGGGAAAATCCATAAACGTCTATCGAATATTTCCTTTGGCTTCCTTAACCTTATGCCAAACAAAGCAGGCAGTGGTGGGGGAGGGTGGGGGAAGCAGTGGGTACAGGGGAGAGAAAGAATGAGAATGAGAACACATTTTTCATCTCCAGAAGTGAATCTGTTACCAGAAACAAATTTCAGGCTGGTGAGAAAATAATTAGGAGCAAGCAGTCCTTAAATCACATAGGTCTTATTTACAAACTGGGTTGACCCCTTTGAGAACTTAAGCCTTCATTAGCTGACTTTTATATAGGCTTAATTTTGGTCCCTCTATAAGGTAAGCCAGTTTGTAAAGAGAATAATTTAATTAAGATGCCAAAAACTGGATTGCTATTTCCCAACATTGTGTCTGTGACTTTGTATCATGTCACATAGCTGCCTTCCTCCTTAGGTTCCCCTTCCCATGTTGCTATATGTCATGGAGATGAATATCTTAATAATAGTCTTCCTTATCTTTACAATATTTTGGTAGTTTTCATACTAAACCTCCTGAGTCCTCCAAGGCATGTTAAGAGAAAAGGAGAATTAGACTATGAATAAAAGGAACATGTCTTTCCTTTTAGCATTAGGAGTTGAGAGCTTCTTAGGAAGGAAGTAGGGTAATAGTGAGTTTTACCCTGAATACCAATGCATTGGTAAAATTATACATTTCCAATCTGCGTTTAAAAGTTGTTCTCTAAGCCAGCCCACCCAAATGTTCTGGATTATGGAAAGGAAATCATTTCATAGGTAGCTTCTAAGTACTGGGGTGTGGAATGACCCCCCACCACTGGTTCTCTCATCAAATGTCTTTAGGTTGGGGACAAGTTATTCAGTTACCACTTTACAGTCCACTGGCTGAACACTGTAGATAATCCAGGGTGATTTTGCTCAAGGCCAACTCCTTTACAAAACCTTGAGTGTGCTCAAACATTGTCTTACCAAAGTCCTACAAGGATGACCAAGGTCCTACCTACAAGGTAGGACCATTTTTAAAATAAACTATTATGAAGTCACCCCTGTTTGATATATTTTTTTAAATATTTCAAAACAATATACATATAATTAAGATTATCTTTGTCCTAGTCATGGAAAATTGAGAGGATTAATAGATGAAAAAAATATATAAAGCCATAAGCATATTCTATATTGGTTATCCATAATTTCTAGGATATTCAGTAAATATTAACCAATAATAGAACTTCTCTGAAATACCTTTGACGTTTTTCTAACTACATCTGGATTTTCTGGACATCAGGCATTATGTACTGTGAGAAGATTATGGTATTTATAAATAAATACATCATTTCTAGCACTTTGTATTCCAAATTTTCATTCTAAGGTATGAACTTAATTAAGAAATTAACTAACTCACTTTTTGTGATGGGTATTTTTTCATGATCACCACCAATTAGAGAACCATCATCCATCAAATACAGTAGAAGCTGTATGAAATTATTTCCTTTAAATAATAGAGTTATCAAACCTATTGTAAGAAAATAAATCTTTTGCCTCCTCCCTGAGAAAGTCATAGAAGTCTTAACAGCCCCATAACTTGGTGAAGTGAGATAGAGACAAATTTAACATAGTTCAAAGAAGAAATCCTAAGGAATCAAAAATATAATTATCTTATTTTATTAGTTTTTATTTCTTTATATTTCAGTTGTTAAATTCATTCTGTGGCTTATTCCCAGATCCTCTTTCTTTCCAGGTGAATCACATTGTTTTTGGAAATGATCATCAGTTGTTATGCTTAGAAGGAAATGTTTCTCAGAAGACCCTGAAAGTTGCTGCTTGTGACCCAGTGAAGCAGTATCAAAAGTGGAAATTTGAAAAATATTATGAAGACTAAAGAACAACTAATATTTTTATCCAGTAAGCCCATTAGACACTGTGAAAATGACAGTGGACGTGGGGACTGTGTTTCTCCGTGGTAGTTTACATTCTCAAAATCAATAGCATTTGAATCGGAGATTAAACCCACAATAGTTGAGAAACCAAAAGTGAGCTCAGGGAAATGGTCTAACATTGGATCGGAGTCCTTCGTCAGCTCTAGGTGGCCGTTTGAATTGCTTACTTCCTGCCCTGTGCTTGACCTCAGCCTGCAAGCTTCCCCATGCAATCAAACAGGTATCTGGAAATGAAGCCAAAAGTACTGGAGGAAGCACAGTGATATTCATGATGACTGAGTCTGATAGTAACCAGCCCTTTGGGCCTCACGGGTTGGTATAATCAATGAGAACCTAGTCCTTTATTTAGTATTTTTAATAAAAAAAAATTATTTGAGTTCCTATGGTGAAAAGACCTTAGAAACACACACAGCTGCCATCTTGATGAAGTCCCTCCCAATCACACTTATGTTCACCTACCAATGTGAAAAAGCATATCAATATCATACTCCCCAATGGTACGGCTTTAATCGAGATAACTACATAATGTTGTTCTGTTTTTTTTTTTCTCCATCTGAGTCAGTGGAAAAAATTTTCAGTGAGGAAGTCAAATGATTATTCAATTCTAGACATGGATATTGTTTTAATTAATTTTGTGCTTTTAAACCTACACTTAAAAAACAGTCATATTAGTAACTTCCTAGACTTATGTGGACATTAAAAAAGAAAGAAAAAAGGCAAAGAAAAAGGCTGGGTCACAATGCATGGTAGTCATCAAAAGTACACTTAATTATTGAACAAATTCTAATGCAAGATCAAATAAGAGGGGCTGAAACAAATAAAGAAGAAATAGAGCACTGAGGGGCACCTGGGTGGCTCAGTCGGTTAAGCCTCTGCCTCTTGATTTCAGCTCAGGTCATGATCCCATGATGGGATAGAGCCCCGCATCCTGCTTGGGATTCACTCTCCCTCTCTCTCTGCCTTTCCCTTGCTCATGCTGTCTCCCTCTCAAAATAAATAAATAAATAAACATTTTTAAAAAAAGAAATAAAGCACTGAAAAATATTAAATTTTTAATATAAAATAGTACTTTTGATTTAACAGCATTCACACGGATGAAGTATGCTAAAAATAAGCTCTAGAGATTTCAAAGTAGAAATAAAATGAAGTAAACATAATGAAAGGGGAAGAGAATGAGGTATGCAACCCTCAGGAAGAGAGTTAAGAAAAACATGACCTAGACTTGGCCAAAAAAGAAAGGGAATATGGCACCTCTATGCGGTAGGAGTGGGGTATATGACCATAGATGTGGACCTAGTGATAAATTTGGGGGAAAGTCCAATTTTTCTTTGATCCAAACTGAGCTCCTAATCTTAGGTATGCCAATACTTAGGCATACCATATTAGAAATCCTAATATCTTTCGTGTTGATTTTTTTTTTTGGTAAGAAAATTGATACCCAAAAGACACATTATGTGTCTAAAAATCCCACACCAGTTAGTGAAATATGAGGATTAGAATTTGGATCTCCAAAGAGAGGGCTCATTCCACTGCCCCAAGCCACTGGCACAAACAAATCTGACCCAGAACCTTCTTAAGAAAGAGATACATAAACCTTTCTGCTGGGATTGGGTCTCTGGAGGGTAACCATGCTATATGCTTGTTAATATAAAAACATACAAAACTTTGTTCAATCGAGCTGATGGTAAAACTGGGCATCTTTAGTTCTGACTTCCTATTTAAAATTTAATTTTATCTCCCAATTAATTACACAAAAGCAGAGCTATAACTATGACTCAGAAAGGAAGATAGGTTTGCCTATTTGCATCGTGTTTAAGATGTTTTGTTCTGATAATTGACATGGCAGATGAGATAAGAGAATGACTAGAAAATGAGATAATTCTTTTCAAAAACGGAGCCGTGTGGGGGATAAAACACAAGTCAGTTGCCAAAGGACTAACTGAATTGCTGACCCAAACTGAATTTGCTGAGTGCCTCATGCAATTATTTGTGTAACTGCAAAAATGTTGAAAGGGTTTTTTTTTTTTTTTTTTTTTTTGCCCCCAGTGTAAAGACTCTCCTTTTATTCAGGAAACCGTTTCCATGAAAAACATCAACTCTGTTCAGAAAAGGACGAATTATGGTTTGGATACACTTATCTTTGGCATACCAATGAAAGAAATGGCAATGTTTTTCACAAAAAAACTACTATAGCATACTCTTCCTGACTTGACCATGACATACTCATACTATGAAGCTATATCTGAATCCATATTGTCAATATCGCGAAGGATTATTTTCATACATGACATATTTATTCTTGGAAAGAATTTTAAAACAGCTTTTACCATGTATTTTTTCAATTACTCTGACATACAAGGAACAAGTCACTTGTTAGAAATCTTATAGACCTAAACTTAGGAGTATTGACTAATTGTGAAATCTCCTACCAACATTTTGTAAGCATTACCCTCTAAATTTTGTTTGTAGAACAGTAGTAAAGGAGTAAATGCTACTAGGTCTCTGGTATTTGTAGTGAGAAACCTTGAATGGGACACATTAGGGTCCTATTCGGCCCTAAATCCTTCAGTAGGAGGCAGTGTTACAGGGACTTCAGAGTTTTCCCTGGATTGGCTTGAGTCATTGCCTTTTCTTAGAAAAGCGTGTATACATTTTGTTACTTTATTTTTTAATCTTTTTTTAAAAAATTTTAATGTTTTTTATTTATTTATTGAGAGAGAGAGAGAGAGAGAGCGTGAGCAGGGGAGGGTCAGAGAGAGAGGGAGACACAGAATCTGAAGACAGGCTCCAGGCTCTGAGCTAGCTGTCAGCACAGAGCGTGAGGCGTGGCTCGAACCCATGAACTGTGAGATCATGACCTGAGCCGAAGCCGGACGCTCAACCAACTGAGTCACCCAGGCGCCCCTACGTTTTGTTACTTTAAACAAAACATAGTTTTGGTAATATTTCACAGGATTTATTTGATCAAAAACTAACTTACCAGATCATCCAAGTACTTCTGAACCTTTTAGTTGCCCCAGTTCCTTTCTCTTTTTCAACAATTACCCAGAGATTCTCCCTAAAAGATGACAGAGCTGTTGTTGGTACAGCCATGTTTCATCACTAGCATCAAATTTGCTCAATTCTGCTTGCTGACATTCAATCAGCTGTCATTCACAGGGCCCCAAAACCACCATATGCCATAATCGCAATATACTGTTAGCTTCTCCACAACTAATCTGGAAATACTCTCCTTGATATGAAAACACCTCACTTATGGTATCGCCTTAGGGATTGTAGAGGGACAAAAAGATACTAGCTATTGTACATAGGAATTCAATTTCTCCAGTCCACCTTGATTTTATGAATGGCTTAGAATTGTTTTCAAAGGGCTCCCATGCAAGAGAGTGGGGTTGAGGCCAGCCAGATAGTACCATCTTTATTTGTTTTAACAACTTTAACTTCCACGTTCAAACACAGAAAAGAAACTATGCCACAAGTGAGAGTCCCAATATCTTCCATAAAAGCAACAAATTTACAGGGAATAAAGGGAAAAGAGATGGGAACTATTTATCTTTGAATACCTATGATGTGCTAGGCACTATTTGTGCCGCACCTCACTGCTGTGCACAACTCAGTGGGTTAGGGCTTTTTCTCCTCATTATGCAGACAAGGAGGATAGCTGAGAGGGATTGTCTAAAATCATCCCACAAGTAAGAGATTAAAATTTAGTTTCCATCCTATCTGGCTCACAAAAGAAGAAGAAGGAGAAGGAGAAGGAGATGAGAGAAGGAGGAGAAGAAGAAAAGCGTCTGTTGGACTACAACATACTGCTATGATTTATTTTTTCTTTAAGTAGGGCAATTAACTCAGGTGGGCTCAGTTAAAATCCCTTCATTGTGATGTCAAGTTTCTTAGGTCTCTGTTGGCTGTTGTATAGATAGGATAAAGAGGCTGCACCCTTTCTGTTGATCAACCGAAATGTAGGCTTAAGGTTAGCCACCCCCACATGCTCTGGAGTGGCCTATCTCCACTTCAAGGAGGACATAGTCTTTACCATTTCCTATAACAATTATGAGAAGGGGAAGCGGACATAGAGAAATTGCTTCTCTGTAAATAATACTGCCAACTCTTTCTTCTACCAACGATTAATCAAAGCTGACAGATTGTCCGATTTGAACCGAGGTGGGAAGTAAAAAATTGAAGGGTCCTTTAATTTAAAATACAAACCAAGTCTTGTAACTTTTACTTCATTATTATGTCAATCGTCACTATAGTGCTTGTACAAATTTTGTGTAGGTTATTCAAAAACTGGGGGCGCCTGGGTGGCTCAGTCGGTTGAGCGTCTGCCTTTGGCTCAGGTCATGATCTCACGGTTCGTGGGGTTTGAGCCCCGCGTCAGCCTCTGTGCTGACAGCTAGTTCAGAGCTTGGAGCCTGTCTTCAGATTCTGTGTCTCCCTCTCTCTCTGACCATCTCCTGCTCATGCTGTCTCTCTCTCTCTCTCTCAAAAATAAATAATAAAACATTTTAAAATTTTTTTAAAAATCTGCTCCAAGCTGCATGCCTTGCTTGAAATGAGAAAAGAAACAGTAACCAAAGCTAATGTACAAAGTACTTATTTTTGACAAACAGCCATTCTATGGACAGGTTCCTTGTAAGCATTATATACTCCTGCTGAGGTTTAATGGATGGTATTTCAGGTGTTGGTGGTGCCTGTACCCAAAAGAAAGGGGAAAAAATCCCATCACAGCAAGTAGATTTATTGCCTCTGTTTTCAACCTAATGGGGCAGCTAATAGTTACCACCCCAATTAGGGTCTCTTTTCACGTTTATGTGAATCATTGCTTTGCAAAAACTTACAGGAAAGTTCTCATTTTTCAGTAAACAGAGCAACTTTTAATATGTTGCATTTTAATGATGATAGTTGCTGTCAAATAAGTAACATAATTTCTTTCATAACAAAGGCTTTCTATTTTATTATTGATTAATTGGTATTTGCCAGTTCAAGGATATTAGTCATAAATATCTATTTAAAACAAAACCTATATATTAGATATTAACACTAATTTTTGACAGCATAGATTAACTTTACTTGACTGAAAAAAATTGATCTTTGTAAATAGGTATGTATATATATATGCATACATATTCATATAGATAAATATGTGTATATATTCATATATATGTACACATATATAAATATATGAGGCTTTATATTTTATGTTTTGAGGAGAATATAAAACCAAGAGTTTCTACTTACAAATAAAGAAAACTATGAAATGTTTTTAGATATTTTGAATTCTTTTAGGTGCACAACTTTGTCTTCATATGGCCTTCTGGATAAAAATGTCTCCAGTGGACTTTCACTCTGGATATTGTTTTCCATACTTGAAGGGAGTAACCAAACTCTAACTTATCAAGATGGTTGTTATTCATTTAAGATTATACACCTGCCTTAATTCTCCTTCTTCAAACAATTGCCTAAATGTTGCAAGTTTTATACATATTAGCTATAAGAAGTGGACAGAAAAACAAAAGAAGGCAAAGGTAAAATTAGTGAAAACTTCTGTAGTGTGAGAATGAGACTAAAACTATGGAGTATAAAGGAATTTGAAGTAATTTGAACATTTTGAAGTACCCATTTTTTCTGCCTCTGACCAACTAGAATTATTATAAAGAAGAAACCAAATATGTAATATTACGTTTCCAAGTAAAAATGCAAATTACTTTCCAAATTCCTGTCCAAAATGCTCCCACACTGGCAATTAATTACTAGGTATGGTCCTTTGATTTTGTAATTTTCCACGTATCTGTTCGGTGACTTCTGCTGTTGATTACTGCCCACGTCATTGTGTTTACGGTGATTGTATGGCTTAGTCGCCTCAAGTTCTTCATGAGTTGTATACACATTTTGATATTCATATTTATTATGTTACTGTCTGATATTTTAATATTGGCAAATGTTTGCTGTAACTTTTGACATAACTTTTTATAGCCCTCTTGTTTTTATAGAGCAATGAAAGTTAAGGCTTTAAAAGTAGTTGCCTTTCTCATATGGTCAAACATATTTCTTCTTTATGATACTCTGGTGCCTCATATTTTTCCCTAATTCTCTATTATTACATCTTTTAAATGTTTTTCCTATCACTTTGAAAAACTTAAATGTCCGTTCTTTATTTGAAAATGTGCCAAAAGTACTATCCCATGTAAATATGCAGAAACAATTACTATAAAAGTGTCATCATGGCTTAAATGTATTACCTTGATGACTATAAAGATATATTTTTTTTCAAGTTAATGGAGTTAAGATGTATCTAAAGTAAGGGCTCAGTTCCTGTAAAAATAATAAAGATTTCTTATGAACTTTCGTATGTACTCACCAGAATTATTTTTTTTGCAGTTTTATACACAACCATTTTAAGGCCTTTTTGAAATAAATGATGCTTTTTTTGATTTTAAATAAGGCATTCTGTTGATTTCTAAAGCAATATTTATTAATAATCTTTAGTAGCTGTTGATATGCGAGGGCTCTTTCTAAATTTTAAAAAGCAGCTAAAGAAAATAAATTCTAGACACCAAAAATAAGGACACAAACTTTTATTGAGAGCAAGTCAGACACAGCAGCTTTTTATTTAAGTTGTAGACAGATGATAGATTCAGACATATCCCATGTCTTCGAATGTAGCATTATATGAAAGGTGAATTTTATATAGACAATTAAATAGAGCTTTTATTAATTCCTGTTCATCCAGAAACTAAGAAAAATTAAAGCTTGTGTAAGAAATATCAGCATTCTCACAGTAAACCAATTTCCCTCCTACCAGGTACCAGAGTCCTTCTGCCCGCAAAGCTTGAATCACAAAAGCAGTAAATCTTCCAGTATAATTTCCAATTTGCGTTCTAATTTATCCCATAGGAGTGTCTAATACGTTAAATATCCCTCATGCAATCTGAATCGTACCCTTGCCTTTCCCAGGTTATAAAGAATCAAACAGTCATCTAACCCCATCACGTTACTTATAATCACTTAACTCTATGGCTTTCGTGTAAGATGGCAACACAGGGCAGTGGGCATTAATGTCAAAGAATACTTTCAGTGCTCTTTTGCAACTACACAGTCTCCTCCATGAGCACCAAGCATTTACTCATTGAGCATACCCTGAAAACTTCTTGTTGACAAAATCTTTTGTGGTTGGTTAATTATATGGTAAGAGAACAAAGCTAAAAAGGCCACGGTTACTATGTGTTGGATCTCCATAAGAGCTAGTCACTTGGCCATGTCACACTATAGATGGTAGCCATAGACCACCCACCTTACTCAGATTCCACAGGGATTCAAGACTTCTGCTGGAACAGTTCACAATACAGGCTCTGCTGATGGTAGGTCAACAATATGCTCCTATTCCATGATGGATAACACAATACTGTGTTTTGGAGTTACGTAGAAAATTGTAGGGGTCATCAGTAATCCAGAAAAGAAAATAGGTTGTCCAGGTGGGATGATTTAAAGGATCTCAATAAATAGGAAATTGTCCTAGTACACCAATCTTCTACCTAAATTTATCAATAAAGACCTGATTTCCCTGGCTTTATTCTGAAAACTTGCACTGTCAAGAATGAAATCTATAAGTTCCACAGAAGAAGAGTGACAGAACTTTTATGTGATCAGGTTGCAAAATTATCTGTTTGAAAGAATAAAAGGAGCACTTCGACCTTGAATTCACAATTGAGTCTTGTAAACAGTAAATAATAGTACATGATACCATGGAAATATATTATATGACCAGGAAGAATTAAAGAAATTGCCATTAGAATGTGTAGGATTTGTTACACATAAATAAGCAATAATCTAAGAAGGGCTAACCCAGGGTTTTTCACAAAATGAAAAAGAAATAAACAAAGGGTTGAATAGTACAATGAAGACTGTATTACATTCAGACAATAAGGAATTGTCTTTTTATTTGCAGGGCCAAAAATATCTTTAACAGTGGTGACAGAAAGTTCAGGGTGATATATATGGAAGCATGAAATGAAAAATTATGAAACTATCTAAGAATATAAATATAGACTCTCCCTTTTCATAAATATTCAATACATTATTTGACACACTGGTTTGAATGAAGTTCCATGAGTACAATTTTAAGCATCTTGATTTGGGCTGAGGTCCAGTAAATTATATATTCCCAACAACTATCAGAGCTTTCTCACTAAAAATACATGCTCACACTCTACTTTGAAAATACCCTAAGATAATTATTTCCATTTTCATAGTAACTAGTACAGTTATGACGAGAGTTATCTTGGGTTTCTAAGGAAGGAAAATTCTTTGGAGATACTGTTAATAAGAGAAAGTGTGGTAATAGAGAGGGACATTTTCTTAAAATTGTGCTAGAGCTGTCATTTTCATTTTTAATGACTTTAATAGTGCTAGACGAGATTTTATTTTCAGTCACAGAAATAAACTATCTGACTCTTTAGTCTATTGCCCACCCATCTTCTAGCCCCTCCTTGTACCAACCTCATAATGAATTTCATTCATCCTGAGAGCATAAAGCCAACATTTAGTCAACAGAATTGTCCTGACTGACAATTGCTCAGCCCCTCTAGTGAGAAAAGTCAGTGAATGATAACACCTAAGAAGGAGGCCTATACAGAGTTTTCATTCTGTAGATGCCAAGGAAAACCACTTACAATCTTTTCTGAAGGTAACAGGAAAGGCAAAATATTTTGGAAAACTTATTGCCCGAGTCCATAAAAGCATATTTAAAATTAAGAGAACTGTACCAGACTTTCTAGCACTGTCCATGTACAGGAAGAAAGATACCAAAAGAAATACAGGTCATTTCTAATAGTCGTCTTTCATTTGAAGACTGTATTTCCCAGTGTTGCTACTTTTAAAGCCAAATCATTCCACATTCTCCAGGAGTGCTTGCTGTTTGCTGTTTAGTGCTTACCACACAAGGCTATATTAGTAAAATTTTAAAAGGCAACTGCCCAAGAATGAATCTAAAGCTTTTTGATTTGAGATTACCAGAGTGAATTTTGTCTAGGGTTATTTCCCTATTATTCTACAGTGAAGCAGGGATTAAGCTTTCACACCTTTAAAGGGGATAACTCAAATAAGGCATGCAGAGACACATCTCAGGAAAATAGAATTCACTTTTGCTTTAGTGGGCACAAGAGCTTCTCAGTTCCATTTAGTTTATAAATGCATCATTGACTCGAATTCATCAATTCTTTGTTTGGTGTTCCCCTTCCTGATTTTTCGATAGGATATTGTATTGTATCTTGAATAAGCATTTCTGGAGATATCACTCTTCTTCCCAAAGGTTGGCTGCTCATCAGGTGTCACAGGTTGGGAACTGGGGCTGCTCAGTGGGGAGTCCTCATTTGCATTGCCTTCCTCTTTTAATTGAGAACCTTCAACATTCTTTTTCTTAAATTCTATCACTCGAACTTCATCTTCATCATCATCGCAATCACCTTCACCATCATTATTAATTTCTTCATCCCAAACCTCTTGCTCCTCCTCATGTTTAGAATGCAACACATCAACTTGGCTAGGTTTCCGATATCCCAACCATTCAATTTCAGTTGCCTGGTGAGCTTTGTTCTTCCAGTCTTCCTCTTCTTTCTCTTCTAGAGGTTGTTCAGCAATCCTTTCCTTCTGTCTACTTATTTCCTGGTGACTGATGCTCAGAGGAATCTTCTTCCATTGATGCCCTGCAGCAAAATCAATTTTTAATTTAAATACCCAGTTGTTATTCTTTAAATTACCTTTCTGGACAATCATTTCCCCACAATATTCTTTATAAGATATTATTCTGTGGGCTAATAATGTTTTACACAATAAAATGGTTGCACCATCAAATTACTTTGGAAAACACTGCATTAAACACAGTTAAGTACACTTCAGAATTTATCCAAGCCTTTAAAATGCTAATGGATATTGTAAATCGCTAAGAAAGTCAACAACTCAACCTCATTTGACCATGAAACTTGTTTTTTCCTTGTGGACTGGTGTATCTAGTAAGACCAGTAGTGTTCCTGAGACACACTTTTAAAAATTCTGTCTAGCCTGTCATTACTGGATATGTAAATATGTAAAATAAAATATTTGGACCTGTTACACACACACACACACTCCCCAAGGAAAATTAAAATATCTCACAGAAGAAAGAAAGGCTTTATTCCAAGAGTGAAAACACTGTCTGCCCACATCTGGGCATGCTCAGAGTAGCACATTTAGTATTTGCCACCATGCTTCTCAGAGTTGTGCTAAAGTACCAGTTGCGGAAGGAGGAGCAGGGGCCATGGATGGTCAGGAGTCATATGCTGGGCTAACTGTAACACCAAGCCCCCAAAGCACACACAATATAGTCTAATATCTGCCACTGATTTTTAGAGAGCCAAGATTTAAAAATCATGTTGAGGTCATCTCTATATAGCTAGATTAACTTATCATTTTAGACATGTCCCTAATGACAACCAGATCAATGGTTTGGTACCATGCAGTGATACATGGCTTAATTCATTACAAATTTCACTTTTCAAGCAGATCACATCAGCATATCTTTGACAATATTTATTGAACATGCTAAAGAGAACTAATTATAAGAGTGGATGTTGTTCTCTGGGCTTTCACCTCTGAAGGAAATTCTATTATTTTATTATTTTTTAATTTTTTAAATGTTTATTTATCGTTGAAAGAGAGAGAGAGAGAGAGAGAGAGAGAGAGAGAGGCAGAGAGAGAGGGAGACAGAATCCAAAGCAAGCTCCAGGCTTTGAGCTGTCAGCACAGAACCCAATGGAGGGCTCGAACTCAGAAACCATGAGATCATGGTCAGTTAGATGTGTAACATACTGAGCCACCCAGGTGCCCCTCTAAAGGGACTTCTGTGGGAAGTTTCAGTCTACGGAATGCATGAATCCAAAATATTGTCGGGATTGTATCCCTTGTCAAGCCTTGGTTCACTATTTCCTTTCAATACCATAAGAGTCTTTAAAATAAAATGAGAGGCAACGTTCCTCTTTGCCTTTCCCCTCCACAATTTTCTACTTTTACTGAAAGATGTTCACAAATCCACTTCCAGTTAAGATTTTTCATTCTGTTTTCATTGTTTTATTTTCCCAACTACAGGAATCAGATTGTCAACTTATAAAAAGAGACAGAAGTGAAGATGGATTATCATTCCTAACTAGTTATACACAGTCCCTATCAGGTTGTTGGTGCCTAGCCAATGCTCTTTACATTATAAATAAATATATGTTAGAATGCTTGCTGTTATATTAGCTTTCTTTTATTCTCTTTTTTTCCCACAAAAACAAAGAAGCCGATCTTTTTGCTCATATCATGACTCAGGCATGGAGTTGTCATGCATGAAATTACTTCTTGAATTTAAATTAGTTTTTCCTCAATGGTTTTTGCATCTTGGTATTTTTCAACCCAGGAGTATTCTCTTTAGAGACTTTATAGCTGTTTGTCATTGTAAAAACAGGAGACACCAACATGTGTCTTACAGGAAAACATATGTTCTACCAAACTCAAAAGGATTCATTCTGGGAAAAATTCACCCTGAGACCATCTACTTTAAAAATCCAGACTGCATGTATTCTCTATTTGATAAAAATGAAAGTTTCCAGCAAACTTTTGTCTCCAGTGGACTTCCTGATCAGAAATTTGAAAGGATCTCTAGATGGACATTGAAATCCCTGCCTCTGAGAACTTGCTACATTGGAAACAGAAAGATTAGGGGAAATAAGTTATTTAATTCACTTCATGGGGTATAAGTTTTATAAATGACCTCTGATAATGTAAATGCTTAAAAAATGGTTGTTTCTTACCTCTTTACTACAATAATGATGGTTCTACCACTACATATGTACCACAGATAGACTGAGAGGCCTCCAAGGAAAGCGGACAAACCCTAGAAACTGCCAGTCACATCCCTGTCTTTTGTAGCATCTACTATTTTATGTGATGTTCTATAATTTTTTAAAAATGTGTCTCTTCCACAGTTTGCCTGTTCAGGTCCTAACTAAGCTAAATTTCTCAGGTCTAATGAACTGACTTCAATTTTGAGATAAGATGTTTATGGCTGCAAAAGAGGAAAAGGGGGATTAATTAATAGGTGTTTCCTGGACTTGATTTGGAAATTGCTTCAACGTAGATATCTTCTCAAGAGTAAAGTCTAAAAGATTTTGTGTCTCTTAGTCTCAAGTTTATTTGAAATATAAGTCTCTTAAAACTCAGTATTCTTTTTATTCTCTCATTTTCTTAAAGAACACAATTAAAATTAACTTCATCACCTGGGAGATTTCAATAACAAGAATTAGATAACCATCTTCTGCTTACTTTGGAGGCCTGGAATTTTTCTACAGATCAAATAAATTTATAGTATTATTTTAGGTAAACCTTTAGGATAACCCATTTTTGAAACATTCATATTTTGCAAGGTACCTGACACAGATTTGGAGACACTAAATAGACTTTAAGAATTGATTTATTAGACTAACTTATTAAAAAACTGATATTATATGGTTAGGTCAAGGCATGCCAGTCAGTTATGCCAATCCATTCAGTCTAGTCTTGATCCTCCCAGAATACTCTTTAAGGTGAAACCCACAGATAATCAGGACTACTCCCTTATCTGCCTCTACCAGCTTTGAGTTTTTGAAGGCATTGCTTGGAATGATTTTTCAACACCACGCTCACACAACATCCCATGCAAAAACTGCCATCCATATTTAGTCAAACAATTTCGGTGTATAAAATGGAAGTTCCTCTTACCTCCTCTGAATGTTATTTCATCACTACTTGTTTCCTGGAGAGAAAGATCTGCGACAGCCTTATGAACAATAAAAAGATTCTCTTCTGGTTTTTCTGGGTGAGAAACAAAACCACACATACAAGATTAATCCTGTAATACTTAAAGTAGTTCAGAATTATATAAATTATCAATTTAGACTCTAGCTAAATAGGTCTATTTGATTTGCAATTGCGATCCCTAAAAGTAACTATTTCACTCTTCCAACTCATTTCTTCATTTGTTCCTATTTATAAACATAAGGATAATCTCTCACTTTATATCTATATAAAGTATAGAACCATGAATTCAGATACGTTCAGGTATATTTCAGAAGAAAAACTTGAAATGCTAAATTTCCTTTGCTTAAGTAATAATGGGGCTATAGATAATAATAATAAACAACAGTAGTAAACATTGAAGCAACACTTATTAATCCTTGCAACAACCATACAAATGTCAGTACTGTCATTTCTGCCTTCTGCTAACAGAGAAAGAAGGCTAAGGCTTCAGGAGGCTAGGAAAGTTGTCCAGGGGCATTGAGCTATCAAAGAAAGAAGGCTGGATTTGACTTGAAGCAGTGGTTTTGTCCTTCTGCTTATCCAGCTCCAGTAGAATAAGAGGCCATATTTGGGCTGGGACAAGGGTGGGAGGATGGACAGCACCCTGAGTAAGTTTACAAATCAAATCAAACAAATAGAAGAGAAGGAAAATGCTTTACCTCTGAGAATCTCCCCATCGGTGGACCAGTTGACTAGCGTGTTCCCCTGTAATTTTTCATTTTTCTCCTGATTTTCTTCCATGGGTAAGTCTTCAAGACGGCGTTCGACCCTGTAGTATGGTGCGGTGCCGGCCACATCACTGGCTCCCTCATTTGTTTTAGTGATTGGTTGTCGACCGTTTTCAGGTGGTGTATCCCCATTGCACTCAGCCTGACTGAATGTCCCTGGAACGTCTGTCATGATGTGCAGTTGAGCCCGACGATTTTAAGAGAGCTTTGGGGAAACTGAGTTAACAGATCCTTGACAGAAGCAGTCCGACCCCTACTCTCAGAATACAAAGTATTTACTTTAGTACATTATAAAAGCTGCTTTTCTTAAAGGTATCCAGATAGAGCTTAGAACCGAAGAAATAGGATTTGTCAGATTTGCCACCACCCCATGAGCAAGGATCCGGCCAATCAGCACCTTCTTTGTCTCTGAGCAGACCCACTTGCTGAATTAATGGCAGCCCTTTGATTTACATAAACAAACAATCTGAGGCAATCAGGCTTTTGTGTTGGCATGTAGATGGGGACTTTCAGCTTGTCAGTCCCCCTCTGGGAACAGAGATTTTTGTCCCTTTTCATAATGGCCCTTTGTCATTTTCCTTGTAACAGGAGCCACAATTGTTCCACAGCTTTAATCCAGAGAGAATGACCACCTTGAGGCATATTAGTTCTGTGTAACCAGTTTAACATTTCCAAACGGATTTTGTTCAAGTAAAACCTCAGCTATTTTGTAGGGGATAATGGCATCATTTCTTATTTATTAAAGAATAAAAACAGGTTATCAAACCTGTAAACAGGACAACATTATTGTAAGTGGTTCTGGCACCAGATTCCATGGTGTGCTTTCAGGAGCCCAAAGAAAAGACCGAAGTGAAAAAACAAAAACAAACAAACAAAATTCTATTTCTTGCTAATACCAAAGATTTTACATTTCAGAATAATTTGTTTGGTCTGTAGCTTCTTATCCTTTAGTTTATTTATGTCTATTGAAGCCCAAACCATCCTTTATACCCCTAATGTAATTTCCTCCATGAAGTTTCCCCCTTCCCCAATCAGATTTATTTTCAATATTCTTTATTGATTTTGCATGATGCTGGGAAAATGATATACCACCAACACAGTCTGCCCTTGAGGGAAACTGGTACTTATGGAAAACTTCTGCTACTTACCAACCTTTCCTTTTTAAAGGAAAATGTTAATTCTTTTTCTTTATTTGTTTTTTGTTTTTTTTTTTTTTTGGATCTCATATATGCAAAATGATTCCAGAAACTTTTGCCCATGCTTTCTTTGCCCTCTGCTTAGAATGCCTTTCTCATCCTCAAGGCCAAATCCCTGGCCTAACCAGTTCCTTTAAATCTCAGTTCTTCAGCTGAAATATCATCTTTTCAATGACACTTTCCCTGACCCACACGTTTGAGATGGGACTCCTGTTTCACATTATCTTTGTCCTTCAGAGTACTCCTCATAGGTGTGATGAAACACGTAAGTGCATAATTATCCATGTGACATCTCTTTCATCAACAAGAATCTACGATTTTTCTAAGCAGGAATTATGGTTCGCTTGTTTACATGGGTCTCCAGTGTGTACTAACTGCTTTGACCTAGGTAAGTATATAGACAGATGATAGATGATAGATAGATAGATAGATAAAATTGAAAAAATGGTACATTTGACTCCCAAATAGGTCATTTCTAAAGGCAATAATAATAGAGGTTGGCAAATAATTAAAAATTTGTCACCTTTAAAATTATGTTTATGGTTATGTTTCCCTGACCCACACATTTGAGATGGGACTCCTGTTTCACATTATCTTTGTCCTTCAGAGTACTCTTCACAGGTGTGATGAAACACGTAAGTGCATAATTATCCATGTGACATTTCTTTCACCAACTGGAATCTATGATTTTTCTGAGCAGGGATCATGGTTTGCTTGTTTACATGGGTCTCCAGTGCGTACTAACTGCTTTGAACTAGGCAAGTAAGAGATAGATAGAGATAGATAGATAAAATTGAATAAATGGTAAATTTGACTCCCAATTAGGTCATTACTAAAGGGAATAATAATAGAGGTTGGCAAATAATTAAAAATTTGTCACCTTTAAAATTATGTTTAAGGTTGAGCCCATTAGGATCTATAGCAGGGATGACAAATATTTGGCACTCTGGCCTCATCCCCTTTTCACATGTCCTTGGAAGACATATCTAACAGACCCTAGTATGCTCTCCTTGTCATCACCAGCTCTTCCCTACCCAACATACTAATTGATTGTGTAGGAGAGGAAAAATAATGGTCCCTCTACCTTTTTTAGTCCTTGACTGAGACCCCTGCAATAAAAGACAGATTAAGGAGAAAAAGGAACAAAAGTTTATTAACATGCATACCTCATGTATACAAGGGAGATAACCCAGGATAACTGAGTAACTCCCTGATGGCCCAAGCTACCAACTTAAATACCATCTTCAGCTAAAGAAAAAAGGAAAAAAGGTGTGTATTGGGGGACGGTGTGGGGGCAGTTATGAAGGGTTACCAGGAAAAGCATAGTCAACAAGTCTCAGGTTTGTTATCCACATTTGAGTGGGTGCCTTTTCCATTAGTAAGATTCTCCTGTGATTTAGAGTCATTTTTCTCTTCCTGGTACAGAAAGACAGACAACAGAAAATTTTCTTTATAAACATCAGTTTCCCTTATGAAAGAGTAACTTCTACTCTGTTTTTGGAGCTTCTTCAGTGTCTGCTGTTTCTCAAAAATAATCTGTTCAAAATAATCCTTATGCCAAAGAGGCATATTTTGAGGTGGCATAACCTGGTACCCTTCATTTCACTTTAAAAGATTTCTTGAATATTTATATAAGACTTATTATATGCCAGGCACTGTTCAAATTGCTTCACAAATAGTAACACATTTGATTTTCATAACAGTGCTATAAGGTAGGTGCTATTATCATCCCCATTTGGCACACTAATAAAATGAAGCACAGGGAAATAAAGGAACTTACTCAAGGTCACAGAGCTAGTAAACTCACTGATGAGTCTGCAGTATAAATGAAACCTAGCGCCATCCTTGGCCTAGCTACTAATATTCCCTTGGGCTAGAGGTCTCAGTGGGCTCCATCCAGCCTGAGGCATTAATCCCCTTGGCAGCAGAAGTAGTTGTAGCCAGGAGAGGGCAGCAGAGGGCCTGAGGCCATATCAAGGCCTTCCCAAGAAAGACAGCCCAGCTGCTGTGGACAGTGTTGTGAGGCCAGGAAATTTCCTCCCCCCAGGAATAACAGGGTTATCCACTTAATTCCAAGATCAGAATCTGACGCTTCAAAGCCAGGTCAAGCTGCCTCACAACTAAGAGTTAGAATAGCCCTTGATCTGGAGAAAGAAGAAAATATTGAATGGAATCAGGTAGGGGAAATGAAGAAACTAAGACCAAAGTGAGAAATATGTGGGAATATACTAAATTGAGACCCTTAAGGGCAGGAAGTGGCACAAGTTCAACTGAATGCCTGGCAGTAAACAGAAATAGAGAAAAGCTCACATTAGCTTTGAAGACCTGACTCCAATCATTCTCAAGTCCCTCAAGACCGCCATACACTTCAGTTCAGGGATGTGGCAGAGTTTAGAGAGTTTAATTTGTCTCTCCTACTCCTATATTTCTGTGGCCCTATAGCAACATGCAACTTATACTTTAGTTTTTATGGGAGTTTCATTTTTCTTCTATGGATTATCTTCTTTCTGAATGCATTACTTTGACAGTTTTTTTCTGGCATTAGAATTATTTCAGCTTTAGAAACATAGAAAAATAATCCAGAGTTCTGTCTAACCAGCATGTTCATCTCTATAAAAAGCAGAGTCTTTATGCTGTCCTACAGAATAGGAGGTCAAGTAAATGGTTTTTTAACATATATTTTTTTTCCTACAAGCACATGGCAACACAAGATACATTTAGCACCAAGATGAGTCTATCCAACTACCAAATAAAATGTAGGGTATTTTATCCATCAAATAATAATAATAATAATAATAAGCTGTCACTGATTGTAATGTTGGGGAGAAAATAATATTCTATACCCTTCAAGATTCCTTTGGTGGGTCTAAGAATTAAATTGGCATAAAACAAATTAACAAGAGAAAAACAAAGTTCAATAACACATACATCTTGTATACACAAGAGAGACCCAGGAAAACTGAGTCATTCCCCCAAATAGCTGAAGTCACACCTTAAATACCATGTTTAGCTCAAGACAAAAGATATTGGGGATGGGGAGTTAGTTATGGGAACTTACCAGGAAAAGCACAGTAAATAAGTGCAAGTTTGTTATGCAGATTTAAGTCATTGTCTTCTCCATTGATAAGAGTTTCTAGAGATTGCATCATTCCCCTCTTTCTGGTAGAGCAGGAAAACACCCTTACAAATGGACATTTCCTCTATAAATGTGAATTTCTCTTACAAAAGTGTAATTTCTACCTGTTTTTCAAAATTTCTCTATTTTTTTCTGCAGTTTTTTTTAAAATAACCAGCTAAAAATAATCACTATTCCAGAAGCATATATTGGAGTAGCAATATTTTCTCCTCTTCAGTAAAAACTTGTGACTTGTACAGTTTTAGAATTAGCACTAATAGTCCTTTATTCCAATATTATTGCACAATATCCACTGCATGAAATATGACTTGTTTTAGATGACTTAGTGGAGTGTTTGTCTTTTTTCCTGGTTATTATGCTTAATGGTATAGGATGTCGTATAAATGCAACCATTATCACATCTACAATAAAATATGATAATAATGAAAGGATCATCATCTGGGAATATAAAGTATCAAAATAAAATTATGCATATATCCACATTCCATTTGTCAAATATCAAATGATAAAAGTTAAGGTTATATTAGGTCCAGAAATAAGTTTTGGGGAAAAGTCATAAAATCCTGACCTTTTAATAATATGTAAAAAGCCAAGCCACAAGTCAATGTTATATCTAAGAGATGGCCAGTGATCACTGAATAAAAACAAGAAATCACTGAATAAAAACAAGAAATAAATTAGAAAGATCAGCTTTTGATCCTGACAGCTTGGAGTCAATTCTTATACAAACAGATTTGTATGGCTGGAAAAGGGGTATTCTAACAATAAGGGGTGAAATAGAAAAGTAGAAGCAATAAGAGATCTATAGATCGATCTATTGTGATCTCTCTATCTGTCTGAAGGGTAGTTGTGCCTAATTGTGAGTGCTGCCTAAGGGGCCTCTGTAGATTTGTGGTTGAGTCTGGTACTGGAGCTTAAAGTCTGCAGGGCAAGAAGTTGGGAAAGGAAGATGGATGTGAAAAACAAGAACAAGCTGGAACACACAAGGACAAATGGAAATCCCGGTTCTCACTGGCTCTGACCTCAATGGTATGAGTGTCCTGTAGGAGAAGGTGGTCCTCTTGTCATGCCTGAGGAATCAGAGAAGATGAAGGATGATCTGGGGAAAGGTGGGGCACTTGCAGGCTCAGCACTGCCATGCAACAGGTAACCCAACAGGACAGTGAGAGTGTATGCGTTACAGAGAGCTGCTGCCTCACTTCTGCCCCGCAAATCTCACACAAGAATGTCTTTTTTAGCCTACACTTCTTTTGTTGGAAACAATCAGGAAAGAGAATTTGGGGAAATGTAGGTTAGACTGGCCAGGTTGATATATAACATCAGCACGATGGGCTTTCATCACCTCTCTGAGCCAGGGTGGTACCACATGCAAACTTTCAGCTCAAAATTCCTACAAAAAACCCATAGAACCTTCTTATAAGGAACAGATAATGCCCCAAGGGAAAGCAGTCCTGAAGGAGACAGGATGATCTGAATTGCTTCATTTAAGAGATTAACATTCCAAGTTGGAGGGACAACCCAGCTAAAGTGAACAAAAATATAAAACATAACATAATAAAATCTATCAGTATCCATATATTTCACTTCAAAAATAATTGCCTGCCACCTAGTACAAATTAGATTAAGTTGATTATCTGATGTCATCTTAACACTTTGTGTTTATATTTATGCCTGGTATAAAACAATAGCTGTCATTTGGCAATATAAGACCTTAAAGTATAAAGGATGTTTTTTTCGCAAAAAGTCAATAGTGAAGTCTATGAGTAGCATGTAAGTTTTTAAAAAATTAATGTAGTAGGTACACCTGGGTGGCTCAGTCAGCTGAATGCCTGACTTTGGCTCAGGTCATGATCTCACAGTTCGTGGATTCCAGCCCTGCATCAGGCTCTGGACTGACAGCTCAGAGCCTGGAGCCTGCTTCAGATTCTGTATCTCCCTCTCTCTGTTTGTCCCTCCCTCACTCATGCTCTCTCTCTCTCTCTCTCTCTCTCTCTCTCTCTCTCTTTCTCTCTCTCTCTATCAAAAATAAATAAAACATTTAAAAACTTTAATGTAATAGAATTTGACAATTCAACCCCATCTTACAAAAACATGTTTTCCCATCTTGGAAGCAAGTCAGGGTTGGGGGCAAGTGTTGTCCAACATCTCTGTAAAGATAAAGACTTTCTTATACCCCACTAAAAGTATATCTCTTTGTGGTCCTAGAATCTGGAGCCTGGCATCCCAGTGAGTCCCCAGTACACATTTTTTTAATGGTACCTTGGTGAGTTTTTCTTTAAGTATATTTATTTATTTTGAGAGAGAGAGAGAGAGAGAAAGAGAGAGAGAGATTGAGAGATCATGAACAGGAGAGGGGCAGAGACAGAGAATCCCAAGCAGGCTCTGCTCTGTCAGTGCTAAGCCTGATGCAGGGCTTGAACTTACAAACCATGAGACCATGACCTGAACCGAAACCCAGAACTGGACACTTAACCAACTGAGCCTCCCAGGTGACCCTTCCCCAGTACAGCTTTTAAAGAAAAGTACTGGAAGAAACAAGCTAGGTATTTCTTGAAGATTAGAAAAGAAGCCACAACATAAATCCCTGTGGCTAAATCAGGGAGGTGTGTGGGATTAGAATTTGTCCCCTCAGAGGACAAATGAACATTATCATCACTGATCCCTGTAGTGGTCAAGAGGAGGGACTCAGGCATCAGATGACCTGACATGAAATCCTAACTTTACTGCTTGTAACCCTAAGCAAGTGTAGGAATCAAGCCTGTAATCTTGCAGATTATAGAAACTCAATTTAAAGGATCTTAAACTCTGTGAACATAACAGATCATTTAACTAGAAAATCCAGAGTCAGTTTCCTACTTATTTGGATCCAAGCATTTAAGCAATGTCACAGGTAACCTTTCTCTCTCGACCACAAGCAGGTGAGTATTAGGAGATTAGGAGGTACTTAGGTGAACCTGAGGGTTCAGTCTTTTTCCATGTCTCATAATAACTCCAGCTGAGTGTAGTAGGTATCCAAAGGTGTCCAAGTTCTAATTCCTATAACTTGTGAATTGTTGCCTTACAAGGTAAAAAGGACTTGGCAGACTTATTAAATTAAGGATTTTGAGATGGGGAAATTGTCTTGGATTATCAGATCAAACCCGATGTAAGAATCACAAGGGCCCTGATAGAAGAAAAGCTAGACGGTCAAAGGGAGTAGTAGTTGTGATAAGAAAGCCCATAAAAGCTGGAAAGACAAGGAAACAGATTCTTCCCTGAAGCCTCTAAATAAAATACAAGCCTGTCAATATCTTGATTTTAGACCTCTAACCTCCAGAACTGAAAGAGAATAAATCTGTGCTGTTTTAAACCACTAAACTTATGGTAATTTGTTACAGCAATAATAGGAAACTAATACACTGAATTTCTTGCTTCTCTGCCTTAATTTTCATTGACTGGCTAGGGCAAGAAAATTTAGCTTCCCGAACTATTTGCAGGATATGTATTTTTCAATCTCAACTATCTTGGACTACTTGTTACAGGCCAAAAAGGCTTCCTATAATAAGGTTGTAATTTCTTCTCTTTCATCTTTTTGACAGTACAGGTTTGATTGAAACTTGTAGTAGTTTGTGTGGAGTTAGATCACCAAAGGGCTCTTTTTCACTCAGTAGGAGGCAAAATGGAGGCTGTGGTATGCCTGCTCCTGAGACTTCTGCACATACATGAAGGTTAGATCTAGTATGGCTTCAGTCCTGTCCCTTCCTGTAGTTTCCAGGAAAATTTCAGTCACTGAAACCCTTTAAAATGGCTTATTGTAGAAGATCATTGCAAGCAATGGTGGCATCTGTTTCATCTAACAACACACACAGGAATGAGTACCATGACGTCATCCTTCTCATCTTGGATTGGGATGAGAGTGTGAGTCCCAGCCTATAACCACTATACAAACACCCCAGTGCGCTGCCTTGGGAGAAACTGATCCTAAAAGTATATGAAATAATGGGGTGACTCTGTAAACCCTAATCCATAGATCGATCTCTCATATGAATCCATGCAGTAGAGAATGAATTGTGTTTGAGAATATTGGAGGGCAATCGCACAAGGAAGGAGAAGGGAAGCCCCACAAAACAAGTATAAGAGTATACTATCTTACATCCATAAGGAAATGTCCCCAATGGACAGGATTTTCCAGAGCTTTTGGCCAGGAAATTATAATCTTGTCTTACAGTGGGATTTTCCCTGATGCATTTTAATGGAAAACATGGCTTCCCTATTCATGAAGAGTCCCTAAGTGTTCAGTAGTTAGAAATGGAATCTGTGCAGATGTTTAAAAACCACAAAAAGAAAATTTTAACTGTATATGCATATACCCTGTTTGGTAGTTTAAAAGTATTAAGTATTTTATAATCCTTCTGGGGAAGCAGAGCTGATTGAAAGCAATATCACTATTGGAAGCATCTCTCCTGAACTATGTTGAATATTACTTTGAGTTTAAGACAACATGTTTTTCAGAGGAGAAGGCAACAAAATAATTAAACACATTTTTCCTTAAAGAAAAAATAAAAGAAGTAAGTCATCTCTGCATTTGTAAGAAGGTGATAGTGATGTGACCATGAACAAATACAATTTCTCCTAAGATGCCTCTGACATTTTAGATCCATAAACTTTGTCTTGGGGTGAGCAGGAAAAATTCACAGACTCCCAATGAGTGAAATAAATCCGCAGATATATTAGTATCTCTTGTAAAGCCTTTCTGTTGAGTCCAAGAAAAGAACTTTGGACAGCTGTGTAGATTCTCCTGACCTTTATGAGGGGGGCAATGATTTTAAAGCCCTGTGGCTTTGCTTACTCATCCCCAAGCATTCGGAGACAGAAAATGCACTGTAGGAGCTGAACAACTCAAGAGAAATGTGGGGAGAAGAACAACACACTCACTCAGTGGGGTCAACACAGTAAAGTAAATTTGAGCTCTCAGCTTTGTCCACATGGAACATTGTAATAGTCTTCTGCTTTGTTCCCCAGCTCCAGTCTCTAGTCTCCAGTCCTTTGTCCCCCCTCACCTCCAAGTTGAGATATTTTAAATAATCCCTTAGTACATTATCAAGTTCATAATAGATATCCAATAAAAAAGTAAATTTTTAAAAGATTCTCTATTGGCCATAATATCCTACATATAGGTTCTCTCTCTCTCTCTCTCTCTCTCTCTCTCTCTCTCTCTCTCTCACTCTCTCTCTCTCTCAGCTTTTGCCATTGCTCCATTAATTATCATATTGAGTACAAACTCATAACATGATACAGCTACTTTTTAGGCTTATCACTAAAAATTGCCCAGCACTTTTTTTCTAGACTTGTAATAGTCAACTATTCTACACTACCAAACATGGTGCCCATTTCGATGTCTTGGCTTATTCTTTCCCACACATGGAACATCTGCCTCTTCACATCACCTAGCATCCTCTTCACTTAATACCAAAGTCAGGGCCATGTTTCAAGGTACATCACAAACATTATATCTTCTTTTTTAAATGTTTATTTATTTATTTTGAGAAAGAGAAAGAAAGAGCACAAGCCAGGAGGGGCAGAGAGAGAGAATCCCAAGCAGGTTCCATGCTGTTAGCACAGAGCCCAATGTAGGGCTTGATCTCACAAACTGTGAGATCATAACCTGAGCCAAAATCAGGAGTTGAGTGCTTAACCAACTAAGCCACCCAGGAACCCCACCATTACATCTTGTACAAAATGTTCCATGACATTTTTACCCACAGTTTCTACTTGGACTTTTCTTTGAGCCTCCTTCACAGTTTATCTTTATATTGTTTTATTGATTCCTTATTGTTTTGCTTTGCATTATTATTTGTGCAATTGTTTTATCTCACTACTAAAAAATCTTGTTCTAATTGAAAGACCTCCATTTAAATCTCAGTTCTCCTACTGAAGTGCTACATGAAGTTAGGCAAATTATGTAAATTTCAGGACCTCAAAGCATCCAAAGAATCCCTACCTTATGGAATTTTTGAAAAGATTAAATTTTGTGACAAAATATATGTGGATAACCTGTTATAGTCCCTGACACATGGTGAGAGTTGAATTATAATAGCTATGCTATTTTATTTATGATATTTATTAATATATCATCAGGTCCTTGCAAGTTTTGTGTGATTCATTTTTGTATATATGCAGGGGCTAGCAGTGCACCCAGTTCATGGTCTATATTATATACATATGCTTTGAATTGGCCATAAAGATTTCTGGCATTAGAATGTGACAGAAAAGTTCATTTGAACATATCCCTGACCCAATTTTCCTTCCTTCCTTCCTTCCTTTATTTATTTATTTATTTATTTATTTATTTTTAATTTATATCCAGATTAGTTAGCATATAGTACAATAATTATTTCAGGAGTAGAATTCAGTAATTCATCCCCCAGTATAACATCCAATGCTCATCCCAACAAGTGTCTTTTTTAATGCCCCTTGCCCATTTAGTCATCCCCCCACCCACAACTTCTCCAGCAACCCTGTTTGTTCTCTCTATTTCAGAGTCTCTTATGTTTTGTCCCCTTCCTTGTTTTTATATTATTTTTGCTTCCCAACCCTTATGTTCATCTGTTTTATATCTTAAATTTCACATATGAGTGAAGTCGTATGATATTTGTCTTTCTCAGACTGATTAATGTCACTTAGCATAATACCCTCTAGTTCCATCCATGTTGTTGCAAACAGCAAGATTTCATTCTTTTTAATTGCCGGGTAATATTGCATTGTGTGTGTGTGTGTGTGTGTGTGTGTGTGTGTGTGTGTGTGTATAATCATATTAATTATCATATATATATCATGTATGCTTTATCCATTCATATCCATTTGGACATATCCAAATATCAATGGACATTTGGGGTCTTTCCATAATTTGGATATTGTTGATAGTGCTGCTTTAAACATTGGGGTGCTTGCGTCCTTTCGAAACAGCACACCTGTATCTTTGGATAAATACCTAGTAGTGCAATTGCTGGGTCATAGGGTAGTTCCATTTTTAATTTTTTGAGAAATCTCCATATTATTTTCCAGAGTGGCTGCACCAGTTTGCATTCCCACCACCAGTGCAAAAGAATTTCCCTTTCTCCATGTCTTCGCCAACATTTGCTGTTGCTTGACTTTTTAATTTTAGCCATTCTGACTGGTGTGAGGTGGTATCTCATTGTGGTTTTGATTTCCCTGATGATGAATGATGTTGAGCATTTTTCCAGTGTCTGGTTGCCATCTGGATGTCTTCTTTGGAAAAGTGTCTATTCATGTCTTTTGCCCATTTCTTCACTGGATTATTTGTTTTTTGGGTGTTGAGTTTGATAAGTTCTTTGTAGATTTTGATACTAAGTTATCTTTAGGTCTAAAATGAGTCTCTTGTAAACAGCAAATAGATGGTTCTTATCCATTCTGTTACCCTATGTCTTTTGATTGGAGAGTTTCGTTCATTGACATTTGGAGTGAGTACTGAATGATATGAACTTATCGCCATTGTGTTACCTGTAGAGTTGGAGTTTCTGGTGGTGCTTTCTGTCCTTTTTAGTCTTTTTTGCTTTTGGTCTTTTTCTGTTTTGTTTCATCTTTTCTCCCTCCAGAGAGGGCTGGTTTTGTAAAATTTTTTGCAGGGTTAATTTAGTGGTCATGAACTCCTTAATTTTTGTTTGTCTGAGAAGCTCTTTATCTCTCCTTCTATGTTGCATGACAGCCTTGCTGCATAAAGAATTCTCGGCTGCATATTTTTCTGAATCAGCATGTTGTATATACCCTGCCACTCCTTTCTGGCCTCCCAAGTTTCTGTGGATACGTCTGTCGCAAACCTGGTCTGTTTTCCCTTACAGGTTAAGGATATTTTTTCCCTTGCAGCTCTCGTAATTCTTTCCTTGTCCGTGTATTTTGTGAATTTGACTATTATATGCCTTGTTGATGTTTGGTTTTATTGAATCTAATGGGACTGCTAATGTGTTTCCTGGAATTTGATGTCTGTATCTTTCCCCAGGTTAAGAACGTTTTCCACTATGATTTGCTTACATAAACCTCTACCCCTTTTTCTCTCTTTTCATCTTCTGGGACCCCTATGATTTGGATGTTATTCCTTTTTAATGCATCACTGAGTTATCTAATTCTTATATCATGCTCTTTTGCCTCACTTTCCCTCTTTTATTTATGCTTCATTATTCTCCCTAAGTTTTTCTTCTATATCACTGATTAGCTTTTCTGCTTCACCCATCTTTGCCACTGTGGCATCCATTTGAGATTGCATCTCAGTTATAGCATTTTCAATTTCGTCCGGACTAGATTTTACTTCTTTTATCTCTGCAGAAAGGGATTCTATGCTTTTTTCAACCCCAAATAGTATTCTTATCATGATTCTAAATTCTGGTTCAGACATCTTGCTTATATCTGTTTTGATTAAGTTCCTGGCTGTCATTTCTTCCTATTCTTTCTTTTGGAGTGAATTCCTTCACTTTGTCATTTTGGGGGAAGAAAAATAATTAAGAAAAAAATAAAATTAAAAAAATTAAAAACAACACAAAAAATCAAAGAAAACTAGATCCTAGGTGTGTTTTCTGGTCTGGTTTTTGAAAGAAGCTTGATAGAATAGAGAAAAAAGGGATAGAAAATTTTAAAAAGGGAAATAGAAGGAAAAAACATTTAAAAATTAAAAAATGTATACAATAAAATAGAATAAAATGAAATGAAGAAAGCAAAATAGACTAAAAAATTTACAAAAAAAATAATTTAAAAATATAGCAAAAAAAATTTTAAATCTTTTTATAAAAACGGAAAATAAAAATATTTTTCCCTTTTTGTGTCCAAGAATACAAAAGGAAAAATAATGAATAGATGGACCAGTGAACAGAATGAAATCTGAATGAAATTTCATCCAGTTTCCCCTAGAAGTAAAATTATAAAGAACTTTATAGCCCATAAACTAAGCAGGCAGAGAGACTTGTGGTGGTCCTCTAGAGCTTGGCTGGCACATTTGGATGGGGCTTCATATAACAGCTCCGATTTCCACTAGGTGGCAATGCTATTAGCTTACTGGGTTGAATTGGTGTGGCACATATGCGTGTATGCACATGCATGGTAGAGGTGAAAATGGCATCACCCAGTCTCTCACTTTCTGGCATCAGAACTCTGTGCTCTCACCAACCAACAATCAAGCACCCTTCCTTTGCCTCTGGCTTCCATCCACTCCCAGCTTCTACATTGTCCACAACCAAGTCATCAATCTGCCAAGGGGCACCTCCCTCCCTAATTTTATCTCAGGTGGAGCTATGTTTCCAAATCCCTCACTTATGAGGGCCCTGTGGCTTGAACCCACTCTGAACCTCTGGGGGAGGGTCTTGCTGAGCAATGGCTGGGTACAGGCTATGCTCCTGGGAAAGCTCAGGCCACCATGCTGCTGTAGAGGGTCATAAACTGTGGCTGGGTGCCAACCCTGCCCTAGAGAAATTTGTGCGATTGTGTAGCAGCAGCAGTTCAGGGACTATAGTAAATCACAACAGGTATCTGGTGCCAGGCTTCACTGTACCTTAGGGTCCTAGTTCCAACACCAGCAAACATGACTGTAATCTGGAGTCCACTGTGACCTTTGCCTGTGGGGAGGCTGCATGGCCTCTACAAAATGTCCTCCCATCTGGGGAACTGTGTCTCCCTGTGTGGCCTGAGGATCCCTTGGACCTCGCTGTCTGTTCCTGGGGATTCGCCCTTTCCACCAGAGCACCACCAGGTATTGAGTTGCTGAGTTTCTGACTCTGTGCTCCCCTGTTTATAGGCTCCTAATGGTGTTGATACCCTCTCCTTTCTCCCTTTCTTGTTCAGTTCCTTGTGCGTGTTTCCACTCTTTCTCTCCAGCTGCTTTCAGGGGGAGTGCTTTTCCTATACTCTCCTCCCTGTCTCTGCCCTCTCTCTGCAAACAAAAATAGCTCCCTACCCTCCAGGGCTTCTCTCTCCCCCAGTTCATCTCTCTACATAATGTACCTCTCAAGTTCTGTGGCTCAAGTTATCCAGATTGTTGTGTTAATCCTCAGATCAGTTTTCTAGGTGTGCAAAATGGTTTGGTGCTGATCTATCTGCCCCATGCTTCTTTTATAAATATGTTTTTATTAAATATTAGGGATTCAGGATTTAAGTGTTCCTTGGGTTTTCTACAGTGTAGGATTTAGAAGACACCACCTCCTGGCAGATGGGCAGAATTTAAGTTAGAAAATGTAATAAATATACAGCTCTAAGACCACACAGAACGCTGTTCTCTCCCACCTCCTAGCTGCTCTCTGGACAGACCCTCATGGTAAAATATACATTGGCTAATACATTTTTCATGTTAAAAGAGTGTATTGTGTATCATGTATTAGAGGAATTTCTAAGTCAGTCCTGACTAATTTGAAGGTGGATATTCTGGGTCAAATTTCCCAGAGAAGAAAGCTCCAGCAGAGGAAGAGCCTGTGCTGAGACAGGATGTGACTTATTTGATGTGTTTAGGACCAGATTCTGGGCAGGTAGACCCAATCCCATCTTTCAATGTCCTATTCACTAACAGATCTTGGGCAAATCATTTAACCCTTGAAAGCCACAATTCCTAATCTGAGAAATTGAGGTTATGATAGGACCTGCCCATAGAGGCCTCTCGTGAAGATTAAGATCATGTCCATAGAGCTCAGTGGCTGGCATCTAACGTATTTTCTAGAAAGGGCCTACTACTGTGATTAAGCTAAAGCAGGGTATGCTTGTCATCATCGAACTTGCGGTTTGCCTCAAATCTCCTGGGTTCCTCATTTAAAACACGATTTCTACCATGCTTTTAGATACTTTGATTTGGTTAAGGCCCTCAGATTATGTATTATAAACAAGTACGTGGATAATTTGTGTATACTGTCTAGTAAACAACACTATGATTTCTGACCTCCAACACACTCCTAAATAAGAAAAATGAAAAGCAGCAACTCTCTTGAAGGATAAAACTTCTTTCATTATTTATATTACTTAAGAACTTAATGCCTGAGCTAAACTTTTGGGAATAGTAATAACAAAATATAACAGTAATAATAAGTGTACCCAACACACTCTTGTAACTTATTATGCACCAAGATGGGTCAAAGCACTTTTAATACAATAGCCCTTTATTCTTCAAAACAACCCTTTAAGATAGGTACTCTTATTGCCATCATTTTACAGATGAGGAAACGGAGGCACAGAAAGTTTAAGTAACTTGCCAAGGTCTCTCTACAAGGGACAGAGCCAAGAGAGCCAGGTTCTTTTTTTTTTTTCTTTTATAGTTTATTGTCAAGTTGGTTTCCATATAACACCCAGTGCTCATCCCAACAAGTGCCCTCCTTCATGCCCATCACCCCCTTCCCCTCTCCCTCACCCCCATCAGCCCTCAGTTTGTCCTCAGTATTCAAGAATCAAGAGAGCCAGGTTCTAAACCAAAAAAGTCAGGCTCCAGAGCTGATGCTTTTAAACACAGATCCACCCTTTATTACAAATATAGCAATATGCTCTGTCAAACCAAGTCACATGGACTAAACAGCTACTCGTCAAAATGAGGGCCTATGTTTTCTTTAGAACTTTTATATTTAATGAAGGCCCCAGTCACTAATACCGTAGTGAAAGGTAGCCTTTTATACATTCAACTTTTTTTTTTAATTTCTCTTCATTTGGTTGCTCTCCACTTCTTTAAACTTCTTTTAACAACAAATTTCTCTTGTTACCATTTTTTAGTCTGATGTTCCTGGATAGACTTGCAACAAGCTGTATACCTGTGTATGTCTCTAATTTTAAAAATGAGCTGCCAAATAAAACCAACCCATCCTTACTGAAAGTCAAGATTCACAGAAGCTGAAGGGATGGAGCCCTAACAACCTCCATAAAAGGCTGGTTCGGGGGAAAGAGCTAATGTGTACCTAAAAGCTTAAAGGTTATACCTAATTTTTACCACCTACAGCAAGAGACATAGTTTAATGGGTAGCATCTCCTGGGCTATATTTTAGGAGAGTCTATAGCTAAGAATAAAATTCAGTCATAGGGCTGGATTTTGCAATCAATCTCAAGGAGCAACTTGCCACTTATTCCATCCAAAATCCCAAGGGAGAAAAGGAAAATAAGTAAGGAAATGACAAGAGTCAGAACTCATAGTCATCCTTAAGAGGAATTGGTGACAATTCAACAGTGACTTCTTTCCTTTCTCCTTCGTAACCTCGCATGATCTGTGCACAGGCTTTGGAATAATAATTACGTGTGTATAGACGGAGCATTCCAGGGTTCACAACCAAACATTCATTTGATATGACTGAAGCAAATCATTTCAGATTGAGTCTAGTTAAGAACTTTCCAGAAGCAATTTTTGGCAAACCAGGATCATAGACATCTTGTCACTGAACTGAGGTGGGCTTGTAGAACCTGAGGGTGAGCAAAGACCTGCACTTTTGCATCACACACAGAGAACTAACAAGGTGTCTGACACTAAATATGCACTTCATAACTGTTTGTTGAATGAATATATGATGCATCGTACCCCAATTCCTTCTCTCACAAATGAAAAACTCGAACTCTGTAGAAGTGGAAAATTTCATGAAGCAGAAATTAAGGCAAGAGAGAGGAAAAAGAGCCAGGCAAATAAAAGAGAGCATGCATCTGGCAATTACCCTCCTTTTTTCCAGTTCTCTCTCATCCTTTCTCTGTATGTCTCTGAATCTTTCTTATTCTCCCTTGCTTCTTTGTTCATTAAACTAACTGGCATTAATCAGTAACTAAAATATGTTGTTTATGTATTGAATTAAGGGAAATTAAAACATTTAAACATATCTTTTAAAAAAATAAGCTGACTTCAGTTAGTTTTGAGTTGTTCTGTACATCTTTATGATAGCAAATTACTTCTATTTATCTCTCTTTGGGTTAATACTTCTCAGGGGTGAAGAGGTTCTCAAATTGTTGTCCAACTTATCAGCAGTTTACCTTGTTGGTTAACTTATGAAATTCTCTGGCTCTCACTTTATTTTAGTGTCTAAACAATAGAATAAGCTTATTATTTTATATATTTTTAATTTTATATAAATTATCTTATATTATATATAAATATATGACATTTTATATTTTATACTTATGTATATTTTATATATTTTATATTTTATATACATATATATATATATATATATACACACACATAAATGTGTAATTCATGGAAATGGAAGAATTACCACTGAGAACTCCAGCCTCTTGGGTTTCCTACCCAGATGCTCAGGGATGAAGGGAACTTGAGTTGAAACTATGAAATGTGCTGTCCAAAAGTTTAATGTCCTCTACAACACCTGCTCCAGCATTTGATTATTTTCTTTTTGAACATCTCTAAATCCTGGAAAATTCAGCACTTCATGAGGGCGGCCATGATTTGAACTGCTCTCAGTTCTGAAAACCTATTCTTGTGTGAAGCTGAACTTTCATGCCCTAAAGCTTTCACACAGTGATTGTTCTTGGTTAAACCCTTCGAAGCCTCACAGAACAAATCTAGTCTGTCCTCTACCTAACAATCCTTCAGATTTTTGAAGACAACTTTTATGCCCATCCCTGTCCCCCAAATCTTGCCTTTTCTGGAATAACTATTTCTGGTTCCTTTAGCTGTCCCTCATATTACATTATATTGAGTATATTTGCACTGTTCAACATTCTTCTTTGAACATATTCTTGTTTGCTTGTGTAGAGAGCTGATTGTGGGCAGGTACACACTGCTACAAACACACTCTATCAAAATATTGAAATAGTTTCACTATAATGTATAAAAAGCCATGATTCTAATTCTCTCCCTCAGTCCTCACCACTGCTGTTCCCTATCAACTGAGACCTTCCTGGCATCTTTATGATCAATAACGAGAGTTGTTCCTAGACCACTGTCTTTTTGATTGGCAAATGACCAAATCATATCATTGCTAAATATTTTAAACATGACACATTCCTAAGTATCTTTTTAAAGGTAAAGCCTGGAAAACAAAACTTTATACAAAAAATCCAGCATGTACTCAGCATTTCTGTGCCTAGAACAATGGCAAGTGTTTTCAAATATTATTCTCATTTAGTTGTTGGAGCATGACAATAAAATAGTCATCATTATATTTATTCTATAAAAGAGAAAACTAAGATCCTCAGAGGTTACATATTTTACTCACTGTTTCACAACTATTAAATGCCAGAGTTAGAGTTAAAAAACAGATCAATGATCAAAGAAATTTGGGAAATGCTGCCAGTTCTTTATCTTCTTGCAAAATCATGTTGAACGTGAGCACATTAAAGATTCTAAGGCAGTCTTCGGGAAAGGAAGTGGTTTATCTAATGTATTTGAGGTTTGCCCCTTTTCATGTTTAATACCCCAAAGCACTTTACTGAACCAAGGCTCTAATTATTTTTTTAATCTGATCCTCACTTTTGAGTCATGGTAATCTAAATGATGACTCAGAGCCCCATAGTGTTTTCATGTCATTGTTAAGGACCACTTCACCTTTCCCATCATTGAAAAATGTGTTTTGAACCCAAGGGCAGGAACTTAATTTTATCCCTCTGTTATTATCTTTCGTTAAATTCATGCTATGGTTTCAGCTTGTCAGTATCACAACTCTGTCATCCTGTATAGATACTATTTCTCTCGGTATACTTCATCCTCAGACTAGCTGACCATATTCTCTATATATTCGGATCAAGAATTATAAATGTTAAACAGAACAATTGGGGACCTTCACTTTCAGCTTCAATGTAATAAAGTTGGAAGCCATCATTTCCATCCCTATGATTAAAATATCTGGTTAAACTAAAACTCAATGAATTTTCTTGTACCCATCAAAGAACTGAGGTTTCAAGACAAAACATTACTCTGTAATCTGGAGAGACACAGCTGATAAGTGTTTACTTAGAACAGAAGGTACTAGAACCATAAACCATTAGGAACATTTATAGAGTAAGTTTGATAAATTGCTAGAGGTTGAGTGAGGATTAGTGTGAGAGGAAAAATTCCTGGGGGCCATGGTCTTAGGGGTGCCCCCACATATTTATGAGCTTTACCTCCAGAAACCCAGCCAGGTTCTCATGGTGAAGATCTGAGAAAGATTTTCTATTGGCTCTGGCAGAAAAAAGGGGAAAAATCAGCATTTTGAAATACGTTGGAGTCTTCTCCACAACAAAGACCTACCTATAGGAACTGGGGGGAGTCTTTTCCTGAGCCTTATTTCAGCAGAATGAGGCCATTCTCCCAGCCCAGCCCCCTAGAACCTCACTGTACCACCTAAGGGAGAAATTAAAAAGCTATGCCACTGAAGAAACAGTTGTGAAAGTGACAGCCCAAAGAAACAGTACTCCTTCAAAGAAAAGACTGAGATTTAATCATAAAATTATTGAATGTTTTCCCTCCTCTACACCTTCCCACCACAGCAATGGGGCTCTGGTATAATAACCGTGGATTGCAGATGAAGGAGTTGCAAGACACAGAGTATCTCTGAAGAAAAGTGCATAGGGAAGCCCAAATCAAGAGGGAAGACATTTAAGAAAGAATTTGAAGCCTCTGGCATGTGAAGCTCTAGGGAATATTAAGCATAGCCCAATTGCTAGCCAGATTAATATAATTAATATATTATATATTATATATTATGTATTTATTATATATATAATTATTAATTATATAATTAATATATAATATATTATATAACATATATTATATTATATAATATATATAATATATTAATATATATTAATATAATAGCCCAATATAAAGCATAGCCCAATTTGCTAGTAGGTTACACAAAAACCTACTACCTATTTACCTGTAAAACTGCTAAAATAAAAATTACAAAGCATACCAAAAAGAAAACAAAAAACACAGTCTGAAGAGACAAAGCAATTATTAGAACCAGACTTAAATATGTAATTGATATTGAAATGATATTGAAAATCAAAAAGAGATTTTATAATAGAATTTCTATGGTTAATACATTAGGGGCTTTAATGGAAAAAGTATGCAACATGCGAAAACAGATGAACAATGCAAGAATAAAAATGAATCAAACAAGAATCAAAAGGAAATACTCAAAATAAAAAAAAGAATCCTTTAGCAGAAATGAAGAATGCCTTTGATTGGCTCATCAGTATACCCAATACAGCTGAGGAAAACAATCAACAAACTTAAAGGTAGGTCAATAGTGACTTCCTAAACTGAAATGTAAAGAGAAATATAATGAGGAAAAAAAATAGCACAACATCTAAGAACTATGGAACAATTTCAAAAATCATAACAAAGTTTTAATTAAACTATCAGGAGAAAGAGAATGGAACAGAAGAAATATCTAATGTAAAAATGGCTAAGATTTTTCCAAATTAATGACAGACACCAAATCACAGATCCAGGGAGATTAGAGAATACTAAGCAGGATAAATAAGATAAACAAAAGAACCACCTGGTCATATTATATTCAAACTGCAGAAAACCAAACACAAAAAGGGAAAATCATGAAAAAAGCAGGGGGAGGGGGAGTGTATCTATGGAGGAAGAAGAATAAGAATGACAGCTGACTTCTCATTACCACCCACGCAAGCAAGAAGAGAGTAGAATGAAATAGATTGCTAAAAGAAAAAATAACCCCACCAACCTAGAACTCAATCTCCTGTGAAATTATCCCTTAAAAGTGGAGGAGCACCTGGGTGGCTCAGTTGGTTAAACCTCTGACTTCGGCTCAGGACATAATCTCTCAGTCCATGAGTTTGAGCCCCGCCTTGGGCTCTTTGCTGACAGCTCAGAGCCTGTCTCAGATTCTGTGTCTTTCTCTCTGCCCCTCGACCATTCGTTCTCTCTCTCTCTCTCTCTTAAAAATAAATAAATATTATTTTTTTTAAAGTGCAGGAGAAATAAAGACTCTCTCAGACAAACAAAACCTGAGTGAATTCGCCACCAGCAGACCTGTCCTTCGAGAAATGTTAAACAGGGAAGAATCCTGGGAAGCAACATTAAAAATCCTCTTTGAATGACATCATTCTGTTAAGCATCGCTTGTTTGGACATATGTGAACCATCTTGCAATAGGTTGCTTCAAATACATACTTTTCCATCTTTTCCCCAGAAAGTTTATGAAAAAATTCCAATATGCCTGTTGAATATCAGATATAAAACAGACAATGTTTTTTGCAAAAAAAAAAAAAAAGGAATGATGAATTCTGTCATAAACTGATCATAGTGAACTTTTGTTGGATCCTCTTCTAGGATTTTATGAATCATCTCTTTAATAATTCATTCTGGAACCTTGCCCAACATTAATTTAAAGTTCACTAATCTGGAATGGCAGAATACACTCTTTTTTTTTTTGCTCCTCTTTTTAAATTTTGAGTCTACATTTGCATTTTCCTATCTTCCATTTCCCCCTTTATCCTTAAAATTTCTTCATACATTACTGTCCTTATTTGCACCCTAGGATATTGTTGTATTCTGGGGTTTAGTTTTCCCACAGCAGAAAACTTGAACTCATTTTTAGCAGCATGATTATCTTATACCATTTTATCCCATCTTTATCTTTATTCTTCCATACCAATGCTTATTCTGCATAGTCTAGTGTAGAAGTCAGTCTCTTTCACAGAAAAAGACGAAGCAAAATAGGAATTAAAGAGTTCTACTCTGTTATCTCAGCCATTGGCTTTATACCCTAATTGTGAAATACTGCCCCATTCCTGAGCCTGTTCTTATGACGATCTTATTCTTGTCTTAAATGGAACTAAGATCTTTTGATCATTTTTGGTTTTATCATAAGTTGCAACACATTTTGGACCTGAGCCTTTCTAAATCTGATCTTCAGAACTTTGCTTTCCCCTCTATTGTCACCTTATATTTTTTAACATTAGGAGCCCTTGTTTCCATTGCTGTAAATCTAAGGTCAATTGGAGAAGTCTAGTACATTCCTCTATTGCCACCCATATCAAGTATCTTCTTTCTCCATACATCTGCTACACTATATACAAATACATATGAATAAAGCTTACTTTCAGTCTAGATCCCTCTTGAAATAAATCACTAACAGAGGCTGAATAACTATGTAGTTAATAAAATGCCTATCTTAAGGTATTGAAATAAGAAAACACAGTTTCCTGTTTCTTGATTAAAAATATTTACTAATTTCTATGTTACTTATTTGAGATATTTAGTAATAAAAGAGCTTAATTAAATGTCAGAAAAAGGCAAATACTGTATTCTATCACTTATATGTGGGATCTTTAAAAAGATGAAGTCATAGAAACAGAGTAAAATGGTGGTTCCCCAGGGCTGTGGGGTGGGAAAAATGGGGAGATGTTGGTTAAAAAGTTCAAACTTCCAGTTACAAGATGATTAAGTTCTGGAGATCTAATGTACAACATGGTGATAGTTAATAATACTGCCTTATATACTTGAAAGTTGCTAAGACAGTAAATCTTAAGTGTTTCCGTCACACACAAAAATGGTAATTATGTGACATGATGAAGGTGTTAGCTAATGCATTGTGGTAATCATTTTGCAATATGTAAGTGTATCAAATCAACAGATTGTACACCATAAACTTTCACAGTGTTCTAAGTCATTTTTATCTCAATAAAGTGAGGGAGGGAATAAAAAAGAGCTAGAAATAATAGTTGCATAATGCATATCATAAGACATGATCTGATAACAGAAAGGGCTTTGTTTCTCAAAAATCTGGATTTGTCTGTTGTCCCCCACTAACTAAACAGAGAAGGGGTCTTTTAACCTCCTTGCGCCTTTGCTTCTACATCTCTAAAATTGGGTTAATGAATGACTATGCTGGGACGCCTGGGTGGCTCAGTCAGTTAAGCATCTGACTCTTGGTTTTGGCTCAGGTCATGATCTCACAGTTCAGTTCACTAAGTTCGAGCCCCTCCTCGAACTGACAGCACAGAGCCTACTTGGGATTCTCTCTCTCCTCTTTCTGCCCCTCTCCCACTTGTGTGTGCATCCTCTCTCTCTCTCTCTCTCTCTCTCTCTCTCTCTCAAATAAATAAACAAAAATTTAAAATAAATAAGTGAATATGCTGTTAGTGCCAACCTCATATAGTTAAAGGTAAATAAAATAAACCACATGAACTTGACCTTAGTGCCCCAAGACAGTGAATTTCAAAGTTTGGAACATGATGTTTTACATGGCGATTGGTCATGTACTATATAGCATTAAGTCACATAGTAAAAAAAAAAATATTTCAGTTCTCTTTAATCCTTCTAATTATGTAAAGAAGAAAGTCTCTATTTGGTGGTAGTATGGTTTCACACCTTTCTAGCACTTGTTAATCTCCCTTTTAAACAGAGAGAAACCAGGTCACAGGCCTTTCTTTAACAGACAACACCATTTATCTACAATTTGATTACAGTACTTTGTTTTAATTGTATTTATTTTTATCATTGCCTTCTATTTATGTCAAGTAATATTTGTCTTCAATTTCCCATTTTTTTTCAAATAAAACAATTAAAATCTTTTAATTAATTTATCATAAGTAACAAGTAGAAACTAGCACAGGTGAGTTGAGCTTTGATAAAAATCATGAACTTAGTATATAAAAACTGAGGAAATAGTCTATAATTCAACATACACATTTTTTAATGTATTATGTTAGCATTACCAATGATGTTATATTCTTATTACCATGTTATTTCTTATTAATGAGAAAAACTAGTTCTTTGGTGCTTGGCACAGTTTCCTAAGACTGATTCTAAAAGCTTCCTCCAAAGAATTCTAAAGGGATTCATCAACAAATAATGAAAATACAATTTGCACTTGATACCTGATTTTATCTCCTTTAAGTTGGGGTAATATCCTGCCTCTTTTGCATGACCTGCAGTGACCAGCTGAGTGCTTGAATGCACAATTGTTGCTAAATAAATATTCAAATGTTTGAACTGATATTTAGATGTATTAAGAAAATTTATGTTGAAGATATCAGTGCCTCTCTGCTCTTCTCAGATGTTAACTTCCAGAACAATGTCCACACCTACGTTCCACTCTCAAGTTTGAAGTTATAGCTCAGATAAAGTAGAGAAGAAAGAAACCATTTTGGGATCACAGAATCTTCAGCTATTTGTTGAGTCCATAACGTAAAAACCAGTAGCCTGTAAGCAGTCTGTGCGATGTCTAAGACTAGATCAAGGAAGTCTACTTTCTCCATAGTTTATACATGCTAAGCCACTAAGCCTTTTTTTTTAACCATGCTATACTGTCTTCTCTAATTCCTCCCCAATTCAGTCCCTACTCTTTATCACCATGACAACACATATCTTATAAAGAGAGCCTTTATCAACAGTCATAAGGTAAGACCTTTGATGTTACTCTTCAGGGATCTCAACCACATCCATATTCTCTGAGGGCTCCTGACATTTTAATGCCTGAAATACCTGAATCCCATATAACCAGTAAGAAAAGAAAAATAACTCCTCTATATTCTAATCACAAAGAAGGTTGCTCAAAGTCCTAAGCCAAAAAGAAATGCAAAGCGTTTCCATAACCTAATCATGAAAGAGATTTAAATATTCATGAGAAGCAGTATTTGTCATTAGAATATCTAAAAGGAAATCCAAAAGTTGCAGAGGAAGGCCAGCCAGAGGTAGATTTAAAATTCGTTGCCCTTGAAGCCAGGTTAGTAGAGTTCCACACCAACTCCATTTGATTAGCTTCTTCTTTAAGCCTACATAATCCTCTCAACTAGTACTTTGCTTTTCCTTTTATTTCTGACTCTTGGTCTTAAGGCCCTTAATAAAAAAGTGACATGGATGACTGCCAAAATAACATAATTGGGTAGAATCCAAAATTCTGACATTTGTCTGGCATGCGAGGTTGTTCATTGGAACCTAGATTTCTGAATCCTCTGAATATTGGGCTGGCTGACTGCTCACTGATAACAAGCTTTCCACCAGTCTTCCATCTGCCCTCCAGTAGGATTCTGGTTTAACTACTTTGTGAAAGACCAAACTCCATTTTGCCCTTAAACAATTTCTCCCGTCATCCTCCCAACAACCTAGTGAGGTAATCTTGCTGGCTGTTTTATATGGAGTAAGAAACCTGAACTTAGAAAGTTAAGTAAATTTCTCAAGGTTATGGAATTGTGAAGGGCAGAGCAAGGTTAAAATCCAGGTCTGTCTGAATACAAAATCCATTCTCTTCCTATTACGACAGCCAGCTCCATAATAGTGTTATTCATAATGTCAATCTTAAGAATGTCTTAGAATATTAAAAGAAGTATTTCAATTGACTTGCATCCAATATTAGCTTATCACTTGCCTTAAGAAGCAACTATTCTTCCTCATCTGTCCAATCAGAAATTCACCTCTCAAAGGATATTTAGTATCCTCTCTGGCAACTTTTGATGGTGAAACAGCTCTTCTGTCAAATGCTGTTACTGTTAGTTCATATTCATGTGGTTAGAAACAAAGATGGCTACTATGCCCTTGTCCCTTCTGTAGAAAATAGAAAATAAATGGACTTCCTTATCTTACTAATGCTATACTTGGTCCATCATTCAGAATCCCAAGCTTCTGTTCAAGTTCTATTTTTCTACTTAACCTTCTGTGTGTGTGTGTATGTGTGTGTCTGTGTGTGCGCGCGTGCACGCGCTTACCATGAATAACTCTTCACTGTTTCTTTATTCATCAAGTTTAAGAAAGTCTTATCTCTGGGGCTTATTAACAACATTTCTAACAGACCAACAGCACTTGGAATAAGCATGATCAGTCTGCAAATAACACCCCTCCTCTGTATGTATACTGAACTTTGGGAAATATTTGAATCCTTCAGTTTTCTCAAAAAAGACACAGTTTCACCTAGAGAAAATAAAGCCTGGGACAACTGGTTTCCTTCTGAAAGCCTCCATATGTAAGTCTGTGACTCCTAAGTTTTCTGACCAGGAATGCATGTTGGCACCTGTTTATTGCATGTGGAGGCAGCCTGGAGTACGTGGTTTATATATATATATATATTTCTTCATGTTCCTACATAACGTTTTCTTCCTTCACCATACCCATAGGTCAAAGCTCTATTTACTTTCCAGAACATACCCTCCTTCTACATTTGTCCCACCCTTCCCTGAATTCTTGTCATAAACCAATTGTTAGAAGAAGCCCCAATGGGATCTTTTACACCAAGAATGTTTTTTATGAAGTTCTGAACGTCCTTGGACCACAGTTTTTAAGAGTCCACTATTATTATCATTGATTAGAACAGCTTATAACCACCACTCTTCATTTCTCAATAAGAACAAACTTCCACATCTCTCTGAAGTGAAAGCAGTGTGTTCTAAGTCATACGGAGCCTACTATGCCCCCACAGTGATTTCTATTGTTCTGGATGAACCCTGACTGATAGAATGACATAATTTAATATGAAGTGAGATTGAGAACTTAGGCCATCTAACTCTGAGCCCCATGCTCTGTCTACCAAGAAATAAATGGCATACTTGTGAAGTTAAGAAAATGTCCATCTCCTTGGTTACTAACTAAAGTTTAGCTTAGAGCTGGATAGCACCTGAGAGTCATTCTAGTCCAATGCCTCATCTTACAAATAAAAATTCTGAGGCCCAGAATTATTAAGAGACTTCCCGAATCACCCAGATAGAAAGTGGCATAGTGATAGCATGAACACAAGTCTTTTGAGTGACATAAAAAGAAACAAAGTGATTAACCCATTAACTTCCACGTCACCACACAGGAAGAGTCCTGTGACTAGATACAAGAAGGGGGCAGGTTAGGTCTTGCTAAGGAAGGGAGGACAAATCAGGATGAGCCTTCACTTTATGGAGGGAATTAGGAGTACAAAGGGGTGTTTAAGATTAATACCGTCTGCTCCAAATCTTGCCCACATACCACACACACACACACACACACACACACCTATGTGCATTTGTGGGAATGAAAGTATGGGTCCAACACAGCTTCCTTCTTTAGGATTGAGGAAACAAGTGTGTTTTGAAACCGTAAAGGAAAGAGTGAAGCATGAAAAAGTGGATTAACCGATATCCCATCTGTGCCTGAGAGCACTCAGATCACTTGCATCCACTACCTGGCAGGTGAAGTGCTGACGGGTAATGTGCGCCTACATAATTCTCCAGCATAGTCGCAGCCAGCCTGGGGACTACAGGTTCCCAAAGGAGAGGAAAGGGTGGGCTCAGAGTAATTTCAAGGGTTCTGCCAATACACATAAGTTCTAGTCATAAGTTTTGCTGTGGACTAATTATTACCAGAAGGGGGCAATGAGAAAATGAAGTAAAATGGCTTCTAATATTCCAAGTGAGTAGAAGTTGGATTTTGAAGCAAATGTGCAGTTCAGCTACATCTTCTTCATGGCCTGGCTTGCTACCCTTCACGACCGTGCTTTTTTCTGGGTCACTGCACACCATAGCCGAACGAGCAGCTGGGGCATTCTCTGAGACTGCCCCAGACACCTGGGGTGGGGCAAGACAGGGGAGCATTGATATTTTTAGATGAAAAGAGGATCCACCAAAACAGAGAAGTTTCAAAAATGGTCCTAATCCCTGTCTAATTTTCATGTGTTTCTTTAATTCTTCTTTCGATTTTGACCACAGGAAAAACAGAGACAAAACAAAACAAAACCTGAAAAGGCTTTGCAAATATCATCCAAGATCACCTTGAGTTCCCCACTGAAATAATTACTTTATTGCAACCAGCTATTCACATCAATAGGCATGAGCTGTGTGTCTGATTTAGAGGTTGGGTTGAGACAGTCAAAGCAAGTCTGAACGCCCCTAGACTCACTGTGATTGCACTCTAGGATGTAAAAAAGGATGGAGAAGGACACAATGACACATGATACAAGGCAAAGAAGGCCACGTCAACATGCTTGGCAAGCATTCTCAAGAAAGAGCTATTGAACTGAACTTAATTAAAACTAGGTAACAAAGTGGAATTTCAACCTGATATTTTGATATTTGATTATAAGACTAAAAGAACTCTAGGTAAAAGTGAATACTGTGAATAATAGAGAAAGAGTCTCAGAGGAGTCTGATCATTCCATTGGACAATTGAAGACAAACATAAATATTTTTGTGGGCTTAGATGACTAAATATAACAATATATCAAGAAAAGTCATAAATCATGAAATAAAAATCTTAACAGAAGAGAATAAAACATGAGGATATGTTGAGCTCTCTCTTTGGCTCAAACCATCACCTCCTTCAATGTTTATTAAAAACCTAGGAGATGAATATTATTTTTCCTACTTTACAGATTAGGAGGTCATGATTCTGGAAGATTCCTAACATGTCTGAAGTCACAAAGATATTTGTGTTCCCTCAAATATTAGCAGGTATTCCACAAAAAGAGTTCCATGGTCAATATTTTTGAAAAGCAGATTATACTCTTTCTCTCTTCTAGAGATTAGGCTCTGAGAGGTCATGCAGAGATCAAGCTTTTTAACCTTTTTAATATCTCTTTAACGCAAAACTTCTCAAACCTATAACATGATGGGAAATATGTGTATGTGTGGGTGTGTGTATGTGTGTGTACTTACTACCTTTGTGAGTACATGAATGTTCCACGTGAAGCATTTTGGAAAAGGCAGCAAAATGCTATACTAGAACTCAATTTAATACAGATAAATTTAAATGATATATTAGATATTTTAAGAGTGTAATTATATAAGAACAAAATTCAGGCCAATAGTGTATTTTAAAATGCCCAGGAGAAGGGCTACTACAAGCCAAAGATAATGACAAATCTAAAGGTTAATGAACTCTCGGCTACCTTAATAGAAGCATGCTGTCAATATCAAGGAAGGTTAAGGCATATGTCTGGCCCTAAATGAAATCTTGAGATAGAATGTTGACAAATTAAAGGAGAATCAGACATTGACAGTGAAGTTGAAAGTTCTGGAAACTATGTCACGTGACTTTACTAGGGAATCTGGGAATATTTCATTGATGTAAATATTTGGAGGTTTGAGGTTGCTAGATGTGCTGGTTAATGTTCTTCCCATGGTTAACAGATTGTGATAAGAATAATGGTACAGACTTACTTGATGTTTTCCTAGAGTCCTCTACTAGGAGTAACAATTTATAGTTATAAGGGATTAAGTTCAGTTGTCACAACAAAATGACTCAATAAGCTGTCTCAGAAGAAAATGGATCACTGAAACCTTGGCTTGTTAGTCTCTTAGAAGTCACCAAGGAGCAGAGGTATTTTTCTGGTTACTTCACTTAATAGAGGTAATCTGAAAATTCAGCAGTGGTGAAAAAGGAAGTCTCAAAACTGCCAGGGGCACCTAGATGGCTCAGTCGGTTGAGCATCCAGCTTCAGCTCAGGTCATGATCTCACAGTTTGAGCCCCACGTCAGGCTCTGGGCAGACAGCTCAGAGCCTGGATCCTGCTTTGGATTCTGTGTCTCCCTCCTTCTCTGCCCCTCCATTGCTTGTGCTCTGTCTCTCTCGAAATAAATAATAAAAACATTAAAAGAATTTTAATGACATAGCCATTGTTCAAAAAGGAAATAAAAGTGTATTTACAGGTCCAGAATTGAGTGGCATCTTTGTTTATCAAAGAACTGTTCTGTTGACCCCATGGCGACTTCAGGCATTGACGATGCTTGCTACAGTGCTTCTCCTTTTTGCCGCCCTTACTGCATTGACCTGCCCCACAACCGACTAACGTCTTTCCCTCTCATGGATTCCTATACTTCAAGGCAGGAGAACCTTCCTTGTGGCTTCTCCTCACTGATTTCTCTGTTATTTGGCTTCTGACATCTGTGCTCTCTGATGATTTTCTCTATGACATACCCTGACACCTCCTGGAAGATCATCTTATTGAATTGTCCTGCTAACATGCAGTGAAGCTCATAACCTTTAGATTTCTCTTACCAACACCTTACAGATTGATCTCTCCAGACAACCACCTCTGAGACAGCCACCCAGCCATGATCTACCCAGTTGTGACCAGGGTGATATGATTATACAATAATAAACACTGAAACCTATATGAGAGACATTCTTAACAAGGGATATAAATGGCAGACCCTTTAGATGGCCCACCTAATACCACCATCTCATAGGTATGCTCTAGAAGGTACTTCTGTTTTGTATGAGAGAGTAAATAATACCTTTCATATAGTCTTTTCTAACACCAATATTCTATTATATTAGAGTATAACTCTAACCCATTGTTTTTTATTCATATTGAAAAACTAAATCTTAAGTCTTACAGAAATAATGGATTACTGGTATCATGTTTAATACAAAACATAACTGAACATAATATTACTTCTTCCAATAGAAGCCTCTAATCCAAACCATTTATAAACAAGTGAGACAAAAGAGAGAAATGAGAATAAGCTGTAAATATACATGGACACAAGTTTCTATTTTGCATGTTCCACCTGGCTCTTACTTGCTCTGCGATTTGGTTTCCTCATTTGAAAAATGGAGAGATTATGATCTGACCTTCAGGGGTGTCAGAATCAAATTTTATGAGTATGAGAATTCTGTATAAGTTGTAAAACTTTCTGTAATGCCTGAACCAATAATCCAGAAATTATTCAAATTGCAGGATTTTATTTCTCTCAGAATCCAGTTAGCAAAATAAGTTCAAAGGGGCCAAAAAAAACTCAGGCATCTTTCAAGGTGATGAACTTACAACCAGCCGGTAGTTCTATCTTGATTCTTACCTCTCTCTTCCTCATAGTCTACCATTTGATTTTCCTTCATAATTCAGAAGTATAAAACCACCAATTAGTTTATACTTCATATTAATCTCTGCAAACCAAACTGAGTTATAATTTGGACAATAAATCCTAGAGGAAAAACCCAAGAGACTGTCATGGCACATTGTTCTCTGGCATAAGCAAAGATAATAATTAAGAATCACATGACATAACACTAAAAATAGATTTCCTGTGTGGTTTTTGTCATACGCACATCTCAGTCTTTTTTAAATGTTTATTTTAATACGCTACACATTTAGTCTCTGGGAATCATTTCGGTGAGTATCTGGGAAGCCACAGTAAATTTTTGATTACTAAAAACACAAATTGATGGGTTATTTAAATATCTTTATGTTTATGACAATAGATGTGTTTGAGACCAATCTTCCTGTTGTAGCTACCTCATAAAGAATTCACATCAGACTAGGAGATGCTATGCATTTTTTTTCTCAATACCTGATCATCTTTAGATATTAACTCAGTCAACAAACATTTATTGAGCCCTCACCGGGCAACGGCATTTTTTCCTGTGCTAAGAATACTGCAGTCAAAAACAAAGATGAGTCTTCTCTCGTAACTCCCAATTCTGATTTGGAAAGGCAGACTGTAAATAAGGAGATAATAGAGAATTCCAAGTGGAATTAAATTTTAGGAGGAAAAGAAAGTGGGTAACAGAATAAGGAAAAGCAACAGGGATGGGGATGAACCTATTTAGATGAGGAGCTGACACTGATGGCAGGCCCTCAGAAGGAATGTACCAAATGATGAGGAACCTGCCACTTGACCACTGGAAGGAAAAGCTGTCAAAGCATTCAGAATGACAGGGGCATGGTGTGTTCAGGGAAGAGAGGCCAATGTTGCTAAAACACAGAAATCAGAAGGCGGTTGGAGATGTGGTCAGCGAGATAGGCAACAGCCAGATCATACCTGGGCAGGTGCACCGTGATGAGGGGTTTGTATTTAATCTAAATTCCATGGGAAACAATTAGAGTTTTAGCAAGGCACCAATAATATCTAAATTTTTGAGTTTATTCTGATTTTTTGGGCGATAGGAATGGACTTAGGGGAATCATTTCAGTTTTTGAAACGTTTAATAACACAGACCAACATCAAGCTAATGGTTTGGGCTACTGCTTACAGGCAGGTGGGAAGAAGGAACAGCGGTGCTGAGAAGTGGTCTGATTCAGGAACTGTTGTGGAAACACAGTCAATGGGGTTTTTGGTGGATGTGACATGGGAAGTAAAAATGAAGAATAGAGGCAGCAATATCTGCAGTTTGCTCCTCAGTTTATTTTATACTGGTCTCTGCATTGCATAGTAGGAGTTCAAAGCTGATATTAAAAAAAAAAAAAAAGTAGCCATATATAGAAGGTTTGATCCTTCTTGTTCTGTGATCATTGTAGGAAGACCAGAGATTATGAGTTTGTGGAATTTCCTACTTCCTTCCTGTATAGTAACAAATGAGTCTGCTTTGCCTTTACATTTTACACAAAATTATAGCTTTTGGGCCACCTGGGTGGGTCAGTTGGTTAAGTCTCCAACTCTTGATTTTGGATCAGGTCATAATCTCACCATTTATGGGATAAAGCCCCACTTCAGGCTCTGCACTGAAAGAGCAGAGTCTACTTGTAATTCCCTCTCTCTCTCTCTCATTCTCTGTTCCCCCACAAAAATAAATACAATAAACTTTAAAAAAGACTATAATTTTTGCACAATGTTGTTTTAAGCACACAGCCCTATTATCTAATTTCAATAAAATGTCAGCGGCATAAAAAACAAAACAAAACAAAACAAAACAAATTTGGTCAGCATAGATGTGGACAATAAAAAGAGAAAACAAAATAAAAGTAAAAAAAATTAGCAAAAGCAAAGAGGATGAAAGAAATAGAGGGGAGAAGCCTGACACATGCCTGGGGAACACAAAGAAAGTTCATTTCTAATCATCAGCTCTGTGTACTTTTGAACCGAGAAAGTTTTGAACTGAGCGAGTTCAAAAGGTGGCCGAGATGGATAAAGTGTCTTTGTTAATAGAAAAATTTAAAGTGAGTCTACTCAAGAGAAGCATATCTACAAGCCCTCTAATGAATTTCTCAGTGGGGGAAAAAAATCTGAACCTAATTCTTTAGGTTAGTTCTCTTTAGTGAAAGGCAAATCTAGTGAACCAACTTTCCTGAAAAGCTGAAAGGAAAGTGTTGCAGAGAATTAGGGCTGCAAACCACTGCAGTTTAGGCCTTTCCCTCGATTTTGTTTTAATCTTCTTTGTTGGCTAATCTGGGAACCGTGCATCAGGCTGCCAGGCAATGCAAAGGTCTGAAATCTTTGTGACAGGACTTTGAAATAATCACATTATGTCTGTCAAAGCTTTGTGGAGGTAAACAGTGACAATCAAGAGAAAAATTCTGCAATCTGTATTTGTATTACAGGAATAATGACCAGGACTCGTTGTACTTCATGGAAGAATAGCATCGCATCACGAGCTAAGTCCTTGAAGTACAAATATGATTGCACAAGGTTTCCCATAGAAAGCTTCTTCCTTGAACTTTGTGGCCCTTGGTATTTTGGTAAACCTAGTTTCATAGCCTTATAAATGATGCAGGGGAATTTCAATAAGAAGGTCATGAAAGTAGACTTGGGTTATAGAAAATTTTATAAAGCTTTACTTCTGTATGTCTCAAGGTAATTGTAAACATCCAATTTTATCAGTTCATTACATCTGGGACCTAAGTCAGCTGCTTTTAGCCACGGAATAAAGAGCAAAAGAAATTTAAAGGTTCAAAGCTCTAAATTCTTTTAACTCATTTTTTAAACAATTACAGAAGATACTTTGTCAACATGAATAAATAACACAAAGTGGTACTTGAGTTAAAATTGGAAGTATTGCTACACTAAATAAGTATTTATATAGAACTTTTAATGGTAAAATGGCCAAGGTAAATTGGATAATGGGGCTGGAGGAAGGGACACATTATTTTTTGTAATATAAAAGTAGAGAACAAGTTTTCCTTTTTCTAGTACCAGTTTGCTCTTCTAGAAGCAATATTTTCCATCAACAGAGGAAAAAGAACTAGTAAGTAGGGATGGTAAAAGAAAAATCAAGGGGGGAAATATCAAAAGCAAGATGCTTAGGCAAAATATATCTTAATGCATGTTTTGGGGCTACTTTATAGAAGGCCATATGGTATAGCAAAAAAAAAAAAAAAAAGGAGAGTATTTAGTAAGAAAGACATGTTTGCATCCATACTCCATTATTCACCATCCAAGTGATCTAGGGAAAGTTACTTCACCCTTCTGAGCCTTGATGTCCTTAACTCTAAAATTAAGAGTCCAAGTTAATTTCATGGAGTTAATGGAGGACATAAATGAGATACCATCTTAAAAGCAGCTGACCAAGAGTATATAATATCTAAAACACATTCACATCTAATTCACAGTGTCTTCACTAGTATAGGTAGCAAAACTGTATCAATTTGTATTTAAAGGAAATCTGCATTAATTCAAGAAATAAGAAAACTAAAAGAGTTCCATATTTTCATTTCCCTTTAATACACTGCATCCTCCTCTGTAATTATACTGAGGGATTTTATTACTGGCAATGAGTTAACCACCCCTTTATAGAAATACACTTCTTCCTATTACCTTAGACTCTCAGGATAAAAGATAGTGGGAAACTTGCCTTTTTTTTTACAGGCTTAGGCATAAAGGAAATAAGTTAAAGTAAGAGGCTAACGCGATAGGCAATTTCTTCTCTCTCAATGGTATTTTTAGAGAGGGGATCAGAGCTTCTAGAGAAGAGCACCAAATGTGGAATTATTTAAGGTAACTTTTATCAGTTGGAAAGTAATGATCTGAGTTACGAGAACTCAGGTAGGATTAGCCATAAATAAAGAAATTCTAGAACCAATGAAAAAGATTTCTGCACTTTCACCTTTTTAAAAGAGTGGGGAAGATAGATACTGAAGTGTTGCAGTTTTTAAACATAATTGAATTTACTGAATCTTTATTGTGCATCAGGCACTATACCGAGAACTTCTTTGTTTTTCAAAGTTTATTTATTTATTTTGAGAGAGAGAGAGAGAGAGAGAGAGAGAGAATGAGCAGGGGAGAGAGAGAGAATCCCAAGCAGGCTCCACACTATCAATGTAGGGCTCGATCCCACAACCCTGGGATCAAGACCTGAGCCATAATCTAGAGTCAGACGCTTAGCTGACTGAGCCACCCAGGTGCCCCTTGATATCCATTTTAAAGTTAACAAAGTAAAAACATATGATATCTGTCCTTCTCTGATTTATTTGACTCAGCTTAATACCTTCCAGTTCCAACCACATTGCTGCAAATGCTATGATTTCATATGTGGATACTGAGAAACTTAACAGAAGTCCATGGGGGAAGGGAAGGGGAAAAAATAGTTACAGAGAGGGAGGCAAACCACAAGAGGAGGCAAACCACAAGAGACTCTTAAATACAGAGAACAAACTGAGGGAGGATGGGGGTGGGGAAGAAGGGAAAATGGATGATGGGTGTTGAGGAGGGCGCTTGTTGGAATGAGCACTGGGTCTTGTATATAAGCCAATTTGACAATAAATTTTATTAAAAAAAATAATAAAGTTAACAAAGTAGGCCAAGAGCATACAATGTTTAGACAGAGGATACCAGCATCTGATTCCAAAGTCCTAACTCTCAACCACCCCAGTGCACAATTCGGCAACACCCGTAAATATCATGAGCCTCTGCTCAAACATTTCCACTTACACAGCCCCCAGTATTTAGCCATACTTTACGGGACTGAATTCTTCAAAAGGAGCGGTATTGTAGCGGATACAGTCTGACAATTTGTCATTGTCATTTTCTTTAAGAGCCTGTGAAGTCTCATATTGGGTTTCCTATTTTAAGTGAATTTATAAACAAAATAATCCATTTTCTTCTCCTCTTGTAAGTATCATTAGGTACAAATTTCAGTGAACTCCAATTGTCAGATTGCTTTCCAGAAATTCTCTCCTGTGAGGTAACCTCTTGCTTTTAGTAGAGATAATAATTACTTACTGTTTCTGTAGCCTGCATTTATTGAAAGCTTAGTATGTGCTAGACATTGTGCTAAACTTTATATATAACTCATCCCATTTAATTCTTACAGATCTCTACAGGCAGATGCTGCTATTATCTCAGTGTTATGGCTGAAGAAACAGGCTCAGAGAAGACAAGTTGTTGGCATGCCCAACATTACAAAGCTAGCAACAGGTAGTGGCAAGATTTGATTCCAGAGCTATGCACCTACAAGCCCAAATTCTTCATCATTGTAAAATTTGATTAAAGTCACATTTTACATTTTACATTCTTGGGCAAGACATATAAGCTTAATGTTCTAAAATCTCCTCTTTATGAAAAATAAGAATAGTAATACAACTGGCTCTCAGAATAACATAATGTACAGGTAAGAATTTGAAAAACACTAGAGAATATAGTAAGCACAAGATAAATGCTAACAGAAATTTTAATTCTACCCAACAATTTTCTTTGAGTAGAAATGCTAAACTCTGTATAAATATCTTTGGATGTTTCTTGAGATCCATGAAGCACCAGGTTGCAATAATGAGAGTGAACCTTTCTGGAAGGACCTCAACCTGATCACACACTGTTAAAATGCTACAGTTGTTGGTGGTTAATCTTACTTGGATTTGTCCTTTGGCTCCGACCCCACTCTCCATGTGAACTAGTGTCCAATTTCTATGGAGAGAGGAGTCTATAAGTGAAAGCTCTTATACTGTTTTTGTGATCCAAAATATTTATAAGACTCTGGTGTATAGAAATGGTAATGCCAGATGCCATTTCTGTATGATTGAAGTAACATGGGGAAAGAGACTCTCCTAAAAAATGTTTTTCTAAGAAAAAGTTAATAGTGTATGCACTTTTTCTCTAACTTTGCTATTCAGGTTGGCCACCTTAGATGGCATTCATTTTACACCACATCAAAGACTATCCTGAAGGCTTACATTGAAAAAGAAGCAGGCTTTACACTTAACCCTATCCTTCTAAAATTGTTTGATTTGGAATTTCAGGAAAATATGTTGGATTCAAGGCATATTTATTCTATATTTTTCCTTGGCATCTATGAAAAGTACCAAAAACTTTTTAAATGAGGAAGAACATTACAAGTTCAGAAAAGAGCTATAAAACAAACAAACATAGAAACCAAAAACCATGGGAGCATACTCACAAAATCTACCAATTTCTGTACAATGTTGGCCAAAATGAAGGCAAAAGCTATAAACATACATCTTAAAGTAAGCTAGAGGATTGCTAAAGATGTGTCCAGTGATATTTCACAGAAAATAAGAAGGAATAAAGGCATGGAGTCCACAAAAGACTTGGGGAATAGCCCTAAGAAAGTCAACATCAACACTACACAAATAGCATAGAAGAAACTGACACAGAGGCTGAGATATTTGACCTCAAAAAATCCATCTGGAGGTAACATGAGGAGAAGAAGAATAAAAAGAACAAAGACCAGATTTGTAGTTAAAGATGAATGCAACTGAGCAGAAATAAATCCAGAATGATCACTTCTAAAACCACAGTAAGCCAAGAGGCTCTGTTGAAACCCAAGATGACCTCAGACTAGTTCACCTGCTCGCCCCAAAAAGAAACATGCAATAACTTCAATAAACAATGTTGAGTTGATGAGGACTAGTGAGGGACCATTCCCGATCTGAAGCTGTCCTTGCCCCTGGCTCAGGCCATTGGTGTGTTCCACATTGTTATTAATCTAAGTGCTGGTAACATTAATTTCTTCCTTTAAGAATAGAAATAAACATAAAGAGTCTGACATGAGACCTTCAACCAGAAGCTACAAAAACGTTTTTAAATGAACAAAAGGACAAGCAAATAAGATAGTACACTAAGAAATAGAAGACCATTAATTAATGCTTAAAAGGATTATGAGCATATTCATAATCAAGGGTTTATAAATTCTCAAAGGGATTTGATAAGCAGCTGCAGTGATCAAGGACACACCATAAGGGGTGCCTGGGTGGCTCAATTGGTTAAGCAACCAATTCTTAATTTTAGCTCAGATCATGATCTCATGGTTTGTGAGTTCAAGCCCCTAATGTGGCTCTGTGCTGACAGTGTGGAGCCTTCTTGGGAGTTTCTCGCTCTCTCTTTCTCTCCCTCTCTCTGGCCCTCCCTGCTCATGTGTGCACATGCACACACTCTCTCTCTCTCTCTCAACAAAACAAAACAAACAAACAAAAAGCACCATAAAAACAAATGACCCTAGGTAAGAGTCACCAGAAGTAACAGATTGTATTATTAAAGTCTTCAGATATTGGAGCTATCAGATACAGAATATAAAACAGCTATGTACCAAGTATTTTTAAAAATAAAGATTGACCTTTTCTTTTAATGCACAAGGAACAAAAAAGTGATGATGAAAATTTGAAAAAGAACCAGGTAGGACATTTAGAGAATAGAAGCATTAATTAAATATTTAGTGGATGGATTAAATAGAAGACTAAGCACAGCTGAAAGGATTATGTGAAGAAATTATCAAGAATTAGGTAACTGTGAAAAAATCAAAATGAAAACAAAGTGAAACTAGGAGATGAAATAAGCAAAAGAGACATGAAAACACGGAAGTACAGAATAGGATTTTCTAGCACACATAGAATTCAAAATGTGGAGAGGAAAATAGAAAGAATGAAGGAGAGGTGATATTCAAGAGATATAGCTGAAAAATTCCCTGACTTGATGAGAGATGAGCAGCCTTAGATAAATCAAAATATATACCATACTGGGTAGACAAAAGAAAGATCTAGACATATTGTAGTGAAAAGGTATGTTATCAAAGATAAAAAGAAGATATTATAGTTATTCACTAAAAAAAATCCTAGCAAGGATAATAAATTAATAACAGATTTCTCAAAAGCAAAAATGAATTAGGAAAATTACAAAATAAAATCTTCAGTGTTTTGAGAGAAACTGCTACCAGCCCACAATCATGAACCCAGCAAATCTTTATGTCAAACAATGTGAAATAAGATTTTTTATATTAAAAATGTAAGTTCACCATTAGACTCTCACTGAAAAAATCAATATTGGGAAGAAAGAAAATGATGTCAGAAGGACTATCCAAGATACCAGAAGGAATGGTAATAAGTTAATAAGGATGGGAGTAATAAATATTTACAAAATAACCATTATTATTATATTTGTATGGTAAAGATAGAATTGAAATACTGGAAAACAATAGCATACAATTCAAGAGAAGGATGATCACAGTTAATGGGTAATATCTTTGCTTTCTTCAAAAGAAGAGGTTAACTGTGTCTATTAACTTCAGACCTTGCTAGGTTATTAAGTGCACATTGTACAAGTTCAAGCATGTCCATTAAAAGAACAAACTAGAAATGTATGCCTTCAAATCCAACCTAATGGGATGAAAAACAGAAACAAAACACATTCATTTAAAAAGGAGAATTTTTATTTATATTTATTTTTATGTATCTATTTTTTTTGAAAGAATTTTTCAAAGCATAGGAAAAACAAGTCAATAGCACAATATAAGATACTAAGACACATACTAATAAAATGAATAACCAAAACAAATAACATAAAATGAAATATTCCAAATAAAAGATAGATATTTTTAAGGATGAACTTTTAAAAATCTGGCTATGTTCTGTTCACAAGAGACACAATTAAAAAATAAAGATTCAAACATGTTGAGAGCATGGAAAATGATATGCCAAGTAAATAATTGCAACAAAAAATTCCATGTCTATTTTATCTTAGAAATATGGACTTTAATCCAAAAAGTATTACAAAGACATCTTTACATAGTGATAGAAGTTTCCAGTAATGAGAAAAATATACTAATTCTAGACATTAATACACCCATAAAATAACTCCAAAATATGTAAAGCAAAAATTTATTTAAACATGAGAAATTGACAAATCTAACCAAAAGTGAAAGACTTCTAAACATTTGTCTCCATTTAATGGCCAAGTATAAAAAATTAAATTATACCAATTCGGCATCCAGAAATTAGAGAATACACATCTGCTCAATTGCACATGGAGCAACAGCAGAAAGGTCGACCAAGTAACAAGCTGAAAGCAAATCCCAGCTAATGATAAGCAATAAGTATTATGCAAACTATATTACCTGCGATGTAATTAAGGGATTCAATAACACAAAAGTTAAATAAAGTAATCCATACTTTTAGAAATATAAAATACAATTCTAAAAAAACCCAAATTCTATATAGCTCATTTGCAAAGTAAGTAATCATAATGCAAATTTAAGATATTTAGAACTAAATAATAAAAAATACACATCCAATATTTGTCAAAACCCATGAGATCCATCCAAACTGGTAATAGAAAGAGATCTATAGTCTGAAATAATTATGTAATTATTTTAAAGAGCACAGATCCATTCTAACAAATTAGAGATATAATGGTAGACTAAATTTGAAGAAAGTAGTAGAGCAGAGAAAATTTTAAGAGCAAAATTCAATAAAAGACAAAATATAGTAAGTACAACAAAGATAAAATGTATACTTTAAAGACTGCTGACACAGACAAGTCTCAGCCAAAACTGAAAGGGGAAAGTGAGAAAAGACAAACAAATATAATGATTTTTTAAAATGGCGTAACTAAATAGTTTATGAAGATTAAAAAGAAAATAAAATGATACCATGAAGAATATTATGCTAAAAACTTTGGAAACTTACATAACATGAGCAATCTTAGAAGTATGTAAGTTATTAAAAATGTCTCAAGAAAAAACAGAACTATGTTTTTAATGTTTTTTGTTTTTATTTATTTATGAGAGATAGAGAGCATGAATAGGGGAGGGGCAGAGAGAGAGAGAGAGAGAGAGAGAGAGAGAATCTGAAGCAGGCTCCAGGCTCTGCGCTATTAGCACAAACCATGAGATCATGACATGAGCTGAAGCTGGACGCTTAACTGACTGAGCCACCCAGGCGCCCTGAAACAGAATTTTTGAATAATCCTATAATTAGTATAAAAAGTCAAGTAAAAATATAAAGATTTTCCTGAGAAGTAAATAGCAGACCCAGATGACTTTACAGTTGAGTCCTACCAAGATTTCAAGGAACGGATCATGCCGACCTTTCAGAAACTCACCAAGAGAAGAGAAAAAGAGGGAACACTTCTTGATTCAATCCTTAGACTAGTATTAATTTGATAGTTTCCAGGGCTACAATAAGGAAAATGAAGATGATTCAGAGAGGAGTTCTGGCCAATAACAGAAAATTTGGGATAATCCTAAACGTCAGACAGGAGGGGAAGCATGGGGTAGGAGGGGGTGATTGAGTACCTGCAACATAGACAAGGAATAAGAAAACCAGGAATCATTAGCATGTTCAGGGGAGATCACAATGACGAACAAGGGATTCTTATTAAGACAGAGTTAGTATACTACTTAGAAGATAGTTTTTGAAATATAATTAGTAATTTCAAGGGATGTAATTCAATTCTAAAAGGTTCTAGATATTAAGAACTTGATTCTGAGTTTTACAAAAATAAGTCGATATATCAAAAAGAAAAGTAGACCATGATTTATGAAGGAAAACCATCATAAATAAAGCAGAAAAATGAAAAATGATGGCAACCCAGAGGGGAAAAAAGAAAAAAAGATTTGGAAAACAGAATACTCAGATTGTTAAGCTATAAAAAGTGGGAATTCAAGAACAAGAGAAAATAGAGATAGAGCAGAGGCAATAATCACAGAAACAAAATAGGAACAAGCCATCACTAGATGAAAAAGCAGATGAATTGTTCAGATAAAAAGATCAACCTAAACAAGTGTGATGCACACACACACCACTGACACTCCTTTGTCTGAGAGGCAAAATTTGTCCTAGAATGTTTTCCAATAATATGTACCCAAGAATTCCAAGAATAAGTATTTCAGAATATATTTTATAAGAGAAACAAACTGGCTTTGGATTGCTTACATGCAAAATGAGAACACAAAAGAGCAAAAATATTTATTATCATCTTGAGAATGGGCTGTCATCCTAAAGCACTATCCCCACTAGTAGAGCATTGACCTGAGAAAGCAAAGAGGTGTTTTCATATATCAAAGGTTCAGAACATATGCATCTGATGAAATTTAAAAATAAAGTTGTGGAACATTATATATGATAAAATTCGGTTTAGGTAAGTGTATTCGATGTTTATGGTTTTTAGATATTAAAACTACAATTTCATATATAAATTATATTTTTTAAAGTACAATTTCATTTATAAATGCCCAAAGTTCTGTAAGAAAACTCACTAAAATATTAACAATACCTCTGAGGACATGAGTAGGAGTTAACTGGAAACATTTTTAATTTGATTTTAAAAAATTATAGAGTTGCCTGGGTGGCTCGATCTGCTGAGCGTCTGACTCTTGATTTTGGCTCAGGTCATGATCCCAAGGGTGTGGGACTGAGTCCCACATGAGTCTCCATACCAGGTGTGGAGCCTGGTTAAGGTTCTCTCTCTCTCTCTCTCTCTCTCTCTCTCTCTCTCTCTCTCTCTCCCCCCGCAACCCCTTCCACTTGTGCTCTATCTCGCTCTAAAACAAACAAAAAAAAAAGCATAAAACTATTTTATCACTGCCAAGCAACGATTCTCATGAATGTTTTCATCTGAGGATAGTCTGCTAATCCATGCTTGACTCCTGTTAAACATGTTCCTTCTTCTGGCACCTGACAGGGGATTTTGCTCTTAGAAACCTGACATTTTTAAATTCCTTTTTGTTTCCAAAATAAGCCCAAAGGGTACACATGTTTCTATTGCTTTCTAAAATGACTGCCAAATTTTGTGTGTCCCATGCTTAGTGATGCATACACAACATTTAGGTTTTTGTTGTTGTTTATAAGGCAAAAATGCCAATAAGTATCTTTTGGATCCTTTTGCTTATTAAGTTTCCTCCCTAAAATAGCAACAATCAAAACCCTCCAATTACACAAAGGTAAAAGCACATGGATTTTCTTGTAATTCCTCAAGTTGTAAAATCAGCAGAGATACTGCAAACATCATTGATCGTACATTAAAATCCAAGGATTTTGCTAAAAGCAATGAGCATCAACTCAGCATCGGTCTGGCAACATACCATTTCTAAGTTCAGTGCAGCTTTTTACCAGGGGCTCGTTCATCTATCACCTCCAAAGACAGAGAAAGAGGGGACGCTCATTTGTTACAACTGGCCTGCAATTTCTGAGGCAGATTCTGAGTCTCTTGAGTATTCAAATACAATCAATCCAAAGGTCTCTGATTACCAATAGGTTTGAGCACCCATTTGTGGCCCTGATGAGCCTGCCAGTTAGTTGGATCCCAAGTCAGAGAGAGAAGAGTTTTGAGGCTCAAGAATCCAAGCCAGTCTCAAAACTTCTCATGTGCATGGACAATGCTAAAGGTACTATGGGAAACACAGAAATGAATAAGTAAATAAATCTGCTTTCAAAGAAGGTAGAATTTTTAGGGGCATAAGATAAGAAGACATATGATGTATATATTCCATACTGCTATGTACAGTATAAAAAAGAATATAATCAGTGCTATTAAGAAAGTGAAGTGTAAAGACCAAGGAAGGGTAAAGGACAGACAGCTCACATCAAGGAGGAGATATCAAGGGGAAAATTGTGGGGGTGTGTATGGATGTGCGTGCATATGTGTATTTGCACATCTGTGGTATGACATGGAGGGTGGTATCTGAGCCAATTTATACACAATTTATTGAATTTGAGAAAATTATAAATAGAGAGAGGGAGACCTGTAGATTAAAGGAACAGCATCAATAAAACAATAATGTCAAGAAAGCTTGGAGATGAATTAGGGTGCAAAATACCTAATTCAGCCCAAAATAATTTGGCATGCATTTGATCAATCTACAAAGTTTGTTGAAGCAGGTAATCATGAAAACCTGAAGATTTCCCCTAAAATATACAGGTGTAGATTCATTCACCAACGTTGTAACCTAAAACCAAGTACTCTTCAAGTATGGACTCGTTGGTTGGAATTCCAACAGTATCATTCTCTTATAAAGCATTATCCAGAATATCCAGCCCCAATTTCTTTGAAGTGAGAGGTTAATTCATAGACCCTTGTGAAGCAAACCAATTGCATCCTAAGCAGGTTCTATGCCGTCAGTGCAGAGCCAGACTTGGGACTGGATCTCACAAATGAGATCATGACCTGAGCCGAAACCAAGAGATGGATGCTGAACTGATTGAGCCCCCCAGGTGCCCCTCAGTAACATTTTTAAATAGCAAGTACATTTGGGAACACAAACAACCAAACCTTGGACAGCATATACCTCAACAAAAGTTGCATGAACACACCAAATGTGAATTAACGTGGGAATGGAGATCTTGCGTTGGTCTGATGAGGCAGTTATGCAGAGAGGTCTGTGAAGAAAGCTTCTATTGCAGTCCAGAGGTATGAGATACATGGAGGGAAGCCGGAGAAACACTGAACTGGAAAATTGGGATTGTGCTGAAGGAAGCATTGAGAGTTCTGCTAAGGGGGCCCCTGGATGGCTCAGTTAGTTGAACGGCCTGGCCCCTCACATTGGCTCACATCGGCTCACATCATGATCCCAGGGTGTGGGGTTGAGCCTCGAGTTAGTGTGGAGCCTGCTTAAGATTCTCTCTTCCTCCCTCCGCCCCTACCCCACTCACTCTCTCTTCTCTCTCTCTCTCTCAAAAAAAAAAAAAGGAAAAAAGTTTAACCTAGCAATTGAGTAGAGTGAGAGAGAGTAGGCAGAGAATGGAGTAGGAGTGTGGATTGTGCAGGGAGTTTCTTCAACAATCTAGATTTAGGTCTGGAATAGCAAACTGGTTTCCAGGAAGCTAAATATGGCTGCCAGATATATTTTCTTTGGCTTACACTGTGTTTTCTAAAATTCAAAATTTAGCTGTCAATGTTTAGAAACTGGGAGACCATGACCATGGACAAGTCAATTAAAAACAGAAAACCTGGAAAACAATTCACTGGAGCTGAGTAGCAGCTGCCCTTCTGGCAAGAAGCTCTACAGTCCCCATCTCTTTCTGCTGTCCTGACACCAAGGCTGATTTGTCTTTATCTTGCCCACACCACTCACTCACATATGCACTCTCCCTAATCTTTGTACTTATAGAAGCAGGAAAGTATGTCCATTTGATACAATCAAAATACAGGATATGTAGGAGAGACAGGGAGAGTGGGGGTCAGACAGATTGGAAGCAAGGAATTCTGACCTGGGAAAATGGCTGAGGAACACATGTAATATTTCAAGTTGTGACACACGATGAGAATCCCAGGGAAAAGGGTAGAGAGGGAAACCAAGAGAGCAGAGGTTACAACTCAAGGAATGGCTCCATTTAGGTCACTGAAAGAGGAATTAGAAAAGGAATAATCAAGAAGACAGGACTAGAGTATTTCATAAAGGAGAGAGTCTGATTGCAGATAGCAAGTGTTACAAAGAGATTGAGAAAGACTGGATTTAATAAAAAGCCTTAGCACTGCTCTTTAGAAGGTGATCAATGACAAGAACATTTTATGTTTGAACGATGATATTTGAGCTGGACAGAAACTAGATCACAGAGGATGAACCAACAAGTAATTGTGTTAGGAGAAAGTGAAGATGGTGAAAGAGTTGCAATCCTTTTATGAGAAGATTGGTCAAGAGAAGGTTAAGAGGAGGAAGAAGATACAGTAACAGATTCCAGGGGAAATCAGCCAACAGAAGATTCAAATATAAAATGTATATGTATTCATGCATTAATGTGTATTTGTACATACATATAGCTGTAGATATACACACATATTTAAAACATGTGAAATTATGACTGAATCCCCCAAATCTAAGAGTGGAGACAAGTTATCTTGGAGTATGATTTTGTTATGAATAGGAAGCTACTAGAGTGGATCCTTAATTAGCTAAATATAATCTACTGTCCTACGTGTAAAGAAATAACAGGACCTTTCATCAGCTAACTGCAGCTGCCCCTGGCATGCAAAATTGTATGCTATTGTAGGTGAGTCAAGAAAACAGGAAAGAAAACACTGATCCCTCTCTTTAGACTGTAAAATTAGCGACTTAAGAACTCTGATGCATTGAGATTGTCCTTAATGGGACCCACTCACAGGGAAAGGACACAAAGGAGATTTCACACAAGTGAAGGAGTAGTCTCAACAGATGGTCTTTGTTAAATACTAGAACCCTGCTAGGCATGCAAAGAGGGGTTGCTCCCATGTGAAAATTAGAATAACTCCTTCTAATTCAGCCATCCCATTATGAAAAGGTTCTTGAGGACAAAAGACTAAGCAGGTGAATTAAAACTTAAAAGAATGGCCATCTTTCTTGGGTCAGTTTCTCTTGGCTGAATTAAATACCAAATGACCCAGACTGGCCTCTTTCCGAAAAATCCCAAGATATGGAAGCCTTGGGACCAGGAACAATATCAGTGCCTTAAACTCTGGAGAGTAGGATTTCATTAATGACATGTTGTGACACAAACAGAAGCACCAGTAACTCAACCTGCGCTGCCTAGTAACTTATCACATTCTCCATTTCTCTTTTTGGGAAGTTTGGAAGCACAATCAAGTAAAGCCCCAAGGTTCTCAGGGAATTTGGGAAGGAAGATAGAATAGGATCCATGAATGATAGTTTCCTCATGCTAAGTTGAGCAAATCAAATGATCACAAAATTAATTTCAATGTTGAAGACATATGACCTTCTTTTTACTTTTTATGTTGGTACAGCAAGCCCAACTAGTTAAATTCAGAATAAAGAGAGATGGCAAACATTTATAGGCCTGATGGAAGAAATCTGTGGGTAAGTACAAAAGATGTTAAATGTGGGAAAAACAAGGATTCACATCATTCAGTACCTTTTCTCAGAAACAAGGGTAGAGGGAAAGGGAGACGGACATCACTGGGGGAAAAAGAATTGAGGACATTCTTTTCAGATGGCTTCCATTTCAGTGAAGTAAGAGTCAAAATCACTCCGCATTGAAAATGAAGGAAGGGCAACTGGGGGGCTCAGTTGGTTGAGCGGTAGACTCTTGATTTCAGCTCAGGTAATGATCTCATGGTTCCTGAATTTGAGCCCCGAGTTGGTTTCTGTGCTGACTGTGGAGACTACTTGGGATTCTCTCTCTCTCTCTCTCTCTCTCTCTCTCTCTCTCTGCCCCTCTCTGACTGGTGCTCACATATTCTCTCTCTCAAATTAAATAAATAAACTTAAAAAAAAAAGAAAATGAGGGAGAAATCGAGGTTGGAAAGAGTGAAGATTTCACACAGGATGGGAAATCTAATAGGAAACTGTTAAGAGGTAGCTTTCTTCTAATGATACTTGATTTGAGGGGCACCTGGGTGGCTCAGTCAGTTAGGCATCTGACTTTGGCTCAGGTCATGATCTCAAAGTTCATGAGTTCAAGCCCTGCATCATGCTGTGTGCTGACAGCTCAGAGCCTGGAGTCTGCTTCAGATTCTGTGTCTCCCTCTCTCTCTGCCCCTCTCCCACTTGCACTCTGCCTCTCTCTCTCTCTCTCTCTCTCTCTCTCTCTCAAAAATAAATAAACATTATAAAAAAATAAAGACACTTAATTTTTGACATTTTTTGTAATTTTCTTATACTCTTTTTCTTATTACTCAGAGTCCAACCCTTTACCAGTAACACAGCTGGCAGAGAAATAATGAGCTTCTAGAGCAGTGTTTCTCAAAGCATGGTTCTTTCATGATTTGTGTAAAAATCTGTCAGGGAGTTTGTTTAAAAGGAAGATTCCTGGACCTTGCCCAGACCCATTTGACAGAATTTCTGGGATTCTGCATTTTACAAGTTTCCCAGGTGGTTCTTATGCAACAAGCCAGCATTTGTCTGAAGGCTGCTCTTTTAGAACCACTATCTTAGCTCATGTCTAGTCCAGCAAGTCTTATGCACGACTACTCACCCACATCCTGTTTTTAATCGGTGGTTCTGTCTGTAGTTTTAAAACTAAAATAAAAGAGTCACACAGTGTGGTGAGGAAACGGCAGCTCTATCTTCCAGCTAATTAGGATCAGTCTCATACCCATTACCATCTTCTATGTTTCACCTATTTATTTTTTAAAAATTTGCCTTTACATCATTTATGGTCAAGAATTGAAGGTTAAGTGTAATTACATAATTTTATAATATTAAACTGCGTTGCCTAGTCAATCAGTTTATCATTCTCCACTATTTAGTTGTGGTGGTGATGAGGTTTAAAGACATATTGACACATTAACTCAATTCTGGACATTTGGGGAGAGAGCAATTACAAAATTTCACCCTCCAAACAGTGTGAATTCTGTTCTTCTCGTTTCCTTTCTGGCGTTATGGGTTCATTAGCATTTGGAGATTTGGGTAATAAACAACTGTGACAAGAATGGAAGACAGTGTCTTCAAACACCCACTGAGACAGGAAGTGCGTAGCAAGCGATATCTTGTGGGCTTATCATTTTGAGCCATTTTGGACATCGGTACTGAATTTGTAATCTTACCTGAATGCTCTCAGGTCATAATCACCAAACTGACACTGTTGTGAAGAAAAGGAAAGCTTACTGCAAATCCAAGTGATTTGCTTAGAAGAACAATGTTGTAATTTCCTTTATGTACATATATATATATATATCTGACTGATTGATTGATGACAAAGAACATTTGTTTGAGAGAGAGAGAGAGAGAGAGAGTGCATGTGCAAGAGGAGAGAAGGGGCAGAGGGAGAGGAAGAGAGAGAATCCTAAGCAGGCTCTGCACTGCACATGAATCTCAAGGGCTCGATCTTAAGACTGTGAGATTATGATCTGAGCGGAAATCAGGGCAGATGCTTAACTGACTGAGCCACCCAGGCACCCCTCATATATCTTTTTTAATGTCTTAACTGTTTTAATGGCATAACTGAAGTGAAGTTCTTTGCACTACTTCCCTAAAGGGTTTATGTGCAAAAATAATCACATTTTTAACTCCAAATTGAGTTAGGTGGCCCTTGTATAGGCTCTTGAAATATATTATGTATCTTCTTTACTTTAGAATTTATCATACTATCATATGTGTCTTCTGACACAACTCTAAGTATTAAAATAGAGGCTTTTGGCATGCCTGGGTGGCTCAGTCAGTTAAGTGTCTGACTTTGCCTTGGCTCATGATCTCACCATCAGTGAGTTCAAGCCCCGCGTCGGGCTCTGTGCTGACAGCTTGGAGCCTGGAGCCTGCTTCAGATTCTGTGTCTCCCTCTCTGCCCCTCCCCAACTCATACTCTGTCCCTCTCAAAAATAAAATAAAAACATAAAAAAATTTTTTAATTAAAAAAAAGAAACAAGGGACTTTTATTTGTTTTCAGTTTCTAACAGAGTTCCCACTAATTAAAACTGGTCAATTATTCATTGACTTGTTGAGTGATTGAAGAAACAAATGAAAATTGAACATAAGTACTCTTTTGCGAATCAAAATTCTTGTCCCTTTAATAAATATTTCATTCATCCAGTAGCTACAGAATTACAAGAAGGAAAATGGCACATACCACCAAAGGTGAATTAAGTTGTGTACCTACGAAAGGCTAGTAGACAGTCGCACAAAAGATATCATAAAGTGACACTCTTTATCATGGAGAATTTAGTTAGTGATGGGTGTCCTCTCTGTTGTAGATTTAGAAACTTGATTCTGTCATCTGTATTGTTCCTTGTAATCAGTCTTTTCTCTGGTTGCTCTTAAGATTTTCTTATTGACCTAAGTGTTCCATGGTTCCACTATAATGTGTGGTGTGGGTGGATGCTATTTACCCTGCTCAAAATATAGTCTTTCTGACTCTCGTAATTCATGGGTTTTTTCAGTGATACTGTTAAATTCCCATTCATCGGCTTTTCAAACACAGCAACCCTCTCATTGCCTTTATTTCATTAGATGTATCCTCGATGTTTTCATTCTCTCCTCCCTCTCATTAACCTGGTTCTAATCTTTTCACTCTTTTTGTCTTTCTTTCTCTATGTGAACGTAATTTCCTACATCTTTGAGTTCACAAATTCTTCGGATCTATGTTGGGTGTGTTGCTCCACCCATCCGGAGAGTTTAAGTTCAATGACCATGTTTTTAGACGAAAAACGTGTTTAAATTTATTTAAATCTTCCCAGTTAATCCTGATTTTAAAAAATTCCACTATGCTTTCTATTCCTTCCTTTTATTCTCTTCAATCAACTTCCATGTACTTATTTTTAATAACCTTTATTTCTTGAACAGTTTCGGTTTTACAGAAAAATTCTGGAGATAGTTCAGAATTCCCCTATGCCCTGTACACAGTTTCCCGTATTACTGGCATCTTATGTTACTATAGTACATTTGTTATTGTTAATGAATCTATATGGATGCATACATCCATGATTCATACAATTACAGTGAGAGTGTCTTGTCCCATTCTGCATTCAATCCTGGGATCCTCCAATGTTTCAAACAAGTTTTTGTTAATTTGCATAAAGAGTTATTTTTTTGTGCTGTAAAATTCTATGAGTTTGGACAAATAAATAGTGTCAGGTATCCACAATCATAGTATCATGAAGAATAGTTTTATCATACTTGTCCTAGTCTGCTTGGGCTGACATAACAAAATTCCACAGATTGGATGGCTTAAACAAGAGTTGTCTCACAGTTCTGGATGCTGGGTCCAGATCTAGTCCACGATTAAGATTCCACAGAGTTTGGATTCTGGGGAGAGCTCTCTTCCTGGCTTGCAGATAGCTTCTTTGTCCTCAAATGGCCATTCCTACCCAGAAGGCTCTGCTCCTGAGCAGTCAGCCTCTAGAACTGTGAGAAAATAAATTTCTGTTGTTTAATTTCCTCCATCTGCAGTATTTTGTTTCAGTAAACCAAGTAGACTTAGACAACTATATAAAACTCACCAGTGCTCCATCTATTCAACTTTCTCCATATATACATCATTCCATCCTACCCTCAGACCTCTGGAAATCACTGACTTATTTGCCTCTTCCAGCATTTCATGTAAATGGAATCTTTAAGAGCCCTTTCAGATTAGCTTCTTTAACTTAGCAACATGCACTTAAGATTCATCAGGTCTTTTCCTATCTTGAGAGCTCATTTCTTTTTATACCTGAATAATATTCCATTATATGGATATACCACAGTTTATCCATTAACCTATCGAAGGACATTCAAGTGGCTTCCACCTTTTAGTGATATCAATAAAGCTGTTACAAACATCTGTGTGTGGGTTTTTGTGTGAACATAAGTTTTCAATCAGTTGGGTTCATACCTAGGAGCGCAATTGCTGAACCATACAGTAAAGCCATCTTTAGCTATGTAGGGGGAAAAAAAAGGTAAATTGTCCTCCAAAGTGACCATACTATTTTGCATTTCTACCAACAATGCAAGAGCATTTCTGTAGCACTACATCCTTGCTGTCAATTGGCCGTGGTCAGATTTTTGGATTTTAGTTATCCTAACAGCCATGTAGTAGTATCTCATTGTTGTTTTAATTTACAAATCCCAAATGACAAATGATACTGCATTCTTTTAATGCACTTACTTACCGTCCATGTATTGTCTTTGGAGACGTGTCTATTTAGATGTTTTGAACATGGTTTAATTAGGTTGTGTTCTTATTTTTGAATTTAAACTTTTTTTATATTTTGCATATATGTTCTCTTTTAATATGTTTTTTGCAAATATTTTCTCTCAGTCTATGCCTTTTATTTGGATTCTTTTAATAGTATCTATCTCAAAGCAGAAGTTTTTAATTTTAAGAAAATACAATATATTGACTTTTTCTTTCATGAATCATCCTTTTGTTGTATCTAAAAATTCATGACCAAACTCATGTTATCTTCCAGAAGTTTTATACTTTTATGTTTTATATATAGGTCTATAATCCATTTTAAGTTACTTTTGTGAAATGTGTGAGGGCTTGCATATGGATGTTCAATTGTTCCAGAACCATTTGTTGAAAACACCATCCTTTTTCCATTTAACTGCTTTTCCTCCTTTGTCAAAGATCAGTGGCCATATTGTTATAGACCTATTTCTGGGTACTCTATTCTGTTCTGTTGATTTATATGCTATTCTTTTGCCAATATCATGCTTCTTAATTATTGTAGACTTATAGAAAGTCAAGAAATTAAGTATTGTGATTCCTCCAACTTTCCCCTCCACCTCCTTCTCCTCCTTCTCATTCTTCTCCTTCTTCTTCACTTTGGCTATCCTAGGTCTTGCCTCTCCATAGGAACTTTAGAATCAGTTTGTCAAAGTCGACAAAATAGCTTACTGAAATCTCAATTGGGATTTCACTAAATCTATAAATTAAGTTAGGAAGAAGTCACATCGTAACACTATTAAGTCTTCCAACCCTTGAACACAGACTCTCTCTCCATTTATTTAGATTTTCTTGGACAGAATTTTTCACGTATAGCTACTGTACATATTTAGTCAGGTTCGTACTTAAGTATTTCATTTTGGGGATATTATTATAAACTTTGTTTGTTTGTTTTAATTTAAAACCCCAGTTGTTCATTGCTTGTATATAAGATATCAGTTGGCTTTTATGTAGTGATTTGTATTCTGTGAACCTGCTTTATTCACTTATTACTTCCAGAATTTTTGCTGTTGTTGATTCTTCCTGAATTTTCACATAGATAAATGTCATCTGCAAACAAAGACAGTTTGATTTCTTGTTCTCAGTTTGTATACCTTTTGTTTCCTTTCCTTGTCTTAGTACACTAGCTAAAACTTTTAGCAAGAGGTGACTAAAAGTGATGACAGGACATCCTGAATTTGTACTTGATCTTAGTGAGGAAGTAGCCAATTTCTCACCATTTTGATATTTGCATGTGTTCTTTATTAAGGGACTTATCCTCTATTCCTAAGAAATACAAGTCTTATATTCTTTCAAACTGCTTTCTTTTCTCAAATTATGATAATTCTGCTATTTGTGGTTTCTCCTGATTTTTGCTCATGGTTAATCATTTCCTTTTGTGCTTTGTAGTTTTGATTATGAGAATTTTATTTTGTTTTTCTGTGGAATTCCTGTCTTGTTCTCATAAAGATGTACCCACATAGAAGTGACAAATTTCATTATGTCAGTCACTGAATTCACTTAAATACACTTAAATTCCCTGAGAAGAATTTTAAAGGAAGTTACTAGTTCACGTTTAAAGTTTCCTGTCATTTTATGGACCTGGGGAACAAAGTTGGGACGTCAGTAATGGACCTGGATTCAGTTTCCTCTTCAGCATTTTTGGTTAGTTATACAATCCTGGCCAGATTCTTTAATTTCAGAGATCTTTAATCTTACTACTTCTCGATTAAAAATTGTTAACATTCTCCATTTATATTTACTCAAAGAAGTTTAGAGAAGACTCAATATATGATCAAGTTTGTAAACTCCTTGAATGATGTTGTGAACAGATCCTAAGGCACCTCCTTGATCCCCACCTCCCGATATTCATGCCCTGTGTAATCCCTGCTCCTTCAGCTTGGATGGATCCCATGACTTATGTCTAACGTAATATGGCACACTTGGTAGGATGTTACTCGTGCAGTTATGTCCTACTATATGGCAAAGATGATGTCACTCGTAAGGTTACATTGTATTATTTAAGGCTGCCTTGCTTGCAGTCTTTCTTTCCATTGCTGGCTTTTAGTGAGCAAGCTGCCATGAACCCTGTGGCACGAGGAAATGATTCTGACAGCAACCTGAGGCAGCTTAGTAGTGTTTCGTTCCCCAGTCAGACCTGCAGGTGAGAAGTCAATCCCGGATGACACCTTGATTGCAGCCTTATGAGTCCATGAGCAGACCCAAGTTAATACTTGCCCAGACACCAGACCCACACAAATTTTGAGCTAATAAATGCGTCTTAAACCTCTAAGTATATAATAATGTGTTAAACATCAGAAATCTCATACAAAGGGAAAGCCTCAATTAAGTAGGTAATGCTTTTTAAAACTGTCAAAAAAATAGGGATCAAGAGGTCATCCCAGATTTTTTAAAAAACTGCTTTTAAAATAATCATTTCATTTAATGTGGGTAGGTAAAGACATAGAGATAGAGAGATAGATGGGGGAGAGAGAAAGGGATAGACGAGACTTCTGACACTGAAGAATAGCATTCTTTATTTCAGAAAGGTATCAACATTTTTATTGCCCATATTCTGTAAGGAAATAGATATAAGGTACCAATAACCTTGTAATCTGAAGGGTTCAATATAATTGTTATGTATTATTTACTATACTTAAGTTGTATATATCCATAAATACTTATACTACATGATCAGTACATACAAACTATACCCAAGTTTGATGTCTTCAGTTCAAACTAGGATTTTTAATACTATTTGTACATGCAGCTAAGACTAAGATATAAAACCATTGCAAAATAGAAAGTGATTTTCAAAACTTAGAGTACCGACCTGTTTGACATGGTGGTGTTCCTTTAGCCACACGACAGAGTTATTCTCAATATTCTTCATTCAAATTTGGCTTATCAATGCCATGCTACAGAAATATATATTTTCATAACCAATTATCAATTAGTGAAATCCACCAATATCATACATCTGACAATTTTGGGATAAACAGAAAACAAAACACTTAACTTTTCAATTCTTTTCCCAGTAAATTGCATCAAAGTGAGTCATTTGTGCACCAAAAGATTAGAGAAATGAAGCCTTCTAAGCCCCACTGAGGTCAGATAGTCTGAAAAGTCATGCCGTGAGAAATTTACCCACATTTCCACTGAACAGCTAGTTTTCTTACAACTTGTGAACACAAGACATGAGATACCCTTCCTTCCTGTACTTTGGTTAAGAAGTGCTTTTCTTTTTTTCCAGAACATATCAAACTCTTGACTCTAATTTTTTTTTTAACCTCAGACTATAGTAAAACTTGCTCTGTCCCTTCCCTGCACCATTTTGGATTTGACGTTTACTGTAAGGAAGAAGTGTTATGCTATATTTAACACTTAAAGCCATAAGAAAACCAAAAAACCTATAATCTGCTTTCCCAGATGATCTGTGGAAGTTCTTGAAACACTGATCATGTTGTAGAAGGATTTAAAGTGATCTTTCCTCAAATAAATGAGATGATTTCTTTCCCCTGGATTTGGCAAAGTAGGATTAACAAAATACACTGCAGATGATAATTTTAATCTATGCTGGGAAATAAACAGTGCCAGCCAATCACAACTGGTTCACAAGCCCTTGCTGAAAATAAATGTATTGTTAACCATGCAGGTATTAATGTGCCTATCTATATTTGAAAACTAGCTTGTGGAGGCCAAGAGAAAGAGTCATTCTAAATGTGTTTGTTTCTTTTTTACCAAAGACAATGTTTATCCATGCAGAGTCTCTGAGGGTTGTGTTTTATGTATTCTCTGAAGGGTGGGAGTGGGGGAAGTTCTGTGGTGAGGACCACACAGAACCAGCAAAAGAGTAAACAATATCTCCAAAGACTGGGGATAGGCCAGAGCCGGAAAGAAATGGCTTTCGATTTCAGCCTCGCCATTGGCCATGGGAACTTCTCTGAATTCCTGCTCCTTATTTGTAGGCCTAACACCTATCTACCAGTGTTAGATCACATAGAAAGCATCTTAAAACTGCTAGGTATTCAGTAAATGGTACACAGAATTGTAACTGTTCCTGTGAAACACTACAAACTGCTTTTCATATGAATGATTCTTAAGCAGAGCCCACTGGATAATTCTGAGTTCAAATAATTAATGGAAAGCAGGTTCCAATTAGAAATATTTTTATATTTTATTTTTAACATTCGTTTATTACCTTACAGGCTTCCTTACTCTTCCCTTTTTTTTCCTCAAAATGACTCATTCTTTACTCAATTGATTTAAGTGTGGTTCCACTCAAAATCACCTATCAAACATCTCTGTTTCTCCCAAACACACACACACACACATGCACACACACACACACACACACACACACAGCTTTAAATCAGTAAGGACTATTTATTACACTGTCTACTCTAGAATATAGGTCATGAGCAGCTGTATCACCAGAACAGAGAAATCATGGACTTTAAATGGATACTGAATGAAAATGTGATTGAAAGGCTAGAAGTAATGTGATACTAACATGACCAACACTCAAAAGAGTGTTAAGCAGTGACTGTTTGGAATCTATAATATAAAGTGAAGAATAATGTGAAAAAAAAAATCTACAGGAGGAAGATCCTTTTCCCGGCTTTAATTTTTCAAATTTCAGACATTAGCTCAATAACAAAAATTACAAAGTTGTATGCAGTATCTTGGGAATTCTAGACTTGCCATCAATGTTTAGGCAGAACAATAGTTGAATTGGATAAGTGACATTCTCACCTATTTTGTTTAGTCTGCCTATAAAAAAGACCTTATCATAATCTTCCTCAGCACCCCATTAGACAACATGTTTCCACAGATCTCATGGAGCTAAACTCTAATATTAAATCATATGCTTCCTGCTTTATTGTTACTCTGTTTGTGAAAAATAGATGATGATCATCTTTATTTATAATCCTTCACAGATTTAAACAGAAACATTCAAAATTGCCTATTATTAAGCTTCCTTGCCGACTACTGATCTGAAACAAACATAAGGTTTCGTGACCTACCAATTAACCTATGGCAGGTATCCCAAATAATTATATTCTGTCACTCTTTTATGTACACTTGACTCTGAAAAGTTCTCAGTTTTTCACATAGATAATCTAGAAAATAAATACAACCCTTGCTTTCACAGGCAGCATTAGAATGAGCAGGAATGTGCATTAATTTGTTATACTATCTAATTTATTACTTAATCCCCCTACTTTTTGGTTACAAACAGAGGTTTTTCTGGTTATAAAATGATTTAAGAAGCAAAAATAATGATACAAAAATTTAAATAAACGTCACTATTGCCATGAAATGGGGTTTCAGTTTTGCAATCCATCCACCGTTTCCCACCAGGCTGGGTGGAGTCGGTCTAACCAAGGCTAGAGATATTTATGAAATAAGCTAATACAAAAGGGCAGGACAGCCCATCAGAAGCGACTCTCTTCCTCTTCCACTGCACGGTGAAGGCCGGGGATGAATTTTAAGAGCTGTTTCCGGACACTTCCCCTTCTGCTTTTCCGGGGCAGGGTCCCAAACATGTTTGAGAAGTTGCCCTCCCACAAGGGGGACATGGAACCACTACTGGCAGTACTAATGCTTCGGTTCTTCCTCGAAGAAGACCTCTTCAGAAAATCGTCCCCATCCTTGGGGACAAAGCACTCATCATCTGTGCTCGTCTGTCGACTGAAGGCTCCCCTGCTTGAGTCCTCAGACACACATGTCTGGTAGCCATCCTCGCTGTCCATCGTCATGGAGCTCAGGCAGCTGCTCTCGCTGGATAACCGATTCCGGTCCAGGAGGGCAGGGCTGGGCCCAGGCAGGGTTCCAAACAAAACTGATTCATCTATGTCCATGTTTTCCAAACTTGGGCAGTTACCTGAGTCACCTGGAATGCAGAAAAGAAAGTTTACTGTGAAATGGATATGGGCATCACTCCCTACAAGTAAATATACCAAAATTTCTCTTCAAAGGGTGCAAGACAGAAAGAGGAAAGGTGAATAATAGTTTTCACTGAGCTTCGCCTATATGAATAAGTGACTTATTCTGAGGCCATTTGATAAACCTTATAGTGATGTTTCCCAAACTATTGTTCATGGACTAGCTTCCATGCAAAAGTGTTCCATGGTCATAGGAATGGTAATGCTAACTGAAATAAATTTAAACAAGATTCTTCATATAAGAACAGTTCAACTCATTTGACAGTATGCCGGTGTGACTTGTCAATCTCCAGGAATATCATTTTTCTTTTTAAATTTTTTTAAATTTAATTTAGTTTTATTTTTGGGAGAGAGAGAGACAGAGCAAGAGCAGGGGAGGGCCAGAGAGAGAAGGAGACACAGAATCCGAAGCAGGCCTCAGGCTCTGAGCTGTCAGCACAGAGCCCACCATGGGGCTTAACTCAAAAGCTGGGAGGTCATGACCTGAGCCAAAGTTGGACGCTCAACTGACTGGGCTACTCAGGCAGCCTCAAGAGTATTATTTCTTAAACTGAAGTGACTCTGCAACATTTATTAAAATTCTCACAGAAATGGGGTTCTAAATAATATCTTTGGGGGAAAAAATAAAAAATATACTTGGGGAAATGCTGTCTTATGGAATTCCTCCATTTAGTTTCTCTGATTTTTAGCTACTGTATTTTTTAAATAATTATAAAATTATTGTAACATCATTTGAAATGTATGGGAAATAGTTATATAACCTGCACCTATAGGCTGATTATAGAGAATTCAAAATGTATTTAAGACAGAAAGAATACCTTCCAGCCTCAATATTCCCTCTTTCTTCCTAGACTACTTTAACACTTAAATGCTCTAGAATGCTATTGTGCCCAGAAAACATCCCTGTCCTGAAATAAGTAACAATTCATTTGTACAAGGTGAATTTGACCTGCTTAGCTGAATTTGTTCATCAACCATTCCCTGTATCTGGGCTCTCCAAACTCAACTTTTAATTGCACATCAACACCCATCCTGTCCATACCTCACTTGCTTATGTACTACTGAGTTGGTTGGTATGCTGCCTAAAGAAAGGGGATTATTTGTTATACCAGCCTGAGAATGACATAATTAGAAGGTGAATCTGCTTCAGGAAAAGTAATAGAAGAGACTTAATTTTTCCATCTGATCTGCAAGGTTCAATATGGTGAGCTCTACACTGACCAGTCATAATGCTTTCTTTTTCACTAATAAAATCTACTTTATATCTTCTGGCAATGGGTTGATGAAATCTTTTTGACTGGAAAGTCGTTGAGAATCTCATGCCTTGTATATTTATTCTAGGTCTAGAAAAAGTCAACTAAAGAATTCCTTCAATCTCCCAAAAGAATGTGTACAACAATGGCTTTTTGCAGAGTCCTTTACCTTAATCCTGAACGAAAGACCTCATCTATACCAAGCTATTCCTATAGAATCCCAGAACTGCCTGTACTTGTTAGACCAAACCCCATCTCCACTGAAGAATGCTCCAGAAGTGGAGGCACAGGTTTCCCAAACACCTTCAAGTCTACAGAAATCCAGCAGGTAGCCGGATTTTATATCTCTGTCCTGCTAGGAAACTTCAGACCTCACCCCCCCCCCAACTCTGTTAAAATGTTTTTAAATTAATATTTAAAGAGAAGTAACTTATATATAAGTTTCATTTGAAAAAAAAATTTCAACATAAACCTCTATGCCCTACGTTAGTGCCTAATTATCAATTAAAAGTATCTTTTTTCCTGTAAATAAGTTATTACTTGAAACAGACAGTCTAGGTGATAAATAAAGACTTTAGCTCAGTGTTACCTTAAGAAGATATAACCTATATTTCACACCCACATAGCTAGTGGTTTCAGTGAGTTATTTGCATGTGCGAGTTCATTCCTCGGGTGACAATAGTCACATAGCAGATGTCAGATCAACAAATTTTTAACTCAACCATTCCCTTCTGTATTTATACAATAGCAAGAGCCACACATTGAGTGTTAGAATGATCATTCCGATTCTGTCTTGGGTTTATGGGTCATGAAGAAGAGATTCTCTGCATTCATGTAACTTGTATAAGATGAATGAATGACAGGAGCTCTACGTAGTTTCTGAGAACTACACAACCACGGAGCCATAAACATTCTCTACTGCTCCTCTAACATCTCCATATGCCTCTTGCAAGTGTGTGCATGCACATGAGCATGTTCGTGTTTTTGTGTGTATATGTGTTATATGTACAGAGGAGGGGATGTGACTGTACTGACTCACCCTCCAAATACATAGGTCACTCCAAAAGTCATGCCAAAAAAAAAAACATAGACTAGTATTCTTGATCCATGCTAGACAACTGTTTCTTATAATGATGATAATCTTAAAACAACTTAGAGGCAGAAATACAAAAGAAGATGAAATGTTAGTGTGGTTTCTGAACAGGAAGTCACATTTACCATGAAGCAGACGCTGTTCCTGTAACTGCAGAGATCTGAACTCCACCCATTTTTTCTTCAAGGTTTGCTGATAAAAAAGAAAAAAAAGTGTTAATTATTGGGAATCACCAGTGAAGGTAGCAATTTACTTCTGGTGTTGAGATTTGTCATTAATTTTTTTCCTTTTCTTTCTAGCACTAATAAACCCTCTCATTCATTCAGAAGATTGTGTTCTATACAGAAGGGGGACACTGGAAATACCACTTTCTCAAGAAATAATCTAGTAGCACCAAGGAGTTGAAACAATGACATGGTTCCAATAGAAACAATGGACAATAGAAACAATGACATTTCTTTATTTTTATTTGTTTTAAATATTACAGAACCAGATTGTTTGAGTCTGTGTCCATTTACTAGCTGTTGAGGCAAGGTTTTACCATCTAGGTCCCCCATGCACAAGATGAAGGCATTAATAGAATCTAGACCCTGGGATTCTCATGAGAATTAAGTAAGTTAGTAGATGTAGAATGTTTGGAACAGTGATTACAACTTAGTAAATGGTCAATAAATACCATCATTCTATAAGCCTGAGGCATTAAAACAGTGTTTTCTGCTGCACACCTATTTATTTTTCATACTAAAAAGGGGAAGCCGGCCTGTCTCAAAGGCTTCCTTTGGAGGGCTAAACTTAGAACAGTGCTAATAAGCACCCTCACTTCTTAACTGCTTCCTTCCTCGGCTGCCCTGCACATGAGAGCAGTGTCCCAGGGTGGGAATGAAGTGGCTGGTGTCACAGTCAAGATTGCTCATGAGACCTGGCCTAACCCATAAAAGGGGCTGAGGTGAGGAAAAATCAAAGCCAGCCAGGCAGAAGCCATCTGACAAGGAAAGCTAGAGGCTCATTCTCCTTCACACCCTTTGGCCTTTATCCTACCCCTGCCCTTGCCTGTTCAGATCCCCACAGCAAACCCAGCAGGTAGGCACAGCTCAGATTTGCCTCTGAACACTTCATCGCAAAGGAAAGGCCACCTCGTTGGAAACAAGCACTGCTTGGTAAGAAACAGTCTAGAAAAGGTAGATGAAGGCTGAAAAAGCAGAGTGGAAAAAAAGTACATTTGGAAGGAGAAAGTCTAAGGAAAAGAAAATAAGACAATTACAAGAATGTCATCAAATGCTTAAAGGAAGAATACCTTTCCTCAGTTCAGGGATTGAAAAATCAGTGGGCGGGATTTTCCAAGCCCTGATAACAGTAACACTAAGTAACCATCAGTCCTTAGAGTTACCAATATGATACTCATGCACTAAATCAAAGCCATAAAATGCTTGGCTCAGTTGATGTCTTGTTTTTTCTGCACTATATGACAGTCAGTGTGTCTATGAGATTGCTGGGCTACCTGAGTTACTGCTCCTTTTATTTGTGCAAACTGTGGTCCTATGGAGGTCAGAGTTAAGGACCCACAGAGAACAGAAGTATCAAGGATCCAACACCTTCCTTCTCCTTACAGAGGTCTATCTTCTGCAAGAGCATAAAGTCCAGGAGAGGACCACAGAATAGGCTGACAATCAAAACTAAATACAGAGAGAAGAGGAAATGGTATTTTTGCACTTGTTATTCAGAAATACAAAGTCAGGCCTTGCCAAATGTTAATTTTTGTGAAAATGAAGGTTTTAAAATATGTAAACTGTTGACGTGGTCCAGTTATCTAGGCACGTCATCACTTAAACCAAGAAAACACCAGTGAAAAGAGCAGATGTGTGTCAAAGTGACTAAGAGTTTTTGGTCTCCACGGAAGCTTCCCCATTTTCCTTAGAATCTGTTTCTGCCTATTCTTAACATTATAGTTGTATATTTGGACAAAAGAGACCTCTTGCCATTAGAAGAAACTTAAAGCATGTGGGAGATCTAACCATACTGGGCCCTATTGCCTCACTGTACCTAGCTCAGGGCCTGGTATATAGGAGCTGCTTAGTAAATATTGGTTGAATGAATATACCAAAGAATGGCTTCCTGAAATCAAACTCAACTACCACAGATGGATATTTTGAGTTGGATGTATTTCCAGTGTTTTCAACATACATGAGACATACAGCTAGACATTTCCATCTTTACTACTTTTATAAAGTGTTCTCATAGATAATATGCTATTTAACTGTCCTAAGAAGTTCCAGATTAGAATAGTAAGGTGCAAGGTAGCAAAATACTTCCCAAAGGTTACGAACCCAGTAAAAAGCGGAGTTAGGTTAAAAAGTAGTTCCTCCAGCTAGCACAGTGGATGTGCTGTTTTCATGTTAAACATTTGAATCATAGGTCATGAGAAAGGGAATCCCTGAAAACATGGCTCAGAAGGGGCCACTCTTTCTAAAGAACAGCTTGTGGCCTCATGGAGTCTTTGAAAGATCAATGCATACTTACATGGGACCCACAATCTAAATGTCATTGTGGCAAGGGGAAGCCAACTTGCCCCTGGTTACATGTCAGATCCAGACACTTCTGGCTCATGAGGTGAACTGGAAATCTCATAATTTCAAGATTAGAAAAGAAATGCAAGAGGATAAGCAGGAATAAATGCAAAGATCTGCTGGACCTGGAGAAGCAGAAACAGGTAGCTAGGAATTTGGATCCTGTGGCAATATATAGTTTAAAGGCACTTATTGGGATGAGCACTGGGTGTTGTATGGAAGCCAATTTGACAATAAATTATATTTTAAAAAATAAATTAATTAATTAAAATAAAGAAATAAATAAAAACATGTATTTATCTGAGGAGAGGACGGAGACAATTTCCTGCTTGAGAAAAGAACCTTAGCTGAAGCTCCACTACCATGAAAATGAGGCTGAGAAAACCTGCTAATGGTGGCTATGACTCACGTAGAACTCGAGCCTACAGAGACAGGAGTACAAAAATGCAAACTCATGACCAGAGCCAAACAGCACACTAACCTTCTAGAAGGTATCTACGCTGCCAGACCTGGCTTGGGATTGGAAGTCTTGAAAGTGCAGGGTGGAGGAAATCCAAGTACAATATTGAGTGGAAGGGAGACCACCATACAAGGGAAGTGGTCAATATAAACTCCAAAAGGTATGCAAGACTACAAAATTGATAATCAGTACATGGATTCCCTCCAAACAAAATGAAAACGAACAGTGTCCAAAGAAGACTTTAAAACAAGAATATCTATAATCTTCTGAGAAAGCACAAGATCAGAACAAGAAATCTGAAACAAAGAAGTAAAACAGGAATGGATAGACACGAAAAAGAATGATCTGAAAATTAAAAATCAATTAATCCTGAGGTGCCTGGGTGGCTCAGTCGGTTAAGTGTCTGACTTTGGCTCAGGTCATGATCTCCCAATTCATGAATTTGAGGCCCGCATTGGGCTCTGTGCTGACAGCTCAGAGCCTGGAACCTGCTTGGGATTCTGTGTCTCCCTCTCTCTCCGCCCCTCCCCTGCTCACACTCTCTCTCTCTCTCTCTCTAAGATAAATAAACATTTAAAAAATTTTTTTAAAGAATAAATTAATCCTTAAAACTGGATGAAAAGAACTCATTCTATACAGAATAAATATATTACTGAAGAACTCAATAAGAACCTAACAAAACAGATAAAGTGATACAAAATATGAGTGGTTAGGAAGCAAGGAAAATAAACCAAAGACTCTACAATATATCCAACATGAATTCCAAAAGATAATTCAGCGAATGAATGATGAAGAAGGTGTATTCAAAGAGATCAAGTTGATAGTTTTCCAAAACTGAAGAAATTCATAAGTCTTTAGATTGAAAAGATATTGCAATTTTTAAGCAATATCAATTTAGAAATGAATCCAGACCTAATCACATTTCAGTGAAACTTTAGATCAATAAAGACAAAGGAACATCTTAAAAGTCACCAGAAAGACAAAAGATTGCCACATATTGAAATACTGGTTTTTGAAAAGACTCAAAAATAGAAAATCCTCTGGAGAGAATTACCATGAAAAAAAAGAAGGCATAAAAAGTAGTACACATAAAAATGGGGATGTAATCTTTCTTGTGAAGAAAATTAAAATATAAGAATATAATTTTTATTATCCACTTCATGCAATAAATTTGAAAATTTGAAAAATTTATTAATAAGAACATTAATTCATTAAAACTGGCTCCAACAAAACAAAACAAACAAAACAGAAATCCTGAGAAGTCTTATAATTAATAAAGAAACTGAAACAGAGTTTAGAGGTATTCTCACCAGAAAAGAACCTTAAGCCCAGATGATTCAGATAGTTACAAGAATTCTACCAGAGAAGAAAAAGAGGAAGAGTCTTCCCAGCTCATGCTAAGAGTCCAGTAAACATGATACCAAAACTAAAGAAAGATAGTTTGAGAAAAGAAAACTGCAGGCCATTTTACCTATAAATGAAGCTACCTTCAAAAGTCCTAAAGAAAATATTAGCAAATCAAATCTACAATTATATAAAAAATGATTATAAATTATGACAGGGTTGGATTATTCTAGAAATGCAAGAGTGGTTTTACATTAATCTTTAAATGTTATTTGCCTTATTGACAAATTTTTTAAAATAAATAAACAAGAATAACACATGCAGAAAAAAAGTGTTGGATAAAATTTAATACACAGGCACTATGAAAACTACCAATAAATTTAGTATGGAAGAGAACATCCCAAATTGGAAAGTATATTCATAGAGAAAGCTCATTTCTAATAGGAACAAGTGAGAACTTCCTTTAAAATCAAGAACAAAACAAAAATGCCTACTATTATAGTTTCTATTCATCACTATATTATAGGCTGTAGCCAGTGATGTGAAGTAAGAAAGAGAACCTGTATGTTATTCTTAACAGTTACTACCTTCACAGAAAACCAAAATAATCTACAGATAATTTGCTTAAATTATATAGTTTAGCAATAGTTTGAACTATATAGTTTGAATAACAGCACCAAAATTGATTTTACGTATCTATACATTGACCTCAATCAAAATGTTTATTTTTTATAAAGAAACTATAATACAAACAAAAATCATTCATAGAAAGGAATGCATCTAGTGAAAGACATATAGGATCCACTTGCATAAAATTATGAGACTTTATTGAAAGAGATAAAGAAAATAGTTAAAAATGGTAAGATTATGAAAACTTTTCCTCTAAGATCAGGAAGAAGACAAGATGTCCACTCTCACCACTTTGATTCAACATAGTGGAAGTCCTAGCCACAATAATCAGACATGAAAAAGAAATAAAAGGAATTCAAACTGGTTAAGGAAGAAGTAAAATTGTCACTATGTGCAGGTGATATGACACTATATATAGAAAACCCTAATGATTCCACCAAAAAACTATTAGAACTAATAAGTAAACTCAGTAAAGTTGCAGGATACAAAATTAAAATACCAAAACCTATTGCATTTCCATACACTAATAATGAAGTAGCCAATTATAATTGCATCAGAAAGAACAAAATATCTAGGAATAAATTTAACCAAGTAGGTGAAAGACTTATACCCTGAGAAATATAAGACATTAATGAAGGAAACTGAAGACAACACAAACAAATGGAAATATATTCAATGTCCATGGTTTGGAAGAATTAATATCACTAAAATGTCCATACTACCCAAAGTAATCTAAAGAGTCAATACAATCCCTATCAAAATACAAACAGCATTTTTAAGTTTATTTATTTGTTTTGAGAGAGAGAGAGAAAGTGTGAGTCGAGGAGGGGCATAGAGAGAAGGAGAGAGAATCCGAAGTAGGCTCAACACTGTCAGCACAAAGCCTGATGGAGGGCTCAAACCCAGGCACCATGAGATCATGACTTAAGCCAAAGTCAGATGCCCAACAAACTGAGCCACCCAGGCGCCCCACAAATAGCATTTTTTAAACAACTAGAATAATCCTAAAATTTGTATGAAACCACAAAAGAACCCAAATAGCCAAAACAATCTTAAAAATGAACACTAGAACTTGAGGTATGTCAGTCTCTGATTTCCAGATAAACCACAAAGCCAGAGTAATCAAAACATTACACCGGCCCAAAAATAGATACATAGATCAATGGAATAGGATAGAGAGTCCAGAAATAAACCCACACTTATATGGTTAATCAATCTATGACAAAGGAGTTGATAATATACAATGCATAAAAGATAGTCTTTTCAGTAATTGGGAAAACTGGACAGCTACATGCAAAAGAATGAAATGGGACCACTTTCTTACACCATACAAAAAATAAACTCAAAATGGATTAAAGACCTAAATATGAGACATGAAGCCATAAAACCCCTAAAAAAAACATATGTAGTAATCTCTTGAACATTGGTTTTAAAAACATATTATTGGATATGTCTCCTCAGGCAAGGGAAACAAAAGCAAAAATAAATTACGGGGCTACAGCAAAATTAAAAGCTTTTGCACAGCAAAGGAAATGATCAATGAAGCAAAAAGGTAACTGACTGAGAGAAGATATTTGCAAATGATATATGCAACAAGGGGTGAATATTCAAAATATAAAAAGAATTTCCATAATTCAACACTAAAAACCCTGAATAATCCCATTAAAAATGGGCAGAGGACCTAAATAGACATTTTTCCAAAGAAGACATACAGGTGACATGAAAAAAAACAGTCAACATCACTCATCATCAGGGAAATGTAAATCAAAACCATAATGAGATATCACCTACACCTGTCAGAGTGGCTAATATCAAAAGTACAAGAAATAACAAGTGCTGGGGAATATGTGGAGACAAAAAAACCTTCATGCACTATTGGTGGGAATGCAAATAGGTGCAGCCACTGTGAAAAAGGTATGGAGTTTCCTCAAAAACTTAAAAATAGAGGGGCGCCGCTATTTGGTTGGTTAAATGCCCCACTCCTGATTTCAGCTCAAACTATAACCTCACGGTTTGTGAGGTCGAGCCACAAGTGGGGCTCTGTGCTAACAGCTTGGAGCTTGCTTGGGATTCTCTCTCTCCCCCTCTCTCTGCCCCTCCCATACTCGCGTGTACCCGCTCTCTCTCTCTAAAAATAAATAAACTTAAAAAAAATAGCCAAGATGTATAGGCAGCCTAAGCGTCCATCAATAGAGGAATGGATAAAGATGATATACATAAACAATGGAATATTGCTCATCCACAAAAAAGAATAAAATCTTGCTATTTGTGACAGCATAGATGGACCTAGAGGATTTTATGCTAAGTGGAATAAAGACAGAGAAAGACAAACAGAACAGAATTTCAAATTTTTTTCCAAAAAAATCCCACAATCAAACAAACAAAAACAGAAACAGATTCATAAATACAGAGAACTGGTGGTTGACAGAGGGGCGGGGAGTGGGGGATGGGCAAAAAAATGGTAGATCATCTATCACTAAGACACTCAATACCGTACAAATGTCAAGTATTTTAAAATTGAGCTATCTACATAAAATGTGGTATCAATCAAAATTCTAAAATTTATTTATAGAACTTGACAATCTGATTCTAAAATTTGATGATCAAAGAACCAGGAATAACCTGGAAGCTTTGCTCAACGAAATACCAATATTTAAGGTAAAATAACTGAGTTTGAGATAAACAATGGATCAAACCATGGAGCCTATAAGAAAAGCTGTGCACATATGAAACGTGCTTGAAAATAGAGGCTTCACTGCAGTTCCATTGAGGGGAAAAGAAGGACTATAAAATAAACAGTACTGAGAGAACTTGAGTGTTCACATGGAAATAGAGAAAATTAGAATCCCAACTCAAACCACATATAAAACTTAACTTTGGATGAATTCAGGATTTAAGTGTAAAAAAGGAAAACTTTAAAATGGTTAGAAGAAAATATAGAAAGTGCAGATTACCTACAAAGGATACAAAATAGGAGATTTTTCATAAACAAAACTATGAAAGGCACAATACATTTAAAGCACCAAGGAGACAGAACACCAGCTAATAACGCAGCCACCTAGCAAAACTGTCCTTCAGCATCAGCAGTGGAAGGTTTTCTTGACAAAGAAAGACCTGCTTACCCTGGCTAAAAGGAAGTCCTGTAGCAGAAGAGAAAATAAACCCAGAGGGAAGGAACAGAAGGCAACTAATACGTCAATTAAACGTATTAGTGTATTTGTTCACTACCAGCTATTTACAACAGAAACCTGTAGGTTTTCTTTCTAAAAACTGATAAAATTCTCCAAAGGAAAGCAATAGTAAGAAAGATGGGGTCTTAAATGGACATTAAAATATGTTAAGTTTCTCATGATGTTCTCTGGGAGAGGAGGGGATGGGTATATTGAAAAAGTCATACGTCGTTTAAAGAAACAGGTAAGTATGAATATTAAAGCTTCAAGAGAAAACACTGAAGAAGCAGAAATTGCTTAGAAACATGAAATGTTTTTTTCTTTTGCAGGAGAATACTTTATTCCATGAAATATAGACCTATTTGATCAGTCATACTTTAACACCACCAGTTTATTTTGTACATTTCTTTCCTTTTTCTAGAAAAGCCTAAGAAGCCAGGTTTATTTAACAATAATTTTAAAAAAAAAGATGCTCAAGAATACTCTCTTTTACAAAAATAAGTTGTTTTGACAGTTTTAAAACCTAAATAGGGGAGCCTGGGTGGCTCAGTCAGTTAAGGATCTGACTCTTGATTTCGGCTCAGCTCATGATCTCATGATTCATGGGATCCAGCCCCGCATCAGGCTCCATGCTGGGCCTCGGGCCTGCTTGGGATTCTTCTCTCTCTCTCTCTCTCTCTCTCTCTCTTTCCTTTCCTCCTCCCCTCCCCACTCACACACACCTACATATACTCTCTCTCTAAAAATAAATAAACATAAATAAATTAAAATTAAAAGATCATATTTATTATAGCAAGAAAACTTGGTGCATTAAATAAACATAATAAAAGATATATAAAAGTGTGTGAAGAAAATTTTTTTTCACATTTTTTTTTATTTTTGAGAGAGAGAGACACAGAGTGTGAGGGGGGGGGAGGGTCAGAGAGAGAGGAAGACACAGAATCCAAAGCAGGCTCCAGGCTCTAAGCTGTCAGCACAGAGCCTGACATGGGGCTCGAACCCAGGAACTGTGAGATCATGACCTGAGCTGAAGTCGGCTGCTTAACCAACTGAGCCACCCAGGCACCCCAGAAATTTTTAAGAAATTTTACAAATTAACTCAAAATATAGCAAGAAGTAAGTACAATAACAAGAGTATAAAACCAGTGTTGACACAGAAGGAAACAGCTTATTGATGAATTAGATCGGGGGAGAGGGGGAAGAATACAAGACAAAATAGAAACATAGTAACTCTACCCTCAGGGGTTCAATAATTAAAAAGGGGCACCTGGGTGGCTCAGTTGGTTAAGTGTCAGACTATGGTTCAGCTCATGATCTCTCGGTTTGTAAGTTTGAGCCCTGCATTGGGACTGGATCCTCTGTCCCCCACTCTGTCCCTCCCCCAACTTGCATGCACACGTGCACTCTCTCTCTCTCTCTCTCTCTCTCTCTCTCTCAAAAATGAATAAACATTTAAAAAGAAAAGAAGTACATACTTCATAAAGAAAATTATAAACACCAGCTATTGCTAAACACAGTCCAAGCAAGCAACCCGCCTGCAGTAAGCCATGTGTTCTCTGCTTAGACTGACCACCTCGCTGCCATGCAGGGGAGATCTGTGGGATAAAGAGATTATTGTGATCTGCAGGACCATGACTCAAAGGCCCATGGGCGAGGGCTGTACTTCGTGGCCTGGCAGAACCTCACCCGTCTAGCAAACTGAGATTTTCAAGACCCCCGAAAAGCCATCACAGGGAATTTTCTCTAAATCTCCTGCCGCGTGCACAATCTCCTGTAAACTTAAATTTTTTTTTTCACTTCAGAGTTGATTGTGTGTTTGCCAGTGAAAGTAGATTCAAGGACGGCCACAGGAGCAGAGGGAGATGATTTCTGTAGGAAGAATGAAGCTGAACGGAAAGACACAGAAGAGGACAGTGGAAAAACACAACTTCCAGGACCCCCAGTCCCCCACCCCCCACACAGGTAGCACATGGCAAAATGAAGAAAAGACTAGCAACTCCTACTTTGTTTCTTCCCCAAACAAAATGTAAATCAAGAGAGATCACAGGTGCATTAATGAAAAGTTCTTCAAGTGATGTGCCTTCCTGTTGCCTTTCTGAGTCTCATAGAAACACAGAAGGAGGAAGGAAGACAGTGATTTGCACTGGCTTGTGGAATTTAATATTCCTGTAAAGGTAATTGTGTGGCTCTTGATAATTCAGCAGTTTAGACTCATCATGACATTTCATCTTCAAGGGCTATTTCAATTCCTCAAATAGATTTTTATTCTACCACTCACACATTCAAGGATGAAAAATGTGCCTCACTGTATTAAATTAAATTACCTTTAAAACTTGTAGCTTTGCTTCAAGCTCCGTTCTTTTGAGAATCATTGTTCCATTAAGAGTCTCTATCCTGTTTTAAGAGAAATGTGGGGGAGGAGAACAGCATAAGAGATTCTTTCAAACAAGTACCATCCTTGTGGAGTATGCTACTTTGAGCACAGACTATACCTTAAAGAGCAACATAAATGTTATTATTTTCATGGCACTTCAAGTATCTGCACCTAGGCTGAATCTTCTGACAATATTCAGAGAAAGAAAATGGAACAAAAGCAAAAGAAGAAAAAAAAAATCCCCTAGAGAGGGAGGTTGAAAGAAAAGATACTGTTTAATTTGTAACCTGTAGCTCACTTTATAGATGCCACCATATGTCAATGATTCTTGTTCTCTACTGGAATCTATTCTCATGGTCTCTGACTGAATCGCCTATTTTATTCGGCGGATATTTACTGGGCATTTACTATGTGCCAGACTTTAGACACTGTGCTAAGCATGAGGGGTCCAGCAATGAAAGCAACATGCAATAGGGATTTTCATACAGTGGAATCAACATGCTCTTTCTTGGAAAAAGAAAAAAAAATCCTTTCTTCCCTGGGATTCTAGGAACCTTTACCCTGTAAATTGCCTTAATTTTGCAGCTAGAACAAACACAACCGAAACCACTATGAGATAATAACCTTCATATGACTCTCTCATCTCAGAACCTTTTAAGTTTATAAACTTTAATCCCAGCATTATCAGTTTAATGGTGTTCTTTTCTCCCTATACCAAATGCTTTTCTAAAAATAAAAGGACGTGTACTATCCTGAGTGATTTGTTTTGCGGGCTTATGTTGAGGCCTTTATTTTGACTACTAAGTCAGCAGTCTGAATAGGGTAACAAATTTCATGTGTTGGTGACACGCCTAAGCATTTTTAAAGTATTTGGTTCAAATTACTTCTGACAAATAAGCTGTGACTATTATTAAGACTCAGGAAATCTTTCAAGTCATGGGAAAATAATGGCATTAAATATGGAGACCAATTTTCCTCTATTTCTAATAGCAACATTCCCAAGATAACGAGATGATAATGAAAGCCAAGATGTTGTCTGCTTTCCCGTTAGGGTGATCTTGTCTCTGGGCAGAATGAGGATACCTGTGAATCTATTTCAGTGGGACCCTTAATGCTGATCTGAGCTGAACAAGCAACAGATGTCTATGTGCAAAACCACAGGAATACATTGGTCACTCTCTTCAGTATTTATACAGATGTCTCATTTATCTGCCGTCTGGATTTCCATTTGTCTTTGCCCACTACTTCTTAATTATATACCTGCTTTCTATCCACTTTACCCATTTGGAACATAGCTTTCTGATTCTAACTGCCACCATTTTCCCTTGGATTCTACATGGCTCCAACCGTATAGATTCAAGTTTCTCTGGAGTAAAGAGCCCCCCATCCTTTACCCTGAACTCATAGGATCCACAGAGTTGGACTAAGTCCTCTACCATCAGGACTCCCACACACAGTCAGAACATCTTTGAAGTTTTAGACCAGAATAACTGAAGAGCATCCAGTGGATTTTCTATTGGCAGCTCGCAATGAGCAGCTGTGGGGTAGCTCAAGAGAATAGATCGTGGCATCCAGAGCAGATGGTCAAATCCTAGCCCAGTCACTTACTGTATCATTGATCTTAAGTCCACCTAACTTAAGCTTTCGGCACTTTATCTATAAATAGAAATAAAACTAACGTCACAAGTTGGCTGTGAAGAAGGAATGAGATAATGTACGTACACCCCACTTTAGTCAGAATAAATGCTAAACTACTTAGCCTGACATTTCTTATGCTCTCCCTAATCTACCAAACACCCATCACACTGATTGTTTCTCTATGTCTTGGACATGCCAAGACCCTTTTGAAAATTCACAGACCTCTCTCCTTGCCTGAAAGCCTCTCATCATCCCTTCTTTTTCTTTATGTCTCAGCCCAGAATTCCCCTCCTCAGACAAGACCCTTTAAACTATGGTAGAGTCCTCTTGCTCAGTATTCTATCCCATTCCTTATTTTACTTTTTTAATAGCAATAACCAAAAATTGAAATCTCAAAATTACTTATTTTGGAGGCTTTCCTGGCCCATCTCCTTCCATAGATAATAAAGCAGTACAAGCGTCGTTGTCTTTGTCTCTCCTAAGCCTATCACAAAGCTGGAAACATAGCATTTGCTCAATAAATATCATTTGAATGACTGAGCAAATTCCATCTTTTAACTAATTACTGAAGTCTTATTAGGCTCTAAGGATGGTATGTTAGAAAAGTCAGTCAAATCTCTAGTTGGGGAGAACACTGCCCATGAGGAAGTCTGGACTATTCGTAGGTGTGAGTGTGTGTCGCAGGGCAGGGAGAGTTGAGCAGAGTTTTCTTCCTTCTAAATGGAACACTAGAAGCGAAAAACAATTGGCTTGTGGTATAAAAGTAAAAAACCCAGCCCTTCTGACCTTTTATTTGTTCTAACCACAAGATTATATCAGCCATGGAATCTGGACTAGTTCCTTTCTGTCCAAAGGGAATGTGTGCCAATTTAGTTGAATTGGACATAAAAAAATAAATTTTCTAAATGCTATCCCACCCATACAGACGTTTGGGCTATTGATGTCCTTTGATGTCCTCTGACTTGAGATGTCGACAGTATGTTTAAGTTTGAGGAAACCTTGAGAAACAAAAGGGACTGATAATAAACGTCTATACCAGATCCCAAAGTCTTGGTGCACTGCCTCCCTTTTTGTGATCCTGAACAAAAAGCCTATTCATTCACTCAACAGGCATTATGTGAGACCATAACATTTCCGAAGCCCCAGGGGAAGCAGATGGATAGTTACGTTAACAAGTTTCCTGAAGATCTGATCAGGTCAACGACTTGTTTGTGGGTAAAGCCTTCTGTGCTCACACCATTGATATTTGCAAGGACATCACCTGGGAGATGCCAAGAAAATTGAGTGTTAATATATTTGCTTAAAGAATCCCTCCTGACATGTAAACAAAGCAAAACAAGCAAGCCTCAAGTATAAAAGAGCGAAAGAAATGCAAAGCAGCAATCACATCCTGACCTTCGGTTATCATGAAGTTTCTTTGCTTGCTATTTAAATCATTCCCAGTAGGAGCAAAGTTATAAATTACCAGTTTGCAGGCCAGCGTAGTGTGCTGGGCTGTCCTCCTGGATTTTGCAAATCAGAGTGCACATCTCAGAGGAGCACGCGTTCTGGTTCTGGAGCCTGTAAGTCTGTCAAAATTCAAGCGATACATAATTACTATTCAAAAAACTCAAAATCTATGTGTCAAAACATAAAAGGGTGTTGATTACCTTAAGCAGGGTAACAGGTAAGTACAAAGAACAATTGGAAAGGCTTTCTTGAATAAAAACTGAATCAAAGAGACCAGTCTTGAGATTCTAGGATGCTACCTGTAGCCAACCCTTTTCATTAAAAAAAAATCCAGCTTGAGACTAAAAATGGGATAAGACTGGCTCAATATTACATATCTAGTAAGAAAAATTAGGTTTCTTATTTCCCAATGGGATAAAACAATAGTAGCCAAAAAGCAAAGAGAAAAATCTCTGTGTGGTTCTCCTCAGCTAAAGCGCTCATTACAAGAGCATATGGAACAGTACACATCCAGGAAGGGACACGTGCCAACAATAATTATTTTAAAGCAGAGCTCTGCAAATAATGACAATCTGCCCTGTATTTTTTCAAAAGTGCTATAATTGACGTGATTACCTTCTTGTCTAAGTGCTCTCTGGTATGCCTGCCCTGAATACTCACCGGTTCGTTAGTCATTCAACTAAATAAGAAAAAGTTATGCTTCGTCTCTTGCCTCAGTTTGTCAAAAGCAGCTCGGTTTTGTTTTTATTTTGGTTTCAAATTGGAACAAGAACACTCCATAAGTATTGCTCGATAGCGTGGCCCTGTGACCTATAACAAACATATCTTTCTTTTTCACACATTTAAGTTATGAAGCCTAGATCCATTCAGAATCAAAATCAGTATCTGAGTTGAGTAATCTGATTCCTAAAGGTAATCCATATTTACACGACTGCTTCTCTGTGGAGAAATTAATACCTGATGTTCATTCCTTCCTATTTTACAGACATACAGGCTTCAGAACCAGAAGTCAGTCGTGGGCAAGCAACTCCTAGAAACTTGATTTTGTTAACATCTAAGGAATCTCTGTTCGCTCTGCAAGGCATTTAGAATCCCTGTATCATAAAGGCACAAGGGACCTTTAAAGATCATTTACTACACTTCCCCTCTATGTCAGATCCCTTCAATAGCTTTTCTGCCATGAAGTCTTCTTGCTACAGCCTGGACCCTTTCAGGAATGGAAAGGTGATCTAGTCCATGCGGTACATGAACCAAGATTCTAACAGTCACTCCTCTGGGAAAACACTGTTATAACAATTCTTATTAGCAGTGAGAAGCTGCCCTCCAGGTCCAGTGATCGAAGTGAGTACAATGAAGGGGGAACGCTGATTTACACAGCTGGCATATATGCGTGCAACCAGCGTAAAATTCATGGGTTGGGGACACGGAAGAAAAGCCAGAAGCCCCAAAGTTCTGATAGAAATAGTCAAATATTTCCCTTTCTCTCTCTCTCTCTCTCTCTCTCTCTTTCTCCCTCTCTCTCACCTAGTCTTCTAGTTCCCATTTTTAGAAGCCAATGACAGAACAATCCCTTGCATTTCTCAGAGATAGGAAAGTCACATTGCCCACTCTCGTGCCCAGTGACCTTTATTCTAACACCTGCCATTGTTTGATCTACTGGTACCAGGCACGTTACTAAGGACTTTATATGATGTATTCTTTCATTTCAAACTCCTAAGAATCCCACAAGGCAGCACTGAAAGAACATGAACCTGGTGTGTATGAATCTAACATTTGTGTTGCTTTCAAACTGTGTGACTCTCACTAGCAGTATAAAACTAGCACCACCTTTGGATGGAAATCCAAAGGGGAGGTGTACTTATTTCTTTTCCAACGTGCCCTTCACTTGGTAGACCAGAACCCAAACACACGTTAACGAAGGGTGCACAATACGGATACATGAGGCTCTATCTGGCCTTCAGAAAGTTCCCAGAGTATTTCCCCTATTTGATGACTACTGCGAATCTTAGGACTGCTAAAGAATAGTTATGGTGTCGGGGCGCTTGGGTGGCTCAGTGGGTTAAGCATCCGACTTCCACTCAGGACATGATCTCCCGGTTCGTGGGCGCTGTGCTGACAGCTCAGAGCCTGGAGCCTGCTTTGGATTCTGTGTCTACCTCTCTCTCTGTCCCTCCCCTGCTCTCTCTCTCTCTCTATCAAAAATAAATAAACATTAAAAAAAAGAATAGATGATGGTGTGGAGGTGCAATGGAAAGCATACACCAAAAGGGAATTGGCAGAAAACTGGGTCCCTGCTTTACTAGAACACACTGCAGTTCAGAAGTGAAATCATTAGCTGATGTGAATCTACAGAGGTTCTAGGTGCTATAGCCTCCTGTCCACTAATGATAGCTTTGACTCGTGCTCCATGTGAAGTCAGCATCCGTGGTACGGGGGAGAAACATGGCGAAATGATGGCATATCTCATAGAAGTTTAAAAAAAATCCTCATTCGTTACATTAAATAGGATAAGTGAGTAGTCATTGATCCTGTTTCCAGTAGCAACTGCTCCATACCCTGTGGATAATTCTCATTTAAAAAGCAGTACAAAAGGCAGTGTGCTACAGCAGAGAGAGAGTGTGTTGCTTATGAATGCGGAGTAAGAGAGAGTACTGTGCTTCTAAAACCTGAGAGAAGATTTATAGATTTTACCAAATTTAAAAGTATAATAGTTCAGAAAGTAGAAAGTATCTTTCTTCCTCCTACAGCCTTCTCCCTGTTCATTGTAGCTAGAGTTCCATTTGGTTTCTTTATTCAGAAAGCATGTTTTACTTATTAGCAGTTTCCTGTTCCTAATCTTCAAATACATAGCAACTTTCCAATTTGGGGGTTGATATTCAGTCACTAAAGTTTTCTGAAAGCAGCACCAAAGTTAAGATCTCAAAGCCTATGTGCACTATAAGAATACAATTATGCAAAAGAATATGATTATCTAAAAGAAATGCCAAAGTGTGATGGAGAAAAAAACCAATAATAAGCTATTACTATTGCACTTAATTGGACTGGACTTCATTTGACCTAACTCACCATCTTTACGAATATGGCCATGAAAAAGCAGACAGAAAATAAGAAATGAAGAAATGAAATTCTTAAGCTACTAGAAACCAAAGTCTCTATGGGGTGCTTGGGTGGCTCGGTCAGTTAAGTGTCCGACTGTGACTCAGGTCATGATCTCATGGTTCATGAGTTTGAGCCCTGCTTGGGGCTCTGCGCTGACAGCTCAGAGCCTGCAGCCTGCTTCAGATTCTGTGTCTCCCTCTCTCTCTGCTCCTTCCCTGCTCATGCTCTGTCTTTCTCTCTCAAAAAAATAGATGAACATTAAACATTTTTAAAAAAGGAATAGAAACTTATAAAGACTGTTAGACACTTCCCAGAGCATGAGACAATATGCAAGTAGAACCAAATGTTCTAAAATGTTTCAAATAAGTATAAGGTGTTGTCATTAAGAAAAAAAGTCCAATCTTCTTTGTCATATCCAAGATGAAATCTTTAGTATTTCAAAATGTAACAGGAGTTCCACATGAATACAAGCAGTCTCATATACACAAATATACACACTTTCAGTTATTTCTTGAATACCAGAGTATAGATTTAAAATCTGATACACAAGGGGCGCCTGGGTGGCTCAGTCACTTAAACATCCGACTTTGGCTCAGGTCATGATCTCATGGTTGGTGAGTTCGAGCCCCGCATCGGGCTATGTGCTGACAGCTCAGAGCCTGGAGCCTGCTTCAGATTCTGTGTTTCCCTCTCTCTGCCCCACCCTCCCTCACACTCTGTCTCTATCAAAAATGAATAAAAATGTAAAAAAAATTAAAAAATAATAAAAATAAAATCTGATATACAGTATAAAAATGCTTATGCAAAACACATCTTAAATGCAAATATATAAAATGCTCACCTGTAAAGAGTATTTCACTTTCCTATTTAGAAGATCTGGCTGAAACCAAGTATTTCTGATAAGTCTCAGACTTAAAGAAAATTGAAGCAACTAAGTACAAGGAGATGAGTATGTCTCAGGTGTTTTATTTTGTCTGCTTCAATGTTTTCTTTCTTTGAGGGCACCCAGCACACTGAAAATCTACCCCAAACCACCGCACACTGGATAAAAGTCACAGATAAAAGTCATGGAGCCCATGATTCTCTAATCCTGACTTCACTCTTTCTTTGCAAAATATCATACTATCAATGCCAAGTTCTTCATTAAAAGTCTGGAAAATTGAAAACTGCCCACCTGAATTTCAAATCCAAATGTTCCATTATCTTGCTTTTCCACGCTAACAAGCTTTCTGTAACAAAAATTAAAAATATGCATGAAGACCAAAGTATCACATTTGGCACATACTTATCATTAAATAATTGTCACAATTATGAATAGCAGACATTCATGTAAACGGTAGTATATACGACTGTGTGTGTGTGTGTGTGTGGGTGTGTGTGGGTGTTGTCCACAGTCTGAAGAGCTGTGCTCCTGAATGCCCTGGTGAGAGACCAAAAAATACAAAAATCTTTTTACCTTTGAGACCAGGAGAAGTCACCTAAAGAACTTGATCTCGTCAAAGCAAGCTGAAAAAATATAATAAGCACACAGTTATCTTAGGGTCCTTCACACACATCTATAAAGTGTTGTAAATCACAAAGCACTTTGTTCTTTATCACCTTCTTTGGCCCAGCTCTGAGAAATTGTTACGTAAAGGTAGCAAATTCCATTCTCTAGTGGTAGCAAAGGGGAGCTGGGAAAGGGAACTGGGAGCATTAAAAGGCTAAATGAGGCTCAGATAATAACACACCGTGGCCAAAAGTGTTCGTGTAATGTGGCAAAACTCCAAAGCTTCCAAAAAGAATGTCATATCTAATCTCTATTTAAAATAGCCTCTGAAAGATTACCCATAGCAATTTATAATCATAAGAAAACAACACCCACAGAGTGGCATATAAAACTCAAATACTTGATAGTTTTATGAGATACTGATGAAATGACTGTATTTATTATCATAGTTCAACATGTTACTGTTTTTAGCAGGATAAAATCATCTCTAAAGAACCAACTCATATACAGAAGCACAATTCAGGTGAAATCAGGGACTCAAAACCTCAATTCTGTTTGTGATTGATTTTTACAGGAGGTTTGGAAGAGTGCAGTGAGATCTGCAGCCAAGAGAGGAAGGGAACCTCCAAATAGGTATAAACAGTATGAATACTATCACCTTACTCCTCTGCGTGTTTTGGAAAAAGATCATATAAACATAAACTTCTGGGATGTTTTCTACCCTTGTAAACAGGAAAAGTAAGCAAAAGGCAGCATCTTGTTTTTTCAGGTGATTGCTATTTTTTTCTGTGTTTTTGTTTTATTTGTTTAGGAATTAACAAATGGTAATCAGCCCTTCCTCAAATGTTGGTCCAGTGGCCCAAAATGTAAACTGCTTAGGACTAGCTAACCCAAGAGTGTTCCACTGTCAGCCTGACATGCTTGTCATCTATCAGTGAATACATAAAAATGTCAGGGGCCGCCTGGGTGACTCAGCCGGTTAAGCATCTGACTCTTGGTTTTGGCTCAGGTCCTGATCTCGCGGGTTGTGAGTTCAAGCCCCACATTGGGCTGTGTGCTGACATTGCAGAGCCTGCTTGGGATTCTCATGCTCTCCCTCTCTCTCTGCCCCTATCCTGCTCATGCTCTCTCTGTCTCTGTCTCTCTCTGTCTCTCTCAAAATAAATAAATAAACTTAAAAAAAAGTCAGGAGATCAACGCACAGTCCAAACAAATAGAGGATGACAATCAGAAGGAGAAAAAAACATAAAATTAATGCACAAACAAAACCCTCATTAGGGCATTTGTTAGGACAGAAGCCTACATGACTGTTAATGAATCTCAATTTATCAAGTACCAAATGCCAGCATTCTCACAAACTTTCTGGAATGCCTCAGTGTTCAGAATCCAGCTACTGATTGATCAGTTAAACTAATGTGATGAAGAGATAATCTGCTCTCGTCCCTTTGATGCAAATTAATTACATTTTGTAATTCCTTGTCTTTTCAGTTCCACACCTCAAATCATTTATATCATCCTGAAGACAGCAATTGGAAGGCTCAGACCCAAAAAGAGTCTCTAGATTTGCCAAAAAGTATTTATTTTCAACTTGTAAGGACTAACTGCAGAAGGCGCACACAACAATTTGCATGGTTTATTTCATCCTAATTTGTCCTACTTACCACAAACACAGGCAGGGACCACTCAACTATGCAGTGGGGCTGCCTTCTTATGGGGGAGAGCAAGAAACTTGACATTCCAAGTATTTTCATATCACCAGTATACTGTACTCACATTGTCTCAATCTACCTTCATTATTTGTATCTCCCTGGCTTTTATCCTTGTTTCCAATTGCAAACTACTCAGGTAGGTCATATCTGTTTATGTTATCTGTTACCATATCTAGGGCTTATATTTAAAAATACTACCCTTGCTATCAATATTCATCATATTATTCACATAATCTTATGTGCAGAGACCATATGTGTATTTATATAGAGTGTGTGCTGGGTCAAATACCTCACTTCTGTACAGAATTATCTTTATCCTTAGGGCCATCTGGGGAAGGTACTTGTTTTACTTTCTATCCCAGTGCCTAGTGCAGTTTCTGGAATAGAGGGTAAACTTCGAAATAGCTAAACAGACAAACAGAAGTAACCTACTAGACACCAGTATAAGTAAGTAGTGATGAAAGATCAAGTTCAGGAGAAGTGCGTTAAAATATTCTTCAACTTTGCCTTTCATCACTTTTTAAATATTTGCAGGAAAAAACTCAAGGGCAATCATTAAAAATATTAAATTAAATTTAAAAAATCCCAAACATGCGGCAACATCAAAATGAAAAACAAAAAGAGAACAAAAACAATCTCAATCCCAAAACAGCAAGAACCATAGAGAAAGGACTAATAGAAAACAAAGGAAGTTCTAATACCTTAATATGTAACTACCAGCTGAATAAATGGTGGCAAACATTAATGAATTATTAAAATTTCCAGCCTTTCCTCAGCCATTTTAAATGCTCTTTTGCCAGGCAAATAATCATAGCATTGATGGGAACCTTAAGATTTCATCTGGTCCACCTGTACCCTCCCTTCTAAATTAAATAAATCATTCTAGATGAATTCAAATATAAAATATTTTTAGTCCACAAGACAAATCCAAGGACTCTACACAGAAAGCAGTTTCCCCGCCTCTCTCCTGCTAACCTTTCCATCTAGCTAATTGCCTAGTTGAAAATATTTGCCTAGCACATGGTGAGAAGCATAGCAGAGACCCAATTCCTGTGGACTGACTGATTTGGGTTACCAGTGACACACACGAAAAATCAGACTAAGTCAAATTATAAATCAGTTTCTACTCCGGATTAGCGATGAACCTCTCTTAGGCACCTAATATTTAAATAAAAAATAATTTAAATAAATTAGGCACCATCAAATTCCCTGACACGTGCCACATCTTGACACAGAGCCTCCTTGCATTTGATCTGGGCTGTCAGACTCAGGCGATGTGGAAAGGAATGTTCCCAGGGTTCAGCCGGGCTCCTGCACCCAGCGATCTGCCTAAGTGGGAAGAAGTATGCCTCGGGCCTTACCAAAAGCATCACATTTTGAAAAATGTTTGGCCTACAGCTCTTTTCCCTAGAGTGATCGGTCCTGTTCTAGGATCTAACCTAGGGCATCGGTGCTCCCGAATGCCCTCCCAGCCAGAGCCTTTTCTGGGGGTTGCAGCGGTGACACCAAAACGTATGAATAAGAAACTGGTGTGTGATGAACGGCATATGCTGGCAACAGCTGTCTTTTATTACACATTATCTAATATGAGAACTCTAGGTTTGGCAATTTGGCACGCCTGCAAACTACACATTCAATTACGACCGCTGATTAGAAAAAGCTCCTTAACCCCTTGTTAGCCACTAATATAAAGATGCCTGGGGTTGAGTTTATGATTCCTCTCCTTTTGATTTTAGTCAGAGAACTTAAAAGATCGGGTATTAATATTCAAAACGAATTTTTTTGGCTACGTAGTGGTTTACAATGTCCCTCTTTAGTGGGAAGCCAACACTAAATATTTCAGCTGCCAATTTACAAAAGATCTGGGTAATCTGTGGCTCAGCCAGAGAGCCAGAGGACCCACAGGAGCTCAGAGTTCAATACTGTAGCCTCTTCTGCTGCTAAGTAACAGATTGTTACTTCCTGGTCCCCACTGAGTGTATGCATTTCCGGAAAGTATTGGGGGTGGGGAGAGGATATATATTAACGTGTTTCTTTTGTTTCTATTGTTTGTTTCAAAAGCCCAAATTCCGTGCCTTGTTCTCTTTCCAGTCCCTGCTGCACTCTCCCTAATTCTTCCACGAACACAGGTTTTTTTTCTGTTTCCCTTTTAACCCAGGAACCTTGGGTTAGCAGGGCTCCACAGACTATTCTAAGATACAGCAAAATAATGGAGCCCTATGCAATTTCCTAACTCTAAGTGCCCTTAAGAAACCCAAATAAATGTCACAGCTTCCCAAGAAAGTCTCATTGTGGACTCATGAGCTTCCTTCCCAAGAAAAACCGTGGGCTATTGACTCTGAGCATGCCACATTATGGATTAGAGAACACTTTTCAAATTCTTTTGTAGTGAAATTAACACAGTTTTCTACCTAAAAGTATTCATGGAATGATCAAGATACCTTGTTGCAGTTAGAAACTTGGGAGTTGGGGGTCACAGATGGGTGAACAGCCAGAAATCATGTGAAAGCTCTTGAAGAGCAGAACCCACCCAGAAGTAGACACATTACAGAGCTTAGCACAAAATTCCGCATCAGAACTTCTGGGGAAATCACCTTTTCAGAAGTTGTCTATTTAGTAATAAGTCAATAACCTAGAGAACATCAGGCAAAGACTGCCTGTGCAATCAGTGAGGCACATGCCAGTTTCTAACCTGTTTGTCAGGTCCCTGGTTCTCAAACTGCCTACTACCCTTGAGGGAGTGGCCCAGAAGTACAATCACTACTCCTTTGGCATCACCACATTTATAAAGCCTACCCTTTTTAACTCCTGTCTCCTCCCCACACTGTTTTCCTATGCAGGGATTTTTTTTCCCCAAAAAATATGTTCTGAAGTAGAAGCTGTACTGAGGTGTCTGTCACCTCCTACAAACACAGGTATTGAAATAATAAGTACACACGGAAATCTATTTTTAAGCAATTCCAAGTGTAAACACCCAAATGCTTCCAAAGATTAATCTGAAACGACAGGCTCACCAGATACAGCTTTGCAGAAACCAAAGCCAACAATAACGAGAAGTATGAACTGTTGACGTCAGCCCTGAAAGGGTTGAAAATAACAGTGGGCAGAGAAACACCTGCTCATGTGATTGCCTTACAGGGATCTTGTTGCCTGCGATTCAGTCAGTGCCAAATGGGTGATTTTTCTCTAAAAAACCACTTAAAGGTAATGAACATCCATTTGTAAAATTCTGAAGTGTCGGGATCAACTTGCATCAAGTCTCATGGATGATAACTGTACAGAATCATATATATCATGTAGAAGAGGTTTTGTTTTGCTTTCTTTTGTCTGTAAAATCCTCACAACAGGAAGAAAAAGCTGTTTGAATAGGAGTTTACTATGGGAAAGAATAGGAGAAAAGGGAGAAGACAGGACCTAAAAAGATGAGAACATCAGATAGATCCGTGGGTGTGGGAAAATGGGCATTTGTGTGTATATATGGTATACACCTCTGCACAAGGCATGTGTTTCGTGTGCCTAAGTCCCTCACCTTATCACCTTCCAGTAACCTCCTACTGACTGCCTTCCTTTTAGTCGATGCTATCTTCACTCGGGCTTAAAACCAGATGCAACTCCTCCATCTTCACTGCCTTTCACAGCCAAGTCTCTGGGTCTCCTCTCCACTCTGTCCATTTTCTCTTTCTCCAGCTACTACAAAAGTTGGTCCCTCACCCTTAGTCCCTACTCACTTACAGACACTCCATGTTTCTAGCGTGAGGTTCCTAAAACCCTCTACTGCTCAAACATGCCCAGTGGCTACCTGTGTTGGTCAAACTACTGCTTCCTTGGGGGAAGTGTTTAGTAAAGCTGCCCACCGCTTCTCGGCCTTTCGGCTAAGATCAAGTGCAAAGCAGCCCAGCACCTAGGTCTCCACTCCCCTTCCACAGACACTTATTAGGTCCTCCAGACATAATAATGTGCTGTTACCTCAACGTGCCCTAAAGGCCAGAGATCTGTGCCTTGGCATTAATTATTCCCTTGCTCTGGAATACCCTTCAAAACTGGAACATCCTATCCTTCAAGGTTATATTGAAAGTCATGTCCTTGAATTAGAGCATTTATGTTGCATAATGCCTATTTCTTCTGCCTACTGAATTGTTAACCCTAAAAGGCCAGGAAATGTGTTCTTCTCATCTCTGTACCTTCTACACACTGCTCTATATCTGCAACCTGAATAAAGATCTTGGTACTTCCCACAGCTGCTTTATTTTCAGACAGGCAGTTAATTGATAGAAATATTCATCATTTGATTAAACTTAATATCATAAAAGCACTTTTGCATTAAAAAAGATCAAAAATACCAACCATGGCAAATTATGTCCTTATCTTCCCTGTGAAAAATAACAAGGAATCAGCTATATACATTACTGAGAAAAGATCATGACTCTCCCACTATGCTCTAACTCTCTAATCCTGAAATTAGAAGGCTTTAGAGGAGCACATGATATACATGGAGGATTTAAGGGCAAAAATTCATGCTTTAGAGCAATTCCAATTCTAAATTCAGATATGTACTTGGAGCATGATAGCAAGTTCTATAACTAAAACCTGAAGAGGTGTTAAAATTATTTTAAAATTGGTTAAAAAATTATTAAAAAAATTGGAAATTGTAGAATCAAAGAAACTAAAACTAAATCAGCTGGACATGAGTTTTTCTAAGTGAGTTTTCATGTCTAAGGAAATCCTTTACAATAAAAATAAAAATGATAACATAACGTTTGAGCACCAACTTCATGTCAGGCGCTGTGTTAGGCACTGCACATTTTCTTCACTTACGCCAAAGAAGAGCTCCTGAGGGTGGTTCTATTATTATCTCCATTACAGAAAAAAGAAAATTAAGTCTTAGAGAGGCAAGTGACTTGCCCAGGGTCCCACCAGCCAGTAAATAGCTGAGGTGGTATTCAATCTGCCATTCAATTATCTAATAAAAGCCTTAACTCCCAATAGCAGTAGGTATGTACCTGTGCCCCAGCACTGAAAATAATTTAGTCAACAAAATCTGTCCTGAAGAAAAAGTACTCTTGTTCCATTGTAAATGACTATCATGGAGTGAAGCTGGGAGGGAAAGAATCAATGGGACACATATAGGGGGTAAAGATCAATAATTGTCGAACTGGCCATGTCTACATACACTAATCTAAGTTTGATGCACTTAACGATTTTCATTTTACCTGAACACCTCTTCAAATGAGAAAGACAATCTTCTTTTAAGTTTTGCCTTGAAAACAATATTTTATTATGTTCTTAAATCTTTTGGACTAGTCCATGAGCTCCCTGAGCTCATTGACTCCATCCTCACCCATACTCTTAGGGACTAAGTCCAAGCCTCTAAAATAGAAGTTCAGGGGTGCCTTGGTGGCTCAGTCAGTTAAGTGTCCGACTTCGGCTCAGGTCATGATCACACGGTTCGTGGGTATGAGTCCCGGGTCGGGCTCTTGTGCTGAGAGCTCGGAGCCTGGAGCCTGCTTCGGATTCTGTGTCTCCCTCTCTCTCTGCCCCTCCCCCACTTGTGCTCGGCCAGCCTCTCCCTGTCTCTCAAAAATAAATAATAAAATGTAATTTTTTTAATAAATAAAATAAAATACAAGTTCAGTGCAAAGTCAGATAAACATATCACTCTGCTTCCAAGAGAACAGGAAAACTCTGAAAGTACAAAATAGTAACCATACCTGCTTTCTCCCCCGAGGCAAAGTAGCCACAGTGTCTGCCAGCATTTGAATCCTTCTATTATCATCCATTCGGAAGCTGCCTGTGAGTGTGGAGTAAGAGCTGTAAGGTAGACCAGTACAATAGTCCACCAAATTGCCATTGCTATTCTGTTGCAGAAGTCTTTGTAAAGACATTGTGAATAAAGATTACTCCCGCTAGCACATGGTTGAGTGGCCTTGCAGGATGGGGGAAGCTAAAAGTATAACCCTCTGACAAGTAATCAAAAGTAGCAAAGCAGAAAGAGCCCATGTGACCTCTGTGGTTTTAGGTACTTGTTACACAAACCCTATCTTGCAGTTCACTCCCATTTCTCAACGCTTTTTTTTTTTCTTTAAGCCCCTGGGAGAAACTACACTTAGTTTTACCATTAAAAAAATCAACTTAGTTTTTTTCTCTTTCAAAAAGCCAGAACTCTTACGCTTTTATGAACTGTGGCAAGTTGCGTTCAAAAAACCATCTGCCTTTATTTTAAAAGGAGGAAAGAACATTTTCCCCCAGTTCTGCCATTTGTTACCCACCCATTCTCCTACTTAATACGGGCAGTGCAAAGTCAAAGTCAAGATAGGCAGACATTCAGTTCTTGTAGATATAAGCAAGAATTACAGGGTCCAGTCATAATGTTCTCGTACAAAGTCCTTGTAATGTACTTTCCCCAAAGTACACCCTAGCTCATTAATGTTCATCAAAAAGACATTATATCTGCCACTGGGGTAACCATTCAGCATTCTTCTGGTTGCCCTTCTACTACTTTGTCCTTACTACAATTATCCATCATCTTACAGGAACAGTGGGAGGAGAAGACCAGCACATTTAGAGTTCAAAGTTGACCCTATCTTAGACTGGACTTTGCTGCAGCATCAGCATGTGGTCCTGGGGGAGTCATGGAAAGGACAGGAAGTTATCAGGCAAACCAAGGTGGCACAAGAACATTTCCTGTTGGTCCTGGCATGCACATGGGCCAAGGACACCATCATGAAGTACTCAAGATCACAGATACTTTTTTCGGTCGGGGTTTGAGACCTGTAGTTTTGAGAGAACTGGTTTCAGAGGAGGAGCAGGGGATGTAAGCAGAGAAAAGAACCAAAACAAAAACCAAAAAAGAGAAGTTTCACATACTATAAAACGTCAACTGTGATTTTCAAAATAATTTGGAAGGTCAAGAGTAGAATGTAAAGGAGTTAGAAAGTTTTGCCCTGAGATGGAAGTCAAGGTGAATTCAGCCCAAGCAGAAGCTGCCAAATATAAACGGTAAAATCTTCTGAGTGGACAGTGCTTCAAGAGATGGGGCTACTTCAGAAATATAAAAAACCCGGTGACAGTATGATTCATTACAAGGGGAATTGCATCATGACATGAACAAAACGATGTTTCTAAAAACATAAAAATATCTAAATCAGGGATTACAAATGCATTTGCCTTTAGGGTCCAGTTGAGTAAAATAATATAACATAAATGAGTAAAACAAAAGAGAGTGGTAGGGACTTTGACAACTAAACAATGTGTCAGTTATGAAGACATTTATGGTGTGTGTGTGTGTGTGTGTGTGTGTGAGAGAGAGAGAGAGAGACAGAGAGAGAGAGAGAGAGAGAGAAATTTTAAAACATCTCCAAGCTATGAGGTACATGACTTAAATCAACACATTAATTGAGGACAGCAGTGCACCTGTCCCCTTGGAATTTTATAAAGTTAGGTAAATATTTTCATATTTCAAAATGCCAAATGCAAATTATACATTTGCCGGATATAAGGCCATATAGCAAAATGACAGCCAAGTGTGATAGATGCCAAAATTGTACCAATTTAGTATGTTATGCTGATCTTCAGCTACTAAAAATTACATTTATTATTAAGTTAAGAAATTAGAAATCATAATTTTTTAACTAATATATGACACGTGTTTAAGAAGTAGAATCTTTCAGATCATAAGATCCATTGCTGTACAACCAGAGACAAAGACAGATCTGACATTCAGCCAGTTCATACCAGATTGGTCACACTTATTAATTGTATATTTAGGCCCTGGCCTATTTTGATTTGCAAGTTCCCTGTTCTGATTGTTAAAGTCCTATGTCAGGGCGACTGGGTGGCTCAGTCGGTTAAGCGTCCGACTTCTGCTCAGGTCATGATCTGGCAGTCTGTGAGTTCGAGCCCTGCGTCGGGCTCTGTGCTGACAGCTCAGAGCCTGGAGCCTGTTTCAGATTCTGTGTCTCCCCTTCTCTCTGCCCCTCCCCTCCTCATGCTCTGTCTCTCTCTGTTTCTCAATAATAAATAAATGTTAAAAAAAAAAAACAAATAAAGTCCTGTGTCACACCAGCTATTAAATATTTTGAATAACATCCTCGATCAAAAGCAACCTTTGTGATCAAATGTGGAGAAATACTAATCTTTTCATTCAAATGTGACTTCAAGCTTCACACCGTTGATTCACACAGGTGTTCTACTATTTACCATTTATTTGTTCCATAGAATTTACCTCAGGACAATTACACTATTTGAAACTCTCTTCCTCTTTCTCCTCCCCTTTATTTTATAAAGGTGATTTGGAAAATAAATCAGATCAATCTACCTATCTACTCAAAAGATTTCAGAAATGCCTCATTGTCCTCAAAATAAAATAAAATAAAACTTTTTAAAAGCCCAGTTTTTATCTAACTTTATTCTCTGAAATATCATAGCATTTTTTTCCAGATCTTTCTTTTGAGACTTAACATATGATACTTAGGTTACACCTAGAAAGCAAGAAGCCATTTTGTATCTTTACAGTTATACTCGTGTCCTATGCAGAGAAAGCATTCAAGAAAAGTTTGTTAATAAAAAGAAAAGGGGAGGGAAGTAGATATTTAACAACATGAATTAATATTCATCTAAAGAATCAAAGAGAAACTAAACAGGTAGAAAATTTTTGTATTATGCACCCATATTCCAAAGTGCTACAATCTTACGTAAAGAGTAATCTGAGAGATGCACAAAGAATCTCTTTTCAAATATGTCTGTCATGGGGCCCCAGGGTGGCTCCGTCAGTTAAATATCTGACTCTTGGTTTCGGCTCACGTCATGATCTCATGTGAGATGGAGCCCCGCATCAGGCTCTGTGCTCTCTGCCCCTCCCCCACTCATGCCCCCTCCGTTGCTCTCTCCCTCCCTCCCCCTATCCCTATTACCAAATGCTCATATATGCAGCAAGGATGCCCTCCTCCATTCTAGAGCAGTCTAAAGGTTAGACTACATGTGAAAAACCCTTGCTGTCATGTACCAAGTTATGCTTGCAAAGCATTGTCAGCGCCAACGTCTGAAATTTCTGGATTACCATTACCCCTAACTTACCTGTTCATTAGGATAAATATGAGACAGAAGTAAACGGTTGCTCAAAAAAACAAAACCAAAAATAAAAAAAAAAAACAGGAATTCCTTTGTGTCCTTCAGATTTTAAGACAGTAGTCGAGTTTGTTTATTTTATTTTGGCTGTTTGCCTTTATTGGCACAAGAAGCCTTTATTTGCTTCCTGGAATATCATAGGGTTTTGTTTTGGTTTCGTGTTTGGTTTTGCTTATTTGTTTTATTTCAGCATTTTGCCTTCATTTATACAGGAAGCCCTTATTTAGTTGCCCGGACTGACATAGAGACGGGTTATAGTTACACGGACAATATTTGAGTCTTTTATGTTTGAATTTATGTAAGGTCAATTTAATTTGGGAAGGCTACTCTCATATCTGAGAGCCAACTAACAGTGACAACTGTTTTGTCCTATTTCTCACCTTATTTGTGTGACTGAACTGGGTGGATGAGTGTCTCCATCTTCCTCAAACACTCTGTGTGGGTCACTGGGATTCTGAGAGCATTCCCTAAAGGGAAGTAGCCTTCTTCAGAAAAAGGTAAACTACAATCAGGCCTGACTTTGAAAAATAGCAAGCTCAGGAAAGGAAAATAACAGAAACAGAGGTCATGACCTCCTTATATTTGAAATCTTAATGTGGATACAAACCAAATATTAGATTCAAGTTGTGACATAGTTATTGAAAACCACGCGCGCACACACACACACACACACACACACATGCAAGACTTTGAATCTAATATAAATAATAGTTAACAATAGATCATATCCATTATGTTTAACTGTAAGTACAAGGAAATTCTCTGACCTATTCAAGCTTAATCTGATCAGTCATGAAACTGTGGGTAGATTATAGTACCACCCAAGAGATTTTGCTGGTGAATTCATCTGAGGTCTTAAACAGATTATCTAGGTCAGTTTTTCCTGAATCTACTCAGTAAGGTAATTTCAAGCCTTCTTTTAAATGTAGACATAGATTATCTTATACATTCATTTTGTACATTTATCATGTAGAAATATAATTAGCTGCTTTTTAAAATTTTTTTATTAATTTTTTTCCCTGCTTCAGGTTTAGGGAGAGTGTTCTGAGAATGGTGGGAATATGCCAAAGATGGAACTCCAAAAGGGTCCATGCTAAAGGTATAAAGTGGCATGTGGGCCAACTTTGAGGTGATAGGTATGTGTGTAGGTTTTTTCCCGAGTCTTTGTGGATGCCTCAATGTAACTATAAAAATGCTCTGTAGGTACTAAGGACTTAGGTCTTTAGGAGACAGTCTCTACAATTATTTTACTTATTTTAATTATTTTAATTATTTAGGGGGTGGCACGTGCACCTGCAAAGTGAAGGAGGGGCAGAGGAAGAGAGAAAGAATCTCAAGCAGGCTCCACGTTTAGCGCAGAGCCCACTGCAAGATTGGATCCCAGGACCCTGGGATCATGACCTGAGCTGAAAGCAGGAGTCCAAGCTCAACCAACTGAGCCACCCAGGCATTTGGGTAAAAGACTTTTAAGACTGTACTCCTTAGAATGTAAGAAGATCCTTTGAGTTACCTGGAGGAGAAAGGTGTGACAGCTTCCGAAATTTCCAGCCCTGACTTTAAATACAGAAGCTCCATTTTTATTTGGTTTCTACTGTGTTCCTTCTCATACCACCTGGTTTCCTTGGGTTAAAAAATGAAAACAACAGGCTTCTAGAACAGAGAAAAGAATCACAGCACATAATGCATGAAAAACAATAGCCTGTTAAGTCATTTGTTAAGAAAGTGTCAGTCCACAAATGAGCTTCCCAGTATCCACAGACATGGCTCTCTTTTGGAGGGAAAGACCCTAACAGTGAGACAGTTAAGGTTCACGAGAACAAGCCCCAAATGAAAAACATTGTTTACCTGAGGCACTTTCTGTTACCTACTACTATAAAACTGTCTCTCCTCCAGGGAAGAACCAGAACGGGGCCAGGATGCAGCTTTATACACAAGCCAGACTTAAAACAGAGGACCCTGGCTCCAAAAAGCACCAATAAGTTTTCTGAATTGCCTGTCGATATTGAACAATCAGAACAAGGTCCTTCCAACCTGTCAGAATGAGGCCCTTCCAACCATTTTAGAGAAGGGCACTTTCTATATGGGAGGCCTGCCTAACTGCTGTCTGTCTGTTGGTGCTGTTTGTTGCTCCTGTAACAGTAGTAAAAACTCTTTAAGCAAGAACATGAAGTAACATGTAACAGTGATCAGTAGCCAAAGGATCCCTAATTCTGGATTTGCTGAAAACAGTTTTTTTTTCTTTTTTTTTCAAATTTTTTATTTTTTTTTTTTATTTTTGAGAGATAGAGAGTGCGAGCGGGGGAGGGGCAGAGAGAGAGGGAGACACAGAATCCAAAGCAGGCTCCAGGCTCTGAGCTGTCAACACAGAGCCCGATGCCGGGCCAGAACTCACGAACTCTGAGATCATGACCTGAGCCAAAGTCAGATGCTTAACTGACTGAGCACCCAGGTGCAACTGAAAACAGTTTTTAAACTACTTTTTTTTCATGAATTTATTAAGAGAAAGGTGAAGATGCTTTAAACAAACTGAAATACATTTTCATCCTAAAAAAAGTCATTCTATGATATAAAGATGCCTTTCTCAGAAATATTAAGTCTCTAAGAGAAATAGATTGGCCACCTATTACCAGAGTATTGTCCTTGCTTGAGGATTATTATCTTTTAAAAAAATGTAGCTATTATTACTTTTAAAGTTGCTTCATTAATAAAGTATTTGGGATATTTCCCAAATAAATACTATAAAGTAGCTATTATTACTTTTAAAGTTGCTTCATTAATAAAGTATTTGGGATATTTCCAACCAAATTTAAGCATAAAGGTCAAAATGTGTATTGTTATTTTATTCTAACAACCATAAAATAAGTGAACAGTATCAGACACACCTAATAAAAATTACTTCAGGAAAGTATGTGGTTTCCATTTGAACATAAGGGTAATTCACTGAAATGAGTTCATTCAAATCCATTTGAGTCAAAGAATAGGATCTTAAGCATGTGGGCAAGAAGATAAAATATTTACAAATAGATAATATATACATATGTGTGTATACATAAATATGTATGTATATGTGTATATATGAGAGAGAGAGAGATAGAGAGAGATGAAGTATAAATCTAAATAGACCAAAAATCATAGAAGAAATTGAGAAAGTAGTCTGTCCTTTGAAAATATCATGAGGTCCAGGTGATTTTATCAATGCTATGCCAAATTTTCAATATAGGGTAAGTCTTATTTTAATTGTCTCAGAGCATAAAACAAGATGCATTCTACAAAGCCAACTAACCTAATCTTAAGCTAGATATAGAGGGTGAAAAGTAAGGATGGATGGAAGGAAGCAAGAAAGGACAGAGGGGAGGGAGGGAGAGAAGGGCAGGGAAGAAGGGGAGGGAGGATATTACCAATCTCACTTATTAATCCTGACACAAATGTCCTAATTAAAATATCAAATCAAGTCCACTAGTCAATTAAAAATAATTCCTCTCAACCAAGTAGGATGTATACCAGGAATACAAGGATGGTTCAACATCAGTATTATAAAATATTAACACAAATCACTGCTTCTAGATGAAAGAGCATTTCAATGCAATAGACACCAAAGCTATCAAGATTCATCTTTGCTTTGAAAAATCCCAAGTAAGCTAAGAATAGGAGGAAAACGTTCTTTTAACATGATGAAGAATGAAGAGTATCTGCCAGAAACATCCAACAAGTATCATCCTCAATGTTGACCTGTGTTTCCACTGGAGTGAGAAGGAAGACAGTGATGACAGTAGCCTTCATGCTCCTCCCTGTTGTATCCCGTTTCACAGATAGGAGGTAGAAAATGGATTTGGAGGGGCGGAGAGAAGGAGAGAGAGAACTATAATCATTATTGGTTATATGATTGCATAACTAGAATATCTAAGACAATCCATAAGCCACTGGAGAACAGACCTAGTAAGACGGTTTTCTTAAGTGTGGGATTCAAAAGATAACATATAAAGAGAAATGAATTTATCATACTGCAGCAATGGATGAAAAGAACTGAAATAATAGGGGAAAGAAACTATCAAAATGGCCAAAACCCACAAAATAAGAATGAACCTAGCATGTTTAAGATTTTATGAAGATTATTAAGTCCAGACTAAGGAAAAGAAATACCATGTTCCTATATGAGAGGAATCCTTCTTATAAAGAAGTCTATAAATTTTCTAAAATATTCAATGTACTGCAAGTCAAAATCCCCACAGGTTTCACTAGCTTGCTTGTTTATAATATTTTATATGCATTCTTACACTCATCTGAACAAGAAAGTATACAAGACTAGCTGAGAAGAATTTGAAAATAATAGTGCTAGGTAAGTATGGGCTTTGATGTCTACCTGGGCATCAAAAAATATCGTAGGAGTTAACACTGTCCAATAGAATAGGTCAATAAAAAGAATATTAACAAATAGAATACTGTCAAATGAATAGAGAATCCCAAACATACCTGTGTATTTTCAGATATTATATCTAAATAAGTATTAAGGTAATTTATTTCATTAGGAAAAGAATAGACTCTTCAGTAAATGTGGTTGGCACCCATCTGGAAAAAAATTAAGTGATAGTCTTTCATTACAATGAATAATAAATTCCAGATGGTTTAAAAAGTTAAATGTAAAAGAAATTTTTACATATGAAATAGTGGGAAATATAGAGTATTTTAGTGAGATCAGGTTGGGAATGGTTTTCCTAACAATATAAAAGTCCAGACAACAATAGCAACATAAATATTAAAAACTTATGTCCAATGAAAACTATAATGAACACAAGTTAAAGCTAAATGGCAGATATCAAGAAATTATTTGTGATGCACAATTGATTAAGGCCGTAGTTTACAGACAGTACTTAAAGTGACACTTGGCAGAAAAGTACATTTGATTGAGCAAAGGCTGTGAACAGACAATTTACAGAAGAAATACAAGGCATCAACACATTTATTAAAGGGTATTCAAACATGTTAGCAATCAGGAAAGTAAAACTTGAAATAATAGATACGAATTTTTACCCACCAGATAAACAAAAAATAAAAATGGATAATACCTTGTACTGGTAAAGTTACAGTTAAGTGGGCTCTTAAAACTTTGTAGGAATATAAATCAATAAAGCTTTATTAGTAATTTGACAGTATTGAAATCAAAATATACATACCAGGAATTCTACTTCTAAGAATTTGCCATACAGAGGTACTCTTAACACATGTAGAAAACAGTACAAAATGTTTCTTGTGGCATTGTTTGTAATTATGAAAAATTGGAGTTTTAAATATATATATATATATTGGGAAGTGCCTAAGTAACTGATGATAATTCTATGGAATATTCTGCACCCATTAGAAAATACAAAATAAGTATGTAAAATCACAAAGATCTTTAAAAGAAATAAAACAAGACAAAAGAATAATGGCCATAATAAGATCCCAATGTTTTCCTTTAAAAAAATCATGTATGTAATGTGCTCTAACATGTATAGATATAAAAGTGTCTGCACAAACATATACCAACCTGTGAATACTGGTTATTGCTGGAGAAGGTGTTGTGGAGGCAAGGGGGGAGGGGTGTGAAGGAAGACCTACCAAATTTAGTCTATGTATGGTTTGAACCTTTAATAATAAATATACATTCATATATTAGTTGATCAACTTAAAAAATACTGACAATTCACAAAGAATTTTAAAAAGTCAATCACATTTTGTTGATAATAATATCTGAGCACTTTCCAGGTCCCCATACCTGTTTAGGCTTATTGATGAGAATTACTGGATGTGTGGTGTTCGTGCATAGGCTAAGATCTTGTTTTGCTCAATGAGATATTTTGCACCCATTTAGGAAATTCTTTCATATTTCTTTATCATTTTCTATCAACCAGCTAAACTTCCTCCTCAGGAAGGACTGCCGGAGTCCCCACAACATAGTGGAGTAAAGCAGAAGAACACAATCACAAGCCACTAATTTTTATGCAGGTAGAGGGCACTGGTTTGTCCTATTGAAACCCCCTCTTAAGTGGCAGAACTGCCAATTTCCGTTCTCATTAGTCATTTATTACCCCTCCCCTCCCCCACCACACACGCATAGCTCCATTTCAAAACCCAGATCTTTCATCAAGATTCAAGGTAAACAAGTGACAGTGTTCCTTCCTCTTCCCTCAGTGAACACCCTGCGTCACCCTCAGTGCTCAGCTTTTTCTTAACTTGCCCAGGGGCTACGGGCAGCACCACCCCACAGAATTGGAAGGGTTTCAGAACTGTAGAAAGGAGCTTCCTTAGGAAGCAAGAAACCTATTTGGGACTGGAATTTTGCATACTACTTGGAAGAATAAAATACCTACTTGACAGGTAGGTAATTTCCTCCTGGTCTTTGAATAAAATCCAAACTCCTTAGCCTGTCCTTTGAGGTTGTGTATATTCTAGTAGATCCTATGAACTCATATCATACCACATCCTGGTTACACTGGCCTTTCTTCTGACCCTCCAACAGAAAGCAGTTCCTCCTGAGGGCTTTTTGCATTCACTCTTCCCTATGTCCAAAACTGTACTCTCTCCACCATCTCCAGGTGGCTTGTCCTCTCTCTCTTCGAATTTCGCTCACGTATTACCTACCAGAGAGGCCCCTTTAAAGGTGTTAAATAAATCACATCTAAATGGAACAACTCTGGGGAGAGTGTGCACTTTGGAGTTTCCTAAGTAGACATCTCTCCAATCTACTGAACACCGGGGCTGCCTAGATTGACTTTACCACCTGTAAGGGACTTGCCTTTGACAACAGTAAGAGAGTCAGCAGGGAAAGGCTAGCAAGAAGCAACTTAATGGATTGTTCTTCACCTTCTCCATGTTTGTTTTTAGAGTCTAGAGAGATGGGGTGTATGTGTGTGTACGTGTGCATCAGAAGGAAATATAGAAGAACAATAAGGTAGCTTCTTAGAATATCAGAATTCTCTATTTTACTCCCCTCCCTGTCTACTTATACAGGGAAGAACAGTATATTCTTTTTATGTGTATATTAGTCATTTCTATGTGTCCATAAAGTTATGCACAGAGCTAACAATGGGCATCAATAAATTTTTCCCGACTTTTATTTAATTAATATAATAAGGTCAACCAGATACAGTACAAGGTAGTAAGCACAGGAGACAAACCAATAACAATGCATCCTTCTTTGGTAAATCCATAGTATTTGTTAGAATCTTCAATATAGAATCAACTAAATATACAACTGAAAAAATGTATGTCCTTGAAGTCATAAGAAAATACTAGCTGAATTTACCAAATGCTAGACTGGTAGGAACCTAAGAGCCATCTCATCTAACTCCCTTAATTTTTGGGTAACACCACCACCACCACCACCACCACCAACAACAACAACAACAACTAAGCCCTAGAAAATGTAAGTCTCACTGAAGAGACAGAGTAATTTCATGGCCAAACTATGAGTAGACTACTTGGTCTCCTTCAATCCTACAAGCATTTACTGAGTATATAATCATAGTAACATCTCAGCGATGTCTCAAGCGTATATTCTCATAAAAACCATAATATTAGTATTATATTTATCATTATTTTTCAGATGAGGACACTGAAGCTCACATACTTGCCTAATGTTACACAATTAATACCTAGAACAGCCAAGATTAAAATCCACAGCAGACATTGCCAATGATAACAATATTAACCAGTGTGCAATATTGCTTCCCCCAAATTGCTCTAACACTGTGGAGACCTAAAGGTGAGCCAGATAAGGTGTTGCCCTCATGGAGATCAGAATCCAGACAGACAGAGAAAAAACTCAGAATGTTAGCAATTCAAACAATAATGTTAAAAATTACTGTGGATTTCCCAAAGAGAGGGCAAGTATTTTCTCTACTGTAGCTCAGCTCATTCCCCTAAGAAATTTAAAATCTAGATAAAGTGGTATGATTTGTATGTAATTAAATCATAATAAAAGGAAGAGTACCACAGGGATTGAGTTGTGTCTCCCCCCAAAAATAATGGTGAAGTCCTAACCCTTGGTACCGGTGACCTTATTTATTAGAAAGAGAGTCTTTGCAGAGGTAATCAAGTTAAGATGAAGATTTAGGGTGGGCCCCAATACAGTATTAAGACCCATGTCCTTAGAAGATGAAAACATCATATTGAAGGGAAACACATAGGAATCACATAATGGAGTAGAGACAGATTTTGGATTGCTAAACTTTGTGGTTGTAAGTCAAGGGACACCAGGGATGAGTGGGCACAAGCAGAAGCTGTGAAGAAGAAAGGAAAGATTCTACCTAGAGTCTCAGAGGGCACATGGCCTTGATGACATCTTGATTTCAGACTTCTAATTTCTAGAACTGTGAAAGAAAACAATTCTGAGTTAAGCCACTAAGTTTGCAGTAATTTTTCATGGCAACCCTAGGAGATTCATACACATCCATTCTTCCTTATATTTAGAGATAGTATAACAATATTAAAAGTAGAATGTGTGGTCAATCTCAAGGACAGGTGGATCAGCCCCTCCTTGATCTGGATGCTAATTCAGAACACAGTGAAAAGTCTTTGAAGTGACAATTATTGAAATTTTATACACAAATTCATGACAAAGAATTACACTGAATTTGGAAACAATGATACTTTCTCTTTAGCCAAGCACTGAACATTCTTTTTTACTAATGATCTGGATGGAGCTGGGGGGAAGGTTATGAAATGAATGATCTAACTTAAGATAGGTGGACAGCTGGCCTAGTTCCCAACACAAAAACCTTGGGAAATTGCCACAAAGTCCAGACACTAAGTTTCCAGAGGCAGCCAGCTAGGGTTTTTCCCCTCTCCACTAATGGAAAAATACAGAGGCTACTGCCTCTTTGGACAAGAACCTGATCATATGATCTTGCCAGTGTCAGCCAGAAAGTGGTCCACTTCTCTTGTTGGGCAATCTACTTATGAGTACTGATTTCCAGTGTTGAGCAAGCCTATCAATTACTATATAGATGCCCATTTACACCTCTGATTGCAGAGGAAATTGTTAAGATAAAAGTAAGTGAGGACTGAGTAAGGACATTAGCAATGACTTAAGCTCCAGAAGATCTTGTTTTCTTCCCCAGTTCCATGACCTACCAGCTTTAGGCCTTTGGCAAAGTCAGTGACAATTTGGAGTACGTTTCTCCACGGACTCAATGCAGAGGCAAATGCCACATCATTATGTGGATTAAATTAGTGACATAAGAAATGGAAAAAGATCTATGAGATTGTAGTCTTACAAAAATTTAAGGGTTTTAAAGTTCCCTAGAGGATGCTAGAATTTGACACACAACCTACACTCTCTGGTACCATATTTCTAAAAGCCGTTTTGGTCCAATTCCATTCCACATACTATAGCAGTGGTGACATAGTGTTTCAAACCCAGATATGCCATCACATCAGCTACAGAGTAAATGTCAAGAGTCCTTCACAAACTCAGCCTGTGTCCAGCACCCTTTCATGGCTGTGTATCCCTGTGTGTGACCTTACACGTACACTTCTTATGCAATGAGTAAGGCCAACCTTTCCGCTGGAGCTCTTAGGCCCCTGAGAAAATTACTGAACTGATCTGTGTGCTATTGTCTGCACCTGTAAAATTGGACCAACTATACTACACGTCAACAAGTAAAACATAAGAGGACACAGCACAGAGTATTGCTCAGTAAATGCTTCCTGCAACCATTATTACTGTTACTCACATTTGCCTTCCAGCTACCCTGGACTGCTGTGTTCCTTTTATACACATGATTTTTTCCAACTTCTTACTTTTGTTCACAACATGCTGTTCACCTGAATTTACCTACTCCAGCTCTATCTGTAGGAATCCAGCCCATTCTCCCAGGCCTGACTTAAATGCCATATCTTTCATGAAGCCTTGCCTGACATCCCCAAGTAGATATGAGCATTCAAAACACATTTTTGGGGACCTCTCCTGTGATGAATCACATTTTCTCCTCTCCCTTAGTAAGTTGTGAGCTCACCTCCCCACCCCCACCCCAAGACAGAGTTCTTTCCTCATTCATCTCTGTATCCTTCTAGCTAGCATTTGGAAGAGTGACTTTCTCATAAGAGCTGCTCAGTAAGCATTTGATGAATACATTCATAACCTGCCCAAAGCTCTGGCAGTTGATTTATTCTCCTAGTGATTCTTTACTTTGGGCAATGTATGTATTTGATGAATAATATTTACTGTGTTTTTAATATCATATGTAATTTATGTTTTCTGGATTGTTTGGCTTAATCATAATGAGAATGAAATAACTTGGTAGTTTGAAAGGAAAACTTAATACAGTAATAATATACATGCTATACTTTTTTTCCGTGATGATAAGGTACCATCAACTGCAATGTGTACCATTGATTTACTACACTTTTCAAGGAAAACTTACACCTTAAATGCACCCCTAGATAGTAAGAAGCATCCTAATATCAGAAATGTAAACTGTGAAAAAGATATGCATCAGAATTGAAAAAGCATAATTAGGGCTCCTTTCTCCCAACATAGACCCCTCAGTGCTCCGAGATATACACACTTTACACTCACCATCTAATTCTAATTTTCCAATCTTAGCTTTTAATCTAAAGAAATGTAGAGGCCCCAAGGCGTGAAGCCTTCCTCCCGAGAATATACCTAGCATCGTCATACCTCTGCATCTGTTTAAACTATCCCCTCTTCCTGTGCCTGGGTGGCTCAGTCAGTTAAGCATCTGACTTTGGCTCAGGTCATGATCTCACAGTTCATGAGTTTGAGCCCAGCATCGGACTCTGTGTTGACAGCGCAGAACCTGGAGCCTGCTTTAGATCCTGTGTCTCCCTCTCTCTCTGACCCACTCATGCTCTCTCTCTCTCTCTCTCTCAAAAATAAACATTAAAAAAAATTTAACTGTTTCCTCTTCCTAAAACCTCCTCCTCATTTCTACTCATTGAAACTTCCTCCACTGTTAAGAGCTAACCTCATGGGCCTCCTCCTCTGTGAAGTATTCCCTGATGATAATAGCCAGCATATCTCACTGCTACCACTGAACTCCTAAAATATTTAGTATTGGCCCCATTCACACAGCCCTTGACACATCACCATATATTCTAGTTATTTATTTGAATAGTCATCCTCCTATTATTAGGAAGAGAACCCCGTTTTGTCACCCTCGTGGGCTTAAACAACATATTGGTTTAGTAAACATTGAATGGATATATGTCAAATGAGTAAAAAAGATTTTTAGAGCAGATAATTCGGTTGACTGGATGTCACATGGAGGTTTCTGAGGTGACATGGAAGGAGTCAGAGCAGATGAAAACTACTGAAATTAAGAATTTTATTTCAAGCTATCTCATCTGTGCATTTCACGGGGCACTCGGGAGCGTGGTAGAGGAACAGTTGGCATGGACGCACCAGATGGTAAAATAGCCATTGTCGCTGACCAATTGGCTTTGTTTTGACCAAGTAGAAAAAATGCAAAGTAGAAGTGATAAAATAATAAATATTCTTGGGGTCATGGAAGGGAAACACTAAAGTGTACGTCATCACCGAAATACCTGTTTTAGGTTAGCAGTGTCAGAAAAAGATGTCACCGTTTTACAGAAAAGAGAAGAGGAAGGAAAAATATGTCATTTTATGGAGAGAGAAAAGGAAGCATTTCACGTCTTCCCTGCTGGTGGTTCAACTTCAGCCGGCAAGCTCTGTAACATGGAGGATTTCAGCACCACCCACCTCTGTAACACTGGAGAAGCATAAAAATGAAGTCTGTATAAGAGATGCATCTGGAGACAGACAGTAATTACTGGCCAGGACTGATTAAAATTCTCGCTAGGACCTCAGAGAAGCACTGATCATGCTTAAGTAAAGAAAGGGAAGCATAAGTACTGCTTCCCAGAGCACGTGTGAAGTGAGGAACAAAGACAGGAAAATATATCACTGGCTCCTAGCCACAAGCTAAGAAAGTGAATGAAGGAAAAGCCAGATTGTATCGATCTGTCGCTCCTATCTATGATATGATATTCAACTCCATAATCAGTGTGTAGGACAACGCTTTCACTCCCTGTAAGCAGATTGTTAATATTCCCTAGCCCTTTCTCACGCTGCTACATTTCATCTCCCTAAGTAACAGCAATCATAGGGGCAAAGTTTGTTTGTGTGACATATTTGACTCATTTATACACTTGACAAAAAAAAATTCTGTCCCTATTACACACTGATGCACAGACGGATAGGGAATGTTTCCTTCCCTCTTCGTTACAAAATGCTTTTAAAAAAGATAAATCATTACAAGGTGCTTTTAAAAAAAAAAAGAGTAAATGGTTCACCAGTGCACACCATTATAGATTTGCCACTTTCTACTGTATCCCTTGCTGGCTATTTGCTATCCTTTGCTTAATGGTTTTGCTTTTGGAACATGGTTCACTCTCCCAAGCAAATGGAAAGCCACACCACCTAAATGAATGAACTCGCCAGGAAAAATAGTGTACCTGAAAACGCTGGGGGTGTTTAGGGACACACTGGTCAGTAATATGGCTTTTGTCATTTTCAAGTGAACCACCAAGGCTTAGTGGAAATTTCCCTGTTTCTCCACTTTTTAAATGTGATTTCCCTGTGGGCAGGAATCATGTAACAGAAACTATGGACTAAATGAGATTATGGTAGCCCTGCTCACCAGACTCCAAGACCCTTTTTGTCATTCCCCAAATAAGCAGTAGTTAATTATTTACTTAATTTCATGGGTGCTTGATGGATCTAGGTACAGAGAGGAATGCAACTGTGTGTTATTTTGCTTTTAAGTACTGGTAGTCTGTTAGTTTTATTTAGTTTTGTAATTGTCTGTCTTTTTCTTTTCCTTATTCCTCCACTTTTTTGCAAAAACTCTAACAAGGTTTGCAAAGAAACACAAAATTGGCATGCAAACAAGGCTTGAGAAAAAGTAGGGCAGGCTGAGAGGAAACCAGTGGACTCCCCAGAAGAAAATGTACTTAGCCTTAATTTTTCTATTTACATTCTTTTTTTATAGCTGTTATTTGAAAACCACTAAGAATAAATAAGATACAATGGGCTTTGCAAATGGAAGGAAAAGAAGATAAGCATTCCACCCAAATGCCAACATCATAGATTGAATAAAATTGTCCCAAATTTTATAAGTGTTTCATCCTTAGCTTTAAAAATGCTTTATATTTGTTGTCCCCAAGGCTAATTTCATACACTCCGCATGTTTCTACTGTATTCCTGGTGGATGAGAAGCCATTATAAAGTTTGAGATGGGGGGACCTTAAAAATAATTCAATACAACGCCCTCATTTTACTGACATGGAGAGTTTGACCCAAATAGAGGAAGCCACTTGCCTGGAGAGACGTGGTCCCCTGGGAGTAGCTGCAGAGCAAGGCACGGGACACCCACTTCCCAGACCAATGCTCTTTCTGTCAAATCACACCACCTTTTACTGGAAGATCATCATTAGAATCTACTTTGCCTTTTTCTTTTCTTTCCACATAAGTCCAGGCTACAAGACTTTCAACCATTTTATGATCTTTCAGCTAATCTCTAAGATTTTGGCATGGCATAAGGTAACAAGTAACATTTCAGTAAAATATAAAACAATCAGTTCATTTGCTCATAGCGGTATCTAATGTTCCAGCTCTCTAGCCTTACTATTTTTCTGTTCCTCTTAATAAAAATAGTTCTTTGCTGCTATTTTCTGATTTAAAACCAAACTCTCATACACATTTCTGGGTTTTGCTCTTTTCCTACTCCTTTTCATGTGCTGCAGATCAGACTGCTAAGATTTCTGAAGCCTGACACAAGAATCGCTTAGTACTCAGTCCTGCTGCCTACTGCCTGTCAGCCATCCATCAACTCAAAAATGAATATGTAGGAATGTATTTCACAGTCTTGGCAGGACAAATTTTTTAAAGACTCTGACTGATTTACAACATTTAACCAAATTGCTAGAAATATACTCTGACAAAAAATAACCCTCAATACTAAAACATAATTATAGGAAGGCAAAAAAAAAAAAACCCTCATTCTTCAGGTACCTGGAAAAAGTCTGAGATAAAACAACACTGAATGAACTACTGATTTTTTTTTTGCCTGTTCTTCTAAATTAAATAAACTAAAAACCTTTTTTGTACTTGATTATTTGAGGAGGGGTAGGAAAGGAGATCGGATATAAATTCAATCACTGTAACTGGCATTTCATTGGAAAATAAGATTAACATATTAAAACAATAAAAACCCATTGTACTAAATGTGCACACTGAGTTAGCATGCCCTTTCTTCATGAGAAAGAAAAATGCTATGCATATGGAAGGGGTCCACACTCTAATAAATATTCTCTCTGCTAAACTCTTGTTGTCTCAGGTGGAAAACTAGGGAAATGCAAACTAAATTTAATACACAAATAATAAAGTTTAAAAAACACACATGGACACTGCCACAGTCCTTTTGTTCAATATGAGTCTACATATGAATAAGAACATGGGGGTAGTCATTCCAAAAATGTTCCAAGTGTGCTGCTTAGAAAATTATGCCTTCTTACCTCTGGAAGGATAAAATGGAAAGAAAGAAAAAGAAGGCAGAACATAAGGGGAAAGAGGAGGAAAATAGGAAACAAAGAAGAATAAGAGGGTATGCAGCAGTAGGAGGAAAAAGTCAGACTCCTCCTGAGTTATGGAAAGACTCTCACAGAGGGAGGAAGACAGTTCTGTTTGCACCCAGATCTTTTTCAGCTTCAATTCTTGCCCTTCTACCCAGCTGTCCTTTCGAATCACCATTCTATCCACACTAAAATTTCATCTAGAATCACAAAATTAAAAAATATATGATTAGAGTGAAAAAGCCTTAAGACAATCCCTTCCTCTGCTACATTTGATGCACAAGGAAACTTAGGTAGAAGCAGCGTATTAGATTTGCCCAAGAACACAGAAAATTATTCTAAATAAGTTAGAAGAGATAAATTCATTCCAAAACAAATTTACTCGTGGTAAGGGGTGGTGGCAGTGGTCTTTTATATCAGTTTAATAGTAATTCACAGCTGCAATATGGAAACACTCAAATTGGAAGATTAAAATGCCCTTTATCAAAAACTGGTCACAGGAGTATCTCATCCTGGTCCTTGAGTTTCCTACCTGGAAAAGCCTGAGTTGAACTGGTTGATGAAAAGCAAACTTCACCCACTCAATTTATTTCATGTAAAAAAACCTTAAATATGGAGACTAGTGTTAGAAGTAAAGAAAGCCCCAAGGTTAGCTTGTCCTGTTATGGATATTTGGAAGAAGATGCAGAGAAGAAATCAGGAAGAAGCTAAGACTTGAATGACATGGTTTGGATAAAACATGAAGGCTGACTGATATTAGTCTTTTGATTATAAGAGGACAAGACTTGATGTCCAGACAACAGCAACCCAGTTATTATTTCTCTTCAAGTGACTACTTGAAGTGACATTTTCCAGAAAAGAAAGACCATTCAACATTAGCATGTACTGTCAAGGAATTTGTGGAGTGTCTTTTTTTTTTTTTTTTTTTTTTTGCCATGTTTTAAAGTTAGGCAAGACTTCTAGGGAAGAGAGTTGGATGAAATCCAGTGATTACATATGAGAACTGAGCGTCCTTAAGTACCCATTTAGCCCTAACAAGTCAAGTAAAGGATCAAGAATGTAAAATAAGGGGGGGAGGGTACCGGGGTGGCTCAGTTGGTTAAGTGTCCAACTTAAGCTCAGGTCATAATCATGTGGTTTGTGGGCTCAAGCCCTGCATCAAGTTCTGTGCTGACATCTTAGAGCCTGGAGCCTGCTTCGGATTCTGTGTCTCCTTCTCTCTCTGCCCCTCCTCCACTTGCACTCTCTCTCTGTCTCTCAGAAATAAATAAAATTGTTAAAAAAATTTTTTTAAAAGAATGTAAAATAAGGAAAAATATTGTATTCTCTTTTAAAAATAAAAAAAAAAGGTAAAAAAGGAAATGGCCTTAGTCTATCTCCTAGCATTTTCGGAAGAGAGCACATCGTTTGCATCTACAAGGACTGAAAGACACTGTCAAAAATTATCAATTTGTGGGGTGACAGTTCCTGCTAGAGTAACCTAATTGTCTTTGACTCACTTTTAATCTGGGTGGATGTGGTGAGAAGGGCTGATGTTGCTTAACAGCATTTAGTGTTGGTGTTAAATATAGAAAATTCACAAAAAGATTCTTATCTACAGAGGAATGGAAAACATTGTTACACATGATAAAACAGTAAGAAAGAGAGGAGGGTGGGAAATGTCCCCCTTCCTGCCACATAGTTCATCTGCGAACAAAGTTCCCACTGGCTTCAAAAAAAGATCTGTGCCCAAGAGAAATAGTTAAATGTGTGGTTGGGACTGAAAAAGCAAGTCCAATATGAATAACATTACCCCCAAGAAAGTATACATTACCTGAAGGTAGTGATGGAAAATGATGCACTATTCAAAACTGAAAACAGGATAACTAATTATTACAAGGTACAAAGAGAGTCAATCCTGAAAGTGATATGTTTTAATATGAGAGAAGGAAGATTTGGAACAACAAATCACAAAAACAGCTTTTGTTTTAAAATAGCAGTTTTATGACTTTACTGTGCAATTTTCTGTGACCCTAATGCTCAGTCTAGCTTATGCATCATTTGGATCTTATTAATACTGTTGGAGATGGAAAGATACACTGGTGGTCTCACTTCTCATAAGCATACCACATGTTAGAGTCACCTCTAAAAAGAGATGAGGAAAATAAAGTCATTATATATATATATATATATATATATATATATATATATATGTATTTTTAAGGACTTCTCATATCAGCCTATTGGGTGAGCAACCATTGGTATTTCTATATATTAAGAGTTTGTATCTACAAAAATCGTTCGACTTGATACATTCTAACCTAATAACATAAGTTCAGTCACTGTATATCCAATGTTTGAAGAAACTGTCCTATTGGGCTTCAACAATTATATCTCTTAAGCATCATTTATTAAATCATATTTAAAATGTCTGACTTAGAAAGCGTAATCAGAGTAATAAGAAAACAAACCAATCATACACATTTTCACCACACTCGCTTTATACGCTTTATACAGAGAAAAACTCGAGTTGATGGTCTGGATTAAATTAAACTTTTTCCCCAGAATCTGTGAAAATTCAATTCAAAACAACAACCTTTAGCAAAAGCCCACTAGATATCTGGCTCTAAGATGAGGATAAGCAATGTTGACGTTTTTAAAACATTGTCTCTGCCCAGGATAAGCCTACAGTCTAGTTTAGTAAGAGATCAACATACCCACTTCAACAGAATGAAAGACAGAAAATGGTACAAAGGATTTCAAGAAGACAGAACTGGGAAATTGATTTCTTCTTGGGATGGGGCAGGAGTTCTCTGTGAAGGAGGAAGACAAGTTTACAGATATTAGTATAATTTCAATAGTTAGATATGGTGGTCATGGTAGAATCAACATTTCACATATGGATGAGAGTCCAAAGGGAGTCATCAAGAGGAGAAAACAGAACTGATCAGAGATTGGTAACAAACAAGGCTTGTGTTTCAGGAGTGTGGGCTGCTTAGTAAGACACGGTTACCAAGCACCGTACAGGGACTGAATGGGTAAGGGCTCTTATCTACTATGCTAAATACATTGGACTTGATTCAATAATCAAACGGGAAATCACTCATTTTTTTGAGCAGAGGTATAAGTCGACAAAATGGAAATTTTAGGGAAATTGACTTGTTTATAAGATAATTGGAGGGGAAAGAGCTAAAAGCCAGTTCGACTAATACCATAATATTAGAAATAAGCAATAAAGGCTTGAACCAGAGTAGTGTCCATGGGGGGAAATGGGAAAGAGTAGAAGCCAGAAGGCACAAGAGAAGTATAGGAGTAGGGCTGACAGGGTGACCCTTAGGTGTAAGGCACGATGGGAGTGCAGGTCGAACTCTGAGCCATGCTGGGGATGATGATATCTTGGGCAGAAATGGCAAGGAGCATAATGATTTCACCCCACTGTTGGACTCCACTGATTTCACGGCCACTTCTGTAGCCAAGCTCCAGCAAACAGCACTCAACCTCTGAGGTCCAGAAATCAAATTACATTGGGAAATCTAATCCTCTCCTTATCCCACACTACAGAACCCATTTGTAATGTCAGGTCAACAAATATTAAGATTCTGTAGTTTTCTAAAAACAATAATTCTGAAAGCCACACTAAATGTGTACCTTGAACTCAAGTAGATAATCAGAGTGTGAACGTCCCTTCAGACTAATGTCCAATCAGAGAATCGGACCTGAGCATCAAAAGACTGTTATGGAATTTGTTTCAGTTGCTTCCTCTTCCTGTATGAGACAACTCCCAGTGGTTACCAAGAAGTCACACTCTACTAGTGAATCTTAACAGTAGAGGAAGGACATGGCCTTTAATGACCTATTCAAGAGTAATGTTTTAATAAGTAGTTTAAATATTAAAAATAATAATTACCTAAAGGGTAAGTGGACCCACACAATAACGTGGGTGGAGAAGTCAGCATAGACAAACCTGTAGAAAGCTCCTACAAGTCACTAGAAACATTTAGCCAAAGATATTGTCCATGTCTCTCTGATAGTTTTTTTTTTTCTAAATGGACTTAAATATGAGTACAAGCTCTTTTAAAATTATATCTCTGGTGCTAAGCTCTTGTAAGCACATCATCACAGAACCTTAATGATTCTATGCTCTCACTCTATTGAGGCCAAACTAGGAAGAATAGCAGAGCCCTTGGAGCTTGAATTTCCCCAGTTAAAACCCCTATGAGGGAGGTAACAAGTGTGTGTATTGTAGGTGTACATGTGAACGTGGCAGGGGGTGGGGAAAAGATTATTCCCAGGGGCCAGTCTGGTCTGATTTGGGTTGATCGGTTTGAGTGATGTGACACTAAGAGACGACAAATGTGTCAATGTCCAGTGAGCAGAGGAGGTGGGGAGCTGACTGAGGAAACCAAGTGTAAGAGGGTGAAGGACAGGACAGTGAAGAAAGAAAAACAGAAGAGACAAAATAAGACGTAATAGGAATGGGTTTTGAAATAAATTCTCTGAATAAGGACTTCCCTCCTGTTTCCACATCTCCCTATGCTTAGCCCACTCCACTTTGCTTGTTCAGATGTGTTCTTTGAGGCCAGACCTGAGCATGTGTTAGAAACCTAATGTCGGTACTAGAAGGCTCACAGAGATACCATCGTGTCCAGACTTTTCTCTCATAGGCACCTATAATAACTATCCCCACGAAATCTAAGAACCAACAGGACGCAGCCTGGACACTTGGCCCTCATCTTTTCTACCCCAGGCTTTCACTTTCCCACTCACGTAACCACTGCCAAACCATTGCTCAGGCTCTTGAGCCATCCAGGTGACCTTAACTAGGAAAGGGCAGGGCTTTATGCACTGACTATGGTCCCTAGGGGATGCAGTTTTTGGTGCACCTGCTCACATGAAACTCAGAACAGCATTCGTCCTGGTTTCTCCTGCACAGTCAAATGGTACTTTTCACACACCTTTTGACAAAGAAAACAGCTCCAATGTATCTGCGGGTTGCCCCAGGGGAATCATTTTATAAGCACCTTTTTTAAAAAATATGATTTATTGTGAAGTTAGCTGACATACATTGTGTGCTCTTGGTTTTGGGGGTAGAGTCCCGTGATTCATCATATAAGCACCTTTTCTAGCAACCCCTAGCCATTGTCTCTGCTGAGATTTTACACCTGAATCTTCTTTCTGAGATCATGGGGCAGCATCCTCATGAGAATGAGCCATCACCTGTCTTCCCTTGTTAGCCCAGTTCAGAATTGCAAAGAGCTTCTGACTCTTCCTCCTCCTAACCAGGATTCAACAATTAAATTTCCTGAACATTGATTCAGCATCTACTATATACAAAGCTATGAGATAAAGTTCTGGACAGTAGAGAGATGAGCCTAACATGAAAAGCTGCTTGGGGAATAATTGTATTTTATAAAGATGACCTCATCAGTATAGCCTATCCCACAGGCTTTCCTTACAATGTGATTTTTGAGAGGGAGGATATACACTCTATCCCCTTGAGTCTGGATAAGGCTGTGGTTACTGCAGAAATGATGCTATGTGGGTAAAGTTATTTTTTAAAATGTAGTTTCTACCCTGTTCTCTTGGGATGCATGCAACCCAGACACCATGGTCTGAGAAAGCCAAGTAGGTCCATGGAAAGACCATTTGTGGGTGTCCCAGCCACCACCATGTTACTTGAAGCCCCAACTGAGAGCCAGTATCAAACACCTACATATGAGCAACTGAGCCTTCCCATGATTCCAGCCCCAGCCTCTGAGCCATCCCCACTGATGTTGAATAGAACAAAGATAATGTTCCCCTGGGCCTTGCTCAAATTGCAGATCTGTGAGTAAAAAAAAAAAAAAAAAAAAAAGAAGAAGAAGAAGTAGCATTAATTTTAACCTCTGAGTCTTGGGATCACTTATTACTTAATGATAGATAACCAGAACAGCATGCATAGCATGATGTCCTCAGAGAGCTCACGGTGAATTTAGGGAAATTAGCATGTTCACAAATGACTGTGATATGTCAAGGTATAACACATATATCGTAAGAGATCCACAAATGAAAATGAATATGCTTGCATATGCATGTACATCCGGGTTTTTGCATAGGTAATTTTGAATACATTAAAAATTCATAATAGTTACCTCTGTGGAGTAGTCTTGGGGTGTGAGGGAAGGAAGACTTCTTTTTGTCTATCTCGCTGTATGTTTTAAGCCTCACCTTATACATATACTTAGTTCTGTAACTTCAGAAACTGTTTAAATGTCTAAAATAATGATAAAATAAGTTAAAGGGAAAAGACTAGTGCTGCAAGCACCTGATGGGGACAGAATGCCTTGAAGCCATTGGGAAGAGCTTCATCTTCTCTTTGTATGCCTCTGTTTTTACATCTATAGAAAATAGTATGAGCCTCATAGGGTTCTGTGAAAATTTAAATGCTGTATGAGCATCTGATGCTAGTAAGCGCTCAACAAATATAAATAAAAAGATGTAAGAGATCCTGAACTGCTGAGTGTTGCCATGGCAGGTGGACAGAGGGTCCCAAGTCATAGAATCAGACTGTTGCTTTAGGAACAAAGACATTGTATCTCCTACTAAGAGTAAAGGATAAAAAGGAAGCAGCCTTCTTAGGTGTCATTACAAGAGACAGCGTTATGATGGCAGTGATTACCATGTGAGAACTTCTGCAAATGCTACATTGACTTACTCATTTTCCAAAATGTGAAGAGACCACTAAATTAAAACTTTCCATCCCAGTTCCCCATTCTGCTTCCCCTTCATGGTTTTCATTGGGAGTAACAAGTTGTCTGGGTATTACAGATGACTGCTATATACAGGAGGCAAGATTTGTGTTTACAATACTTTGGCATCTGACGTTCAGCTTTTCTCTGTATTTTGAGAAACCAGGCATTGTCTCAGCTATGTCAGGAGAACACTGATATTTTCATTTGTACTTATGTATAGTTTCCCCATTCAAGTGCTACAGGATGGGGTAGGTCACCCAAAAGACAGGGAGGGATAAGTTAACTTCTTCTTCAAAGGGCCCCATGTTCTAAACCGTTTGTGACAACACAATCTACTTCTAGAGGTATGAAGGTTTGGAGTACTCTAAAAGAAATGGAGAAGGTGATGCTGCCCCTGAGATTAGATGATGTGCGACTATAACCATAGCATTTTCATAATTGACAATGAGTTATCTTAAGTCTTGTGTGTTTCAGGGCAATGGCATCATCACCATGCTTGCAAAGTCAAATGAGTAACGAGCAGTTCCTCTCTGACTCAGAAATTTCTGTTGTTTCCTGTTTGATTTAACTTCCCCAAGTATCTTAGAAACAGATGAAATATTATTTCAGCTCCTTAAAGGTGACTGGTCTTGATATTTTTTCTTAGGAACCAGGTGTTTCACCTCCTCCAAACTTCTGGCACTTTATGAACAATGTTGTATCTCCATGTCCCTTTTCTTAACTTAACCATGATGCCAGCCTCTCAAATGCAAGAGAACTCTCTATGCCCACAATGAATTCAGCAACAACAAAAATAGCAAAAGAGGCATCATGCTAAATGTGGTCAAGCGCTAACTTGTTTAATTTTACGAAAATTTAGCCGCTTGAAATCTCTTTTTAAACAGGGATAAAATTAAATAAACCAAGAGAATGACTAAGTAACAAACAAATCTTGCTGATTCCATCCCTGCGTAGTGCCTATGAACAAATGTCTGTGTGAACTGTAATGAATATGAAGAGTACACCATACAAACTATGTACTCAGCGTTCTCCCGGATACATTGGGTGGAATTGGACAGGGGCATGAAGCATCCCTAATTAGCTCTATATGAAATTCGTGATGGGGACAAACATTACCTACAAAGGTGTTGTGGCAATACTTAACTGGGACTTCTGAAAGATGGTGCAGGCGCTAGCAAAAACAATAATAGTAACAACTGTACACAAGATGTATGTGATACAGCAGTCATACCAGGCCTCCTCCAGACCATTTTCCCCTACTTTTCATTGTCGCTGCTGATGGCAACATTCTGGAAAGGAAGTGAAAGGAAGTCCATGTTCAGATAACAATGAGGCAATGATTCTCTTTTATATCTTCTAAGTACCCTTTTATCACAAGTCTTTAGCACAAGAGGTGCGTCAACAAGAAGGCACTCAGTAGAAGATGAATAAGGTCTGAGGATCTCATATATAACTTGTGACTATAGTTGAGAACACTGTATTATATCATTGAAATTTTCCAGGATAGCAGAACTTAAATGTTCACACACACACACACACACACACACACACACACACACACAGGGGTTAAGTGATAGATGTGATAATTACCTAATGAGGAAAATCCTTTCACAATCAAAATCATTGTGTTGTACACTTTAAATATCTTACAGGGGTACCTGGGTGGGTGGCTCAGTTGGTTAAGCATATGACTCTTGATTTCAGGTCAGTCATGATCTCATGACATCAAGCCCCGCATGGGGCTCCATGCTGACAGCATAGAGTCTGCTTGGGACCCTCTATCTCCCTATCTCTCTGCCCCTCCGCCACTCACACACTCTCTTTCTCTCTCTCAAAATAAATAAACTTTTGAAAATAAAAATAAATAAATATCTTACAATTTTGTCAATTATATTCAATAAAGTTGGTGTGGGGAGAAAGATGTCTACTGAGGTTGACTTTACTTCAAAACAACAAGAATCAGAGCCCCACTAATGCACGACGTGTGACTAAATGCACCTTCTATTCTTAGCCACCTAGGCCATACCTTTCTCCACCGCTAAAAGTGCCTCTTCAATGGTCTAATTAGAACCAATTTGATACCTGCTCTATCTCCATCCCCTCTAAGAAATTCCTATACCTTCTTAGCCATCTGTCAAAGTGCACATATGCACAAGAGCCCCTTAACTAGCATAGACTAAATTTTTTTATTAATTTCTTGTGTTCTTTCTTATTTAATGTATTCTTACAGTAAGTAAACAGCTTTTTCATTAAAAAGGTGATTTTTTTTAAATAATAAAACTTTTTGAGCATGTCAAAAAGTCTGTATATTTGCAGGGTTACATAGGAATTGCTGATGTTAACCATGTTCATCTGATGAACCAGATAACACTTTCCCTGTCCCCAAGAGGAGTGCTTTCAACTACAGTAACTCTAATTATTTTTTTGGCCAAGAAATAGCATCTCTAAGCCCATAACAATGAACACTCAACAGACAGTACAAACAAAACAAAACAGAAAACTAGTGCCTGGTGATACTGCTACCCTGGCATGGACTATTCAGGGCTCCTCACTGGTCACTGACTCTGGGGTCTTCCAGATTGTGTCATTCCTCTAATGAGGCCTACTTGTCCCCAGGCAGGCCCTTTGTTTGCCTTGTATTATGAAGGGCATGTTTACATCCCCACCCCTACCACATTTATATATTGAAACCCTAATACCCAATGTGTTAGTATATGGTGATGCGGCCTTTGGGAGGTAATTATGCCATAAGGATGGAGCCCTAATGATGGGATTCATGCCTTTCTAAGAAAAGACAAGTGAGCTTGCCTCTCTCTGATCTTTTCTTTCTTTTTGTTTTAATTTTTCTTTTGATGTTTTATTTATTTTTGAGAGACAGACAGAGTAGGAGCAGGTGAGGAGCAGAGAGAGGGGGAGACTCAGAATCAGAAGCAGGCTCCAGGCTCAGAGCTGTCAGCACAAAGCCCGACATGTAGTTGGAACTCCGGAACCACAAGATCATGACCTGAGCTGAAGTCGGAAGCTTAACTGACTGAGCCACCCAGGGGCCCCGTGATCTTTTCATCATATGACACACAAGAAGAAAGAATCAGGTTCTCAGCAGAACCCAACCACGTTGGTACCATGATCTTGGGCTTCTGAGTCCTGTGAACTGGGAGAACTGTGGGAAATAAATGTTTGCGTTGAAGTCACCCAGTCTGTGGTATTTTGTTATAGACGTGCAAGACTACAATCCCTTGAAACCTGTGGTAACTGACACAGCCACCAGGCTCACCAGGCTGTTCTGGGCATGTTGCTGCCAGGATGTCACAGGCCAGAAAGTGCTGCTGGGACACATGGGCCTTCTGAACTACAGGAATTATCAACAGAGCTCAGAAGCAATATGGCGCTACGTACTTTAGATGAATTTTTAATACATTCCATAAGGTGAGAATGATACTCAGTGGACCAAAGCTTTTTAAGCTCCCTGTGCTTTAGTAACCTCACCTGCAAAATGAAGATAATTTTGCAGGATTGTTCTGTAGATATGAAAAAATGCTTTGGACAGTGCTTAGAATTGTCACTCAACCACACCACCACCACCAAGCTATAGTAGAAGTAGCATCAGCCATACAAGTAGTAGAAGTACTAATAGTAGTGGTAGCAGTAGGAATAGTGGGGGTAGTAGTTGTGATAGTACAAGGAGGAAAGGGAAAGGTAGGAGAAGTAGTAGGAGTATAAGCAGTGGTAGAGGAAGTAGTAGTTATTGATGTAAGAGCTATAGTAGTAGTAGTAGTAGTAGTAAGAGGAGGAGGAGGAGGAGTACAAGTAGTAGTATAATAGTAACAGCAGCAGTAGTAGTAGAAATAGTAGAAGTAGTCATAATAGTTGTGCAAATAACAGTGGTGGTGGTGGTGGTAATAACAAGAATGGGGATATTTGGGATGCTACTAGAAGAATGTTAAGAAGGGATAAGTTAAGTTGATCATTACAGGCAGATCAAGTTGAAGAGCGATTGTGGCAAGGATTAGGCCACTAAGGTTTGAAGAATTTGAGGAGAACAAAGAAGAATCTACAGAAGGCATCCTGGGGAACTGGCGGTATCACATCAGCCTTGCCCAAACAGATCCTCTCTAATGGGGTTATTCACAAGGTGGGTCAATTCTCAGAGGTTACTCTGGGGCTCGAGTCAGCCTCCAGGAAAGTGAGATCTGCACTCAAACACCAGAAGGACCTTTGAATCCAACAAGACACATTCAGGATTTTTGTTCACAAAAAGAAATCACCATTTATATATTTTTCTCTTTAACGTGTTATTAAGTAACACTGAGAAAATGCCCCCAAAGCAAAGCAGTGCGACAATGCACATGCCATGACGACTCATGCCCTGGGATTGGTGACATCATCTTTTGAGATCCAACAGCCAGAATCTCAGATCCTGGGCTGATGGACAACCCCATGGGATCTTACTAAGAGAGAGGAAAGAAAATGTTCTTCTCAATATAAAACAGTTCAATGGTGACTCAGTAGAAAACAGAGCTTCATATACACCCTATTTGTGTTCAAGTTTATTAAAAATAATTATGTCCATGATTGAACCAAATACAGATACCTCCTAAAAAAGAATGAAAGAAAACAACCTTCTTTTCTACCATCCCTACATAAATGGCCACTCGCTGTGGGTATATTGGATTAGGTGGTGGTAGGCAGGCTAGTGCAAGGGGTCATAGGAAGAGATCCCAGAGAAGTTGAGGAGACAGAAACTGAGAGGATAAACTTGACTGTGGATCAAGGATCCAGTGTACTGAAAACAACCATGTTAGAGTCTGACTCTAGAATGGTTTGATTAGAACCGAGAGGTCAAGATGAGAACGAAAATGTAGGGAAATAAATCCCGTTGGTCTGGCCATGCAGCAGAGCCTACAAGAGATGAATATATCCAACTTCCCAGGGCAGACAAGTGTTTGCCCTGTTCCAATAATTAGACCTTCAAATTTCCCTAAGACATTTTAGAAAGCCCAATTGAAATAAGAGAGGTAAAGCAGAAAAATTCTGTGTCTATTTATAGAAAAATGAAAGCAACAGCTAAATAGACCGATTATATTTACGTTTGTTGCTGCCCTCATCCTCAGTTTATAATATAGCAGGAATTGGAAAGTTCAGAGATTTAATTAAAGAGAAATGTTACAGATTGAATTTCAATACTCATTCCTTTGTTTTTTTAAAGTTTTTATTTAAATTCTAATTAGTAAGGGGCGCCTGGGTGGCTCAGTTGGTTAAACGGCCGACTTCGGCTCAGGTCATGATCTCATGGTCTGTGAGTTCGAGCCCCACATGAGGCTCTGTGCTGACAGCTCAGAGCCTGGAGCCTGCTTCACATTCTGTGTCTCCTTCTCTCTGCCCCTCCCCTGCTCACGCTCTGTCTCTCTGTCTCTCAAAAATAAATAAACATTAAAAATAAAAAAAAATTTAAATTCTAATTAGTAAACATATAGTGCAATATTGTTTTCAGGGGTAGAATTTAGATTTGTATCATCACTTACATACAACACCCAGTGCTCATCACAAGTGTCCTCCTTAATACCCATGACCCATCCACCCCATCCCTCCACCCACCTCCCCTCCATCCACCTTCAGTTTGTTCTCTACAGTTGAGTCTCCTATGGTTTGCTTCCCTCTCTCTTTTTTCTTCCCCTATGTTCATCTGTTGTGTTTCTTAAATTCTACATATGAGTGAAATGATATGGTATTTGTCTTTTTCTGACTGACTTATTTTGCTCAGCATAATACACTCTAGTTCCATCCATGTCATTGCAAATGGCAAGATTTCATTCTTTTCGATGGCTGAGTAATATTCCATTATATATATATATATATATATATATATATATATATCCCCCTTCTTATTTATCCATTCATCAGTTGATGCACATTTCAGCTCTTTCCATAGTTTGGCTTTTGCTGATAATGCTGCTATAAACATGCTGTTGATAATGCTGCATGTACCCCCTCAAATCAGTATTTTTGTATCATTTGGGTAAATAGCTAGTAGTACAATTGCTGGGTTGTAGGGTAGTTCTATATTTAACATTCTGAGGAACCTCCATACTGTTCTCCAGAGTGGTGCACCAGTTTGCATTTCCACCATCAGCTGTTGTTTCCTGTGTTGTTTATTTTAGTCATGCTGACAGGTGTGAGGTGGTATCTCATCGTGGTTTTGATTTGTATTTCCCTGATGATAAGTGATCTTGAGCATCTTTTCACGTGCAAGACTCATTCCTTTGGAAACATCTTAGCCAGACATTTTAGAGGTAGCACGGAAAATTTACATGACATCTGTAAAAACATGAGTTTGGGCAGAGAACTGGTTTGTTTTAGAAAAACACTGGCTTTTATCAACATATCACAGGGGATGGATTGGCATCTCTTTTCAAAGTTAGAGACGGAAGCAGCTATCCTTGCAGTTTTTCTATTGACTCTATTGCTTTGAAGGGGCAGACCAAGAGCATTCATTGTTTCAACATTTTTATTCACTCGACTTCCTCCTGGCTCTGCGATCATCTCTGATTTGACATCATGTTTGTGTACCTCTCATCATTTCCAATGATCTGCCCCTCTTCCTTTGTTTCTAGATTGCCCCCTACTTCTTATTTTTTTGTTTAAAATAACTTTTTCTCCATCATTGTCTCTGTTTTAAGGTAGCTTGTAAGAGATAGAAATCCCCACCACTACCTATAACCACAGTGAACATTTGTCATGATCTTTCAAGTCCTTTTTTATTGTTATTGTTTTTAACTGGACGCATAAATAATTTCATATCCTCTCTTGTTACACGTAAAGCACTATCTAATAATCATGTTCTCTACTCACTAAGAACTACTCACAACATGATTTCAATTGTAGTGAGATAGTCCATTCTATAGCCATGCCATATTTTCCAGTTATTACCAACTCATCCAACTTTATTAAATATTAAGTAGTTTCTAATATTTCACAATTAGAAATAATGATGTGATGAAAACTTGAACATAAATAGCTGTCCACATAACCATTTTCAGAGGATAAATGCTTATAAAAAATATTAGTTTGAAATATTGGGTATTTTTAAGGCTGTCTATGGATATTGGTAAAATTTTGGTGAAAGGTTGTACATGAAATTATCCATCCGTCCTGAAGAACTCCTGACAACCTTGATTACTGACAGTTAAAACTTGCTTTGTGAAAAATGCCACCTAATTTTTGTTTTAATTTGAGTTTTTGAAAATGTGTCTTTCTTGTATTATAGGAGGGTGAGTATTTTTCATATTTTGTTAGCCGTTTCCATTCCTCTTTTGTGTAGGAAAAATTATAATTTCTTAAACGTGCTTGTTGTCTTTTCTTTTTGTCTTATGACATACAGAGAAATTTTATTTTATCCACCAGTATTTTCCTCTGTGATTTTCTTAAGTGCTCTTAAGTTTAGAAAATCCTTTTTCATCCAGAGAGCAGATACATATTCATCTATATTTCTTCCAAGTTATTTTGGTTTAACTCTTTAGATTTAACTCCTTAATTTATTTGGAATAAAATGGATTATTATTTTTAGGGGGGGAGGTGCACTAAACTGAATTTTTCAAATCTAAATATCTACTTTCCTGAATAACATTTTAAAAATACCCACCTTCTTTCTGTTTCATTGATTTATGGTGCTTCATTTTTCCTATTAAGTTTTTCAATATCCTATTTCCAGTCTATTTATTTTTATTACATTAAGAACTCTGATCTTTAGATAATGCTGTATTATTCTACTATTTTGTTTTTGTACCTAAATAGAGTGATTAAGAATCCTTCTCTGGACCGGTGCCTGGGTGACTCTGGGTTAAGCGTTGGATTTTAGCTCAGGTCATGATCTCAAGGTTCCTGAGTTAAAGCCTGGCGACGGGCTCCGTGCTAACAGCTCAGAGCCTGGAGCCTGCTTCAGATTCTGCATCTCCCGCTCTCTCTGCCCCTCCCCTGCTCATACTCTCTCTCTCTCTCTCTCTCTCTCTCTCAAAAATAAACATTAAAAATTAAAAAAAAAAAAAAAGAATCCTACTCTGAAGCCAGGGTTCTTGTTCTCAGATCTAAACTGTTTAAACTCTACCCTTTACAAGCTATCTAACAATGGGCTGGTTATGGCTGCTCTGTGACTCAGTTTCCTTCTTTATAAAATGGGCATACCAATATTACTTCCTTCATAAGGTTATGAAGATTAAATTAGTTTGTAAAATAAAAAACTTAGAATAGTGCTTGGCACATAGTGCCACAGAAGTGCTGGCTATTTTTGTTGTCATTATTGTATGTTAACAGGGCAAGTCCTTGTAACCCTCATCTTTCAAAATTTCATAACTACTTTATCTTTTTTCCTTTTGGGTAATCTAAATTTTCAAATGGAGATATATTTATTTTTCTGATGATAAACAATGCATATTCATTATAAGAACAATTTTCAGAAAATGCATAACTGTATTTTACAATCACCTATAACCTCATCACTGGGAGATACATGTTCATAGCATCTACCTAGGAAATCTCCAAATATTAACTCTTTGTTAGTTGTGTAAAACATCTTATTTTTTTTAAGTTTATATTTTGAGAGAGAGAGAAAGTGCGTTGTGGGGGGTGGGCAGAGAGAGAGGGAGAGAGAGAATCCCAAGCAGGCTCCACATTGTCAACACGGAGTCTGATATGGGGCTCAACCCCACAAACTGTGAGAACCTGACCTGAGTCGAAATCAAGAGTCAGATGCTTAACTGACTAAGCCACCCAGATGCCCCTAAAACATCTTATTTTGATAGAAGGTGTCGGAGAGGCCAACACACAGTTTGGGTGTCTACAGTTAAATGTAAATTAGTACTATAATAGTTAAATGCCAGTTTTGCCCAAGTGACTAAATGTCTCAGAGCTCTGCCGTGTCTAATTTGACAGCTTCAGTTTTGTCTTTCTCTGCTTCTAGTACCAAGTAAACACCAACTAAAGTTGTGAACAGAGAAAAGAGTGTTCTAAGAAAAGAGCATCCCAGCTTTTGGAGATTGCTGGTTTTTTTAGGTACTAATGAGTCACTGTAGAGCTACATCGTTCAGAACAGTAACTGTGGTGCAGAGTTCTCTATAGCCTTGAGGTAGCTGCACTATCAAAGAGAAGGCTTCTGGGAAGAGGTGTCTCTACCCATACACCTGTGCTGCTGCCTAGTCATCTCACGATCAGTATCTCCTCGTATAAAATACGAGACGAGCTACAAAACCAAACTGCATCTATCATTTGCTAGACATTCTTTGTCCAAAGGATGGACAAACTTATAACAAATTCCTTGGTTCTATACAGATGTGAAGAAATCCGTTATCCATTTAGAAAGCAGATTTCTTGGGGCACCTGGGTGGCTCAGTCACTTAAGCCTCTGATTTTGGCTCAGGTCATAATCTTGTGGTCTTTGAGCCCCACATCAGGCTCAGAGCTGAGAGCTCAGAGCCTGGAGCCCACTTCTGATTCTGTGTCTCCCTCTCTCTCTGCCCCTCCCCCGCTCTCTCTCTCTTTCTCTCTCTCTCTCTCTCTCAAAAATAAACATTAAAAAATTTTTTTTAATTAGAAAGCAGATTTCCTTATTTTCGCTACCTGTGACTCTTTATAAGAATATATTTTAAAGTTTATTTTTTATTTATTTTGAGAGATGGAGATAGCAAGTGGGAGGGGGCAGAGAGAGAGGAAGAGAGGATCCACAGTGCAGAGCCTGATGTGGGGCTCCATCTCATGACCTGCAAGATCATGAGCTGAGCCAAAATCAAGAGCTGCCGACTAGGCCACCCAGGCACCCCAAGAATATTTTTAATGTAAGTTAATTTTTAAGAGACTTTATTTTTTAGAGCAGGTTTAGGTTCACAGCAAAATGGAACAGAAAGTATAGAGTTCTCATATCCTCTTTGCCACTACACATGCAGTCTCTCCCGCTATCAACCTCCCACACCAGGGGATTTGTTACAGTATTGAACCTACACTGACACACCATTCTCACCAAAAGCCCAGGGTTTACATTAGGGTTCACTCTTGGTGTTGTACATTCTGTGAGTTTGGAAAAATATGTAATGCCATGTAATATGTACTCCACCACTGTAATATTGTACAGATTCGTTTCACTGCCCTAAGTAACCTCTGTGCTCTATCTATTCATCCCTCCCTCCCCCAAAATGCTGGCAACCACCGATCTTTTTACCGTCCCCCTAGTTTTGCCTTTTAAAGAATGTCATAGAGCTGGAATCATATAATATGTAGCCTTCTCAGAGTTATTACTAAGGGCTTCTTTCCCTTAGTAATATGCATTTATGGTTCCTACATTCCTTTCCATGGTTTGATAGCTCGTTTATCTTTAGTACAGAATAATATTCCTTTGTGTGGATATATCACAGTTGATCTATTCACCCACGAACGGACATCTTAGTTGCATCCAAACTTTGGAAATTATGAATAAAGCAGCTATAAGCATCCTCGTGTAGGCTTTTATATGAACATAAGTTTTTAAAATTCATTTGGGTAAATATCAAGGAATGCAATCATTGTATAATAGGGTCACAGTATTTTTAGTGTTGTAAAAATCTTCCAAACTCTCTTCCATTGTGACTGTACTGTTTTTGCATTCCCACCGGCAATGAATGAGAGTTCCTGTTGCTCCATATCACGGCCCCAGCATTTGGTGTTGTCAAAATTTTGGATTTCACTGTCCTAAAAAGTGTGTAGTGGTATTTGTGGTATTAGGCATTGTGATATTGGGCATCGTACAAATGCTTAACCACCATCGTGTGTATCTTCTTCGATGAGGAGTCTGTTCAAATCGTTTGCACATTAATTTCATCAGCTTGTTCATTTTCTCATAATTGAGTTTTAAGTGTCCTTTGTACTTTCTGGATAACAATCTTTTATTAGGTATGCCTTTTGCAAGTATTTTCTACCAGTCTGTGGCTTGCCTTTTCATTCCCTTGGCAGTGTCCTTAGCAAATAAGAATTTTTTTCATTCGTTATCAATATTTGTCCCCAGAAAGGCACACATGTAACAAGCTATTAAGTGTAAGTGTTCCTGCTACTGTGGAAAGAACCACTAGGGTCCCAATATTGGGATAAAGAAGCTGGAAGACATCAGCAGCCACCATCTCCCCCCCAGGCCCATGGAGGGAAATGGCTCTGCTGCTCTCCACTGCCGCCCCAGACCATGCCCTCCTCTTCCCCAGTGAAGTTTAGAAGGAAGAGGGGCCTCAAAGAAGGTGGGGCTTCAAAGCTTCAAATCTGTGAGGCAGCCTTGATAAGGGGGGAAGAGAGTGATGCTGCAGGTTTTTATAGGCTCCCCAAGGACACACCTCTCACCGCTGAGTCAAGTGCAGGGGCCGCCAAGAGAGCCATTCTTAAAGCAGGGACGGGGGTGTAGGGAGAGAATGCCAGTATTTCATGGCTAACTTGGGACATCTGGATATGCAGTGGCCTTGCCAGTTCACTGACTGTATCTATTTGAACTGAGGGGAAAAAGGCACATAGAGAAAGGGCACAGGCCTGGGGCCACTTGCAAGTTTCTGTCTGTGGGGGCCAAGTGAAGTCAGGGGAAGCAGCCAGTTAGTGTAATCTTGCCATATTCCGGGCACGAGAGCTGGGTGATGACCGAGCAGACCCCAGCAGCAGTAGGGTGGGTGGTAGTGTTGGAGAAAGGGTGTATTACACATATAAGATCTTACTGGAGCTGGGTCTCCCATATCAATCATGTGGAAAGGCCCCAAAGGGCCCTCTGAAAACTGCTATATGGATGCCTACCATGCAGAGGGCTTCAGCCTGCCAGGCAGCCTTAACCAGGGGGAGAGTAAAAATCTTTCACAGAGGAAGGATGAAAAACCTCACTATTACATGTGAGAGACTTGTCCTTTTCTTCTCCTTCCTCCCTGCCCCACATCTCCTCAAGTTGTCATAGCCTGGAAGAGGGAGACAGAGATGGTATCTCAGAGACAAACCATACCCCACCCTCCCATTCTAAGACCTTCTCCTAACTGATGATGTCAAAGGGGATACTTTAAAATCGGCTTGAGACTGAATTTTTAGAACAGAGTCACTTGTGTTTTGCTTTCATTTTTTTTGCAGAAAAACTGATCAAAGGTCATGGTATCTGCCCAAAGAAAAGGGAAATTTGACAAAGCTTAAGTAATGGGAGATGAAAACATTGTTACTTTCATGTGTATGCCCACGGGCTAGTTCAGACACATCAGTAAACTCATTGTTCAAAGTTTAAAAAACAATATGATATTGCTGTAAAGGAAAAGTGCCCCCCTAAAGTGGTCACAAGTAAAAAGTAAAGGAGAAGGACTATATATGTACACTTTGCACTGTTTTTTTTTTTTAAGTTTGTTTATTTTGAAAGAGAGAGTGAGTGAGAGCAGGGGAAGGGCAGAGACAAAGGGAGAGAGAGATTCCCAAGCAGGTTCTGCACTGTCAGCACAGAGCCTGACTTGGGGCTCTAACCCACGAACCGTGAGATCATGACCTGAGCTGAAACCAAGAGTCAGACACTCAACTGACTGAGGCACCCAGGTGCTCCTGAATTGTATTTTTGAATAATGGAAGACCCTGAATCAAGGAACAAAGTATACAGGCACACTATGAATGCACTTAGTAGAGCAGATTTATGGTATATTACAGGAGTAGAAGCATGGATTTTAGAGTTAGAAAGACCTGGTTTCAAATGCCAACACAGAGGTATTTGCTACCTCTGTGACTTCTTAGAATCATCATGGAAAGTGGCCACAATGATGCCTCCTAACAGCGTTAGTATAAGGATTAAAGAGGAAATATAACAAGCATAAAACGTAGGAGGTTATAGTGCTCAAAAACAGTTAGCATTTTTTTCTTCATCATTTATTTATCATTACCATGTGTTACCATGGGTATTTACTGAGAAGGTATCAGTAACACCAATAGAAATAACAGCACGGGTTGAAATACATTTCAGTTGAAATTTGGGTTTATAGAAAAGCACTGAACAATTCATATTTCAGGGTAAACAGAAGTCTTCAAAATAGCTAGCATTTGGTAATGACTTTGGTACCCTAGTTTGGGGACTATGTTCAGCTACAAATATAAACGCTTTGGGATTTTCCCCACCATCTATGCCTTATCACAGTGCATCAGGGCTAGAAGGGCACTTAGGGAGAAAAGTAAGGCCCAAAGAGGCTAAATGATTTGCCTAGGGACAGTCTGGTTGCATCTCACCCCCACTGGTCCTTCATATCCCCCATCTATACATTTGTTGACCGTTTCAGCCATAGCATACACTTAGGTGCCTCTAAGTTTTATCTGTCTTTTAAGAAAGGCACCTAACTAAGGTATCAGCCTGTTTCCTCTAGTCTCCATGCTTCATCTTGGGAGAGTATCTGGCAACGGTCACATGCAAGCAAGCCAGCCAGTTCAGTACGACCTGACATCGCACTGAATTACCAGAAAATGATTTCATTTCATTACAGTCTATTTGATTTGTGGTCCCTGTTCCTTTCCATTTTTCTCTTCATTCATTACTCCTTTCATGGAGAGTGGGTGGCAGATAGGAACAAATCACCGAATTTGGTGCCTTTCACTTTGTTCCCTTTTAGAACTTCTTATAACGGTTTTCCTGAGGAAAATCAATTAACTATTGACTTAAATACTATTTGGGGATCAATTATAATTCCAATTAACTGTGCCATCTGGGTTGCTTATTACCACTCTTGGGAAACATTCATAATGGTGAGAAAGTGTGCCTCCCATCCTCATGTTTATGCATTTTCCAGTCTATGCTCTATCTTCAGACCTTGCCCCTGGATCCCCCAAGATCCAAGAACTAGCCACCTGGTTGGTCACACCTTGGCTCTGTCTACCCTGAACCATTTTCCTGGCCACCGAGGTCTTATCACTGACATTTCCCCTCTCTCCCCACCACAAGAGATAATATTTACTAATTGCATTATTATGTGCCCCTCTCTGAAGTGCTTTCTGTGCATCATTTGTTTAACTCCCTAGAGGTAGACAATATGGCTGTCCTCTTTCAAAAAGGAGGAACCTGAATTAGAGACAAGAAAAGCACTTTGCGCACAGCCACAGAGGATTCAAACCCAGGTCTGTGTGACAAAGGCATGGCCTCTTCATCTCAACTGCTATGAGTCTCTCTCACCGCCAGGCTCTGGTGGGCTCTGAACAAACAGTCTTCTAATGAGGTTAATGAGCTAGAGAAACCCCACACATTTTTCTCAAAAATGAGGTCCTCCAATACCTGCATCTTTGCAACATGAAGATTCCCAGGGATATTGCCCCACCCCCCACCCCGACTTGCTGAATCAGAATCACTACAGGTAAGACCCAGAAATCAAGACTCGAACACTTGTCATACTTGAAAAAGTTTGAGATCCACTGCCCTGCGCCTCTGACGCCAAGTGTCCTTTCACAGAGCTTTCCTGGAGATGATGCCCTGCCCCCTGGTGGCCTAACCCAAAAGTGTGACTCTCATAATGAGGGTTTGAAGGAATTCTTGTTGATAACACTCACTGCTCACCTTTGACTGCCAAATTATTTGATTGGGTTTCAGCTGCCTCTGTCTGAGTTCCGCTTACTTTATTCAGGCCCATCGCACAGAAAGTACCTGAAAGCAATTAGTTTGCTGACTTTTTTTTTTTGGTAGCAGCTACAAAAAGAGATAGGTTTTTGTTCAATAAATGTTTGATTGTTTATTCTTTGTAGATGATACAGAGCTAAGGACAGAGCTCCTGTCCTTAGAGAAGCTAGTATAGATATAGAAAAGAAAATACCCAATTCTCTCTTTCTCCTAAACACACACACACACACACACACACACACACAGTGCATTTCCATGAGCTGCTTTACTCTGTCTTCATCATTAGGATGCCATGTTTGAGCTCTAGTGCTTAGCCAGTTTAAACTTGGCTCCTCACCAGCCCTTTCCTTTCTCTTAATAAAAGATTTCAGCTTTCCAGTCCATTCTCTACTCTTTTCCCTTTTCCTTGCCATGATGTCACACTCCTGTATTTATTGGACCTTTCTGGCTGTTACCAATAGTAGCGTGGATGTCACAAATGCAACGTCTGCCTTTACAGAACACATCCCCACCACCAAATCCACTGACCCTATAATGTAAGAAAAAGACGAGATCTAGTAACAAGAACAACAAGAACAAAATGTAGAGACCGAGTAACAGCAAGTAGAAGTCCAAAATATTTAGGAAAGAAACCCAAAGAGCCAATCTGCTTACTCATTAAACACTTGAATAAGGACTTCCCTGCAATAATTCCCTCAGTATTTTATTTATCTTAATATATAACACTTAATTAAAATTTGTTTACTTCTTCCGCTCCCCATCCCCAAGAAAATCACACAAAATGAGAATCAACCTGCACATTGCAAACTCAAACTTACCATAGAACTTTGGTTGGCAAATCTCAGACAGTGATTCCTCCTGGTCTCCAAGCTAGGACTCACGAGGTGTCCTACTGTCTGCTCTACATGAATTTACAGCTCCCTGCAATGCCACAGGACAATGACATTCTGAAAAAGAAATTTAATCTCATCCTAATTCATACTGCCCTTCCCCTCTTTCCTGAAGGGGGATCCCATGTGTTTATTTTAGGACATGGGCAAACTGTCTAGTATCAAATACCTCACAAATAAAGAGATGGGAAAAAAAACCAATAACAATTCAATAATGCCTGTGTGATTTGCAAGCCCCCAAACAAATGGAAAATCAGGGTTCTTCATTTTATAATGAATCAAGTGGAGGAAGGAATCATTTCTTATCTGAAGTCACCCCCAAAAAAATGTTTCACATGTGGCTTTTATGGGGACACTGAGGTCTCAGAGTTTCAAATGCTGCTTACTATAATCTAACCACAAAATATACTCAGCTTGTGTTTGTTTTCATATTAATAAATCTAATTTAATTGGAGAGAAGTTTCCTTCCATAGTTTTTTAAAACAAAATCTAGGACTTGTGGTTAATTTAGTACTGTCAACTAAACCCAGACTTCCCTCAGCTTTTTCTCTGGAGCAAAACAGACATCATTTATGTGGTCTTTTTAACAAGGAACCATGTTAGTTTTTATCCACATAACATTCATTTCCAGTTCTTAGGAACAATAGAGAGAGTGTGCAAATTTGCTACATGTACAGCAAGCAGCATTTGAATATGTATTATGGAAAAGTTTCCTCACACAGAGAAAACCCCATGATTTGCTTTGGAAAACAAGTCACTTCAAAGTTGTGGAAAGTAGGACCTGTTCCATTCTTTAAGGCAAACTCTGTGGCTGATAGTTAATTTGGTTGCTCTGCCTATAAACGGCTCTCCCTGCATTACTTTGAGATATTTGTTGGGTGTGATCAGCTGAAAGTTAATATATTGTAACCTCAAAAAAAAAAAAAACCCACCAAACCTCTTTTCCTTGAATTTGTTCTTAAAGTACAGCCATTCTTAATAAAAAAAACAAACACAAGCACAAAAACCTTTTGTTTCCCAGATCACACTTGAAGTGCTTAATTATTGAGTTCCTAAAAATAAAGGCAATTTTTATAGTCATAAACACTTTAGAAAACATTGAAGCCTGTATCTATTGTGAGATAGAACCCCTTGATTTACCACTCTCAAATTATTTAAAAATTATGGAGAAAGTAGTCACAGCAGTTGAAAATGTACCCGTATAGAAGAAATCTGGCTTGTCTTATGAGTTCCTTGTAATGAAATTGTATTTTCTGCCAGTTACTGGCCAAGGCTTTGTATTATGTGTTTAAAACTATATACACTAAAGAAACCACTCACGTTGGCACAGATTCCCAGTCGCCTGATGACACCCTCTAGTTCTCCTTCAGAATCTAGTCTCCATGGGTCAGCCTTTCTATCCTAACAGCTTCTTCCATGGCTGGCCAAGATCCTGCAACCCTCTATACACCATTTGCTCTAAAGGTCATTAGGACTGACCCAAATTCCATTTCCCCAGAGTGTCTTAAGAGGCCTGAAAGAAATCTGTCCAGGGTTTGCTCTGTCCCTACCTCTGCTGTAGGTCTGGAGGAAGGCAGGAAGACCCGTGCAGCTGTCCTCTTCGAGATGCTGGCCTGACATGGAGCTGGGGGAGGGCACAGTGCGAGCAGCTGGAGGAAGAGAAGGAGGAGTAATTCATGTGCAAACATGATACGGTGCCAACAAAAACACCATTCTTTTTTCCCAAGAAGTTCAAAGCGCTTTGCAAACATTAACTCATGAGCCCAAGTAGTCATGGAGAAAGTATTCCTTTATTATGCCCTTAGGATAACCACTGCGAGCAAAGTCAAGAGAAAGGGGAGCCTATTCATTGTTTCATTATTCCTCAGACATTTATTGAGCACCAACTATGTGCTGGGTACGAGAGCCAGAAGAATAAACAAGACAGACATGATCTGGGCTCCTACAGCGGCAGTGACAGCACAAAACACCAGACTCCACTGCATATGCTTATTTATATTTTATGTGTGTCCAAATTGTCGAATGAATTTGCTCCATTCTTCAGAATGTCTATAATGTGCTAAGTGCTGAGCAAACACACAAAAGAAAAAAGTTTTAAGGTAACTGTAAGTCTCATTATGACAATAGGAATTGGGAATATCAATCCAAAGTGCTTTCTTTTAAGGTGCCATAAACAAGCATTATTGGGAGCAATCCTGTCTCTTGCAATGTTTATGGAATTACTATGGTCAAACAAGGAGAGTTAAGATCAGTAATATCATGCCAAGCAGTTCATATAAATAGGCTGGCTTTTTAAAAGTGATTAATCAGATGAGCAAGCATGTTTGGTGAAGCAGAGAGCCTTTATCCACACGTCTTTTCCTGACCTCCTTTTTATTTTATGTGAAAAGATGGCCGATGGGATGTAGAAAATGACTTACGCCAGTTCTAAACCCTTCTCTTCAGGCAATGGATTCCAGATACATTAGAGTATAGGGTTATCTAAGACTATTTAGACAAAAGAGGCTGAGAACTGCTTTTAAAAAATGCATGACTTTCTGATGAATCAAAAGGGAGTTAAGCCTTTATGTTTTAAAGATGTTAAGTAGGGATTGTCTGTCCTGGGAGTCACTAGCTCAACCCAGTTTGCATGGAACATAGAGGCTATTGCACTCCTCACTCAGCAACTTAACACATATTTTAAAAGTCTAGGGAATTATACTACTACTTTAAACTAGAATTTCCTCCCCAGTAATCACTTTCCTGACTGACAGAATATATTAGAGGTCTAATATTGATCTGCCACTCAAGTGTATAGGTTAACACACATACTCCGTGAAATTCAAGCTCCAGTTTTTACCCTTAAATAGGGTCTTCATTTGGCCCCAAACTACCTTCCTGGCCTCAGCCTCACCCTCCCTGTTACTCTTGTCACTGCACATATGTCCCATAATACGATATCACCCTTATCTGATACACTCTGCCTTTCTGCCTTGAAGGCTGCTCTCCTGTCTCCTACTGCAATAGACACACACACACACACACACACACACACACACATACACTTTGCCCACCTGGAAAATTTTTCATTCTTCAAGATTAGATGAATTCTTTTGGTTATTTCTTCCTCAATTCCTACAGTACCACCTTATCACATATTTATTTATATAGGTATCTAAAGCCTGAATGTCTCATGTATTGAGATCATATTTTATTCCTTTGTATCTTCAGCAACTAGTATTAAATTTTTGATGAAGTTACATTTTCTACAAAACATCAGTAGAGCACTTATTGAGGCTGGAAAGGTGATCAATTACACTTGGTTTTACTCTTCATCTGGAAGCACAAATGGGAGGTTTTCAAACCTTTTACTAAACAGAGCTGCTAATGAAGAGAATAAAATTAATTAATTAAAATTTTCAGTTAAAATGATTTTTGATTCAAAAGCTACTATATTAAAATCAACACCATTGTCATTCAGCTTTTTCAACCTTTGGATGACCAATGACTTAAGAGCTGGGACCATATGCTACTCCAATCATAATAATGGTGCTGAAGAGAAAGGGTAGGCATGCTTACACAATTGCTGTAGGGACAAGAAATGACTCATCCTCAACAGCGATGACAATGCTAGTGGAAACAACTTGTTTCTGGTTTCAGATCAAACAGGAGGAGAACAGGAGGGAGAGGAATAGGGAAGGATCCAGAACAAAAGAAGAAAAGGTGAAAGAAAAGGATAGACTTTCTGTAAAGAATTATTCTTAGAATTCGTCTTGGCATTTTTTCTGTTTATAAAATTAAGAAATATAGACATTATTACAGGTGATACAGAACATAATGATAGGTGCTTGAAGGTAAATACTACTTAGTAAAAAGTTGCTCTGTCTCTACAGCCACTTACAAAAGTTATTTTAGGGGCGCCTGGGTGGCTCAGTCAGTTAAGCATCCAACTTCGGCTCAGGTCATGATCTCACGGTTGTGGGTTCGAGCCCCGCGTCGGCCTCTGTGCTGACAGCTCAGAGCCTGGAGTCTGCTTCAGATTCTGTGTCTCCCTCTCTCTCTGCCCCTCCCCCACTCATGCTCTGTTTCTCTCTGTATCAATAATAAATAAACATAAAAAATTTTTAAAAATTATTTTAAAGGCATTCTGCTTTCTTTTAGTATGTTTGGGAAGGTTCCTTTCATTCTCTAGATTTGAAATATTGGTATCTGTTTTCTAGTTTTACCCAAAGTCAATTTTCAGAATTCAGTAAAGATCAATGATCAAACAATGTTGCCTGGTACTTCTGTGTGAACCTCACGTGTGTATACATGTGTAAATGTGTGTATGTATACTCTTGTAGGAACCTGTGCATAGTACATATATATATAATGTCACAGTTTTAGTGGGCACAGTAAAGTACTTTCACATAGATGTTCAACTTGCTCCATCTTCACAACAACCTTTCAAAGTGGGTTTGGCACCTGACACATGAAGAGACTTCGTTTCAGAGAGATTTAGTATCTTGCAGAATTAAACCCAAGCAGTCTGATGGTACTCCCAAAGTGCTTTCTACCACATCGGGCCATATGACTACTTTAAAAACTTATTAGAGACATAGCTTTGATTCTTCACATTTCTTTAAAAATGTCTGCACCCCTGTTTACCAAGCAAGAAGTATACATATGATAATGATTTTTTCCTGGATACCTGGAAATCCCCTAAGAAGCCAGATGTCATCGAAAAAATGTGTTCCCTGATTAATTAGACCTCGTTAACATGCAAGCATATATTTGGTCTCAGACAAAATCAAAACTTTCCATCTAATTAATTCCTTCTCAGGCCGTGCAAATTCATTCTTCCCGCCATATCCAGCAGAGGGCAGGCTGCTCCCACCAATAGCCTGCTCACTGGAGCCACCAATCATATCAGCACAACCACCTAGAGTAGAGCGTTCCAGCATTAGAGAACTTACCATTTTCTCATCTGGATCTGAAAAAGAGTTCAGGCTTGCGCTGAGAATAGGGGCTGTGGGATGGAGACTGGGGAATGTCAAGGAAAGTTTTTTGCTTTGGAGGCTGCCCACGTTTTGTTGGGACTTGATATTCAAGTTACCTGGAGACTAGCCAGTTCCAATTATCTTCCCAGAATAGCTTGCTGAGGAGGCCACCCTCAGGAATTAATGTAAGACAGAGCACGATCATTTGTTTCTGGTTTTAGGCTGTCTCGGGTCACAGTGGGCTATTACAATGGCTGGCCTTGTTGGGCCCCCCACCTCAGTCCATCCTGCACCTATTAATCCCCCTGTGTCCTTCAAAACTCCTAATGGCTCCCCATTGCATAGCCTCCTCTGTCTGACATTACTGCACATTGATACGAGATAATGACCTCTGCCCCCTAAATCAAATCCTCTTTTTCTGTCCCCAGGCCCAATTCTGAGACTGTATCAAGGAAATTTCTGGAAACCTTGGCCCTGTGATCCTTATCAAGAGACTTTCACGAAGTGAACCAATAGATGAAGGCTTTGTACCAGGTCTTGGGTTTAAAAAGATGTCCTCCATTCTTTTAGTCCAGTTTGTAGCATAGTAAATACAAAATGGCAGGAAGCAGAATGAAGGCCCTAGTTCACAGGAGACAATATTCTATCCCAGAGTTTTCAAATTATGGACAAAAATTTTGTCAGCTGTACCTCAAAGGCTCCCAGAGTGGAGTGGCGGCTAGGAGTGTGGTAGTCACTTGGGAAGGTTCTGCAGTACTCTTCAGCCCCCTCCTCCCTCCTCCCCTCCCCTCCCCTAACCAGAGGAAGGCAGTTCCATTTTTACCTGTGTTATTTATGTACACCCCTGTGTATGCTATGATTTTTTTTTAGAAAAGGAGCCTGTAAACATAAGCAAACAATGTGTTCATCAGTAATTACAAAACAACAAAATACATGTTAAAAACAGCATGAAAATCATTCAAATTCAAAAATTTAAAGGCCTTTCTTTTTTATTTTTTGAGAGAGAGCGGGGTGGGGAGAGGGACTGTGGAGGGGGGGGTGGACAGAGGATCTGAAGTGAGCTCTGCACTGATAGCAGCTAGTCCGATGTGGGGCTCAAACTCATGAATGACTTTGACCTGAGCCAAAGTCGGATCCTCAATTTCCTGAGCCATCCAGGTGCCCCCGAAAGCATTACTTTACTGTTGAAGTAATGTATCCTGGAAAGGAGGAAAGATCTGAGGTGGATTGGACACTGGAGAGTGAAAGAATGGGCATCTGAATACTTATATCTAGTCTTCAAAGCCTGAGATGCTTCCCAATAAAAATAGGGCTTGCATTGAGCCTGAAGGAGGAAAGGCATTAAGTAAAGGGATGGAGCACTCAGTCCCTTGTGAACGGAGGATTCCAACCAGTGGTGGGTACTCAAGAGCAAAGGTGAGAGACAAATGTGCTTGCATGGCTTCCTCAGGAAAAAAAGACAAAGGCTATGGTTTTCTGCACATTTACTGAACAATGTATTCAGCACTGGGACAGAGTGGTAGATGAGATAGATGGGCACCTATCTGTGTTCATGGAGCTTATATTCCAGTAGGGGAAACAAACATGTGATAATAATTTGGTAAATGCTACACTGGAAAAGTACAGGGTGCCACAAGACCATTCTTAAACTTTATGACTTATACCATCTCCTGGATTTTGCATGTGGCCCTATCTCTTCAATTACTCAAGTAATCACCTATTCTAATAGCACCGTGTCCTGCCTGGCTCCAGAGAGCCTCCCCGATCCCCCAAACAAAACATAATAAAGTATGTCTTCTCAGTCACCTCCAATCTGGGACTGGTTCTCAGTCACTTTTTCTTTGTCTTTCATGACCTTGATGCTTTTGAAGAGTATTGGTCAGTTGTTTTGTAAAATGTTCTTCAATCTGGGTTTGTCTGGTGTTTCTTCATGATTAACTGGAAGTTATATATTTTTGACAAGAAACAGCAGAAATGGTGTCCTACCTTCTCAGGGCATCCTGTCAGGAAGTCCAGGATGTCAATGAGTCACGTTGTTCATGATGTTAATTTTTATTACTTGGTTAGATAGTGTCTGCCAAATTTCTCCACTGTAAGGATACTACTTTTTCTTTGTAATTAGCATCTTGTGGTAAGATATTCTGAGATTATGCAAATATCTCATTTCTAATTATATGTTTACCCACTAATTTTAGCATCCATTGAGGCTTCCCTAAAACAATTATTACAGTGGCATTTGCCAAATGGTGATTTTATATTTCCACTATTCATTTTACATTTACTCATTGCAATTCTACTGTAAGGAAAAACAGTCCTTTCTTTTGTATGTATTTAGTTACTCATTCAATTATCTGTTTTATCCATACAGACTTGGGTATTTTTTTTTCCGATGAAATATAATCCAATATTCTCAGCTTTGGCAAATGGGAGCTACTTCAGGTTGGTATCTAATCTTTTCAATAAGCTTCCATCCTTTTTTGATATTTACTTTCTAGCAGCACAACATGATCCAGTTTCTTTGTACTTTCTGCACTCAGCCCTGGACCCAGCTATTTTATTGGAAAATAGTACTTAAAAACCAAGTACTATTACCAAACCATTATATATACTAATGGCGGCTGCGGTGTCCTTGTTTCTAGATCTTCTAAGAGAATAGAGCAAGGAAATATATACATGCACACACACACAAATACACGCACACCTGTATCTATCTCTGCGCTACCTCTCCCTATATGTATTGAAAACCAGTAGCTAAAACTCATCTCTATGAGCCTCATCCACAGGGTTCATTCTAGCCTTCCCTTTTTCCTCATTTGTAACTCCTTTCTTGGACAGTAACAAATTGGCCTTCACTGCCCACAGTTTATTTACTTATTTATTCAATTTTAGAATATACGTAGTTTCACAATTAATAATACAAACCTCTGTTGAAAATAAGTTTACTAAAAGTGCAGTATTTGTGTCTTTGGCCTTGTTCAAAAGGCCTATGTTCAAAATACTGTTTTCCAATATTAGGCTTATCTTCTTTTATATCTCATTTGTTATGGTTGTGGTATTTATTTCTAGCAGTTAGATTCATTGGTCACCATGTGTATTCTGTTTGGGTCTCCCACACTTCTTGATTGATACTAATGACCTATTTTTTAATATGTGAACCACCACTTGGTCCTAAAAGTCAGAACTATACAAGACGGTGTGCTTAGAGGTGTGCCCCCCCACATGCTTTCTACCCACTCTTACTCCCACATCCTTTCCATTCTGTTCCCACTCACCTCTGCAGATAATCCATCACTTTAGTGTTTAATTTATTCTTCTTCTAAATTATTCTTCCCATATTCCTTTTTGCCCAAATGAGCAGATGTATGTATATTTTCTTATATATCCTTCATTTTTACTTGAAGAGTACCCTACTATTGATATATTTTGGCTCACATAAAAGTAATCTGGATACCAGTGAATATTGGCTTGGAAAGGTCTTCATTTTTTTTTTTTTTTTTTTTTACAGCTGCATAATACTCTCTATTGTGTGAATGCACCATAGTTTATTCGACTACTCTCTTATGTCTGGGTATTTAGGTGGTTTTCCATATTTTGCATTTACAAACAGTGCTCCAGTGAATAGCACTGTGTATGTTATTTGTATTGATGTCTTCAGAATAACTCTCTGTAAACAAGATTGAGTCAAAAGGGAAATGCATATGTACCTTTGTTAGTGATTGCTAAATCTTCCTGGGGAGATTTTAATACCTAACGATGTCCAAGCCCTACCCCCAGAGGTTCTGACATAACTGACTGGAGGATAGCACCAAGCATTGGTAACATTTTTTATACTTTTTCCTCACTTTATTGAGGTATAATTTATACCATAAATTCACATGCTGTAAGTATACAATTCAATAATTTTTAAAGTAAATTTATAGTATTTGGTATGTTTTCAAAGCTAAAGAAAATCAAGTTTAAGACCACTGAACTGGTACACTATTGTTGGTACCACATGGTACCACATGGTGTTACTATGAAAGGCCCGTTGTGCTACTTGGAGGCTATGGGTTTTTCTTACACTGTAGCGCCCCTCCTGGTTTAGATCCAGTGGAACCTGATTCACACTGAACAAAAGCATGTAGCTCAATATCAGTCGTATTCTTCAAAGTAGAATTAGAATCACTGGGCTCGAAACACTGCGTTGGAGGGAGCTTCTGGCAAAAGTTACACACTTGTCCAAAGCAACTCTCTTCCACTAGACTCCCGGGCTGTGAAACCGTGTCATGAAACCAGACTTCACTTGTGACTTCTTGAAAGGTGTTCTCTCTCTTTTTTATTTTTTTAATGTTTATTTATATTGGGAGCTGGGAGAGAGAGAGCAAGAGAGTAGGGAAGGGGCAGAGAGAGAGGGAGACACAGAATCCAAAGAAGGCTCCAGGCTTTAAACTGTCCACATAGAGTCTGGCACAGGGCTCAAACCCACAAACTACAAGACCATGACCTGAGCTGAAGTCAGATGCTTAACCAATTGAGCCACCCAGGCACCCCAAAAGGTGTTCTCTATTTCATGCCAGTTAGTCCTTTCTGTCCCAGCAACCAGCCAAAGCATAACTCTAAACAAAGGAGAAGCCAACATGAATGTTAACTATTTCCCATGTGAGATAACTCTTTGGATGTCTTCCTTAAGAAGCCCTCATACAGTTCCATATAAAAAGGGTATCGCCAGCATTTCCCAGTCTGGGAAATGGTGGGAATAATTTTATTTGGCAGGTGATATTTGAATGGAGCTTCAGCTGATGACTCCTAATTAATCTGCTAAAACACAGGGAGGTAAAGGAGTGCACTTCCCATGCAAAGCAAGCAGCTTATGTGGAAAACGAGTAGGAGGAAAGAACAGGAAGGCTAGCATGACTGATGCATGGAGAGGTGATGGGGGAAGATGTTACTCAACAATACTAGATGGGTACACCTGAGCCAGATCATTCAGACCCTTTCAGACCTGAAAGTTTTTGCTCCTAATCTTCAAATCAGCGGAGACCCACTCAAAAATGTTAAGTGCTGGATTAGAAGAAGATAAGACGGAACTGCATGATCATATTTACTGAGAAAAGTTCACTGTGACAGCAGCAAAGAAAACAAACTTGTCAAGAGTAGCTACTAGAAGACCAGTTAGGAAAGAAATGCTCCGAAACAGAGAGAAATGATTTTTTTTTTTTTTTTACAAATCTGGCTGGTGACTGGAAAATAGTGCTAATATTGAGAAAAACAATAGATTGACAGGACTTACTGATTGGTTAACTCTGGGGCTGAGAGAAGGCATTAAGGATGACTCAAGTTAACAGACTATACCACCCACTCCTGATTGTAGTCATCTCTGGTTCACCCCTCATTACTCCTCGTCATTCTTTTGAAACATTTAACTACTCACTCTCTGTCGCTCTCACCATCCTGTCATAATTCTTGATGATTTCAATGTATAAGCAGATAGTCCTTCCATTACTTTGATTGTTTGGCTCCTTCACTCCCTCTTCTTCAATCATTTTGTATTCTGTACTAACCTTAGCCACTGATGCCCATGAACATATACTTGACCTTTCACTACTATTAATTGAAATCCCTCCAGAGTTTTATTTGTAAAACTCTCTTATAGTACTCCAACTCCAATAATCTTAGATCCCACAGGGACTTAGAGTCCATTGATCCTACCAAGATCACACTGTCCCTCATCCTATCCTGTGCTCATTTTCATACTATGCAGGTTACATTCCAGAACCAATCATTCCAATCATTCTTTCTTATATCCTCAACTCACTTACCACCCCACTCCCCCAATCTGTGGAATCTCTTGGCCAAGACACCATTATGACCATTAAATAATGCCCGTTAAAGCTGAGTAAGAGTAAGGTGACTACAGACACCTTCTGTTCTCATCTTAAGATCCAATCTCCTTCCTCTCCTCTCTACTCTATAAGCTGACCTATAGGGACTACATGTACAAGTGTTCCCATGCCCTCTGACTTTCAAATGGTCCATGCAATGGAGAGGCCCAGCAGGAAGTGGAAAGGATAGAAGATAATTGATTTCGATGTGGTTTCATCCCTGCAAGCTCACCAAAGGTTGTTTCTGTCCCTATATGAAGTCAGTTCCCTGGCCTGCTGTAGGGAACTCACTCTCCTGTGTTTTGTAAAACTCTGCTCTCGCCATGGCCTTCCCATCTAGAGATGTTAGTAACTCTACTTCTAGTAAACCTGAGTTCCTGCATATCTCTGTAGTTCAAGTGCATCTTACCTACGATTTTTTATTACATTTATTATTCACATATAGTTGACATAGTGAAATGCCATGAGCCAATCAACTTTGACAAATGTACCCACCTGGAAATTCCACATTCCAATAAAGATGTAGAACATTTCCATCTCATCAAAAAATTTTCTCATGACCCTTTCCAGTCAGTGTACTCTCGGCCATGGTAAGAACTGTTCTGATTTCTATCACCACAGATTACATTTGCTTATTTTGAACTTGTATAAATTGAATCATATAGTTTTTATTCTTTTGTGTATTGAGTCTTGCTCTCAACATTATGTCTATGGCATATATCATATAGTTGAATCTGTAGTATGTCTCCTTTCACTGTCTTATTTCATTGTATGAATATACTACAATTGATCTCTTCTAATCATGGACATTCTAGTGGTTTCTAGCTATTGGCTTTTATACATAAAGATGGTATGAGTATACTTATACAATATTTTTGTGGACATATGTTTTCATTTTTCCTAGATAATTACAGAGGAATGAAATTGATGTTTCTCAGGGAATATCTATTGTGTATCTTCTTAAAAAATTGCCAAGCAGTTTTTCAAAATGATTGAATGGTTTTATATTCCATAAACAATGCATGATAGCTCCAATTACTTCATAGCTTTGTAGCATTTGGAGATGTTATGTTGTTATATTATCTCTATGTTTATAGACATTTTGCTGAGTGTTTAGTAGTATCTCATTGTAGTTTTAACTTGCATTTCTAATATTGAGTATCTCTTCATGTGCTTATTAGCCATTTGTTAATATTCTTCTGTGAGGTGTTCTAATTTTTTTACCCAGTGGGAAGGTATTTACCTTCTTATAATTGAATTATAAGAATTCTTTTTATATTCTCAAAATGAGGCCTTTGTGCATACACACACACACACACACACACACACACACACATATGTATATATATATATAGCCAGTATTTTCTTCCATTTAATGTCTTGTCTTTTCATTTTTTGTCGATTAGAGGATAGAATTGTATCAGTGTTAGTTTCTTATTTTGATCATTGTACTGTGGTTATATAGGAGAATGTCCTTGTGTTTAGGAGATACATATTTAAGTAGGTAAAGATAAAGAAGCATCATGTGTGCCATATGTATGAAAGAGACTGATACAATAAATGTGGTAAAACATTAACATGAGGAATCTAAATAAAGGGTCAAAAAGAATTCTTTATACTAGCAACATTTCTGTAAGTCTGGTTCTTTCAACATAAAGTTAAAAAAAGTAATTTATAAGGGGAACCTGGGTGGCTCAGTTGTTGTGTCCAACTCTTGCTTTTGGCTCAGGTCATGATCTCATGGTTCCTGAGATCAAGCCCTTCATTGGGCTCTGTGCTGAGAGCATGGAACCTGCTTGGGATTCTCTCACTCCCTCTCTCTGTCTCTCTGTCTCTCTCTCTGCCCAACCCTTGCTTGTGCTTTCTCTCTCTCGCGCTCTCTCTCTCAGAATAAATAAACATTAAAAATAATTTATAATATCAAAAAATCATAGGAAGAAAATCTTTCAATAGGAAGGATAGTGTTTTGTACTGAATGTTTGTGTCTTCCCCAAATGCATTTATTGAAGCTCTAGCATCAATGTGATGATATTAGAAGGCAGGGCCTTTGGGAGGTAATTTGGGTTAGATGAGGTCATGAGGGTGGAGGCCCCAAACTGGGATTAGTGCTTTTATAAGAAGAGGAAGGAAAACCAGAGCTTTCAGCAAGAATGCAGCTGTCTGCAAACCAGGAAAAGAGCCCTCATTAGACACTGAATCTCCCAGCACCTTAATGTTGGACTTCTCAGCCCCCAGAACCATGAAAAATAATGTTTTGTTTTTAAACTATTCACTCTGTGGTAATTTGTCAGAGCAGCCCAAAGACAAAAAGATTCATCAAACTTATGGGCTAATGGAAACTCAATTTAGTTAGAAACTGATGTATATTGGAAAGGTACGTAGAAGGTAAGTGGTAGAAACATTAAATGTTATACTAAAGGTAGTTAATTGTATTCCTGTAGTTAATTGTATTCCTGAGAGCAACTGGGATAAATGAACAGTTGTTGAACATAGGGACAACAAAAGTGATGGGCTATTTTAGTAATATTAATCTGACAAAGGCATTCTTGGGAAGACAAGAGGTTAGTTGGAGACACCACTTAATGAATAATTGTCAATCCAGAAAATGAAAATTTGGACTTAGGTGCTAATGAGAATAGAAAAGCAGGGATAGATATGAAAAGTATTATGGTACACTAGCCCTGAACGGGCTTTAGGAATCTATAATTTTCAAATTTCTCCAGAAAATTCTGATTCACAGCCAGCTATCGGAACTTTGAGACTAGAATAGGTACTGACACCCTAAGGTGACATTGAGACATAATGTTAATTGTGGGAACCAGATTGAGGCTAAAGAAAATGGAAAGTTACCCTAATAAAATTGTGGGTTTAATTATTTTAAGACAGAGCAATTAAAGAAAATAAAAATTCAAAGTACTGAATCCAAAGGAAATCTAATGAAATTAACAACTTTGAATTGAGCCAGAGATCTGGATGTGACTGTTCAATATTGTGTAGGCTCAAATATTGTTGAATCTTGATAAATTATAGTGCCTTTAAGGTTTTTTTGCGGGGGACACTATCAATGAATAAAAATACGTGTGACACAATATAAACTCTCTTTACTCCCATTCCCTTTCTTCATCTCCCTCACTATCCTGAGCTGTAAAAACCTCTCTTGAATATTTCCTAAGGCATGAATCAAGCGCCTGTTCAGAAGACCTTGCAGTTACACACTTCATTCTCTGTAATTTCTACCTCATGAGCCTTTACAGCTCAACATAAATGCTTTTGTCAAACAAAATGGAGTAAAGTCACCCTGACAAAGTCAAAGGAACAACATAATTTCTTTCTTTCTTTCTTTCTGTCTTTTCTTTCTTTCTTTCTTTCTTTCTTTCTTTCTTTCTGTCTTTCTTTCTTTCTTTCTTCCTCTCTTTCTCTCATAGGATTAAATAATTACTAATAGTGAATGTATTTCTAAGAAAATAAAGTTTGGCTAATCCAGAGAGTAAATACACAAGCAGATAATGACATTAAATGAGAGCCAAATAATAAAGCACTTGCTACATCAAAGTAAATAAGTAAATAGCAGCCTCCTCTCCCACCCAACTCCATCCACTATTTGAGGAAGATAAGAAGTAGAAAAAAAAGTGTCACAATTTAAAAATAAAGTTCATTTGTGCTTGCTGCCAATCTCTGGTCTCTTCCCAGGCAACAATTCGTTTCTATTAGGCACTGTTGGGATACGGAGTTTTTTCCAAAAGGGGTGCAGAGAGGTTACAAAGTAGCTTTCAGGAATATTTTTTGCTTATTGTGGGTGGAAAGAGAGAGTAGGCAAAGAACTCTGGGAACAAAATTGTCTCTCCCACTACTTCTAACATTTAAAGATTCATAGTAGTTAATGAGCTGTTCTTTTAAAGTGCAAAGGTCTCATAGGGTTAAGCCTCATTTGCACTTGAGTGTCATTAAACAAATAATCTGTTTTAGTTAAAATTCAAGGCAGCAATTCTGTGATAAGGGAATGAGATATGAAGAGCTTTATGAGGAGTAGGGGAAGTGACATATCCAGACAGCTAGAGGCTCTGAGGGCACTGAGTATCTGAAACTAGGGGAAAAGATGGCAGGTAGCAGTATGATTTCAAAGGAAAAGGGGTTAATGGCCAAATTCAGTGTTGACATTTTGATCAGATGTCAGAGAGCAATGAATGTGTACCACTCATATTCCAGCAAGACTTACAGATGACTACATTAAGACATTCAGACTCATAATAATTGTTTTATTTTTTCCACACAAAAATTATAATCCCTACAACAATTTTGCAAGACAGATATTATATCATCATTTCCCAATTTAGGAAACTTGCCCACAGAGAAATTATGTAGCTTTCTCGAGGTCACCCCAAAACTCATAAATAGAAGGGCAGAATCTGACCATAAATTTTCTTGACTGCAAAGTGTGCCTTGTTTTCAAGAAAGGCCTGAGTACACTTGGCAAGCTACAAATCTCATCTTCTTTCCACTGGGTTCAATCTTCTCAGGTTAAAGCTTAATGGGCTTTTCAGTTCAACTCAATGTCTTTCTGGTCAACCTATGCCTTCCCCCAGGAGTGGGTCAAAGAGTGGAAAGAATTCACACTATGGATTCACATACCCTGAGATCCACAGCTCAGCTCTTCCAATTATATACTATGTGACTTTTAGCATATTTCTTCATCTGTAAAATAGATGATCATACCTAGCTTACAGTATTCTTGGTGTTCATTTGAGTTATCTATTGCTGTATAACAATCACCTCATAATCTAATGGCTTAAAATTTTGATATATATTTTGCTCATCATTCTGTAAGCTGATCAAAGTCTGGTAAGGATAACTTACCTCTGCTCCACTCAGTGTCAGCTAGGGCAGCTTGAAGGCTGGAGACAGAATCGTGTAAAGGCTCAGTTACTCACAAGTCTGGCAATTGATTCTTGGTGCTGTCTGATACCTTAGCTGGTGCCATCAGTCAGAACATCTACACATGGCCTCTCCCAGTAGCTTGGCTTTCCTCATAACATGGGATTCCAAAGGTCAGCATTACAAGAAAAATAAGTTAGGTGGAAGCTCTATTCCTTTTTATGCTCTGGCCTCAGAAGCCACACAGCATCACTTTTGCAGCATTAGGACAACCCAGGTTTTAGGAGATGGGACATGTATTCCATTAAAGGGGGGATAGCAACCTCCTGAAAGAGCATCTGGAACCAAAAGTATTGTGGAGGCTGTTCTGGGAAACCAAAATCTGCCACAATCCACTTCTAGGCCATAACAATTCACATCTCTTCATAATGCAAAATATACTCACTTTCAGGGGATCTGGGTGGCTCGGATGGTTGAGTGTTTGATTGTTGATTTTGGCTCTGGCCGTGGTTTGGAGTCCTACTTTGGGCTCCTCACTGAGCATGGAGTCTGCTTATCATTCCTTCTCTCCCTCTGTCCCTCTCCCTGCCCACCCCCCCCCCAGTCATGGGGGCACTCTCTCTCTCTCTCTCTCTCTCTCTAAAACAAAATAAAAATAAATAAATAATTAGATACACTTTCTTTGCCATGATCCCTCTCTCAAGCTCATCAGGCATGGACTTGAGATCCAGGATCTTGTTAACTAAATCAGATGATGTTCTTTGGGTGTGGTTCCTTGGGTTTAGCCTTGACTGCCATTCCTCTTGATCTGCAGACCTGTTGTCTAAGAGACGATTCCTCTATTCCACACACACCTGATATACAATGATATGATAGATGGGGGAAAACTATTAAATGTACTCACATTCAAAAAGCAGAAACAGGATGAAACACAGCCATCTCTGGTTCATTCCAAAATTCAACCAGAAATGTTATCAGTTCCTTGACCAGGGCTCAGTCTTACCACCTAGATTTCTCTACGGTTCATTGCTCTGTCTTCGGGCTGTTTCAACCCAGTGCCCTATCTTTTCTATTCCATAAAATGTAGATCATCTTTGCAGTTGAATGGTTTTCTTAGTCTACTTTCTGCCCATAGATTTTTTTGGATACGAAGGCCTCTTAATTTTGTACAGTCTTTATCCTTTTTAGTATAAGAAGACACATTCCTTTAAACAATTTGTGGGTTTCTTATGAATCACTTTACAATCCACCCCAGTACACAAACATAAATATGTCCAAATCTCACTGAGATAAGCCTTTTTTCTAACTTGGGCTTTCTTTAAAGACACCTACTTCAAGATTCTTAGAAACCCTATTGTTTTATTTGAGGAATCTGTAAGGCACCCCTTAAGATCCTTAGAGGTACTTCTGTCTATTTGAAGTGGTCTATAAGGCACTATCTTAAAATTTTATGAGGTTTTAACAAATGGCTTTATATTTAGACCATGTTTTCCTGACAGCACCCTGGATTTGATCTCTGCTCAGAAGCCACATCTTAATTTTAGCATCATTTGCCATCTGGAGAGGCTGGGAATGAGAAACGGTTTTCTTTTCCAACCCAGCAAGTCCTGGAGACTTTATATATAACAGTTCTTTCTTTAGCTCATCTCTCTTCTTTACATTTTACTACAGGCAGCTAGAAACAGACAGGTGGCAAAGCATTCTCAACCCTCTTTCTGCAAATCTTCTTAGCTACAAAATAGGTGTGTTTCTTATTTTCCACCTTACTGCAGGAGACATTGTTGCTAAACTTTCTGTCACTCCATAACAAGAGTCTCTTTTTCTCCAGCCTCCAATGCCATTTTCCTCTCTTTCTTTTAAGTCTTCACTAACATCCTTTTCAGGTCCATGAGGCTATCTCTAATGGTCTTTTTGACCCCTTTAAGATTTCACTGACACTTTTAAAGATGCTTCCCATTTCTGCCTGCCTCCTGGTCCTAGAGCTGCCACCACATAACTTAGGTTTAATTCTGTCCACGCTTTACTTCTTGGAATTGAAATGTGTTCCGGCTATGTACTGCTGCCTTGTAAAAGCACCCTAAAACTTAGTGGCTTAAAATAATAATATTTATTTTGCTCAAAAATCTTCAATTTGAGGAATACCATGTGGGATTGTTCATCTCTGCTCAATTCAACCTTAGCCGGGGCATCTCAAAGACTGAGGACTGAATGAACATTTCACCTCTGCTCCATGATGGGTTTGGTGCCTCAGCTGGTAGATCTAAAGTTTATGAATGACTCTCAGGCAGGATCCTGAAATCATCTGAGGGCTTCTTAACTCACATGTCTGATGGTTGATACTGACTGTTGACTGAGATCTTTACTGGAGCCGTTGTTCAAAACATCTATGCATGACCTTTCCATGTGTCCTTAGCTTTCTCCATGTAGCTGAATTCCAAAAGTGAACATTTTGAGAAAAATAGTGAGCCAGAAATAATATGTATTGCCTTTCATGACTTAGCCTCAAAAGACATGTCTTTTTGTTGAGACAGTCACATTGGCCATAAGTTCAACTGGCAGAAAGAAAGATTCCATAGATGGGACTGTGACAAGTTTCTGGAAGGGCATGTGAGACCAAAAATATTATTGCCACCATTTTTGGAAAAATACAGTCCTCCTCAAAAGAGTTAAACAAAACAGGGGCACCTGGGTGGCTCAGTTGGTTAAGCGTCTGAGTCTTGGTTTCTGCTCAGGCCATGATCTCATAGTTTGTGCATTGAAGCCCCATATTGGGCTCTGGGCTGACAGTGTGGAGTCTGCTAGGGAATCTCTCTCTGCCTTTCTCTCGACCCTTCCCCCGCTCACTCTCTCTGTCTCTCTCTCAAAAATAAATAAATAAACTTTTAAAAAGAGTTAAACAAAATAATTTACATCAAAAAGTAACATCAACACATGTCAGTTCCTGGTCTCAAGCAAAATATATATTTCTCTTCTATCTTCACCCAAAAATACTGCCTGAACATGGGGTATATTCATGATCTTTAAAGATAACTTGGATTGAATCTAAAATCTAGTAAGTATATATCTGTACACATATATTTTTTTTAATGTGGAGAGAACCCATTAGATTCTTAAAATATCAACAACCAGGAAAAACATGAATAAAAACTATTGCTATGGTCTATATCATAGAGTACACTATTAAATTATATATATATTTGTAAAAGGGACCTGTCTCCTGTGGGCTGAAGGTCAATTTTATAGATGCTTCATATGGAGAAATTGGCAGAAGGAAAAAGGAGCATTGATATAAAAATATTTAAATTTTATATCCTTTTATAATCCAATCAATATGCATTGTATATTTTTAAGCAAACACATATTGTCTTTTTGTTCCATCCTGCCCTTAAATAAGCTCTCTCAACTGAACACAAAATCAATTTGCAGGAATTCAGTATTTCTATTTCATTAGAGGGGGCACCAAAGTAGGTAGATTATGATAGCTGTGAAAGCCACCGGAGACAGTGTCAACCTGCCCCTAGAGTTGTTTTTTCTCACATTTCAATAAACAAGCTCTGGTTTCATGAATCTAGCCTCAAAAGACTTTAAGCTAAATTTATGTGGATTATGATTCAGAGGTGACCAAGCCATGTGAAACAGGAAGTAATGAAGCAAAACTCTTTTCCTCTTCTATACCAATCCTTAACACTGTAATTCTCATTATCTACCCCTCCTGGAGTAACGAAGAGCAGGGAATGAAAGAATACACACAATCAGAAAGGAAAAGAAGAAAAAGTATAGTAATATGGAGAACATAAGTGCCACATTAAGAACACATCAGGCACCTGGTGCTCAAATCCTCACCATTCCAGAAGAGAAAAAAATGGTCACTGTCATAAACGAGAAAGAAGTATCAAAAGTATACGTAATTACCTACATTCATTTAGAATAATAATCCGTGGTTTTGTTTTTGAGTTCTGTAAAAATTGCAAATTTGTAGAGAACTAACACTAAAGAACCAAGTAATATAGGTACCATACAAAATATTATGTTCAAGCTATGTCTATGATGAAATTGCCCATTGCAGGTACAATTCTTAAGATGTTTGCATTGCATACAAGTAGTCCATTCTTCAAAAGTTATTATCATTCAAGGGTACTTGGGTGGCTCAGTCAGTTAAATGACGAACTCTTGGTTTCACCTCAGGTCATGGTCTCATGGTTGGTGGGTTCGAGCCCTGTGTTGGGCTCTGTGCTTCCAGTGCAGAGCCTGCTTGGGATTCTCTGTCTCCCTTTCTCTGCTCCTCCCTCGCTCATGCTCTCTCTCTCAATAAATAAATAAACTTTAAAAAAGTGTTAGTATCATTCCCTATTTCCCATCACCTGTTTATACCACCCCCTCAATATGAACAAATAATCATGAAACTCTTGTCCCCCAGTCACTCTTTATATTACAAACACATATTAATAAATTGAACATGTCCAAAATTTTATATTAGGTACTTGTCCTGTTGCATTTGACCTGATTTAGTTTTAACAGACTGAGTCCATAGACTAGATAAGCTTCTGGATAAATAATTGGAAAAACAAATATAATACATTAAAAACTTTAAAAATAGAGACATTTCTGCTTCCATCCATAACAGACTATCTGGTACCATAATTGTCCTCTTGCTATAAACAGCCATAATTCTGAAATGAATGAAATACATGTGCAATATAAGTGTAAAATATACATGAGAGATATATATACATACACATATATATCAGATATTCAACAATAGGAAGCGGCACAGGATTATAATCCCTAAAACCAAGGAAACACATGAAACAAGCATCCCCATTATCACCTAGGAAACACATGAAACAAGCATCCCCATTATCACCTAGGATCTTTTCCTAGAGGCACTTCTTGGAAGACTGTGAGAAAGGAAGCACCAAGCTAAGTATGGCAGTCTGGCTGAGTTGAGGAGACAGACACTGGAGTTTGATAAGGCTAATCTAACTTGTATTTGCAGAACGGGAGGGAGTTTTACAGCGAAAATGTTTCAAAAGTCTGCACTGAGGGACCTTTGAATCTTTTGCTAAGTGCTAAGTAGTGCTACTTCGGTGCATCTTCGAGAGACAAGGCAAAGAACACTTATTGAAAAGCTGTAAACTGAACAATTCACAGAGTTCACACAGGTCTGGGATATGTTTGACTATTAACTATGCAGAGTATTAAGGGATTGAAACCTGGGGCACTCAGTTAAAATCCTGAGAGAGTCACACCTGTCTAGTACGGTTAAACTAGACCTAAGATTAGGCTACTCTAGACCTACCCTAACAAAGGTTAAAACAAGACCCAAAAGAATAAAATTATTCCTCAGGCCCCTTAAATGCTTTCTAAATCAAACTTCAAATCTCCAGAAAAAAATGACAATAAAATCCAGACACTCAATAATGTAAACTTTACTATGTCTAGCATCTAATAAAAAAAATTGCTAGGCATGCATATAAGGAAAATATAATCCATAACCAAGAGAAAAAGCAATTTAAAAAACAGGCCTAGAGGAAGACAAAGACTATATGACAATATTATAAATACACTTAAGGACTACAAGTACATATGAAAATAATGAGAAGAGACATGGTATAAAAAATACCTAAATAATACTTCTAGAGGTGAAAAAGACAATATCTGAAATGAAAATGCCATCAGGAGATTGAAGAATGTAACACAAAGGAATAATGAATTTGGAGTCGCAAGAAATCAAAATAAATCAAGTTGAAGCACAGAGAGAAAAAACAGCAGAAAAAATGAACTGAGTTTCTACTCAGTTACCAACAAAACAATGCCAAGATGTCTAATATATATGTATTTGAAGATTTCTATAAAAAAGAAGACAGTTTATGAGGTAGAGAAATTCTGAAGAAATTGTGGGAATTAGCAATTTCCAGATTTGATGAAAATTGTACATATACAGATCCAAGAAATTCAATGAAACAAGAATAGAATGAAAACAAAGAACTACTTACTCCAAGGCCCATCATAATCTGATTGCTGAAGACCTGTGAAAAGAGAAAATCTTAGGACAGGAGCAAAAGGCCACAAGACAGAAAGAGGAAGATAAGGATTAGCACTGACCTTCTTATCAGAAACAATGCAGACAGGGAGATAATGAAACAATGACTTTAAACTGCTGACACAAAACATAAACAAAATAAGAAATCCTGTTAATTTAGAATTCTAGGTCCAGTGAAACTATTCTTCAAAGATGAAAGGTATTTTCAGATTAACAAAAGCTGAGAAAGGAAATTCTCAGTACAAGGAATGTTAGGAAAATCTGACTGAATAGTATCAGATTAAAACTCAAATCTACATGCACAAAAAATGAAGATATAGAAAATATGATGGATAATAGTCCTCATTTATGGGGCGCCTGCATGGCTTAGTCAGTTGGGCATCCGACTTCAGCTCAGGTCATGATCTCCTGGTTGGTGGGTTTGAGCCCTACTTTGGGCTCTGTGCGGACAGTTCAGAGACTGGAGCCTGCTTTGGCTTCTGTGTCTTCTTCTCTCTCTTCCCCTCCTCTGCTCACTCTGTCTCTCTCTGTCTCTCAAAAATGAATAATTGTAAAAAAAAAAGAAAGAAAAAAAAAGAAAATAGTCCTCATTTAAAATTGTTTAATTTAATTTAATTATTTAAAATATAGTTGACCGTTTAAAGCAAAAATCAAATCAATATATTGTAAAATTTTAACATATATATAAGTAAATTGGACAACAACAAAACACAAAGGACAGGAGGGAGAAAATGAAAATGTGTAAAATGTAAATGTGACATGATGGTATTCAAAGTAGATTAAGATAAATTAAAGATGCCCTAAAACTATATGAGGTCATTTGTGAGCACAGGGAAGGCAGATAGAAGAGGAATGAGGAAAAGATCCACTGTGGTGGATGGAGGAAGTGAATGGGCGGAAAAGAGAGGGGGACAGAAAATGGTACCCTACTTCTACAAAATTTTGTTTCAAGAAGGAAAGAAAAAATAAAGAAATAGCCAAGTCCATGAATTTTTGAATGTTATCTTCCTACCTGATTGTAAATTGGGGGCATTTACTAAGTACTTCATAGCAAATGGCTTCTCAGTAAGAAGTTCATGATATTACCCATGTATTTCCGGTAAATGAAAAGCTGACTTAGAGAAAAGCGCATTTCACGAACTAGTTCATGTATTATATAAAAGCAAAGATGTTGATTGCGGTATAGAATTGAAATGTGTTTTGCCGTCTTGCTTTTGCTCTGTGCAGAAAACGAGTCTCTATTTCCCTGTTCTGGTTCACTTATATCTCTGTGTCACCTTGTGTTTTACCATTTGAAAAAAAAAAGCAAACTCAGCAGTTCCTTTTTCTTAAACTGCTTCAGTAACCAGCAGTTGCCACATTAAAAGCTTTAGCTTGAAGATTATAAAAATAGCCTAATGCTTCCTAGCAGGTAACTACTTTTGAACCAATTCTCCTTTTAGAGATGTAGTGAGGTCAAATCAAATGGCCAAGGAAGGACGGGCTATGAGAGAGAAGAAAGCTGGTTGACATTCAAAGGGTAAAAGGGCATTGTGTTTGGAATGTTTTGTGTAAATGTTAAACAGTGCCCACATTTAACCACCTGCTTCTTGTTTAGAAGAGTTCAAACGAACAATTTCAAGCACAATTGAGTAACACTCAAAAGAAAATCAAGTGTAATTTCCTAAGTTGCTGAAGCAAAGGTTCTTCTATGAAATCACCATTAGTATTTCTAAACCCAATTTGATTATATTTGAAATGTACTGCACACAGTTCAGTGGCACCTGGAAAATTTTCATGCAGAGACGGAATTACGAGGAAGACCTTTTGAAATTATCGTTTCTCTCTCTCTCTGTCTCTCTCTTTCTCTCTCTGTGTGTATGTGGGTGTGTGTGTTGTAAAAATCCCTGGGCCATATACGCAATAAAACTAAATTATTAAAGATGAAATATTTAATAATGTTTAATTTCTTTTTATCTTCCTTGTGAATATATTTTGCTTTAAGACACATTACAAAGTAGAAAAAAGCACCATATAAAGATATCTATATCACACAACTGTACAGCTCATCTGAAAATTCTTCACCTGTCTGCTGTCTCGAAATATCCACCAATTAGGTAAGAAAGGTGATGGAGGAAACCTCATGTCTCTCTGACATATCTCCTAGGAAGGTAACGGACCTTAGCTTGTGCTTCTCTTTATTACCCTTCACAGATATTGCACTTTTTACAAAGTGAAGGTTTGTGGTATCTGCATTAAGTGAGTCTATCGGCGTCATTTTTCTGGCAGCATTTGCTCACGTTGTGTCTCTGTGCCGCGTTTTGATAATTTTTGCAATATTTGAAACTTCTTCATCATGACTATTTGTTATGGTGATCTGTGATCATTAATTTGGACTTGCCGAAAGCTCAGATGACTGTGAGCATTTTTTAGCCATAAAACATTTCTTAATTAAGGTATTCACATTGTTTTTTAAGACATAATGCTCTTTCATACTCAAAAGACTACAGTATAGTGTAAACATAACTTTTACATATACTAGGAAACAAAAGAATAAATTTGACTCATTTCATTGTGATACTTGCTTTATTATGGTGGTCTGAAATCAAACTTGCAATATCTTCAAGGTATGCTGTACCAACATCCCATCATCCTTGCTGCTTTAAGACCCTCTGTCTCCCTCAAAGGTAGGATCAAGTTTCAATGCTGTAATCTGAACCTTATAGAAACCCTCCATGTTACTTCTGTAGGTTACTCGCTGCCTTGAGCATTTCTGGCTTTGTTTCAGACATTTTTCCTAACAGGGACTTCGCTGTCAATTCCTCTGATCCAAAACTTTCCCATCCTACAGGATCAACTCATGAATTTTCTTGAATGTTCCAACTGAACTCTATGTCTTTGTTCCCATTTAATATCTGTACTCACACTCAATCTTAATAATTTTCTGCCTTATGACATCTCTTATATTACTAGTTTCTAAGGTTGGATAGTTATTTGTGTGCATGCCTTGTGTTCCTTAAATAGATTATCTTCTTAAATGCAGGAGCTTATTGTTTTCTTGAGAGCACCTACAATAACTGTTATGATACTATGCACTTTGCAGCTCTGTTTGATAAAAATGTGTTGACTAATATGGCTGCGGGGAGAATTTGAACCTATTCTAATTATAGAAATGACTGTAATTATAATTTTGTTAGATATAGCATTAACAAAAACAAAAACTTCTCTATAGAAAACTTTTTCTCACTAAACAAATTTTAAACTATTCGAATCAAAGTTCAAATACTCTCTTTAACCATGACATACATACATATATATATATTTCTTCTCAGAATCATTAAGCATTTCTTTAAAATCACACTTGCAGAATACCCTATAAGACAGCCTGGATTTAGTTATCCTCTAATCTCAAGGAATCTAACCTAAGGGGGAAAAATAAAGTTGACTACCCAATTTTAAGTTCACTCACTAGGTAAATTATTTCATCACTGTGAATGTTCATCAACCTTTGCACACACTAGTGTTAAAAAAGAAAACTCTGAAAGGCTATGACAAAGATAGAACTGAAAAAAAACCCCATTACTACTAGTCCCGTTGAAACCAAAGCATTTGTTTTATTTCAGGCATGGGTTTCACAATCTTGATTGACAGAAGATAAATATTTTACTTTCCTCTACAACTCCAAAAGAAGCTAATCATGAAGCCAAATGAGAACCTAATTTAATGGTTTCTGAGGAAGAATATTTAAGTATGAATCTGGTTAGTACCTACTTAATGCAATGAGGACACATGAATAAAACTGCCCTTAGAATGAAAAAAACAAAAAAATGAAGTAAAAGAACTTAAGAACCCATACCCAAAGTAAAGCCTAGGCAGTATTCTGCCTCTCCATGCTAAGTCCCAGAAAACACTCAACTTTGTAGGGTTGAAAATATAAATCAAACAACCTAATATTCCCATCATGTCATTCTGCAACAGCCACTATGAATTTGGATAAACCACTCCTCATTGGGTTTGTAACCATCTTTGAAGATTCATTACAGACATGGGGGAGGGGATGGGCAGGTAATGAGTCCTACAGAGTATTTCTCACTGTGGACAATATATTATTCTTCATGTTTTAAAACTACATCTTCAAACTTAAGAAAAGACTCCTTCCTAGTCCTAGTGTTCAAGGTATATGTATGATATGATATAGTGCCAGTTAATGCAATGTATGATAAAGAAAAATAATGGGCACATGGTGGCTCAGTAGTCTAAGGATCTGACTCTTGATTTCAGCTCAGGTCATGATCTCAGGATTGTGAGATCGAGCCCCAAGTGGGGCTCAGTGCTGAGTGTGGAGCCTGCTTGTGATTCTTTCTCTCCCTCCTCCTCTCTCTACCCCTCCCTTGCTCACATGCACATGCACTCGCTCTCTCACTCTTTCACAAAAATAGAAAAAGAAAAACAAAAAGAAAACAGGCTAAGTGGATGGTGAATGACAAAGGGTGCTACTCCCGAAAGCATGGCAAGAAAGGCCTGTCTGGTGTGATGGTATTCTAACAGAGACCTATACCATTCAACCATCTGTGGGAAGCATAATCCAGGCAGAGGGAACTGAGCAAATCCCCAGGACAGGCAGATATGTTGCAAGTTCAAAGAAGAGCAGGAAGCAGAAGTCTGGAGAACAGTTAGGGCTAGAGGTGGGGGGATGCCAGAAATGAACGCAAAGAAGTTGTCAGGTCTACCATGTGAGTGTTCAGGATTTTAAATGTGAAGAAATCTATTTTCCACTTGATAGCAGGCCTACTCAAGAGTCTTTCAATAAATGCTTAAAGAAGTACAAAGAATGGTTACTCTACAGGAAAAAGAGGACAAAGACTATTGTGCTGAGTTTCATGTAGAGAAATGTCAAAGAAGCGAGTGTCTCTTCCAGAAAGGAAGGGAGAAAACGTCCAGTGCCCACTGGAGACAGCATTTGAATTTCCAAGACCCTTCCATTTACTGCATACAAATATAAAGATAATTTTTAAATAATAGAACACAGAAGCCAAAATATAACACATTTTCTTTTTATTTAAAATAGAGCTCTATATGCTTCACAGAAACAAGTGCAAGGAGTGATTGATATATTAACTTTGCCACTTTACAAAACAATACATTTTCAGAAATGCATACGTAAAAATATAACATTTAGGCAGATAAGTATATACATTCGAGGCAGCTACAATCAGTTATGCAATAATATTTTAAAAGCTTTAAAACAAATACTTTCATGACTTGCTGTTGGAAAAGTTAAACATTTTGGTATGAAGGCTATCACTGAGCTCTTACTAAATTCTAAAATACTATTTCTAAACAAAATAAGATATGTATTACTATAAAATGCATATTTCCATAGACTAGAAGTTAATGAAATATCTGGATATCATTCATTCCTCTTTGGAATTTGGAATTCTTTTCAGCTTCAACAATTAAAATTGCAAGTACTAAAACTGCCATCTGCATTTTTTATACAATTTATTGCCCAATTCCCATCTTAAAACCTAATGTATTTCTTTATATTCCTTATATACATTCATTTGGGCCTATCTGTTGAAGGGTAATATCTTTTTACATACCTATGAATATCAGCCAGCTTACAGTAAGTCTTTACAACAGTGATTCTCTTCACAGTAGTTCAAGAGTTCAAGGCATGTTTTGCAATGTCAAAATGCAATGGTTTTGACATTTGTAATATGTTCTTAGGTATAAGAAAAGTCACACTACCAAAAGAAAAGTATAATTAGTATTAGTACTTTGAGAGTCAATCCAAAATTCCTTTTTTTTTGAGATATGAATATAATTTTCTGTTTTTAGGACACTTTAAAACCTGACACACAGATTAAGTTTGAATAATTTTCTCCAGTCCAGGGTCAGAAGAGTGCAAGAACTTGACACTGGTCATTGTGGAAATGAACGACAATTGAATATTTTAGGTCAGATACCCTTTACAGGATGAGAAAAAAAAGTTTGATGTTTAGAAAATATTAATTACTTGTCTTTAGCCTACTGAAGGAAATGGAGATATTGGTAAATCTCATTTTATTCCTGCATTAGTTAGACAGAATTTAGGCATGTAATTGCCTCTTTACAGGAATAGTCAATGAACAGGTTTGCACTTGAAAGGAAAACTCAATGGGAATATTAAAAGAGGTTTCCCATGTCTTGCTGCAGATTGTCTGGGTTGAAAATGAAATCAACAGAATACACATACACTCTCTTTTGGTCTCTTGGAAATGCTAGGATGAGGCTCTAAAGAATTTTCCCCTAAGTTCTCTAGTCAATTTAAAGAGGTTAAGAAGCATTTCGAAAATGTAATTCTCATTTTCTGAAGGTGTACAAGCAGGGCCCTTTTTCTGAAGATATGTAGTATATAAGGTCCTTTTCTGAACAACATAAAAATATTTGAGTTGAGGAACCAATTGCAGGTTGGATTTCAGCTTCTACCTGCCCTTCAGCTGAGAATATTTGTGTAGACATACCCAACTCGGTCTGTGACACTCAGTATAAGGCTAATTTCCTAATACATTCCTAATGTCCTAATGCATTCAGCCTCATAGTGGCTCTGTTAACATTCAGGTTCACGTACCCCAAGGGAAAAATCTTGCAGTTAAAACTGTTACATCTGGAGGGAAAATTTTCTTGTAAAACAACATGGACCAGTGATAAGAAAATATAGCCATATTCGAATATATTAAAATCTAGGATGAGACAGAGTGCATATTCTCTCAAATGTTATGAATCTATAACTGAATTAAAAAGGATCCTGGAAGTTCTTAATAGAGGATTTTAAAATGGGATTATTACTTAATTTCCATACAATGTTAGGTTATAAAGCATATGGCATAATGGCTTAATTTTAAAAGATGGCCAAAGTAAAACAAAGCGCTTGTACGAAATAGCAGTGATAAATTTAGCAATCACATTATGAGACATATATTTCACATTCTCTGTCCAAGTCATCATCTCTGAAGTGGAATTTGGCATTAAGGCAAAAGTAGACATTCCTTACATGTTAGCTAATAGCTAGAATATAACTAGACTGGTAGTCTTTTTAAAATTTAAAAGAAAATCTTCTCCGCCATTAGCAAATACTCTTTATAGTGCCAAATGAAAAACCACTGGAAAAGGCACGAGACGAAACCTCTCACACGAGGGTATGGCAAATTGAAATCTTTTTAGGAAGTTCCATGCAGAGCAATCTGAACACGAGCTAGAAAACTAAAAGAACAGGAATTACAGAGTGATTGGAACTGATGATATCTGGCAAAGAGTTTTTCTTTAATTTACCAAAGAAAATGAATGCCGAACATAAACTAATGAGAAGTTGAGCAGAGAGACGACAATACACTACTAGCTATGGTCTGAAAGTCAACTACCAATCAGCTCTCACTACCATTCCCAGGCACAAAAGAAGAATCCCTACAGAAAGGGGACAAAAGAAAAATAAAAAAAGAAGCATGAAATGTCTCTTGCCATTCCTTGCTACTTGCACTAAGAAATTCCACATTCTCACAATTCCTAAATTTTATTCAGCTTCAGTGGTTACCTACCTAGCTTGACAACTATTTTCCAACACTTCCCTGGCCTGTTATAGTTTTTCTCACTGACCTCACCATAAGTGAGCAAATTATTTTAGCGGAGACAAAAAGAGAAGTGAGATTTGGTCATCACCATTTAAATGGTGCATTACATCAGTGTACATTCAAGGTAGGTTAAGATGCATGCTAATGATTATTTAATTAGCAAATGTTGAATGTGAAAAGGCCACGTGGTGGGTGTCACCACTGGGTTTTCCTATCAGTTCTGCTACTAACTAGCAGTCACTTCATCTCTGATCCTTGATTTTTTCATCTATAAGATGTGGGAATTGAATTACAAAATCTCTTGCATCCTTTGCATTTTCCAAATTCTGGTTTTTGTCTGTGACACATCTGAAATAATTCAGATCACCAATGGATGTTCTTTCATGAGAAGGCTAAATAATTAGAATGATTAAATTAAACAATGGTTGTTTTTTTAAATTAGGGATTAAAGATGATTTTGGAAGACACAGTAAGGGAATATTTTAAAAGGAGGTGAGAAAAATAATGAAACATAAAAGAAAAGCTAGAGAGAAAAAAGAATGTCATATATCTGAAAATGTGCATTAAGACACTTTGAAAAAAATGCCTGTTATAGAAATTCTGTTTAATATTAACATTTCAATGAAATTTTTGTATTCTGACCGACATTTTTTTTTTCTGTTTAGAAGAAGCCCTCGGAAGTGAAGGATTATTGTCTTCACTAAATAGCGTATAATGTCCACGCAAGTATTACATTATGGAGGGAGCCAAGACAAAGCATTGTCAAACACAGACTAGCATGTTTTACAAAAGAAGACATATTTAGAATATCTTCAAAAACCACAAGGACGCCATTTTAAGATACTAATTCTTAAATATTTCTAAGTCCCTTAAAATATTGTATTTATAAATTTATTTAGAGGAACCCTTGTTGAAGACATCAACTGCCATCAACTTGGCTCATTTGCTACTGTTGCTTTCTTAATTTCCTGATGGGGGAAAAAATCCATTCTTTAAATAAATTTATTGAAACAAAAAACAGCTTCATATTTATTTTAAATAAATAATCCAAAAGTATTCCCTGCTAAGCAATTTTAAGTTGAACTTTGATTAATGGCAAATGTGGGCTCCCTGCTTTCGGATGATTTGCTCGGTAGGTTCCTTGGTATTTTTACGTAAACTCTAAGACAGCCCTGAGTTTTCTCTGCCCCAAAAAGTCACATGGTGGCAAAATTCCAGCACAGTAGTAGTTTTGTTTAATAATTCCCAGTAAAGTAGAAGTATTAAGAATAATAAATTATTATGGAACTTGCAACCTAATGAATCTATCGTAGATCCTCATTTTAAAATAAAAGCAGATTTTGAAGTCTGTAGACACTGCAACCAGGTTACTATTTTCATACAATCATGGAAATTTAAAATGCGAAGTTAATTGAAAGTATAAAGATGAGAAGCAAGTGCTAAGCCTAAAATAGTGCACGACACAGTCATGTTTCACTTAACTTTCAAGTCAGAACATAAATTAAGAATTCTAGATGGGACATGCCAAATACTTTAGACATAGAAGAAAGCACACAACAGAATCTGTACCAATTACACACTTAAACGTGTAGCTTAAAGGCAACAAGTTCATGCTGCAATATTGACAACAAATAATGTTTCCCTTATTTTTGAGGAAGTAATGCTGCATAGAAACTCTATAACCACTTTGTACAGTACTGACATTTCATAAATAGCATTTCCCCAAGCTTTAAATTATACCCAAAGCCAAAATATTTGAACAGAGTAAGGAACAATGACACATTGAGCCTAAGAAGAATATTTTTTGCTTATAACACAATTCAATAGGAATAAATATTACACAATGATACTCCATCAAAAACAAATAATATGAAGTTTAACAGTATAGGTATATACAATAAATTTGTTTTATACTCTAAACTTTATCCTATTTTTAAGTGCACATTTTCTATTTATAATCATGTTGAGAGTTAAGAAAAATTAGAACTTTTCACTTTTTTGTCATTTTTGTTAACCTACCTCTTTTCTTAAAAAGTGCATTTGGTGATTGAGATGTAAGACTAGTCAGTTAGAAGCTACAGTTAACCAATACAAAAACAAGAAAAAACATCTCAAAAGGTAAATATTTCTCTAGAGTAAAAGTTGAACCAAAAAAATATGGAGTCATATTTGTACAGTTTCAAATAAATGATAAAACATACTGTCAAGGAAAATTGGGGATGTTAAAACATTCTCTTAAAAATTAAATAAGTATATTTACCCAACATAAGTGAATAAAACAGGAGATATTATTCTTGTTTATTTCAACAACCATATAACTATAGTACAACCACAGTAAATAAATAATTTCATTCTCATATTTTCATAAACAGTCTCTGAGAACTCAAGGTAACAAGCAGAAGCAAGATTACCCCTTCACATACGCTCTTTTTAAAATCCTTTCACACATTCACTTTAAAAAACTGATTATATAATTTAGATTGTCTTCAATAACCAAATAAAGATAATTTTTAAATGTTTTGCAAATTGAAAGCCCAATTTCCGGAACCCACTGTCTTACAGAAATCAAGACTTCCTACTTCGTATTCTATTTGTCAATTTATTTCCTTCCCCCAACCCAACACCTACATCTCTGTTCCCATTTCCAAATTAGCTTTTAAAACCCCCCAAGGGCAGAACCTATCCACATTTTAATTTCTTTATTGGCCCCAATATTGTGACAATGAAGATATGAGGTCCCCTATCTTAATTAATGAATGGATAACTGCATGAATGACAGTACCACAGCTGTCAGATTTGTACCTTTGATATCTTATCCCAGTCAAATGAAGATGGGTTCAGTAAGATATTTCCAGAGTGAAATGAATTATAACCAGTTGATTGTGTTCTACGTGAAAATACATAGATACATCCTTTAGAACACTGTTATCCAAGTTATGCTTTGTAGAACACTAAAATGTGGGATAGTAAAAAGGTTTGCTCTTAATAAAAGGGTCTCGAGGTCAAATTGTTTGGGAAATCTAATTCAAAGAAATTCAAGTAACATCTCTTAACTGCTAGATTCCTCAAAGCACATAATATACTAATGTGCAGTATCACTTTCTAAGAATCTATTGAGGAACAGTTCTGGCCTTGGAATATCTCAAAAGAAGAGTGTTCTAAAGAACAGAGTTTAGGAAACAGTGTTTTAGGACAATAAAAGATACCATGTTAAATCGCCTTTACCAAAGCAGAATTACAGATTTGAAGGAAATACTCAATGTTCCATGTATTATTCAGAATTCATCACTTCTGTCTCCACAGGAAGTAAAATAAAGCCAAAAGTATCATGAGCCTTCTTCTGCATCTACTTGCTCATTTTGAAAGAGTAGGGAAATAATCTATTTACAGTTACTGAAGAATTTTCTTAATTTTTCTCAAAATATCTCCTGCTTTCCTCTTCCCTCTATTCTTTCTAAATGTGTATGTACAAAAGTAGTAGGGTCCTCTGAAGTAAATGTTAAAGACATCTTCTAACAATGGATCTATATGCCCAATTAATCTCTGGAAGTACTCAGAAAACATTCACATTTATCTAACAAACAGGTGGACTATGAAATTTCTATGAGGAAAATGTCAATGAGTATTATCCTCAGAGTTCATGCAGGTCCATTATGACCGTGCGAAATGACCCAATTTGTCTTCTGTTTGATTAAACCACAAATACCACCATGAAAGACATTGTTTCTACATAAGGAGAAAATAACTATAATGGGATTTTAAGGGAAAGGAGGAAGTTGGCTAAGTCTACAGATTATCACAAGATTTGAACCAAGGTCCAGCGCCACCACTAGCTATGTGACTTTCGGGATTTCTCAGTGTCTCAAGATGTCCAATGTCTCATTTGTAAATGAGAGAAGTAAAAATTTTAGTGGCTTTCACACTGTTGCAGGGCTGTTGTGGTAGTGGATTATGAAGAGCAGGACACTGGGAAGAGGCAAGGTCAAGGAAGTGGCTACTTCTGACCTCACTTTCATCTTCCAGCTGAGCAGCTCCCCTTTTACATGTTTTAGACACTAAAGTTCAGAGCAATATTTAAGTTTTTAAAAGAGCCTTCTTAATTAGAAAAAGCGAAAACCACAGATTATATAATCTGAAGTTCTGCTGAGATATAATGTGCTCTAGTTCACATTTTTAATGAAAACGTTTTCGTCTCAGGAAAAAAATGCTTTTACATTTCCTTTTCTTCATTCATGTGCTCTTGATTCAAGTAAAAGAAAACCTTAATGACTTGTATTATTTTTATATAGCTTATTTTACATTTTTGTCATATCGTATTAAATAAAAAAAAGATGAACTGATGTGTCTCTTTTCAAAATAAAATTAAAGACAACATAGAGATGGGACGAAGTCAACTCCTGCCCATGCTTGACTTTAGAGTTATTTTTCATGCTGCCTTTGGGCTCTTAAATACTGTCCTGCATTATCTTTGAGGTAGAACAACAACAAAAAAAGGCAACAACATTCACATAAAGAGGAAAAATGAGAAAAGAAAAGCTGTGAGAGATTTCTTTTTAACACAATTATCATCATTAGGCTTTGCAGTCTTCTTTGACACAAAGTTGAGAAATAGTCTTCTTAATACGAAGGGCAGTAAGGCGGGCTGCCCCATTGGCATACCAACACTCACGCATTATTCTCCCCATGACTCGGAGTGCCTTTAAGAGAGAAAAATATCAAATGTGTTAGCCAGTCACACAAACACAGTACAAGAGAAGCATAACCACAAACCCAGGAACTGATGCTAAACATGGTGAAGAAAATCATAAAATGAGAAGATCAGGACCCAACATCCTTAAAAATCCAGTCAACGCACACACGTTAGCCTTATAGAAACTAACTTTTCTTTGAAAATTCAATCCATTGATTTCTGGGAATATTATAAAGTGGCTACATTTTAAAATCTTCTGAGAAAGGACATGAAAGACAAAAAGGGATATGGGATGAGTTGCAAATTCCCTATACATTGGTTTACATTATAGTTACATATGTGTACACTTTTTTAAAAATTTATGAAGCTGTATATTAAGATTTGTACATTTTAGCATATGTAAATTATGCCATACTAAAATAATGGTCTAAGTATAAATATCAACAATTCTGAATTTAAAAAAACTGTACAGTGAACTGGTAAATAAATACTCAGAGGGGAAAATAACGAGAAAAGATGAATCCAGAGAGATATAAGAAATCACTGAGGCAAGTGGCCACTCTGGTGACATCTGCTGATCTCATAGTCTAGACTTTCGGAATTGACAAACCACATGTGAAAGATAGGAAACACAGCCCAAAGCCCAAAGACAGAAAGTGTCAAGTCAAGATGCTTGCCAACTCCTGAATATAAGGATGAATCAGTCTTACAAGGAATTTTATAAAGAAAATTATCTAAATCTTGACTCTTGGTAAGGAAAAAAATCAAACTCGGGCCTTAAAATGTTGCAATAAGCCTAAGCTCATGATAAAAATTCACAAGCACAAGAATGAATAAAGTATCATAAACAAGGATCAAGTGAAACAACAAACAGTAAAATCAGACCCATCAAAACATTAGATGCTAGAATTAAATGATATAAAATATAAAATAAATATATAAAAAATAATTTTTAAGAAGCAAAGAAGAAATTCAAAATATAAGTTAAAAAGATCATTTTTTAAAAAAGAAAAAGTACCAATAAAATGCTGTGACATAACTCTTCAAAGAAACAAAAGCAACGATAAACTATTGGGACTACAACAAAATTAAAAGCTTTTTCACAGAGAAGGAAATCATCAACAAAATGAAAGGGCAACCTACAGAATGAGAGAAGATATTTGCAAATGATATATCTGATAAGGAGTTAATATCCAACATAAACAATTTATACCACTCAGCACACACACAAACACACAATAATCTGATTAAAAAATGAGCAAGGGACCTGAATAGACATTTTTCCATATAAGATATAGAGATGGCCTACAGACACATAAAAAGATGTTCAACATCACTGCTCATCAGGGAAATGCAAATCCAAACCACAATGAGATATCACATCAGACCTGTCAGAATGTCTAGAATCAAAAAGGTAAGAATAACAAGTGTTCATGAGGATGAGGAGAAAAAGAAATGCTCATGTACTGTTGGTGGAATGCAAACTGATGCAATCACTGTGGAAAACAGTATGGATGTTCCTTAAAAACTTGAAAATAGAAAGTGTATGATTCAGTAATTCCACTATTGTGTATTTACCCACCTCTCTTTAAAAAAACAACAATGCTAATTTAAAAAGATATATGCACTTCTACGTTTATTGCTGCATTATTTATGATAGCCAACACACAGAAGTAACCAAGTGTCCATCCATAGATGAATGGATAAAGAAAATGTATCTATATTTATATCTTTATCTATATATAAATAGATATGTATCTTCTCTCTCTTTCTCTCTCTCTGTCTATATATATATTAGAAAAAAAAAATCTATGGTGGAATAATACTTGGCCACGAAAAAGGATGAGATCTTGCCATCTGCAATAACATGGATGGACCTAGAAGGCATAATGCTAAGTAAAATAAATCAGACAGAGAAAGATAAATATCAAATGATTTCACTTATATGTGCAACCTAAAAAACAAATGAATAAACAAATGAACAAAAAGCAAAATCAGACCCATATATAGAGAGAACAAACTGATGGTTATCAGTAGAGAGGGAGTGGGAGGAATGGACAAAGTAGATGAAGGGGAGTGGGAAGTACAGGCTTTCAGTTAGGAAATGAATAAGTCACAAGGATGAAAGATATAGCATAGAGAACATAATTAATGGTGGCATAATAGCATCGTATGCTGACAGATGGTAGCTACTACAATTGTGATGAACACAGCATAATATATTGAGTTGTCAATGCTGAATATCTAAAATGAATAAAATGTGTCTCAACTATACTTCAGTAAAAAACAAACAAAAAACCTAATAAACTCACAATCTTTTTATGACTGAAAAAAAAACTTCTTGACATGAAAGATGAACAAAATAAAAACTAAATGGATGAGATAAATGGTAGATTAGACATATTTGAAGACAAAATTAGTGAACTGGAAGATAAATATGTGATGCTATGTAAAGATACAAATATGGAAAACAGGGGAGAATAGAAGACAAGCAAAAAAATGAAAGGTCTAACATGCCTCCAATGAGTTCTCTAAAAATGGGCAAGAAAGACAATGAGAGGAGGAGCTATTTGAAGAGATAAAGGCACAGAATTTTCCAGAACTGAAGAACATCACAAATCCTTGGAATTAGAAGTCCAAAAGTTCCAAGCAAGATTAATCAAGAGACATCTACACCAAATACACCATAGAGAAACTGCTGAATACTAGAGACAGAGAAGTTCTTAAGGTAGCTTGAAGGAAAAGATAAATAAACTAAAAAAACAAAACAAAACAAAACTCAGTTGACTTCTCTATAGCAATAATGAAAGCCAGAAGACAGTGAAATAACAACTTTAAAGTATTTAGAGATAATAACTATGACTCTAACTTTGTTTATGATTAAGAACAAAATAAATTTTCAGACACCCAAACACTGAAAGAACTTATAATCACTAGGTCTTCCTAAAAAACCAGTTTACATAAAATACATTTAAAGAATGCACATTAGGAAATCAGAAAATGATCTTAGAAGGAAGCTCTGAGAGGCAAAAGGTAATGTTGAATAAAGAAAATGATAAACATGTTAAGTCTAAACAAACAATAATGGCATAAAATCACATGAGTGTCTAATTCATGGGATTAATACAACAAGATAGAACTAAATACTGGACACAAATGGACAAAAGTCGCTTATATCAGCAATGTACAAAATTGATTGCATTAAAAATGACTATGTTAGATCTTTTCTAGGAATTCATGGTTGGTTTAACAGTGGAAAATCTATAAATGCAATCTATCACATTAAGAGACAAAGGAGAAAGGCCATATCATCACATCATACATCTAGGAATGCACGGTTGGTTTAACAGTGGAAAATCTATAAATGCAATTTATCACATTAAGAGACAAAGGAGAAAGGCCATATCATCACATCATACATGGGAAGAAAGCTTTTATCAGAACAAAGTCAGCTTTTATTTAACCTGATTAAAGTTTTGACAAACAAAGCCTACAGCCAATATCATACTCAAAGATGAAATATATAAAACTTTAAGGAGTAAAACAAAGATACACGCTATCAATACTTTCAAGCAACGTTATACTGGAAGTCCTAGATACTGCAATAAGAAAGAAAAGGCTTGAGGATTGGTCCCAGAACTCTCATATTTGGAGATATGATCATCTATGTGGACACTCCAAAAGAATCTACATTTTTATACTCTAAGAAATTTTCCCACACACATGCATACGTAGAGCAGTGATGTTTAAAATTATTCAAATCACACATAAGACAATCAACAATAGAGTAGAAAAAGAAATTTTACTCTAGCCATATAATGAACTACTGCACAGATATGAAAATGAACAGATTTTAGCTACATACATATATAAGGGAAAGTGAAAAGAAATTAAGAAGAATATCTATAGTAAGTTTCAATAATATGTTTCACAATCACACAAAAGTAAACAGTACATTTTTAGTGTGTGTGTATATATTATACATATATATAACATATATATTTTTTCTCCTATGAAAAAGCAAGGCAATAATAAATTATCGTAACAGTAATCTCTCAGAGGGGTAAGAAGTCTTTGAATGTTCTATGTTTTAAACTTGGTAGTGAATTCACTGCTTCTCATTTTATTATTATACTTTAAACTTTACATATATGTTATATATTATTTCATATACATGAAATTATTAATATTAGAAAAAATTTATTTAATTAATTTCAGTTTGGTTGTAAATGTCTCAAATTCTCCTTCTAAAATAAGTATGTAGATAAGATACCTATACAAAATAGAAATGTCAAGACATAAATGCTTCCTTGAGTAGAAAAAGAATTGAGTGAAACATGAAGGAGGGAGGATATGAGGAAAAAACTTACTGTATAAAATAACCCTTATGATAAAGCCAAACTAAAAAACATCACTTTAAAAAGACCTCACATATTACAATTAAATATGGTAGAATATATAACAGTAATAGGGGGCTGGGGGAGATTAAAGCATTAAAACAGTTCTGGAATTAGTTAGATGGTTTGTAGTCTTTCCCTCACCTTCCCTTCTTTCTTTGTGTGGGAACTAGAAAAGTCTCTACCCTCATGTAGGGCTGAACTAGCACTACAGTAATCATTTATTATGTGTATACTGTACGGTGGCCACTGTCTGCGCTATTGGGGATGAGGAGATAACAAAGGTCTTGGCCATGAGGAGGCTTTTCTGATGAAAGAAAATAATTTTCCTGACCTAGACACTTGGAAACTATGTGTTGAGAGAGCAACATCCCAAGATCAAAGTCACCTGCATTTACTGAATCAGCACAGGGAGCTCATCTGCCTGACCTGTTGGGGACTATCCACAGCAAGAAAAGCAAGTCTTGTGGGGTCAAGTCACTGGGATACCAAGGCCGGTTACGGCCACTTAACTTAGCATTCTGTATACATACAGCTAGAAGGACTAAAATCCTTCTGAAGACTGATACAAGGACATATACTTACATTTGTGGAATGAACTGCATGCCTAGATTAAGAGAGAAGAACTGTATTATCTCCGAAAATCTTCCCTGGTAACTTACTTCAAAATTGTAATAGATAAAACACATATAAGAACACAGCCTTACTTCACAGCTTTGCCACTGGTTGGGGATATTTGGTCGAAACTTCTGGTCACAAACAACCTTCCTCATCTCCTCTATTGAGGGATCTGAAGGCACCATGTCATAATAAGGCAACTGGTACTCCTCAACAATTCCTATAAGAAATTGGCATGATAAATTTCCTTGTGTGAATAATAAACAAAGGTGCTTATTTCCAAAGACTACCAATTATGTCTTCTAGGTACAAATAGCACCCTGGGAAACTGGAAAGTCAGGTTTATTAAAATTTTGTGTCACTACAAAACCAAAGATATAGGTATTAGGCACTCAGCTGAATAATTATTATGTAAGTTTATAAAATTTATATTATAAAAATTTATATAATTTTGATAATTACATATATCTTATATAAAACAAATATATCTATTTTATAAAATACATAAATTTGACTATTACATATTATTTATATAAATCTATTTATATAATTTTAATAATAATACAAATGTAAATATATAAAATATTTCATATAATTATAAAAATTATGTAAATTCTGATTTATATAAAATACCACTGTGCAATTCAAAAGTAATGCCTAATTGCAAAATTTATAGCATGGCCTCATTGTTCTGGGAATGAAGTATGTTTCTCCATGAAATAACCTTTTCAAAACAGAATAACGTACTCTTTTTGAAAACTGACAGGCAATCTTTTAATCTTTATCTGTGTTTCTTACATTTGGATTATAGAGTTACTCTACCTGAGAATATGCCAAAGAAGCAGCAAAGGTACTGAAGATGGACAGTTCAACATGAAGGTTCATATTTAGAGTCGCAAATACAAAGACCTGACCTAAATTATCAGAATATTATTTGAACTTGAGAATTTCCTTATAAAATTGTTTTAATTAATTGTAGTCCTTTTAATTTAAGATGTGCCCTAATATTATATTAACTAAATTACTATTTCAACTGTTGAAGAAAATTTAAGGACAATGAACTAAGAGCATATCTAGACAATTATTAGTATGAAATTTTAAAAAGTTGTTACAAACATGTTGGAGTCATTCTTTTTACCACACACTGTCCTAAGCCCTTTACATGTTTTAACTAATTATTTCTCAAATCCACTGACTAAACCAGATACCATATTATCTCTATAGAAGGAGAAAATTGAGGCACAGGAGTCATAAATTTGCTCAAGGTCTTAAAGCTACTAAGTGGCAGATCTGGAACTCAATCCCAGGCTCCAAAATTCTACCTAATTCTATTGCTTCTATAAATAGCTTCATCTTCCTGAACACTGTACTATTTCATCTGTGAATAAAAGGGGGGAAATTATGTTTTCTCATTCAAATAATATTATAACCACAGTTTTAACCTTGTAAGCTTAAAAAAATTTTTTTACTCATTTAAAAAAATGAGATTAGAGTGAACCAAAAATGATATCAATACAAATATAAAAAATGAAAGTGGTTTAATAATGACAGCTCTTTTATTCAATCTTTACTGTAAGCATGCTCTATACTAATTAATTAATTAACTAGATCAATTTGTTAAATCCTCAAAGCCCAAGGGGCCAGATTTATGATTCATTTTACAGATGATGATAGTGTGACCAAGTAACTTGCCTAAAGTCAGATATTCAAGATTTGCTAAACCATGGCTTAGTTTTAAGTCTATATCCCTTGAAAGTGAAAACTAACCATTTTCTACCAGAAGTTAACTTTTCTCCGCTGAGGCCACAACTCCCTCAGACTGCATTTGTAGGGTTTCATCCTTTCAAACTCTTCCTCTTATTATTAATCTCTGACCTGCTAAGAGCATTGAGTCAGGAAGTTGGTCTATGCTCACCTCTGCTTTCTCTCCTCCACATTCATTAACACAGGGGGAAAAACAAAACAAAGCAAAGAAGAAAAGCCTGAAAACTAGAAGACTTCAACTCCTATGACTTTTGATACATCATTTAACATCTTTGGTTTAATTCCTGGTATTAAGTAGGGATACGGCTAACTGCATAAAACTCAAGAAAATTTTCAAGTGCGTTGCAAAGTATCATTAAGAAAATCAGAATTATCAGGAGAAATGTCACTCCTACCTAAGCAGTACTCACAATATAAAATCAGCATTATATGCAGGATGCTCCGCTTTTGCCACTGGAAATATATTCCCAAAAGGTAGTCTCTTAAATATTAAAAAAATGATTCAATATGGTGCTTAGAAAACAATACATAAAAAATCATATCTTATATTCAAAGCATCAAGGAAAGACAGATACAAAAAATATCCCCAACATCTTACCTCCAACTGAACACCTTCGGGCTATTTCCCAATAAACCAGACCAACAGAATAGATGTCAGCTCGTTTGAAGGACTCAAAGATATTCACATTCATCGTATCATCCAGCATTTCAGGAGCCATATACCTTTAAAAACATGCACATTTCAGATCAACATGCACATACATCAATTTGGGAGACTTAAGGATAAGTACAATTACAGGTAAATACAAAAACTGTTACACGTCCTTAAATATTAAGGGAGTACAATAGCACATGTATGTATTTATTTAGAGTCCCTTGCTTATCTTGCTCAATATATTGATTCTGCATCTCTTGTTTAGAACTTGAACAAACAGAACGAGCCCTGGGTTTCAGTGCATTTGTAAGTATAAAGGCTTTGGAGGAGCTATACACTGATGACATTTTTTTCCTCCTATCCATAGGAAAATGTATTCTCAGGAAGTGCTACACTAAAAATAATGCATCATTGTCTATTCCACCATCCCTAGCTACTGGATTCCTCACCCCAAGGACTACTGCCTATACAACTAAAATGCCAACTGCCCTTGCTTTATAAGCATTGTGCCACAGACTTCTCAATGACCCACAGAAGACTTCTTGCTTTCTTGGACCTAATGATTTTCCATTCAGACGACCCCCCCCCACACCAAAAAAAAAAAAAAACACAACACACACACACATCTCATGATTTCATGTTTAGGAGGCAGTCGCACGTCTCAGTGTGCTACCAAAGTTAGTTATCTTACCTTTTGGTTCCCACTTTAGGATTCTGAGGTATGTCAATAGTGTTCAGTACTGAATCATGCTTCACAGCCAACCCTAAGTCTGCTATGGCACAAGTTTCACACTTTTTCACTAAGATATTCTTTGATTTTATATCTCGATGAGCAATTGCAGGTTTACCTATGAAGCATAAGAAAAGCATACTCATTTTTTGTTATTACTAAAGATTGACTCTCTCCAAAAAGAATCATGTTGAAGACCTGGCACAAATGTCACCTCCTCAGACAGGTCTTCCCTGACCACACATTCCACATTTCCAGTCATCCCCACAGAGTACCCAATTTTGCCTTCTTCAGAACCCTTATTATTAGCTATATTGTTCATTGGTATGTGTTTCTAATTATCTGTCTTTCCCAACTGGACTGTAAATGCCTAATAGTGTGTATCTTGCTCATCAGTAGGCCTCTGATGCTCAGAACACTTGTTGGCATTTAGTGACCACTAATAAATTTTTGTTGAATGAATAGAGAAAGAATTAGCATTGCTACAACCACGTAAGAACATAGCAAATATTCTCTTACAAACACGTTTCAAACTTCTACTGCCCTAGACCAGCAGTTCTCGAATGTGACCCCAAAGATCCCTGGGAGTCTTTGAAACTCTTTTCCAAATATATATGTGTGATATTACCTTTTATTCACAGACTTCAACCAAAACAACATATTGGAACCAACTGAATGAAGAACATGCATGAAAATCCAGACATTAAGTCAGACATTAAAGAGATTTGCAAAAATGTAAAACAAAACCATTATTTTCACTAGGTTGGTTTTTGTATTACAAAAAAAAGGTGGAAAAAATTTTAAAACATGTAAATTTCTGAAATTTATTTCATATTTAATCGGTTTATTATTAAGTAAATTAATATTTTTTACATTTCTCAATTTTAGTTCCTAATATAGTAAATATTAACAGCTAGAACCCAAATACACAAACACTTTTGGGCTCCTCAGTAGTGTTTAAGAGTTTAAAGGGCCCATGAATCCAAATTTGAGAACTACTTCCTTGACCGGACTAATGACTTTCTAGAGCCAATTCTCTATTAACTCAATAAATAGTAAGGACAGTGTGTATTACTTGGCCTTTGAATACATGATATGTAAATATTTGTTCAAGATCACATTACCATCTCCCATTATTTTGGTTATAATAAGTAAATATTTAAGTTATCAATATTCTCTGAATATAGAGCATTTTCTACCCAAGTAAGGTCTTCCAGGTGTATGTGCTAAATGGCAAAGTTGGAGCCACCAGTATAAAAACATTACTGTGGCTAATATACAAAATGGTGAGAATGTAGATGAGAGTTGGTTGTATCATGATAATACCCTCAGCTTTATAAAGTACCTTAGTGTTTCTTTACATTTCATAATTATAATAAACTAAAATACAAGGAAGCACTAAAACACAATTTGGTGTTTCTATCCTCATATTCAAGCAGAAAAAAACTTAGAAAGAAAACACATACCTTGTGTACCAACAATCTCCATATGTAAGTGGGCCAGACCACTAGCTATGGAAAGTGCCAATTTGATCATGCCAGCCACTGTCACTATGTTTCTATTCAAATAGTCATATAAGGAGCCCAGTTCGTGGTATTCAGAGACAAGCCAAAGTTGAGTCCAAGTTCCATTATCTAAATGAACAAAAATCATTTTGTTGCATTAAAAATCATTTTATTATGCTAAGGAAGAAACCAAAAGCTTTTAGCAAATGTCAGTATTGAAAGTAAATCTGTATTGTTAACAAAGGAAAGATAATTACTTTAGTGATGATGCTGACTGTCCAAGTTAGTACAGTAAAATTTCTCACTGGATCCCCAAGATGTTGATATACTAGAACCTGTTGTACATATTGTAGCTATAGGAAGCTGTGAGAGTAATTCTGATAAGTGAACAAGTCCTTTCTTATTCTCTTTATATATTGGTAGTACCACATTATAGGGAAAACTACTGACAGATGCTCTTAGGCTCAGTGTTGTGCTATAAATCACTCTGTGCTTTTAAGAAAGATTATTCCAATAAAAACTAGAAATGCAACAAATGTACACAAAGTATGATTGCTATAATAAAAGCCCTAAAATTTTAAGAATGTTCACGTTGTTCACTTTTCAAAATATGAAGTTGATGATTTTCCCCAGAAGCTTACATTAAGAGCCAAACAGTTACTAGACATTTTCAAATAATTTACTTCCTCTTACCAAACGGTAATCCAGCTTATGAAATATTTTCAGCAGAACAGAAATTAGCCTAAAACGACTCTAGGTATAGAGTCCCTAAAGTTAGTATTAGCTTTTGGAATGGGGTCTACAACAGCCCTGGAAAGCACTGACCAGTTCTGATGTTCAGAGAAAGGAAGTCATAATAAACATTTGCTATAGACTTTTTCTATTAAATGCTTTATGTACAAAAGCTAACTCTTAATCCAAATATTTGATTTCCAAATCCAGGTAGCGATAAAATTTCCTAGGAATACAAAAATCAACATAACGTGATAAAGTTCAATAATAAACTGACCATGAATAAAACTAATCCCTACTCCTACCCCTCTCTCTGCTCAATGCCGATGGCTATCTTTGTCCTCTCACATCAACATCTTGGTCAGAGAGTTGACTAACCAATGGAACTGTGAATACCACAGAAGATTTAGAAATGAGGATGAAAGCAATCTTAGAGGTCATTTGAAAGCATTCACAAAGCCACTGATTAGTAAGCCAGTGACAGAGGTAGACCAGTTAAACTGAAGAAGGAGACAATCAGGGATGATGTCTCTTGGGCCTATTGTTTTATAATCAAATAAACATCATGATTAAATCAGACCCATCAAGATGAACCATATAACCAAAGTCATTACCGCTTTGACAACAATGCTAATTAATCTAATCAGTAAGTGTGCTTGAGCTCAATCTTAGGAAGGAAAAGGAAAAGGTCTTAGCTTACTAAGAAATGTCTCATTTTCAATAGTTTGGATATATTTTCAAAATACATGTAGTTGAGAATTTGTAAAAAATGTTTTTCTTTTTAAAGCTCATCTTGGCTTTACTCAGTTTATACCCACCACATCAGAAAACACAAATCATCAGCAAAATGTACAATAACTCTAGGCCTCTCTTATGTCATGTAATTAATAATAATCAAGCTTATAATAGATAAAAATAACCATAGATTTTAATTTCCATAGGTAATGGTGAGTCCTTGATATCCACAGATCATTTGTTTTTTAGATAGAGGTTACAATCTCTACCCCACCAAAGTTCTTCATATTACTGATTCAAGTCAAAAAAATTGACTGCATCAACTTTTGCTTCCTTTGTGCCCTATTTCCCTTAATAAAGGGAAAAACTGCACAGTTAAATGTGTAAAATCTATGCAAAGAGAAGAAAGCATAGGTAATCCACAAACTTTATATCCAGTCCCTGATTACTCAGGGATTTACACCATATTTTACAAATACTGATTTAAAGACCAGGACATTAACGCTCTGTCTTGCTCCAAAAACTCAAAAAGTACTACTGTTTGGGGTTGTTGATGTTAAACCTCAAGATATAAAACATACTCAAAGAATGATAATAGAAAATTTCACTAGAATTGATTTGCTGGCTGCCATTCTGATAACTTTCACAGAAAATTGGAGTCCTGGAGTTGAATGTAGCCTGTTCATACAGATGAGAAGTATCACCTAGCAAAGGTTGATATTCAGCTAGCATTCATTGGTATGTCTGTGCCAGTTATTAAAATATTGAAATATTTCTGTCCTCATCAGCTAACAGCTGTTATTGAAAATTCTAATGTCATTCCTTTGCCCTAGACACCCAAAGCAACCTCCCCCACCTCCCACCCACCCTCTGACAAGATGCCTTGAGATCTCTCCATGAACCATCAAATAAGGTATAAACACTAGCATTGCAGGGTCCTCTCAGGACTCTGTTCTAGTTGAAGCTTCTGTTCTGATTGGTTGATTCTTGTGCCATACCCAGTCACCAAATACTTTAAATATCAACCTAGCTATGGTGTCATCATGATTTCACATCACTCGTTTGCCCTGCCTTTTATTGTATGGTTCTGGACGTTTATCTGTGGAGAAGAGGAAAAGCATTTTCTATCCTCAATAAAGAAATCAGACTATATTTTATTAAAACAAAGACATTATTTATTTTGATCTGATGATAGACATAACACTTTTACTTGCTGAACCCAATTAGGTCGAAAATACCTTTGTTGTCAGCAGCAATGAAACCAAGTATGTTCTCATGTCTCAGCATAACCGTCTGGTAAATTTCTGCCTCACGAAACCAAGATCTTTCATCTCTGGAGGAGAATATTTTTACAGCCACATCTTCCCCACACCATCTTCCGTGCCAGACCTCACCAAATCTACCTTTTCCTACTATCTCCTGAAGTACGATTGTCCTTGCGATTGTTCTTTGAACCAACAGAGGTAGACCTAACCAAAGAAAAGATGAAATTGATGATTAAAAACAAGGGAGTTCCAGAAAGAACCATCACAATGGCCATTATTTTCCATAAAAAGGGAAATATTTAAGCACTTTAATAATTTTACCGATTTTGAAGAAATAAGCACCATTATACCAAACCTTAATGTCAAACCATTGCTTAAGAGAATACTCCAAATTCTTACTATGAATTTCTCTTTTCATATTCACAAATGACAATTTCTTGAACATAGCCTGCTGCTACAGATATCTGATTTTCCAGAATTGCTCCAAATCTCCCCGATTTGCCCATTAAAGCCAGTCAGGTTACTAAATACACAAAGGTTAAAAAAATATGCCATTAGCCGCTAAAATAAAATGTATTGTTTCTAGTACAACTGGAGAAGCAGAAGAATTCTCTGTGATTTTTTTTAAAAAACCAAATTAAAACTGCAAAGTGAAGAATCACATTCAATAATCAAGGGAGGTAATCACATTACACTAAAAGTGAAGGCACATTCATAGAAAATACCAAACAGATATTCTGTGAAATAAAACAAATTTCAAGGAAAATGTATTCTGAGTGTATATAAAAAGTTTATAGATTCTTTGAACCGATAACACATCTAGAATTCCTTCCTAAAGATTTAACAACAAAATGCAGAAAGATTTATGTTAAGATATTTAATACATTATTATTATTTATAGGACAGAGAAGAAAAAATATCAGATAATAGAAAAATTGTTAAACATAGTGCAGAGATTAAGAGAACAGATGAGAAAGACCTGCACTCAAATTTCAGCTGTGCCATGCAACCACTGGAAAGTAATTGAACTTCTCTGATCTTCAACCTCCTTATCTACAACACAGGGGCTATTAGTAGTACCTACCCCACAGGGGTAATCCAAGAATGAATAAGCACATTAAGCACCCAGCAGAGTATCTGGTATATTACATGATCAATAATGGCTAGTCCTTAATATTCTATCTTAGAACAGATTACTTAGAGCAAATGATAATGATGCTGCTTACAAGGTATTTCTTACTGACATGGGAAAACATTTTTGCTATAATGTTAAATGAAAATAGCACAGTAAATTCTATCCATCTAAATAAGTGTACCTAGCATTTCAAAAAATGCACCGGAAAAAGACTGAAAAGGAAATTTATTAAATGCTATGACGGTTATTTTTATTTAGTGGAATGAGGGTGAATTGTGACATTCTTCGGTCTAATATACATTTTCTTAAATTCCACAATGGGTACTTGTTACAATTATAATTAGAGGAAAATAGTGAAAGAGGTTATAGTATAAGTGTACTCTGGAAAGTCACGTTTCATTATTATCCTTGTAGTGAGTGGGATGGCTCAGAAACTCTCACTGCAACAGCCCTCTGAGCACTGCAGGCTTTGGCCTCTGCTCCTAAAATGAGCCACGGTGTATTCACATGTTCTCATCTTCGTGAGAACCACCCACTGTGGCTAAATAAGCACACACTATAAGGTTGCTATTATGGGTCTCAACAATTAGTCACAGAGCCCCACAGTCAGAAAGTTCTGAGATTGTCTAGTCCAAGTTTATCATCTTAGAGGTGAGAAAATCGGGGCCCCACAATAATCAAAGACTCGCCCAGAACTAGGGAGGCAGAGCTACAACTAAAATACAGGTCTTCAGTCCAAACTCTTGCTCTCACCATTCAGTGGATATGCCCCCAGTTCTCTCCTGCTGGGGACATCTCCAGCAGCAAACTGTAAAGGCTGTTTTTGTAGACTACAGTCAATCTTACTACTTGACCACACAATAAAAGTTGAATTAACAATTAGTGGGCCAACCTGCCCTCTCACCCTCTCTCCTCCCTCTCCTGTCTTGCACACACACATACTCACAAAAACATCACATCAACAACCTCTGCCTCCACTACCAAGTGACTAGAGATCTAGATAAGCCTGTGTTTTCAAACTGCAGATTGATCGAGTGCATGACCAATGCCACAGACCATGGGCAAAGCAAGACAATATCATCTAATGTACTCAGCACGGCAATTAAGCTGAGACACGAAAACTCAGTGAAAGCTGCTTCGGCATCTTTCAAGGCAACCATTCCAAATAATCTAGTTCTTACTTATACCCTGAGAAATTTCATTTGAAGAAGCATAGACTTCACTTCTTCACGTAGGTTCATTTTACTTTTTTTTTTTTTAACCAGGCATGTAGAAGCTGCTAACTGTGTGATGGAAAGGAATCTTTCAGTGATGTCACTACTCATCAGAAGTGTTGTATGGGGAGAGGGAAGCAGCAATGTGCCCAGACTCTTAGAAGCCACCTGAGACACAATCCCATTCTCAGAAACAGTCCAGCAGAACATCGGTCCACTCGCCTCTTAGCCAGGTATTTTATCTCTTTGAAATGTGTCCCTGATCCAGTCAGGGATAAGCTGAACACTTTTGGTTTCTCAACATCTAACAAAACTGCCTTTGCTGGAAGTTTGCTGGCCAATGAAGAAAGGCAAAGGGCAAGCAGCACCACCTGACTTCCTCCCTGTGAATGAGCTTTCATGATGGAAGGAAGCGCTGCCGCAGCCAGACCCATTCTCTCTGATTACCAAAGGCAGTGCCACCATCAGTTACTGTTAGCCAGTGCTCACTGCCAAATATATGTAGCTGACTTTGAGAAAAAGTGCCAAAAACTCTTTCAAACTGGTCATTTAAAAAATTGCCTGTGCTTGGGTATATTTACAGCTTTCTTTTTAAGAAAGGTCTTAGAACATCCTGGGACACCTGGGTGGCTCCGTTAAGCGTCTGACTCTTGATTTCAGTTCAGGTCATGATCTCACTGTTTGTGAGTTCAAGCCCCACATCAGGCTCTGCGCTGGAAGTGGGAGCTTACTTAGGATTCTCCCTCTCTCCCTTTCTCTCTGCCCCTCCTCTGCTCACTCTTGCTCTCTCTAAAATGAATAAACTCAAAAAAAAAAAAAAAGGAAAAGAAAGATCTTAGAATAATATAAAGACAAGAGTCCAGCAGTTAACAAATCCAGAGTTAGGGTTAAGGATGCATAAAAACACCATAAATCTTAATCTTGATTTTTTATTTCATGCCCTGACTCATGCTTACTTTCTTAAACCAAATATCCAGTCTCCAGTTATAACATCTCTATTACTTTTATTTGAAAGGGAAGTTCTTAGTCATCTTAAATATATTCAAGAAGTAGCTCTAAAATATACATTGCTACTTAACATCTCCAATTGAACTGGATTTGGGGGGAAGGAGTATTAAATAGAGGGTTAATTACTTGAACCTTAAAAAGAAATTATACAAGGTTTCAAGGAACTGGGCACAAATCAAAGCTCTCTGTGCTCCTATTCTCTGTCACCGGTGCTCAGGAAATTAGGGAACAGTAGGCCCCAGGATGTAACAGTCAGGGAGGAAGGTGTACCGACTCTGAACAGCTTTACTTTTAAAGGAAGAATGTCAGATTTCTATGCAATAATTTAATTTGGATTTTAGTTTTACAAACTTTGAAGTTTGGAGACATTTTTTTCCAATATTCCTCCTTTGAAAACATGCCACCTAATTTGTGCAGTGATGGCATCAACACTGAGACCTTGTTCAGTGAGAGAGCAGGCGATCTGGCCCACCAAAGCAACGGACTATCTGGGCTCTCTGGATGACATAATTAGGCCTCTCTTTTCTGGACTCTGGTGAGTCTAAAGCTGCTTCGTGTTAAATATGGATGCCACTCTGTCATCTGCTCTTGTTAATCGTGCCTGGCTGGATGCTCCTAGAGGCCATGGGCTGGGGAGTTTCTCAAAGTGTGCTTGGGGTAGTCCTCCTTAATGATTCTTCCAAAGCAAGAGGGGCTCCAGGGCCTTCTCAAGTGACCCACCGCGGCTTACCCGAGTTCACATGTCTGCAGTACCACATGCCTGCAGAGTTTCTGGATATATACATGAGGACTTCCACACCCACGAGCAAAGGCACTCTAAGAATACCCCTTTGCACAACTAACATCTTTCCCCCAGAATCCAATTCCTTAAACAGTAACTTTTGTGCCCACGAAACATTACTAAGAGAGCAACAGTGATTAGTACCAACCATAATGGGGGCGGGGGGGAAGAAACTCTTTCTTGCTTCAAAAATAAGTTCTGAAGGAATGTGAAAGTGAGACTCGCAATACCTAAAGGCAGAAAAGGCAACTAAGAAGATTTAACTCTTTCAGCCATGACGGTTTTTTCTCTTCACCAAGTCGTAACACAGGTTTCTATACCAGAACTTACGAGGTACCAAACTGAGCATTCTAAATGATGCAATTCATAATACTGGGGCCCTTTTTAGAAGTTAGAAATTGTTTTTGTTTGTTTTTAAACACGAGGTTTCTTACTGCAAAATGGATAGGGTGCACATACCGGAGCCAGAGCCAGAGGCAGTCACATCGTAAATCAGATCTTTTAGAGTTTTTCCAGCATTTACCAGATTGCACTCAGAGAGGGGTTCCTCCACATTCTGCCTCTTTTTCTTCCTGTCTGTGCACTGGCGACCTTGGCATGCCCATATCGTCAGCGCCGCTGCCATGGACAGGAGGCAGACTGGCACAGTAATAACAACGGTCAGCTCCATGGGTCCAAGTTTTGGGATATCTGGAGATGCTTTGGTTAAAAAAGAAAGAACACGACCATAAATCAACCCATTTAAGAAAGTTTAGAAACTGCAAATGGGCTCACCAAAATGTCACGTCTTTCATGTGGAGCTACGCGGTATGCATGTATGTTAGCTGGTAAAGATTCCCTGGGGGACAGGCAGAGATGGGAAAAGGAGTTGAGGTCAGGAAGCAGCAGAAATAATCATGCCAGGTGTCAATGGGAGACAGAATTAGGATCGTGGAAAGCACTAGCATGTGCGATCCATTTTAAAATCTCCAAGGTATTTGCCATTTTTCTACTATCTTCTCCCCATGTCTCAGTAGTCCATCCTTAGAGCACATTCATTCAGGATAAGGTTTTTAGTTTTAGAAAAATAAACATGATCACTGAAAGCAAGTAACAAGGGTATAATTAAATTTGGGACTCTCCTATTAAAACACAGACAGCCAATTTTTCTAAAGTTCATCTTGCATTTAAGAAATCTTTTTAATTTAGGGGAAACAGTGATACATGAAAAATCTATGATGACAGCTATTTCCTGTATTTTTCAAAGAAATTATTTTGACACTTGAAATGAGCATATAGTTCATTTTCTTTTCATTAACTAAAGATAGCCTCAGCATCAGTTTAATTTTATTGCTAGGTCCTATCATTAGGGATGTTGGTTTTTGTTTTTAATGATCCTTGGGAAGTATTCGATAGTACGGGAACAGAATTCTGGAGTCTTAAGCTTTCAGACATCAAGGAGAAGTAGAAGAATGAAGGCTTTGGAGAAAGAGAAGCCAACATGAGCTGACACTTTCTCCATTTGTGGCTAAATTGTCTTGGGCTGACTAGGCACACCCAGTGAGAGGGTTGGAGAGAATACATAGAAAGCAACACACAACACCTGCACCTTAGAGTCTAAACAAATGACAGTGATAATAGACCTTGTGAATTAAGCCATTCCTCAGACTTCCTTCTTTGCAATGACAATCCTAGAGAGCTTATTATATTAAATATGCTTTCATTTTACTTACAATATGTCAACCAGAACATATAAACACAAATTTAAAATAAATATTATTTAATGCTCAAGGAAAAGGAATCAAATTCTTCAAAAATGTGTTTATACGAGTTTCAGTATAATCCTAAAAATATTTTTTTACTATGGATAAGTAATATTTTTAAAACTGTTAAGTGAACTTTGGAAACAAACTTAATCCATGCTCTTCTACTTTGCCCCGGGAATTCTGGCAGGTCACCAACTTTCCTTCTCCTAAACGTTTCGGGATCCCTCTGAAGTCATTAGAAGTTGTGCATGTGCATATGAGGCAAGGTTGGCCTTGAATGTTCTTATGACAAGGTGCTAAAAGAGTTCTCTGACTTGACTTTGTTTTAGAAATGATTAACCATTGTACTTGCAACTTCTAAAGCTTGCTTTTATAAAAGAGTTTTATTATCCATTCAACTATGGTCTTTCAATCTACATTCAAGTTGTATCTATATTTTTAGGTCCTCACAATGCTATTCTAGGAATTCAAAGAAAGCCACGGAAAGCATTCAATCTCTTGCAACCTACATAAATATCTACTGAATATGCTTTTAAAATAAAATAAAATTTTAAAAATAAAATTCAAAAAATAAAATTCCACTATTAGATACATTTATAAGGCTATATCTTATTCTGATATATGTTATCAGGAACTATCAATATAAACATTAGAATTAAAAAACTTATTGCTTGTCTTCATTTTAGTAAAGCTCTATTAAGCAGAGCTCAGATCATCGCTATGGCAACCAATAAAGAGGCGAAAGGTCAGCAACCCTGAAAATAGAATACTCTCTATAAAAGTGTACTGCTCTAGTGAAGGTTACAGCTCTCAGAGATGTTTATTACAGATGGGCAATGTTTCTACTTTTGTGAACAAATTTACTGATACCAGTTAGTAATAAAAAAAGATTACTCAGCTAGAAAAGGCTAGCAACAACATCCAGAAAGAGCTCCTTAAACACTGAGCAATTTTTAAAGCAAACATTTGTAAAACTATCTTCTAAACCAAATGTTGATTGTAATCTCTACAGGAGATAACTGAAGAAAAACTGTAGTCTACACCCAATGAGTCATGGCAAAAGGAGATAGTAGTGCAGTTAAGAATACATTCTAATAAGTTACCTTTGATGAGCATATGATTTTTTCTACATTCCTGATCATAAGAAAATGCTTAATATTCAATAATTTCCAATTTGAGACTGACTATGTTAACTGAAATGCATTCTCCATGTTATAGGCACCTTAAAGGTTTGGGGAGCGCTTCATTGCTCATTCCTGTTATTTCACTCCTTAGCCAATTAAGTAGAATAGTATGGGAGTGGGGAGAGAAAAGCACTAGCCCAGATGGGTGAGAGCCTAGCTCACAAATATCTTCCCTATATAAGCTATACAGTACATTGAACCAAAACAACACAGGGAAAGGAAGTATTAACAAGGCCGGGAGAAGGGAACATTGATCCAGATGAGGTGGAAGATTCTCGACATCTAGAGAGAGTCATGTGAAAAGCAGATGAATGTAAAATAGTAAGATAAGACAAAAGAACAACATCCAAAAAGAAAGACTGATGGATAGACGGAAGGAAGGAAGGAAGGAAAGAAGGAAGGATAGAAGGAAGGAAGGAAGGAAGGAAGGAAGGAAGGGAGGAAGGAAGGAAGGAAGGAAGAGAAGGAGGGAGGGAGGGAGGGAATTTTTTTTTTTAAACAATCTTCTTTGTGAACTTTGCAGCTTACCCTAGAGACCTGAATGGAACTGTTGATGGTGAAAGTCAATGGTCATTGTCACTGCCCAAATAAAATTCAGAACTACTTTAGATGTCTCAACTTCTCCCAGGACGGTGCCTCCTTGCCACTCCCTACTTCTAGCTTCAGCTAAGCAATCCTCAAAATGAAAAAAAAAAAGATAATATGGGCATGATCCTGATGATCCCCATGTTTCCTTCCTCGCTGACCTCTTCTCTTTCCTTATTTTAAGTATAAAATTTACTGATGTTTGAGATTTATATGACCTTTGAATTCTTTAATTTATATCTCCTTAGTATATGCAATTAGCAGAAAATGGCTTAGAACTGAGTTATGGATGGGGCACCTGGATGGCTTAGTCAGTTAAGCACCGACTTTGGCTCAGGTTATGATCTCATGGTTAGTGAATTTGAGCCCCACATCCAGCTCTGTGCTGACAGCTCAGAGCCTGAAGCCTGCTTCAGATTCACTGTCTTCTTCTCTCTGCCCCTTCCCCGCTCATGCTCTGTCTCGCTCTTTCAAAAACAAATAGACATTAAAAAACTTTTTTAAAAAAAAAAGAACTGAGTTATGGACTTGATCATTTGCTTCAAATAGCCCATATTGACCACTGGCACGGAAATCTTGTAGAATGTCTACATAGTACGTAAAGACATATTTTTTTTTTACTATATTTGAATGACCTTCAACTGACTAGAAACTAAAACATTACAGTGGAGTGAGGAATAGAAACTCTTTGAGAGTAGAGTGACTGAAGAGATATGCACTGGCTGGACATCTGTTGAAAAACAAAATCAGACAAAGAAAACAGAGGTCTCCATCAAACCAAAGTGAATTTTTGTGAAATTTACAAGGTTAAGGCTCCCTTCCCAGAAGCTTGTGTGGCAAGTAGCCTACAGAAATTGAAGAGGATCCAAAATACCCCTGAAGAAACCACAGACTAATATTAAAACCACTCCTATTCCTTTTATTAAAGGTTTTGCCCCAACTGAAAAGATACCACCCTGCAAGGCTGGATCCATGAATGTATAAATATCAAGTCTTCAACTGTCTCCCCGCCTATTCCCCACAAAAGGGGAAGCATGTCTTCCCCCTGCTTGTAGCCAGTTCTCAGGTAGTAAGCCAACCCAAAAAGACAGTGTTCCTTGAGATGCTTTCTGATGGGTCCATTTCTGTCCTGGCATATGGAAAAAATGCCACTGCAGTCAACTGAATGATGTGGTCCATCCCCCTACCCTATAAACCCTCTATGACACAGGCCTATGACATAAATGAAAGGGCTTTGTTTAGGTTAGTTTAGTTCAGTTCACAGCTTTCTGGGGGGAAATGCGGAAGTAATGTCTTCAGGTAAAACAAGAGAGAACACATTGCCTCTAAGATGTTCAAAGCTACCTCAACAGGAATCATTTCTTTTTCCAAGAAATGATTCTTGGAAACCATTGGACATTCTAAGCATTGAGAAATCTCCCAAATCTTCATGATGAACCTCCTTTAACCTGCCATTTCAAAACATCATTAAATGTGGATACCATCATGTCAAACATTTACTTGATGGTAATGAACATGCATTTTGAATTAGCTTCTTACTGCTCTCCTAAAAGACTGTATCCAAATGGATTGCTTTGTATAACGTTGCACTGAGAATGACTCTCGAAGGCAGATGCCAAAAAGTGAGGCACAGTCCACATCCTGATGGAATTTTAACTCTACTAAGGAATACATGATCCATCTAGGGAACAATTCCAAAGCAATTTTGAAAATTAAAAAAATATAAAGAAAACTACATAGGAGCAAAGGAAGTGAGAGATAAGAAGAGATCATCACGAAGAATTCCATCATGATAAATCAGCCCAATATAAAACAATATAGAACTGCACTTACATATGGCAAGTCTACACATGTGAAATAGAATGGGTCTAATTTGCTAAGTCAAAAATACCAGGCTTATTTGTCTAACATTCCTATGTGAATTCTGTATTCACTAGTTGCAGACAGCTCTCCACCACCTGGAGCTTGTCCTAGCCTACTATTCTTTACAGTGACCCTTATAAATGTCATCAGGAATAATTCAGGTAGAAGATCATTCGATTGGATCCCACCAACATACTCCACCATAGGGAACAGCAAATGGTCATCCTTCTCCACAGAGCAATCATGTCAGACAGGTTGTTTCTGATCAACATGAACCTCAAGTACTGAACAAGGGCAGAAGATTTTCTAACCTAGAGATTCAACTGAGCAATGAAAGGGACAGAAATAGCATGAGAATTATTTCTGCCTTTTAACAATCAGATGGGCTATGGATGGGCCCTCCATTGTTTAGTGCTCAGTCTAAAAATGGCTATCTGCATACACCATCTTGTTTGTCTTCTCCTGGAATGATTTCATGGTTTTATAGCATGCAGTTTGCACCACACATAAAAATATTTCCTGACAGTTCTTGTGTCGCTGGGCTTCTGGGAGTACGTGAAGAACACTGGGTACCTTCAAATCTTCTTTTGTCCACTTTTGTATGAATTTAAGAATAATAATGTGTTTACATTTTAAGGAATGAGGAATGTGAGACTGAAAAACATAACCTTTGGCATGGGGAATGTAGAACTTTAACTTAAGCAGAGATGAGATTAATAAAATGTAAAAGGAGAATTCAAATCAGCTCTGCTGTTTTTCTTAATTGCCCCACATGCATCTAAAAATTGGCTTATTAATGTGTCATCAAAACACATATTCTCAAATGATACATATTTGTAAAGAAATTAGATAGTAACCACTTAAGGAATAGTTCAGGTTTTTTTTTTTTTTCTTAAGCCAACCTTTTACATGGGAAAAAATGAAAGATCCTTGGAAGTAGCACCCATATTTCCTATTGCTGTTTCCCCAGCTCATGGCAAAGCCTTGTTCAGAGAAGGCATTTGAAAACACCGACCATGAGGGAGAAGTTTTGCTTCTCGGTCCTAGAGTTCATGCTAGTATAAATTCTCCCACAGCAAACACATTCACACAAAGCAGTTTGTTCACATGGAAAAGACTGATGTGAATAATCCTATTTTGACCCGGCCCAGTGTCCTGTATATGAGAATCACCCAAAAAGTATTTCAGTAAACAGATAATAGTATTTATTTAGCGGTACTAAGAAAGTAGGGGCTTACATAGTATGAAATCCTCAATTTAGAATTGGTTATAAATTTTACTTCCAATTTCCCATTACATCCCTATGAACAAAATTTCGTAACTGAGATCAGTGTACTTGTTTCCCGAGATAGGAAATGCTTTCTATATTAAACTTTAAAAGCACAAGCGTGACTTTTTGTATGCTTATATTTCATAGCACTTTTCAAAATATAAAAATCACAGCACCTTTCAGTTTATGAAGGGAGGGGAAAAATACCCTGTTTGGCACACCTGTCAGATGTGCACCGAATCCTCAGAGAATGAGCTATAAATGGATTTGTTCATGTGATGGCAGAACAATTCCACAAGGGGTCCCATGAGTATTTCTCAGCATGGAGATGTCACCTTACACTGACTACAGCAATGAATTCGTTTAAAATAGAAAACCATGATAAAGTTGGAAAACAACAATTAATTTTTAAAAGGACTGTGAATAACAAGTCTTTAAAGTCCCAAAAGAATAATATCTGAGCCTGCAATTTTTATAATTATAGCATCCTTTGAAATTCTTAATTTTTGATAAATCTAATTCTAATGTTTTGGCAGTTTATCTTCCTTCAGATGTAATCCTTTAGTTTGGTTTAAATGAAAGTCTAATTTAGACAAGTACCTAATCAATAAGCATTGTTTACCTGGCCTGACTGATATAAATAATCAATTTTCCTTTTTCTCTTTACACAACTTAGGACAGAACAGAAAAATGAAAATTGGACTGAGGTTAATAAAGCACCCAATATTTTAATGTTGTGTGTGTCTTTTCATTATTGAAGCCAATTATTTGTAAAGCAAAAAATATAATAGTATTATTAAAAATAGTGTGTGAAATCTGAAAGGAAATTATTACTACATTTACCCTTTCAAGCACTGTATGTGTTAGTATCAGAATGGGAACAAAGATACCTGGAACTTGAATGTTTTTGTTGAATACTCTATTTCCATATGAAAGATGGTAATTAGTGTAAGCATGAACTAAATAGCAATTCCTATCAAAACTAACCCAGTAAATAACCAGTTTCTCTTGCTCAGGTTACTATCCTAGATGAAGTTTCATGGAAAATTTTAGACTGTTCTTGATGCTGTCTGACATCACAGCTATTTCTCTGAGCATGATTCTGATGTCACCTAGAGTCATAAGAAATCATCTGTTACAAACCAAAATGCAATCCAGCCATGAAATAATCAAGCAACAAAATGTGATTCCTTCACAAAGGAAAAGACACATGTTTTAATAATAAAGAAGAAAAGTAAGATATAAAATTGTATTAAGCAGAATAGCTCAACCATGCTAGAGTAGAAATATAATAAACTACTGATAATGGGAACTCTAGGCCAGTGAGTATAAGCGTACTACATATTGATTGGGTGACTGACTGAATGAATGATGAATGAATGAATGAAAACACAGGGAAAGCCCATGTCCACCAAGAAAGAATGAGTTGTTTCTCAGTTTCAACCAACTGATTAATGAGAAAGACATCAAGAAGGCCATACTGATTTTTCAAGGACAAGCCAGATGCCTAGAACTTTTATGTTAAGACTCTTAATTTTTAACAATGTTAAGAAATTTGTTTCTTTCCTTTTCCAGAAGCTGTAGGTCAATCAAAACCTGTCTGTGGACTGGATACGACCCATAAGCAGGTAGAACTCTGGATGACTTGTTTTGTTGTTTCTATGTTCCTTAGAAGTAGGTTTCGCTACAAGTAACAGAGGAAACCAGACAGCAGTTTCCTTTTCTCTTTCATGTAAAAGAAACCTGAAGATGTTGAAGATGTCCAATGTTAGCAGGGTGACACCATGAAGTTTTCAATCAGGCCCTTGTCAGCTCCCCTGTTGCCACTGCTGTAGTGCAGCCATCACCTTCATGGTCCAAGGCAGCCACGAAAACTCCAACCTTTATATCCAGGCAGTGTGATGGAGGAGGTATAATAACGTGTCAGTTCTGTTTTAACAGGTCTTCTCAGAAGTTCTTCTAAACACAGCCACTCATCTCATTTGCCAGACCTAATAATATGACCACACTTCTCTGTAAGAGTGGCTCAAAATACTATCTGTTAGGAGGACAGACATGTAATCTGCTGGAAGTCTAGGTCCTGCTACTAAATGGGCATTGGAGGAATCTAGATGTCTTTGAAACACTTATCTATAGACACAATGAACTTTGATCTATTGGAATTTTTTGTTAGAAAAAGAACATACGTGCAAACACACACACATACACACACGTCAGACAGTACTGTACAAGAGTTCTAAGGAAAGAGATACATAATGTCCTCAGCTGCTCAATCCTCCAAAACCAACTCAGACGTTAAGAGAATGTGCAACCTCCCATAAACTTGCTTATACTCAAACATTACTGTTTGTTGTGAAATATAATGAATAAGCAGAAAAGTCCATCTATTATGTAGGTTAAGTATAAAAAGATTTATAAACTCCCACACATCACCACCCTCCTCATCTCCCTTCCCCCCTTTTTCCTCCACTCTGAAATACCCCCACATGATCACAACCTTATTCCTTCTCCAAGGGTAACCCTTACCCTGATTTGGAAAATAATGATTTCCTTGCCTATGTACTGTGGTTCCCAGAATCCCTTTTCTTAAATGGCTCCAGGCTAAAGTTGGCATATTTGCATATATATATATGTTCATGAATGAGAATTTTCTTTTCTCCTACTGTCTTTGTTGGGTTTTGATATCAAGGTTATGCATAGAACGAGTGAAAGAGTGTCTCCTCTTCATCTACATTTTGGAAGAGTTTGCATGAAAGTTCTCTGTTCCTGGAAGTTTATCAAAATTTTCTGGTAGAGACTTATGAATTTTGAAATTTTCTTTCTGGGATATTTTTTACTACCTTTTTAAAACTTCTGATTCAAATTGTTTGCTGCCATAAGACTATTCAGATTTGGTACATTATAATTTTCTAAAAATTAGGTTGTTCATAAGCCATCTTGTTTCAACCTTATATGTCTCACTAATTATTTTATCTAATAGTTTTATCAATTACCAAGACTGTGTCATATTAAAACACTAAGATTGTGGACATCTCTATTTCTCCCTCTAAGATTGTGGACATCTCTATTTCTCCTTATTCCCAAGTCTCCATTGTTAAGTACATAGAAATTTAAATTTATTAAGAATCCATGGTAAGTTGAAACTTTAGTCATTATAAAGTTACTTCTTAACTCCCTCTAAGATTGTGGACATCTCTATTTCTCCTTATTCCCAAGTCTCCATTGTTAAGTACATAGAAATTTAAATTTATTAAGAATCCATGGTAAGTTGAAACTTTAGTCATTATAAAGTTACTTCTTAACTCCAGTAATTTTTTGCATTAAAGTTAATTTTGTCTGGTATTAATATATATTAATAAACCAATGTTTTTGCTTGTTTAATATATGTATGGTATATGTTTTCCATCAAAATAATTTCAACATTTCTGTAAATTTTCATTTGTCAAAACATTTTTAAAGCATTTAATCGGATTTGTTTTCTCCAACCTAGTAACCTTTGTTTAGTCTCTATTTCCATTAAATTAATTATATGTAATTATTACTGACATTTGGATGCTTTCTTTTTGTCACATCCATTGTGTGCTTCTTTCTCTCTCTTGGTTTTCTTTTTTATTTACTACTTTTGGTAGTTTTTATCATTCTGTTTCCCATTGTAGATTAGAAGGTATGTAGTCACATTTTACTCTTTCAGAAATAATTTAGCACCCACCACAGGGACATTTCAAAGCATAAAGATTAACAATATATTTACCCTCCTCCTAGACAAGACAAGGTCCTTGGAAAATTTTAATTCCATTTCACCTTCTCTTGACATACATAGTATATAAAAAATAGTATTTTATATTGAATGGCCATTTTATCTTATTTTTTAAACCTCACAAGACACCACTGCTGTTGTAGATTAATGTTTTTTAGAATTAGTGATGTATTTATCACTTTCATTGCTTTTCATTCCCCCCTGCATGTCAGAACTTTGGTATAGTTTCTTTCTGCCTGAAGTATACCCTTAGAATTTCCTTTGTCAAAGAGTTTGATGATGTTAAACTCACCTATTTGTGTTACTTTGAAAATGTCTTTTACTTAACCTCATTCTTTAAAGATACTTTTGCTGGGTAGAATTCTGGGTTACCAATTCTTTTCTTTTAGAATATTGAAGATAAAATTCTACTTTTCCCTTTTTACTTTTTGCTTGAAAAGACAATGTCAGTTCTTCTGAACTCGTTTGTATTTCATTTGCCTTTTTGTCTGTCAACTTGTAGGATTTCACTTTGTCTTTGGTGTTCTGTAGTTTTACTAAGCTATGTCAAGGCTTATATATCTTTTTATTTCTCCTCTTGATATTCATTGAATTTCTTAGATTTATAGATTAGTGTTCACCAATTCTGGAAAATTCTGAGCTGTTACTTCTGCAGAGACTCCTTTTGCCCAAACCTTTATCTCTTCTCCTATGGACCACTATAGCAAAGCACATCTTAAATCTTCTTAATGCGTTCCTCTCTTTGTCATCCTCTCGCCCATATTTTCCATTATGTATTCTCTGTACAACTGCATACAAAATAACTTCTTCTGACCCGTATTCCAGATCCCCAATTCTCTCCACAGCTGTTATTATTCTATCTAATTGTTGTTAAACCTATCCATTAAGTTTTCAATTTTTGTTCTATTTTTAATTTTAAAAAGTTTTATTCTGTTATTGCTCAAATCTGGAGATCACTTGTTTGTAATCTTCTATTCTCTAAAAATATTTCCAAATTTGCCTTATGGTTTTTTAAACTTAGAAGAATGTTTGATCTATATTTATTTTCTGATAATTCCATATATAAAACCTTTGTGATCGTTCTGCTGTGTGCTCTCTTCTGCTGGCTCATGCATGCTGCCTTGCATACCTATGTGCTTGGGGTGCTTATTCTTCACAAGGTACTGCTCAGGTCCTTGAAAAAGTGCCTGTTTTGTCTGGTTGAGACCTAACATTGAAGTCCCTTCCTCTAGAGAGCTGGTACTTTTTTCTAGAGACTTCGGTGCACCAATAGTCTGGGACTAACTTAAAGAAAGTTCTTCCTCTGAAGAGTCCCTGTACCACTCAGGCAATGGGAACTTGGGCCTAAAATCCATGTGATGTCCAGGCTATGATCACAGCTTCACTGACACAGGTTTTTTGTTTGTTTTTTATTTTTCCTGCTCTGCTTAGTTTTAAGCCCAAACCCCTTCCCTGGGGTCAGAAGGAGATGGGTCTATATCTGTTTTAAACTTGCAATAAGAAAAGAGACCTTTGATCTCTCTGCTCAACATGGAGGCTTCTATTAGATGATTCAGTTTGAGCAAATCACGTTTCTTGACCTTTGCTATTCTTCAAGTTTGAGATCCCTGATAACAAAACCCAACATTTTCCTCATTAGAAAAAGCAGACACACATGAGGAAAAAGCTATCAGAAAGTTATATAATAATGTTTTAAACAATAAGGGTGCTTACCAATTTCCATAAGAAGAAATCTGGAAATAGGCTGGTGACATTGTTGAGTCTCTGTTAACGAATCATAGAATCAATCTACTTCCAGATTTCCCATCATGTTGAGTTAGTGAACTCCCTTATTAAGACATTATCATCTAAGTTTCTGATACTTTTAGTTGAAAATATCTTGATTGATACATCACTCTTTCAACTTATGCAAATCTAATGGGTGGGGAAAAATGGTTGTTTTAATTGGCATCTCTCCAGCTATTAGTGATGTTGAACATCTTTTCCATACATGACCATTTAGAATATTCTCTTCTGTAAAAGTTCTGTTTGTATCTCTTGCCCTTTTTTTCCTTTAGCGCCCTCTCTCCTTCTCTCTTTCCATTCTCTTGCCATACACACACACACATATGCACACACACATGAGTTCTTTACCTTCTCATAGTTACCTTTTTTCCAGTCACACACGCAGCAAATATTTCTACCCCGTATTCAACTTATCTTCGGTTTTATTTATGTTATCTTTCATTACTCATTTTTATTTTAGTTTGCATGCAATTATATCTCTCTTCCTTTTATAACAGTTGGATTTCCTGTCTTATTTAAAAACAGCTTCCATACTATAAAGTCATAAAAATCTTTTTCTCTAAATTTTCCTCTGACATTTAAATTGTTTTATATTTCACAATTAGATATTTAATCAAGCTGTAATTTATTTTTGTATATGGTATGACACTGTGGTACAGCCCTGTTTTCTTCCAGATGGATAGATAATTATGCCAGCATCATTTCAAAAATAAACTATCCTGGAATTTCCATTTCTGCCAAGTTACACTTTAGATGTCCACAGAAGCCCTTCTTGGTACAGCACACACAGAAAATGCTGAATAAAATATAAATGAAAAACTTTTTTTCTATTACATGATGAAGCTGGTGGGAAAAGAAATGAATTGCTCAGAGCCACAAATAAAGTGAAAACCCAGAGAGGCACTTGAGCACGTGGGCTATTTACCCTGGAGGCATCTGCCAGCACCTGGTGGTTACACGCTTAGCTTACCAGACTGTAGCACAAGGTCAGGAGATAAAACATGGTTCCTGAGACAGGGAAGGGCCAGATCAGAGACCCTCATATAAATCAGGCAACTATGAATGACATTAAATTGAAAATAAAGAAAAGAATGTTTTGCAGAGAAAGACAGAGTGTACACTCCTCTATGTGTCTATCTCAACCTTGACTTTGGTATAGCAAGAAAGAAAAAAATATATCTTCAAGTGTTTCTTACACCAAGTGTGTACCATAGGCAGGCTTAGAGCCTTAATTCATATTGTATGTTGGCCAAAATAAACCTAATCAAAACATTGAATGGCTTTTGGCTCGTAACACCCGCAGATACCTAGCAGAAGCCAATGTAAATCCTCTCTGGAGGAACGTATTTTAAATACAGGCTCCAGAAGTTTCCTCCACATATGCTTCCCAAAAACATGAGCTCACATTCAAAAATCACGAAACACGTAAGGAAAGTAGCCGCTGAAATATGAGTCAGCAAAATAAAAAAACAGCACGTTTAAACTCACAGAAATTGTAGATATTAAAATTATCAGAGATTCAAACTTTAGAAAATAACAGGGGAAAGATTTCAAGAGGCACAGAGAAGAGATACAGAAGGCTCAGCTCACACAAGCTCGGTGAAGGAATTGTGAGAAGTGAGGAGAAGGTATCAGAAGGTTCCCAGATAGAACCTATCATAGAGACACAGCCAAACACCTTCCAAAGTGAATGGAACTTTCTCATCTATTATTGTTTGTGTGCCCTTCCTGGGTCCCCCAGCCCCCACCAAGTGCACACCAATTTGTGTAAATAAGTCTTTTATTTTTGAAATGGAAATATTCTTGAAGAGTTACGAATTTACTATTTACTTTTTTAAAAATGTTTATTAATAGAGAGAGAGAGAGAGAACACGCATGCATGCGTGGAGGAGAGGCAGAGAGAGAGGGAGAGAGAGAGAATCCCAAGGAGGCTCAATGCTGTCATCACAGACCCCAACACAGGGCTGGTGATGAATGATGAGATCATGACCTGAGCCGAAATCAAGAGTGGGACGCTTAACCTACTGAGCCAGGCACCCCTATCATTACCCAGGCACCCCTATCATTCACTTTTGAAAGTAGATTTTTCCCACTCAGTGGCTTCTCTCCTAAATTCAGAGGAAGCTGAGAGTGGACAATCTGCAGGAGTTATGAGGCAAGAAGTTTCCTGAAGCCTGGGAGTACTAAGTTAAAGTCAGAGCTGGAGTCTGACTGGAGTCAGAACAAGAAAAGTAGCATCCAGAAAGGAAAGAAGATATTTTTGGAATTGAAGATAGCTATTATTATCCAGTCTAAAAATAAACAAGAAGAATACATTAGACAGGGTACACTATATAAAGTATACGTTTCTCTTGTTTAACTGATTTGCATAGTCTATATTTAATTTTTAAATATTCAGTACTACACTTGTTTTATAAAAATAATGACATATCTGCTGTTAGTAGAGATGTGAATTCAAAGTACTAGTCAAATAAATGGCTATTTTTGGAAATGGATGTTGCCTTTCAAGTTTTACATAGGGAAAAATTTCTAAATATTTGTGATAATATTTGAACTTGGAAGGTCACTCCAGTAACATCAAAGATACAAACTTCAATAAGCTTCAGGGAAGGAAGTGAGTTTTCTAATATTATATCTCTGTCAGACCATAAAGCTACTTCTATCTAAAAAGTATGATTAACTCCTAAAAATTAAACCCATGTGCAATGTCAAAGGAGAAAGTATGTTTTTTAAGGGCAAATGATTGAATTTAATGGGATATAAGTCAATCTTACTTACAATGATCTAAATTAATTCTACTTAAATCTAATACAACTTAGTATAAAAAATAATGGGTAACACGTTTTCAAAGGCCATTTTGAAGGAAAACATTTTATATTAAAACAGTAACTAGATTCTTAATAGATATTTGTACTAGTAAATTAAAATAAGTAAGTGTCCTTGCTCCATTTTAAATTACCACATTTTAAAATATCAACTAAAGTGGTGTTTCTTAAACTGTGAACAACCTTTTAGTAGGGTCTGACCAGTGTTTTTACTTAAGGAAAATGCATAAGGTACCTCACAGGTTTTAAGGGTAAGAATATTTTGTTAAAGTCTTGTTTCAGTAGTGTTTGCATGAAGGTTGGGGGAAATATATAAAATATTTCTTTCTGTGCGTCTCAGTGGAAACATGTATAAAAGCCACTAGTCTGGGTGCCTGGATGGCTCAATTGGTTAAGCATCTGCCTCTTAATCTCAGCTCAGGCCATGATCTCAAGGTTCCGGAGTTCTAGCCCCACACTGAGTTCTGTACTATCAGAGCCTGCTTGGGATTCTAGCTCCCTCTCTCCCTGCCCCTCCTCCTCTCATGCCCGAATTCATTCTCTCTCTCTCTCTTCCTCCCTCTCTCTCAAAAATAAAAAAATAAACTTGGGGTGCCTGGGTGGCTCAGTCAAAGTGTCTGACTTTAGCTCAGGTCACGATCTCACGGTTCATGGGTTCGAGCCCCGCACCAGGCTCTGTGCTGACAGTTCAGAGCCTGGAGTCTGTTTTGGATTCTGTGTCTCCCTCTCCCTCTACCCCTCTACCACTCATGCTCTGTCTCTGTCTCAAAAATAAACATTAAAAAGTTAATAAATAAAAATAAAATAAACTTTTAAAAAACCCCACTAGTCTAAGGTTTTAGGAATTAGAGCCAAACACTTGCAAAGGATTTTTAGGAGGGAAAGAGTGAGCGCCTACAGTTCTCCAATTGCTGAGTTACAATTGAACAAGCAGAGAGAAGAAGGGAGAGAAAAAATCTAGGGCTATGTTCAAGGTAGGAATTTTATCACAAAGAAACAAAACAAGAGCCCAATTGTTACACATAGGACTTAAGCCCAGAAGAGCATCAGGGGAAATATCAGAAACTTTGGTTACTACACCTATATCAAGTTACCCAGAATGGGCCCATAGTCTGGAGTGATGGATGAAAGAACCAAAGAGGAAAGGATCCACTTGACTTTCAGAGGAACCAAAAAGGGAAGTCCAGATTTTCCCTAATCTCTTCTGGTGACCTCTGTATGTTTTCTTCTCTATTTTGTCCATGAATGTGATGGGAAGCACTAACACTGCAGAAATATCCCACTGTTTACTTTTCAGAGTGCTTTATATATTTCATATCTAGGTAACCACATTTGAAATTGGTAAATCCCTACTAGCCAGAGCAGGGGATAGCAATTACACTCACTGATGACACAAAAAGAGTGGAGCTCTTGGCACTGCCTGTGTTCAGTGCTCAGCCTGGAAGTTCCTTTCCAAACAGCTGCTGTTCCAAATACAGCTAATAACCGTTTAGTGCTGCCTCACAGACAGAACAACCTGACACAAGACGACTGCACATATAATCCTATTCAATTTAATGTCAATTTACCATACAATATCACTAAAAGAAATAAAACTCTTAGTTTAAGAAATTTGAATTGAGTAAATGTCAGATGGCATTTTTTGTAGACATATTAATTACTAGCAAGACAACACATATCTTCCCTGTTATAAGTAATATTTGGAAATCAATTAATGTAATCCATCATATCAATAGACTAAAGAAGAAAAATCTTGCTATAATCTCAAAAAATTCATGAAAATACTTGAAAAAATTTAACATTCATTTAAGATTAAAGTAAACCTTCCTCAAACTAGGAATTAAAGCAAATTTTGTCAGTTCATAACAGGAATCTCAAAAACCTACAGTAAAAATCATACTTAATGGTAAAAGAAGGCATGCATTCACTCCTAGGACCAAGGAAAAGGCAAGGATCTTCACTCTTACCACTCCTAACCATCAACATATTAGTGATCCTAGCCAGTGCAAAAAAGCAAGAAAAAGAATTAAAATGCACAGAGATCAGAATGGAAGATGCAAAATTGTCTGTATTCACAGATAAGATGACTGTGTATGTAGAAAATGCCAAATAATTTTTTTAAAGAGCTACTAGCACTAAAATAATGAGCTTTGGCAAGCTTTTCAGAAATAAGGTCAATATACAAAATTAATTTCATTTTCATATAATAATTAACATTGAGATATTAATAATAGCATCCAAAAACTTGTGCTACTGAGAGATAAATTCAAGGAAATACATATGAGACCTGTTTCTTGACAAGCACAAGACACTGCTAAGAGTAACTGAAGAAAAACTCAATAAATGGGAAAACATGTCATGTTCATGGATCAAAAGATTAATATTGTTAACATGACTTTTCTATAAATAATCTATATATTCAACACAATCTAAAAAAATCTCAGCATGTGTTTTTGTAAGAATTGTTGAATTGATTCTAAAATGGAAATGCAAAGGATTCAAAAGATCCAAATCAATTTTAAAACAGAACAAAGTTGGAGCGGTCACATGACCTGATTTTAATCCTTACTACAAAGCTACAATAATAAAGGAAGTTTAATAGCGATGTAACTAGAGACATCCATAACACTCGAACAGAATGAAGAGGCCCGAAATATACCCACATATATATGGTCATTTTATGTTCAAAGGATAGATTTTTCAACAAATGATGCTGGAAAAACTTCATCTCTATATAAAAAAAATAAATTTTACCTAAACCTCATATATTAAGAAAAATTAAGTTTAAACTGAATACAGGCCTAAATGTAAATGCTGAAGTGTTAAAATTTCTGGAAGAAAATATAAAATATTTATGAACATTGCATAGATAAAGACTTCCTCAATTAGGACATGAAACATGAAATATAACAATAAAAATAATAAAAAAATCCATCAAATTGTAATCCACTCTGCAAAAGACAGGTTCAAGAAAACAAAATGGCAATCCACAGAATGGGAGAAAATAGTCAGAATACACATATCTGATAATGGACTTGTATTCGAATATATAATGAAGCTTTAAATTCAACCATAAGAAGATAACCCAATGTTTTTAATGTGCAAAAGATTTGACATTTATAAAGGAAGATACAGAACTGTCCGATATGCACAAAAAAATAATTGAACATCATTACTCATCATGGAAATGCATATTAAAACCACAATGAAATACTAGTACACAATCACTTGAGTGGCTAAAAATTTTTTAAAAAGCTGATTATAACCCGTGATTGTAAAAATATGGACCAAATGGAACTATCATTATACATTTCTGTTGGGGATGTAAAACTGTACAAACAATTTCAAAACTACTTGGGAGATAATATTTGTAAAATGGATACTCATCATATGATCCTATAATTCTGCTCTTAGATATTTTCTCACAAGGAAAAAAAAACATATCCAAAAACTTGTACATTAATGTTCACAGCACCTTTATAAACAATCTCCACATGGAAACCACCTGAATATTCATCAATAGGCAAATGGGAAAAACAGCAACAACAGCTATAGGATATTCATATAATGGGATATTACCCTGCAGTAAAAAAGGAACAAGCTACTAATACATCCAACAACATGAATAAATCTCAAAAATATGCTGAATGAAAGAAGCCAAATGCAAAATAATATCTTCCATAAGGATTCCTTTTTTGCAAAACTCTGGGAAAAATAAATCTAATCTACAGTGACAGAAAAGAGATCAGTCATCTAGCCCTCATCAAAGTGGGGATTGATTGAGAACATTTTGAGACAATGGAACTGTGGTAGTGGTCACCTGGGGTAGTTGTGTGTCAAAACTCATCAAACCATACAATCAAATTGTGTGCATTTCATTATATACAAATTATATGTCAATAAAATTGATTTTTAAAATAGACTGGTTCCTACCTGGACTTGAGGATAGAACATAAGCCTGTCAGTAGTTAGGCAGAGTTTATGGTTAGGTTGGAAAGGACCTACATTCTAGCTGCATTAAGTAAGTATCTTTAATTTGCCCAATTTCATATGAACCATGTTATCCTCCAAGACCTGTTGTTGCTGTCAAAGTACTGTCTTGTGCCCATTCTGACTGGTACAACTTGGTCTTGTGGGTAATTCATTATTGAGAAGACACATCAAAGATGCCACAGCCACAGGCTAATGTCAAGACCTACCTACCTCCTCCTTAATCTTTTGTATCATGGCATGGGAAGACCAGCATAAGATATAGGGAGCCTTCACTTCAGGGTGTCTTGGGCCTGGAGAAAGTATAAGGGAAGAAAAGTATCCAGAATAGATGCCAGATCACCACCAAACCAAGGAAGTCTATGGAATCTGAGACAGAATAAATGTGGTCTAAAGATCAAGATTGCAAGTAGCCTTGGGGATGAAATATGCCAAGTATGACTTCTTATGTAGTATATAGCATAATGCTTCATGACAGTGTTTCCCAAAGAGTGGGATAAATACCAGTGGTGGTACATGTCCCTTAGAAATGATTCTAAGGGTTCTTGAGAAGACTTGGAGTGGTTAACAAACATGATTTAAATAACAATGAATCACATGATAATTTTTTCTCTAGTTCTCTCAGTTTTTCTGATTATCAACAAGCCTCATTTTGTGCTAGTATGTCTTTAACATCACACTCTTCTCCCTTTAAAACAAACAAAAAATACAAAATACCTAACTGAAATGTAGTAGCTATTTTTGTTTATGTAATTGGTTATCTTCTACTTAGACCAAGTAAACTGGTTTCTCATTTACGGTAGTGATGCCGAGTTTCTGCATCAAATAAATGTCCTTCAGTAAAAAAAGGGGGACAGTGAATTTATAGAAAAAAATAATAGGTTAAAATACTAAGTAGAATATTGATATAGTGGAACAGGAACACCTAAGTTTGCATAACAGTACCTTAAAATGTTGCTTTGTAAGGAAGACTATATATCTGTGTGTAGATATAAACAGATCAGTAAGCACTGAATTATTACTAAATTAATAAATATTAAGGAAAGTTCACTACAGAACATTTTCATGTCATAAATTAGCTTGTAATTCTAATGACTGGCCCCTCAATACCCCCAAAGTTACAGATTCCAAATTACTGACAAAAGATGAGATTCAGATTTTCAGTGTCTTGTAAATTAGGATAAAACACCACAAAATTGGGGGAAAGGCAGGAATGTATCTGCACAATGGTGAAGAGTTACATTCCATTCTACCTCCATCTTCCTACTCATGAACACTTGCTCCTGAGTGCAGGCAGGCAAAGAAGATATATAGAAAGTGCCCACGAAAAAAGATCTTATCTTCATAAAAGTTGGCATTCTACTATTTTTAATTTTGCCCTCTTTTCTCTTTTTTTCTTGGTATACATTTTCATTTCTTTCCTTTACAAGAATCCATACAAATGAACATTTTACTTTAGGTCCATAAATCACTTCTGAAAATACAATTCACATGGACAAACCTTCAAAATTGTTATGCTGTTGTCGTTCTTGTGCAATTAAAAAAAAAATCAACCTCAGCTATGCTCTAGAGAATATTACCAGTCGAAAAAGGAGAGAACTGTAAAACAGATATTCTTATTTAAAGAAGATCCAATAGTTTGATTTCTACTATGCTTCTAATTTCCCAACAGTAAAATTAAAGTTGGGATGAACAAAGATAAATGCCTTACCTGTTGGAAGGTGCAGTGTTATGTTGTTGCAAAAATCTGTGAAGCAGCATTCCGTTTTGGTAACATTGTTGGAACTATGACAGAAGACTTGAGCATTCAACTCTGGGAGAGAGACACAGGACTTGATCACCTGTTCCTTCCCATTGGTTAGCATAACCGAGGCCCAGCATGCTCCTTCAGTTTGGCAGGTAAAGTTTGAAGAGTCACACAAAAGACATACACATTTCAATCCTGGAAGTGTAAGGCAGAAAGCTTGAAGATACAGAAAATATCATGCAAATTTATTTCATAATACTTGAGTATAAGAATTCAATCTTAATGAAAATTGTGGAAGGGTTTAAATGGACAGCATTGGGTAAACACATGCTCCTACTGTTAGTACCTCTCAGACATGTGTTTTATTAAACAGGCGGCCCAATCATCTTTTATTATTACTTGCACTTTTGTGAATTTATTCAGTTGCTACTATATTTTAAAATAATTTTCTTGGGGTGCCTGGGTGGCTCAGTCGGTTAAGCGTCCGACTTCGGCTCAGGTCATGATCTCACAGTTCGTGGGTTCGAGCCCCATATCGGGCTCTGTGCTGACAGGTAGCTCAGAGCCTGGAGCCTTTCTTCGGATTCTGTGTCTCCCTCTCTCTCTGACCCTCCCCTGCTCACGCTGTCTCTCTCTCTCTCTCAAAAATAAATAAAACATTTAAATTTTTAAAAAATAAATAAATAAAATAATTTTCTTGTCCACGGTCTAAATCACTCCTTCTTAAACCCAACTGGCTTATTCCTAAATCAATAGTCCCTGTGAAATGCTAGGATATAGTAACACAGCAACCAAGGGGCACTGTCCAGCATCATTTGTAAAGTGTGGTTAGAGCTCTGTGTAACCCAACATCCACTGTGCTCTGCTCATTTACCCTTTCTCCTTTAAACTTTTAAGTAAATGTGCTAAACACAAACCTAACCATAGAAATCTACCACTCTAAAAATAATAGTGTGATTCTTTACATTTATATTTGATGATATTTTAATATTATTGCTATTGCCACAGTACCTTTAAGGCACTAATGAGCCATTACACTTCCCCCTCTTCACTAAGAAATACTTGTTAAGATCGAGTCATTTGAACATAGACCATGACTTCAGGCAATTCTCTTTAATGAACACATCTATTCCATAAAGCAGAACACATCAACAGTAGAATTTCCATAAAGCAGAACACACCAACAGTAGAATTTAGTATATCTACATCAATAAAATTTCAAAAATTAGACTTTGCTAAATTAATCTATTCACTGCACAAGTTTCCTCACTCTTCCCCACTTACTACACACACAGACACACACACACCTCTCACACACACATTTACTCACATGTTGAAAGTGATGTCATATTTTTCTGTCCTGGTATAAAATATCTCACACCATGAAGTCCAGTGGTTGTGACAATTTATTCAAATTTTATTTAATTACATTGTTTCTAAATAGTACAATACTAAATAAGCTTTTGTATTATTACTCTAATGGGCTTTTTGTTAAATTATAACTGCTCCTCACAATTATCTGAATGTACCAAATTTTATCATAAAATCACTTTTACTGAAATTAAAGACTTTAAATTGCTAATTACTGAAATTGGAGCTAATTTCCTAACTTCACAATATTTGATACATAAACGACAATTTTTATACTCAACTTCAAATGCCAATATAAGAACAAATATGGATAACATTCCTACATAACTGTGTGTATTAAGAGTGAACAAATTACATATTGAACAATAAAAATTATCTCTTCTTTGGTAATCTTTCTGGATTGGTAAGATGCCATCTCTATAAACATTTTTATTACTATGGGCTAAAAGAACTATAGTCATAAAATATAATACTATTTTGTTACCAACATTGGACCAAGCTATAGCTCACTCCTTCATTTATTACAGGGGTGATTAATATAAATATATACACAATTGACCCTTAAACAACATGGATTTGAACTGCACGGGTGCATTTATACACGGATTTCTTTTCAATAAATGCAGTACAGTACTGGGGTGCCTGGGTGGCTCAGTCAGTTGAGTCTCTAATTCTTGATGTTGGCTCAGGTCATAATCTCATGGTTCATGAGTTCAAGCCCCATGTTATGCTCTGCCCTGACTGTGCAGAGCCTGGTTGAGATTCTCTCTCACCTTCTCTCTTTGCCCATCCCCCATTCATGCTTGCTCTCTCTCTCTCAAAATAAAATAAATTTTAAAAATTATTTTCAAAATGCAGTACAGTACTATGTGTAATTTCTCTTCCTAAAGATTTTTTTTAATTTTTTAAATGTTTATTTATTTATTTTGAGAAAGAGCTCATGCAGGTGAGAATGGGAGAGGGGCAGAGAGAGAGAAGAGAGAGAATCCCAAGCAGGCTCCACACCATCAGCACAGAGCTCGATGCAGGGCTTGAACTCAGGAACCACGAGATCATGACCTGAGCTGAAATCAAGAGTCAGACACTTAACTGACTGAGCCACCCAGGCACCTCCACCTAATGATTTTCTTAACAACATTTTATTTTCTGTAGTTATTTTACTGTAAGAATATGGTATATAATATATATCATATACAAAATATGTGTTAATTGTTTATGCTATTGGTAAGGCTTCCAATCAACAGTAGGCTATTAGTAGTTAAATTTTTGGAGACTCGAAAGTTAAGCAGATTTTGAAAGGTGTGAGGGGTTGGTGCTCCTAACACCATGTTGCTCAGTGGTCAACGATACTCATTTGTTGATATTTATGTACTACAGTAGAACCTTATAATATACACTGATTAGGATTCAGTAGAGCTAGATATATAAAATCCAGGTGATTTGAAAAATGCTTTAAGTCCCTTTCCTTACATAAAAGAGAGTTCATATAATGGCTATCCATCCACCTAGGTGTCTTCTGACAGTGGAATCTCGTTAGTACCTCCAACTCTGATCTGCCAAAGGCCTTCAAATCCCAGTTATACTAGCTTTGAATCTTGGTCATTACTCGACCCCTCTGTGCCTCCACTTCCTTATATGAAAAAGGAGGAGAAGAAGAATATACCTCCTCATACTGTTGTTGTGAAGAATAAATTAATCTATGTAAAGCTCTTAGGACAACATCTGGCACACAGGGAGTATTATGTCAACATTAGTTACCACACCTTCTCCTACTAGAGGAGGTAAAGCTAGTTGTATTTTGTAACAATTAAAATACATTCATAATCCATAAAGGAATGGCTGAATGAACTGGGGTACATACACCATTTAAAAGGCATAACAAAGAAATGCACCCCTTTCTACTCTGTGGAGTGAGTTGAATGTTCTCCTTCTATTAACGTCCCAGGTTAGAACCTAGAGAGCCACACAGCAGGGTGGTGTCTGGCCATGGTCCAGATAAAGAACTTAGGAAAGGTCTCAGTTCTACCTCTGTCACAAACTTGTTCATTGACTTTAGAGAAGACACTTAACCTTCAGGGCCTCAGAGCCTTCTTCTGAAGATGGAACTGGGGTTACAGCCATGAATCAAAAAATCTTGAAATCTCATAGAATGCCACCATTTTATGACTCTAAGATTTTATAATTGATGGAAATTTACAATTACAAAATATAGAAAACTCTGACATTGAAGAAACTTAATCCACTGTGGTATTCTTCACCCTCATATTTTAAGGGGCTGAAGTTGGGAAGAAGAACTCTCCTGACACACAGCCTCAAACCAGTTGTTACTAGAGTACTCACCAAAGTCTCCATGAACTTCCCATTTCCAAAAGAAGCCTAGCCTGGAAATCAAGGAAACTAACTATGGAATATGGGTCCACCGAGTGAAGACAACCATAAAGCACTCAACAATTAAACATATGTTAGTTTCACATGTGTTTATCATTATGCATTAATTCCCAGTGACAGTGTGGGAGGTAGCTGTCACCATCTCCATTTTATAGAGAATGAAATGAGGCTCAAAAAGATCAAGTGACTGAATTAATGTAGCTGTTATTAGACTCCTCAAGCAATGTTGTTTCTGTCCTACCAAAGATGACATATATTTTAAAAAGGCAGGTACATAAACCATTTTTGCTACTTCATTGGTTTCTAGCAATTGAACAAAACATAATTCTAATACAACAGAAAGAAATTAATAATTAACACTTGACAATTGAGATTTTGATCTGTATTATCCTAATCACCTTTTAAAATACAGTTGGTATTTTTAAAACAAATTCTGCCTACTTATTTTCTGAGGAGACAAGTGGCTAAATAAAAGTCAATCATCATATGCTTTGCATCTACAGAAATAACCTTACCTTTCAGGTTGTCTGAGTTTTGCATTAAGTACAAACCTTTAAGTACCTAACCTGATACTTTTTTCTTAGAAATACTACTAGCGCCTTAGAAAAATGACTACATAATAGCTCTTATCAAGGAAGAATGTGGATACTCCCCAAATGTTTAATAAGCTATAAAAATTTCCTTCAGTTTTAAATAAAAGGTACCAATCAGAAGATTAATTCAGACCTAGGTGATATAGTTACGACACAGTAAACGCCACCTTACTTTAAGTGGTGCACGATGGAAAACATCAACAAAACTGAGAATTTGTTGACAGTGGCTTCAAACATCTGTTAAATATTTTCATTTATTCCAGGTCAACTGGCAGCACTATAGCACTGATGAAGCACAAACAACAAATGAAAAGAAACCTAAGATGTATATCTAACATACAACATATTCAGTCTTGCATTTTTCATTTCCCACCAAACCACTCTATGGTCACATTTGGTATATAATTAAATTATATTTATATCAACCACCCTCAACATAGAACCCTTGTGCTGCCAATTAAAACATAAGCTGCCCTTAGCGATTAGACTTATGCTTTCATATTTTGTTTTTTAAAAGACTGATGTTAATTGAGTCAATTATACTAGAATATTCCATGACAGGATAAATCTGGCTGTTAGCAGACAGCAGTCCAGCCTTATGTTTCTTTATTTTATACTTTCCCATTATAATGTACTTGAGTCATACGGAAAGGGATAGCAAATGAAGTTGAAGAAAGAGGTAATTATCCATAATAAGGAGGTCTATTAGAGTTTTCCCCACAAGAAAAATTGCACTTTTCTTGTGTCTCCTCCCACCCCTTTAATAAGCCCTTTTCCCCCTTTTGCCAATTAGTCTGCAAAAGCCAAGACATCTGTTACTCACAAGACATCTGTTACCCACATGAAACTCAAGGATGTGCACATTCTTAATCAACCAGAAAATAAATTTTCATCCATCTTTACATGTGATGGCGAGCACATCCTGGTGTCCAGAAAGGTAAAAATCATCAGACTATAGAAGAAGAATCAAATTTATCAATTTGTATGTATGTTCTATTCTTGTTAAAAAGCCAAATGTTTGCTTGGGAAATATTAGCTATTTTGAACGGGATACTAGTTTCAATAAGTTGGTTGCCTATATTTTGGGTCTATCTGCTAAAATATCTATTGACTAATGCCTTACACAAATTTCTGACACATACCCTTTCCTCTTCTCCAGACATTAGTTGATTCAATTTCCCTAATTTTAGAGAAAGCTATTGAACACAATTTTTTTTTAATTCAGAAAACTGTCTCAAATTTGACCTGCCGAATATGTAATCTTTTCATCATTTGCAGGCTTCTGAGTTAACAAAGGAACGAGCCAAGCTCGTCCATGTGCTGAATATGAAAAGAACACCAGGGCAACTAGTACTAAGTGTATGTAAAGGGAAGTCAGACAGGGTCAAAGGAAATCAGGCAAAGACCTATCTTCCCTTCTATTCCTTTTCAACATTTGATTTTCTTCTCATTTGGTCATTTTGAATCATTTATCTTTCTTCGCAGTATGGAAAAATATAATAGAGAAAGAAAGTTGCATTAATAAAATATGGGAGATACGAATATAAACTTTTTGGCCAAATGAGTTTTCAATAGAGATTCACCTTTTAGAAATTCTACTTGCCAGGCTGTATCGAAGGACATTCAGAACCCCTAAAGTATGAGAATACACCTAGCACAAAGGGAAACTGTTCCTTTGTGCAAAGTGGTGATTATGTTCCCTGTTCAGAGAGGCCTCCCTTACAGCTGAGAAGGAATGGAACCACTCTAACAGGAGGGATTCTATCCAGGAGAACGGTTTTCACTCCCAGCTGCGGGGCTCTAATTAAGAAGAATCCAACACATTTTGAATTACAGAACTAGTCATTTTGAATGTCCACAGTCCACAGGCAACACCAAATAAACCTTAGGTTTCAGCCCACCTCTACGACAAACGACCTAACACCAACTTCTCCACAGCTTAGATTCCTCACCTGAGATATGATAAGATCCGGAAGCAGATCAGGAGATTTCTAAAGATCCCACCAATTTTACAGTCCTTTCCTGTTCTGAGCCCAGGTCGCCATTTTCAATATAAGTAACTACAGGGTTATGTTATCTATGATAACTAAAAAGAGAAAGAACCCAAAGGATCAGTTGATATCCCCAAATTCACACACAGATTGTTCAGTAGATAAGAGGATCCTACTAAGTTACAATCTGACAAAATTTCTCCAGTTGATATTAAAGATGATTTATCTTGTCGTATCTCATATGAGAATCTAATGCCTTAACCAATATAGGCATGAGATTTTTCAGAAGTGAAGGGAAAGTTCACAGCCTGTCTGAATTGGGCTAGATACCCAGAGTCTTATCTCATCCCTCAATTAGCTATATACAGGATCACAGAAATGGCATTCAAGACCAAAAGCTATTCAAGAACACCACACTATAACAATCTGACGCTACTAAATGGAAATGAAAACATTTTCCAATAACATTTAAATGGCTGATAAAAAGAGTAGAGTTTAAAACTGGTCAGGATTATATTATTTATTTACCTATCACCTCAAAATTGTGACTATATACAGAAAAAATATGCACTATGGCATAATGCCAAAACGCTTTTAGTACAATTTAAAAACTTTTTAACAGAGAAAAATGATCAGTTTAACATTTTTGCTTGTCAGCATAGTTATTAACTGTGACGTTCACTTTTCAAAGGGGGGCTTTTCCAAAACTACCATGAATAACATTAGCCCCAAAGCCCCTACAGTATATATATGTACTATATATAAGGCAACCATAAAGGAGTATAACCTAATCTAAAAGGGGGACGACAAAATTATTTGTGTGGATTTTCTTAAAATATCCCCATGAAAGCATGAAAGTGCAGAATTCTGAGCAGGGGAGAGGACAGCCTTTTCCTTCCTGCCTTGGGAAGTCAAGGCAAGTAGTTAGCAGCAGGCTGGCAGGGGCGAAGTAGCATGAGGACTGCTTTGGGGAACAGTCTGACATCTCTTAGAGTAGATCCTTGTTTCCTTAGGGAGGGCACATTTCCTGCAGTCCTCTGGCCAACTTTAGATTTTGTAGCCATGTACGGAAGAAACAGACCTCATTTCAGGTCTCCAGTATTAATGCGTAATGTCAAAGAAGAAGAGTGTTCTGGATCACAAGACACATGTCTTCTTCCACCCTCCCATGGAATTCTCACTTAATTTGAGAAGCTATATTCTTAGGCTGGCAGCTCAAATGGTTCCTCATCAAACTGTTCTCTCAGTCTGGAGTTTTTTATTGTCTTCTAGTTAAGAAAAGAATCATGCTCGATGGATTCCAATTATATTTAGAATAAAACAAAATCCACAGTCATGATTGTGACCTTACAGGCTAGTAGGTCTGGGTTTTTCCCACTGCTTGAACCTCCTTTCTTGTAACTCAGCCCTTCAGACATACTGGTCTCCTTTTCATAGTTCTAGAAAATAAGTTCTTTTCCACTTCATGGTTTTTGCACTCACTGTTCCTTTTGCTGTAGTGTTCTTCCTCTCCTTCTAATTCTTCAGTCTCTGCTCAAATGTCACCACCTCAGGGAAATCTTCACAGTCTCCTCTTGACAAGTGATCTGCTCTCCATCTTTTCTGGAATATGCTGCAATCTGTAGTTAGCCTATTTATTGTATTAGCCTTACTAGAATGAACACTCCGTGAAGGCAGGGATCTTTCCTGTCTCATCTACTATCACATCCCTAACCTCTACAATAGGGTATGCAGTTGATAAAAAAAAAAAAAAAGGAAACATGTATTAAATTAATAAGTATAAAACTCTATACAGATGAATGCGAAATGCCCAAACACATGAAAAGACTCACAACCCTATAACTATTCTCATTATGGTATATTATCTTCCAGTCTTTTTTTAAAATTTCTTAATGTTTTATTTATTTTTGAGAAAGACAGAGAAACACAGCACCAGTGGGGGAGGGGCATAGAGAGAGGGAGACAGAATCTGAAGTAGGCTCCAGGCTCTGAGCTGTCAGCACAGAGCCCAACATGGGCCTCGAACCCACAAACTGTGAGATTATGACCTGAGCTGAAGTCGGACGCTTAACCGACTGAGCCATCGAGGTGCCCCTGTTCCATGCTTTTTTCTATATAGGTTTCCAGAGTTGAATTCTACCTATAAACACAATTTTAAATGTTGCTGTTTTAGTCTATCAGCATTATATCATGAGCTTTTATAATATCTTGTTTATAGTCACTTAATGGCATTTATAGACCTACCATTAGTGTAACAGGACGACATCCAGCATTTTCTTTCGTTTAGACATTTCAGTTGTTTCCCATTTTTGCAATTAAGTAACACTATATTGAATATCTTTGTGGATTAATCTTTAACCGAGTTTAGTTTCCTAGGCTAGAGTCCCAAAAGTGGAATTACATCATCAGACCTTCTAAATAGACACTGTCAAATAGCTTCCCAGAAAAGTTTTATCAATTAAGATTTCCATTGGCCCTATATGAAAGTACCCATTTCACATACACTTGTCAGCATTAGATATTCTCAATAAAATCTTAATAAAATGATAGATGGAGGTTGTAACTTATTTTAATTGGCATTTCCCCACTAATGTGGTCAAACTTTTTTTTTTTTTTCAAATATTTCCTCTGGATTTCCTCTTGGGTGAATTTTTGTCCATGCCATTGAACTCTCTGTTAAATCTTAAATTTCTTCTCAATTTGAAAGAGCTCTTTATAAAGATATCAATCCTTTGCCATATGTATTACATATAACATTTCCAGCTTTCATATTTATTCTTCTTCCTAATATACATGGAGGCAAATGAAAATGAAAAGATGACAATTGAAAACCTTTAGGATGCAGCAAAGGTGATCATAAGAAGGAAGTATATAGCAATACAGGCCTTCCTCAAAAGGCAATAAAAGATTTAAAAACACAACCTAACCTTACACATAAAGGAGCTGGAAAAGGAAAAACAAATAAAGCCTAAAACAGCAGAAGAAGGCAAATAATAAAGATTAGAGCAGAAATAAATGATATGGAAATTTAAAAAATAACAAAAAAATAACAAAAAAACAGTAGAAGAGATCAACAAAATGAGGAAAGTCTACTGCTTTAAATGTTAATCTTGTTGAAAAAATACCTGACAAAAACATCCAGACTGGTGTTTGACCATATATGCATATATATGCCTAGCCAAGTTGACATATAAAATTTACTTTCCCAAGTTATTTATTATATATCAAATTCCAAATTCCAGAGCTAAGGAACCTGGAAGAAAAGAGAAAAGACCATTCCCTAAAGGAATTGTAGAGTTAAAGGACATCATGATAGTGTGGTAAAAGAGTCACTGATGTGTGCACAATGTGTTGGAGGACAGAGGCTGAGCAATGCTTAATCTAACCTGGGGTGGGGGTGGGCAGGAGCAGGCAGGTAAGATTTCCTTGAGGTAAGTCTCAAGGAACACAATTGTTCTTCACCATCTGCAGCCCTCTCTCCTCCTCCATAGTCCCACCCTACCCTCTCAGCAGTCATCAAAGATCCTCTAGCCAGTGCCTACCAGCCTGAGGATACCATGATAGTCCTCAACCAGCAGATAGTGGAGAGATATCTCCTGTTGTGGGGCTGATATGTACAGACTTTAACCTGCCCTCACTTTGCTAATGTGTTCTTGTCACACCCACCATCCATGTGGAACTCCATTCCTGGTCCCAACAGGCATTTTGGCACAGCCTCAGAGGGCTCCCGGACTCAGCTTCTGGTTGGAAAAGTTCAACCTTCCCTGGAGTTGCAGGATGGGGCTTGGAGCCCTTCCCCAGTGCAAGGCCCTGCGGCTTTCACCTGCTCTTCACCTGATTGGTTTGCCAGCCCCTACTGGGGTTACAGGGACCCTCAGGCTTTCAGCCAGGCAGTGGCATGAGTGCATTCCAGACTTGTCAGCTCCTGGCTGGCTATGCCCATGGATGCTTTTCCGATGCACCTGAGTACCATCTAGGTGCATCAGGGAGAGGACATAGTTTGCTTTTTACAGAATGGACCTCAACACTGGAATAGCATTTCTCAAGTATTTTTAAAGCCCGTATCTACTTAAACATAAAAATCTCACACCTCTAGTCTTCTGTTGAGATTTCAAAATGATATGTATAGCTTGTCCAACAACAAATCCACACAGTGGTGACTTCACCATGTTTTCATCAAAAAATCTACCCTCTGCTCTTCAACTTCTTTGAATATCACCACTCTAAGCCCAGAGGAATGGCTTTGAAAGGCACTGCCTTCTAGATTGGGATGTAATTCAGACATATCTCTTGCTTGCATCAAGATTCCAGCTATCCCAATATTGCTAGTGATATCTTTCTAAATTATAAGAAGAAAAACTAAAAGCTGATAACTAAGCCCTAAATACTTATTACAATTTAAGCTCTATTGGCCATACACTGTTGATATTCACATAAAATCATCCTTGATAGTGGTTACCAGATTTGGGGATTTCACCACCTAGTTAAATTTCAAAAATAATTTGGGACTCAACAAGGGTTGCTCTCAAGTTTTTCTTTCCCCAAGGAAAAACATTGGGGACCAGAGGGAAGCAATCTCTACTACCATCATTTCAAAAAAGAAAGGTTATTATAATACCAACCAAGTGTGGAAGAACATAAAGGAATTCAGGATTGACTTTGCCAAGATCAAGGATATCATTTTGAATTTTCAAGTGTTGAAAAACATAATTATTTTTTATAATGTTATATTTCTTTTGTCTTTATTGGATACAAACTGCTAATCTGGGGGTTGGCCATGTATCAGAAAGTGGAGCTTGAGTGCCCAACCTGTTCGTATACTTTGTTTTGTTCACAATCCACATAGGAATGTTCTCTCAAATGGAAAAGGCAATATTCCATAGTGCTGTTTGTGCTCAGTATAGGTGTTCTGGAAAACTGAGAAAAGATGAATAATAATAGCCACCTACCCCAAGCTACAAAAAAAGCTAATAGTCCCAGATCAGTTGTCTGGCTAACAAGGGATTTCCTTGTGTAGTGAAGGGGCTACTGGGCCTTTTAGGCACCACTCAATGAGCTCACTCTAGCCAATGCCCCCATCAGTACTGGGGCACAGATCTTAACACTGTATTTGATCAACCTGCACATTTAGGTTTATTTTACAAGACTTGGAGGATGATACAGAATTTTTGGATCATTACAGACAGGTGTTCAATATATTGCTTGTCAAATCTATGATTTACTTGATGATAAACTCTTGATCAGGAGCACACCATATAATTTTAATACTGTTCTCATGGAAAATTATGACCAATTATTACCAACTCCTGAAAGATACAATTTCCAGCAACATCTTGTAGCGATAAGCAGACTGCTACTCTGTTGTATGCAGAAATGAGCCTGCATAAAGAGAAGAACAGTGCAGGAGTTCTAATCTAGTCTGGTGCCCTTAGGGTCCAAGTTAGGAGACCTGAGGTTCTAATCCTAGTTTTGTTAATGTGGCCTTTGAGGCTTCTGTGTCCTCAACTGATCTGCCCAAGAGAGTATTCAATTTGATGATCTTCAAATGTTCTAAAGTTTTATGACCCAAAGAAGTGAATGCATCAATGGCCACCATGCAGTATCAGAAAGAGCAATATGAATGTTTGATACCCAGAGAACAAAGAAGTTGTCCTACAATCATATTTCACAAAGAAAACTGTTCAGGAGAATACTCTATCAGTCTAATAAGGATTAAAGTAAATAATTTGAGTTTATACTTTGGAGAGCATAGAAATCTAGTTTTGTGTTTTCAACCTCCATGAGGTAGAAAAGATAGAAACCAAATGGGAAAGAACCACAAAGAATTTAGTGATGAAAAGAAAACAGGAGCCTGTGGCATGGTCAATCTATTTGGGATAAAAACATAAGTTTTTAAAGCTGAGCAAGCACTTGCTTGTTTAAGGGAGACAATTAAAAGTAACCAGTAAAGAAATAAATAATCAATAATTAATAGTCAAACTATAGGGCTAGAAGAATATGCAAATTAAAAAAAGACAAAACTATCTCAAGTTTCAAAATAAAGTAGCAAAAAATTAAAGTCCTTGAGTTCTCAGGGGTTCACTTGTCAGAAATTTTTATCATGATCCGCAGTTTTTCATTTATATGATCAGATATGGTAAGGAATAGATAATTCTCAATCTAGAAATAAAAGGAAACTATCCGAAATAAGATGATCTAACTAAAAATAGATTGGCAAGTGAAGAGTTGAAAGGGGAAGAGAAGGGCAAGTGATACAGAAGGAAAGTTTTTCTTAGAGGCTGATCCCAACTAGGCCTCTTTCCAACATTGACCCCAGGACTCAAAGGTTTGGCTTATATAAAATGAAACATGCATAGTATGCAAGCATAAGATGGGCAGCATCAACTGCCCCTCTATTCATAGAAGGTAGCTGGGAGTAATTGCTAAGAAATGGGAAGTGAAATTTTTAAATCCATAAGTAAAATACATATATATATTTTTTTCAGACTTTTAGAGATTATCATAGCTGCTTTAGAAGGTAGGTCATGGGGCACATGGGTGGTTCAGTCAGTTAAGCATCCTGACTCTAGATTTCAACTCAGGTCATGATCTCATGATTTGTGAGATCAAGCCCAGTGTCAGGCTCTGGGCTGACAGTGAGAAGTCTCCTTGGGATTCTCGCTTTCCCTCTCTCTCTGCCCTCCCCACCCCAAAACAAAAATAAAATAAACTTAAAAAAAAAAAGAGATGGGTCCTACGGCTTTCCCAGAATTACATTTTTTGTTTAGCAAAGCATTATTAAACAAAGTACCTGTTTTTACTGCAGCTACACAAATATATTTCAAGACATAAAAGTGAAGCATATGGATTAGATAGAGGACCTCAGAAAAGTCTCAAAGAGTTCATATTAGCCAGACCAAAAGGAGAGTCTAAGGCAGATAGGCTGGCCTGTCTCAATTTTGCTGGTTCTCTTATGCTAAACAAGTATAAAACAATACAACAAAAAACTACAGCAAAGCAACAAAGAAAAACATTATCTGTGTAGTTCTGTTCACTTGAGTTTAATATTAGCAGAACTCAGCAAGGTGTAGTGCAAGGATCCTGTGTATCAGAAGACTGTCCACCCATTGTTGAAATTCTGAGCCATTGCTGGACCAGCCCCATGGCCCAGGAAGTTATCACACCTTTCTAAATATGACTATACACTGGTGAAGCAGGGTGGGTAATTCTTATCTCACAGGGTTTTTTGTGGTGAAGAGATATTTTAGATAAAACATCTGATGCACAGCAGATGTTAAAAAAAAAAAAAAGCACTAAAAACTAAGCTCCTGCTATTATTCAGAGCCCAACATCCAAGGCCCAAACCACACTCCCTAAATAAAACTCTCGGTGTTTTTGACAACCCTTTCTGGCTTTGATTAACTTCTTCTTTGGTAGTAACACTGCCACTTCAAGGTGATAAAATTGGCAGCTCTAACACAAAATAAAAGAAAAAAAAAAGAAAAAAGAAGAGGCTTTTGTTATCTGAGCATGATCAAAGAGTGGAAGTATCTAGGGATGCCTGGGTGGCTCAGTTGGTTAAGTGTCTGGCTCTTAGTTTCGGCTCAGGTCATGATCTCCTGGTTCGTAGGATCGAGCCCCACATCGGGGTCTGCACTGACAGCCCCGAGCCTGCTTGGGATTCTCTCTCTCTCCCTTTCCCTTTCCCTCTCTCTGCCCCTCCCCCACCTGTGTTCTACACCCCCCCCCATCAAAAATAAATAAACTAAAAAAAAAGAGTGGAAGTATCTAGAAATGTTCATTCTCATATATTGGTAACTACATTACTTTTCTTCTCTTCTCAACCAATTATTTTTTGGGTCTGACAAATAATTTGGGTCTGACAAATAATTTGGGAAGGACAATAGAAAAATGAACAAAGTTGAATAGAGAAAGAAAAACTGTCAATAAATGTGAAAAGTAATACTTAAGATTCATTAAAGATTCAAAATGTAAAATTAGTACAAAGACATTATTTCCATTTGCCAAATCATCAATGATTTTTGTAAATTATAACACCCAGAAATGGCAGGGGTTATCAGTGAAATTTCATCTTTGTTCATAGTTGGTGGAATACCAATTCATAGAAACTTTTGAGAGGACAATCTGAAATGTTTGTCTCAGGAATCCTACAAATGTTTACATTCTTTGTGATTGTATTTCCACTTCCTCTTTATGAAATAATCAGGAAAACATTATATCTCCATTGCAGGCATTAGTTACAAAAGTAAAAACTGGAAATAACAAAAATCTCCCTAAATCAAAATGTTTAAGTAAATTGTGACAAAACAGATGATGGCATAATATGCTGTTTTTAATAATATTCAAATAGAATCAAAATTGCTCACTGTAAATATTAAATTAAAAGTAGAATCATACAGGATATAATCTCAATTTATATCTATAAGCATCGAAGTAAAGACTAAAAGGAAATACGTCTAAATATTAATAGCGATTTCCTTTGTGGTAAAAACTAAAGATGATTTTTACATTTTTCAACTCCTTTCTCTAATCTCCTATAATGAACACATATCAAATACTATAATCAGACACTAACTTCTTATTCTGCTAAAATCAACTTGCTCTGTGATAGTATTTCATTCACAGGGATTTGTTTTGGAAATCATAGGGCTATCTTCAGTTCTCAATTCTGCATAGGACTTGAAAATAACACTGATGGTGAAATCTGGTGAACACCCACATGCCCGCTGCCATGTTACCCCACAGCTTACAGCAACTTTATTTTCCAGACCAAAAATTGGAATTTTGTGGTCTGAAAATAGGCTAGCATATGTGAAAGTAGGGTTGTCCCTGAAAATTCAGGTACATGATTATTACAGAATGACTGTAGACTGAAAACTTACCTGATCCTGCACTGTAACCCAACAGACTTGCTAGCCTGATGATCTTTCCACAACTTTACACCTCATCTTTAAATCTGTCTTGGAAGAGGGTCATAACAGGTATAATGACTTTCCCTGACTGTGTAGAAGACAATCAAGAAAATGCTGACAGCCCACTGTGTGCATGACATGGTACTGAACAAGAGTTACCTCCAATCTAACTCAGCAAAATGAGGTCTGTTAATGCATTAATGAGCCCATGTATAGACTGCTGATGCATGCAAACTTCTCCATAAGCAAGCGTAATGCTATAGTAAACCAACAAAAAGAGCCCAAGCAGCCCATAAGTGCTCCCTTGTAGGTGATAAATGACCTTTCAAGTTGAACCAAATGCTTTCACCTCAAAGAGCAGGTAAGTAATGCTGCATTTACAATGGGCTTTATCTATGTATGGATGATGTCCCTTAGTTGCAATTTCCTTTGCTCAGAGAAGAAATCACTACTCCAGGCTAATGAATTAAACATAGCCTAATTTATCCTAATTTGATTTCATTTCTATCTACTTTATGCCATTTTACAGACTGCAGATGATACACACAAAAACCATTTAAACAGAAATCCCTTATTTATATAGAAGTTATATAACTAAAGAAAATCTATCATTTGTAATTTTACAATATGTTTTGTTTGTATAACCAACCCTATTAAGTGCATATGGTAAAAAAAAAAAAAGCATAGGAAAAATTAAAATAAAGAGTGACCCACTTCTCAGTCTCACCTCACAAAGGCACGTTTATATATTGTTGTTGCTGTTCTTTAGGACATTATCATAGGACATTAACTCTAAAAATATACTGCTGTTCTTAATTAACCAATGTGAAACATCAGCTGACTTTTTGATTTATATAAGACTTCTTAGTTCTCATACATGCTCTCCAATTTGGGAGGAGGATCAGGCTTATTAAGATTTAATTTACATATAGTAACATTCATCCTTTTTAGTGTACAGTTTTATGGGTTTTGACAATTGCAGTTCAATCATCCCTCCTTCCAGATTCCCTCATGTTCTCTTTTAGACAACTCCTCCTGCCACTCCAGCCCCTGGCAAGCAATGATACTTTCTGTTCCTGTATGTTTTCCTTCTCTAGAACGTGAAATGAATCCAGCCTTTTGATTCTGGCTTCTTTCATTTGCTTCTTAAGGCATTCATTCATGTTGTTGCATACACCAGTAGTTCACTGAGTGGCTGTAAAACAGCGTGTTCATCCATTCATAAATTAAAAGCCATGGGTTCTCCGCTCGCCCCGCCCCCAGTTTCTGCTGATTAGGGATAAGCTTGTAATAAACCTTACTATATAGGTCTGTGTCAGAAATAAATTTCATTTCTCTTTGCTAAATATCTAGAAGTGAAATTACTATATATTTTAGATAAAATATAAAAAGTGTTTTCTAAATTTGCTATCCTACTTTATATTCACCAGTAATATATGAGAGTTCTAGTTCCTTAGGATTCCTACCAACACTTGATATTGTCAAGTTTTGAGGTACTTTGTTTCTTGGATGTCTAATTATCCTATCATCATTTGCTGAAAAGACTATCCTTTTACCATAATATTGTCTTTGTACCTTAATTTAAAAAAAAAAACCTGTTGACTACATATGTATGGGTCTCTTTCTGGTTTCTCTATTCCACTAATCAATGTGCCTCTCCTTCTGTCAATAACGCACTTTCTTAATTACCGTAGATTTATAAGTCATCAAATAAGTTACCGAAAGCATGCCAACTTTGATCTTCCTTTTCAAAACTGATTTGGTTAGTTCTTTTGCCTTTCCATACAAATTTTAAAAACTTGTTGAATTTGGCAAAAATCTCTGGTGGAATTTTAATTGAACATTGAATGGGATTACATTGAGCCTATAAACCAAATCGGGGGATAACTGCCATATTAACAACATTATACTTTGATTCTGTGAATATACTATATCATTCATTTAGATTTCAAATTGTTTTATAGTTTTCAATATATAGACCTTCTATAAATATTTTGTTAGATGTTTACCTAATTATTTCATGGTTTTTAAGTGCTATTGTAAATGGCTTCCTTTTCTTCCAATTTCTAATTTTTCATTGTTGGTATATATAAAATACAATTGATTTTTTATGTTAACTGTGTATCTTGTAACCTTGAATTTGAACTAGTACTTATCAGTTCTAATCCCTTTTTTGGGAGACTCTCTGGTGTTTTCTATATATAAGATAAAATTATCTGTGAATAAAGAAAATTTTACTTATTCCTATCCAATCCATATGCCTTTTACACATTTTTCATATCTTAATGCCTTGGCTAGGACTTTTAATGCAGCATTGATTAGAATTAGTAAGAGCAGGCATCTTCTCCTTGTTTTCACTCATAATGAGAAGCATCCAGTCTCTTATAGGTAACTCTGATGTTAGCTGTAACTTTTCTGAAGAAGCTCTTTATCATGTTAAGGAAGCTGACTTCCATTTCTAGCTTGGTGAGAGTTTTTATCTAAGATGTTAAGTATTGTCGTCTGGTTTTTATGCATCTATTGATATTGTCGTTTTTTCTTCTTTAGTTTGCTGAAATGGTAAATTATAATATTAAATTTTTGAATGTTGAACCAGCCTTGCATTCCCAAAATAAACTCTACTTGCTCATGATGTATTATCCTGTTATTTTCTGGTTAATATTGTTAGATTTGATTTGATAATATTTTATTGAAGATTTTTGTATCTCTATGAGAGATATTGGTCTGTAGTTTTCATCACTAAGATGTCTTTTCCTAGTTTTGGTCTAAGTGTAATGCTGGTCTTATAAAATGTGATAAGTGTTCTCTCCACTTCCACGTTTTGAAAGAGTCTCTATAAAATAACATTATTTCTCCCTAACATTTTTAAGTAAGCTCTACACCCAGTGTGGGGTACTGTGAGATTAAGAGTCACATGCTTTACCGAATGAGCCAGCCAGGTGCCCATCTTCCTAAAATTTTTTGACAGAATTCACCAGTAAAGCCATCTGGGATTACAGTTTTCTTTTTAAAAAGTTATCCAGATTATCTATTATTTCTTGAAGGGCCTTTGGTGTTCGTACTTTTCAAAGAATTTTTTCATTTCCTATATTTTCTAACTATGGACACAAAGGTATTTTGAAACATTTCCTAATTTTTATTTTTATGTATGTAGGATGTGTAATGATGTCCCTTCTTTCACTTTTTATATTGTTAATTTGGGTAGTTCCTCTTTCCCTTGGTAAATCTAGCTAAAGGTGAATCAATGTTATTGGTCTCAAAGAAAAAAAAAGGTTTTGGTATTCTTGGTTTTCTTTAATGTTTTTCTATTTTCAACTTCATTGATTTCTCCTTACCGTCATTATTTTATTCCATCTGTTTGCTTTGAGGTCATTTGGTATACCTATAAATTTCATTCTAATCACTCCTTTCAATGTATTCTACAATTTTTGATATGTTGTAGTTTAATTTTCCTTTAATTGAAAATGTAATCTAATTTTTTTAAACTTCTACTTTAATTCCCTACATATAACACCCAGTGCTAGCTGACTTGGATGTAAATTAAAAAATAAAAATAAATAATAAAATAAATAAATAAACAAATAAAACTAAAGTGGGTTGACGGAGGGAATTGAGTGGGAGATGAGTTAGATGGGTGATGGGTATTAAGGAGGACATTTGTTGTGATGAGCACTGGATAGTGTATGTAAGTGATAAATCACTGAATTCTATTCCTGAAATCAATATTGCACAGTATGTTAACTAAAATATAAATAATAAAAGTAAACTAAAACTTTTGAAATATTTGGTAATTTTCTAGATAAGCTCCTGTTGATTTCTAGTTTATTTCCAATATGTTCAGAGAAAATATTCTATATACTTTTAATTCTTTTAAATTTAATGTTTGTTCTATGACCCACATTATGGTTTATCTTGATTAACATTCTTCTAATACTTTATAAAATTATATATATATATATATATATATATATTATCTTTCAGTCAGTTAGCTGGAATGTTAAATAAAGGTCACTTAAGTCAAGTTGGTGTGAAGAATATTATACGTATTTCCTTACTAAGTTTTGGCCCCCTTATTCTATCAGTTATGAGACAGGAATGTTGAAGACTCAAAATATAATTATATACTTGTCTGTTTCTCCTTTGAGTTCTATCAATTGTTGTTCCATGCGTTTGAAGCTCTATGATTAGGCGCGTACCCATTTAAGATTATCACAGCTTCTTGGTGAAGTGATCCCCTTTATCATTATGAAGTATCCACTGCAATACTCTATTTTCTGAAGTCTAGTTTGTCTGTTATTAATATAGTCACTTTGTCTTTCTTATGATTCATGTTTGCATGGTATAACTTTTTCTCCTAATTCTATTTTTAATCTATTTGTGTCTTTATAGTTAAAGTGGATTTCTTATATTGAAAGTGAGTTTCTTACAGCCAACATATAGTTAGGTCTTGTCTTTTTTTTCTTTACCCAATCTGATAATCTCAGCTTTTTAATTGTTGTACTGAACCACTTACATTTAATGTAACTATTGATATGGTTGAATTAAAATCTACCATTTTGCTAGTTGCTTTCTATTTATTCCACCTGTTTTTTGTCTTTGCTATTTTATCATGACAAGGACAAGAAGAAGAAAATGTAAGAATATGATAATAAGGTTCTTAGATTAAACTATGATCATTTAAAGATGGATATTATAAAACTTGGAGCAACCACTAAAAATAAAACTAAGAGATGTAGCTTATAAACTAATAGTGGAAATAATACAGAATACTAACATTCAGTCAATTAAGCCATATGAAGGTGAAAAAAAAAAGAAATAAAGGGAGAGATATAAAAACAACAAGATGATGTATTTAAACACAACCATACTGATAAATGCATTAAGTGTATACGGTCTAAATTCTCCAGTTAAAAGACAAGTATGTAAGATAAGTAAAAAAGCAGGACCCAACCATATGCTCTCTTCAAGAAGCCCAATTTAAATAAATATATATGTACACACACACATAAATATATATACATAAATATACATATATACAATAAAAGTTTAGAAAAAGAGGATGGGAAATCTATGATATGTAGGCACTCCAACAAATAAAGTTGAAGAAACTATATTAAAAGACATATACAAATATTAAGCATAAAAAGCTGGGATGGCCATAATAGACTTTAAAGCAAAGAATATTACTGGTGATAAAGAAAGACATGTCATAATAATAACACCAAGGCTAAAGTGAGAGATTTCCTACTGATAAACATGCATTAAGAGTACATAACAATCTTAATGTGTATGTACATATTAAAAAAGTTTTCAAAGACATGAAGCAAAAATAGGAAAAACTAGAAAAAGAAGTAGACAATTTCACATGTATGTTGGAGGTGTCAACAATCCTCTCTCCGTAATTGATAAAACAAGACAGAAAATCAGTAAAGATACATATCAGTAAAGACTTGAATAACAAGCAACTTGACCTAAATAACATTTATAGAACACTCCACCAAACAAGAGCAGAATACACATTATTTTCAAGTGCCATGTAGTACATTCACTAGACCATACACATGCTAGGCTCCAAAAAAGGAGATAAAACCAGAAAAACTAAAATCATACAGATTACATTCTTTTACCCGCTGTGGATTTATGTTAGAAGTCAGTAACAGAAAATAACCTGAAAATTGCCAAAATATTTGGAAGTTAAACAACAGATATCTAAATAACCCACAGGTCCCAGAAAATCATAAAGAAAAATAAAAAATATTTTGAACTCAATAAAAATTAAAATACAACATAACATGATACATGGATGAGCTGAAGCACTTGCCAAGAAGGAAACTTAAAGCTTTAAATGCTTATATTAGAGGGGGATCTGGGTGGCTCAGTTAGTTAATCATCTGACTCTTTCGGCTCAGGTCATGATCTCGGGGTTTCGTGAGTTTGAGCCCACATTGCACTCTGCGCACGGATCATGCAAAGCCTGCTTTGCCTTCTTCCTCTCTCCCTCTCTCTCTGCCCATCCCCTCCTCACACTCTCTTGGTCTTTCTCAAAATAAATAATAAATAAACTTTACAAAAATAAATGCTTATGCTAGAAAAGAAGAAAGATTTTAAGTGAATGATTTAAGGAAAGATCATCAAACTATGGCCCAGGGGCTGGCTTATTTGTAAATAAAGCAATGCATATGTGTTTATGTATTGTCTATGGTTGCTATTATATGAAAATGACTGAATTAAATTACAACAGAGACTGGCCCACAGGCCTAAAATATGTATTCTCTGACTCTTAAGGAAAAAGTTTGCCCACAGTTGATCTAGAATACCAACTCAAGAAGCTAGAATAAAAAAGAATAAATTAAATTCAAAGTAAAGCATGGAAATATGAAGATAAGAGTTGGAGAAAAAACTGAAAATCAAAAACCAAAGCTATTTATTTAAAGAATTTTAAAAATTTATTTAAAGAATATTTATTTAAAGAATTCAATAAAATTCATCAACTTCCAACTAGATTGATCAAGGTAAAAAGAAAGAAAACTCAAATTCTCAATGTCATGAATATAAGAGAGGACAGCACTATAAATCTTATAGATATTAACAATAAAATAAAGAAATATTAGGAAACACTTTATGATAATGGCAATATCCAAAGCAGAGTTCAGTAAAAGCAATTCTGAAGAAGCATGCTCACTTTGATTTGACACAATAAATCTCAGTACTTATAAAGATGTCTTGTTGTCTTAATGAGGTCAACTTTCTTCTCTGTGCAAAAGTAATACCTTTTAATGTAATGTAGTTAATTCATACCTAGAGAATAGCTGTAGGAAAAAAAAGATTTAAAAAGAATAAAAGATTCATTTAATTATGTATTTATTATCATGTAAGAAGTGTTCTGCTAATCACATATTTATTCTTTATTTAGTGTTTCAAATTTACAACGATTTATTATCTATTTCCTGGAAATATATACTGCAGGTTGTAAGTGGAATTTGAGTGAGAACAAAGTCTCACTTTGATTATTAGAGCAGGCAAAATATTCACAGAGCAGATCTTTACTCTTGAAGAGCAATAATGGGGATGGGGAAGATAAAAAAACATACTTTTATGGGAGCAGGCCAGGAAAATGTCATCAGATGAAATTATGAGATATGATGAGTTAATACTTTTTAATAAATTTTGGCTCTGTTTTAAAACAATCTGGTTCCTTAAAGCTGCGTTAATCTGGATTACTACCCTCTGAGTTAACATCTCTTGGATAAGCATGTATTTATAAAACTAAACATTTTATTGAAGTGATCATTGTCCAGACCATAATGGGTTAGATTTCTTTCTTTTCTTTTCTTTTTTCTTTTCTTTTTTCTTTTCTTTATTTTTCCTTTCTTTCTTTCTTTTTTTTTTTTTTTTTTTGAGAGAGAGAGTGCACACAGGCATGCAAATTGGGGAGGCACAGAGGGAGAGAGAGAGAGAGAGAGAGAGAGAGAGAGAGAGAAAGAGCCCAAGCAGGCTCCACGCTTACCTGAGATCATGAGCTGAGCCAAAATCAAGAGTCTGACACTTAACCCACTGAACCACCCAAACACCCCTGGGTTAGATTTATTTCTAATCCTATTTTTGAGCACAGAGTACTTATTTCAGTCAATTATGGTGTTAAATAAAAAATTTAAAAAGAAATCAATCAGTATACAGAGATATGGGGTCTTTGTTTATCATTTTACCTTATGAGATAAGGAGGATAAAACAAATTATAAGAAAATATATGTGCCTCATTTTCAAAACTAAAGCATCCTAATCATTTTCTTGATGTGAAAAGTTTAATGAAAAAGTAGATTGATCTAATTTAGGATCCTTAAGTCACAGGCAAATTTAAATTGTTAAAAAAATAATAAGCCAAGCTCTTGACTCATACTGAATGATTCACCCATGAATTCTTGAGGGGATTAATTTAAAACAGTTCCAAAGAAAGAGTATATTCACATACCTACTCTAAATCACAGAAGAGGACAACAGAAAAGGGAAGTTATTCTAGAGGAGAGAAAGTGAAGAATGAGGACAGAGCAGACCCTTGTTAGCCTTGTTGGCCAGTCAGAGCAAGTGATTTCAAAAGCTACACAATAAGGCAAGGGAGCACCCCCTCAGAAATGGGGTGTTGGCTTCTATAGATATAAAGTCTTCATGTCTGTTTCACACTCCTACTCACCTCCTCCCTCCCTTTTACTTTTCACTGGATTCCTACGTGTGGAGTAGCGATTTTACTGTCCCCATTCCAGGGAACCTAGAGGCACATGTGCTTTAGGGACCCAGCTTTCAAACAATGTGCAAGGCACAGGATTCATGACCAAGGTCCTGTCTTCTGCAGAGGTAATAAGTGAGAAAAGGGCAGGACCTGCTTTCTCGTATAAGAGTCCCAGCCACCTCTCTGCACAGATCTTCCATCTTTTCCTCTCTTAGCAACAGCCCCTGACATTATTGCCTGAAACGCATCAGAGCTGCCATGAGGCTGGATTAATGTGAGGTAATAGAGACAAGGTCGTCCGCTCTCGCATCCTGGCTTTTCAATTGTAGTGTCAGGGGCCAGGATTCTGAGGTACCACAACTCCCCCGTCCTTTACCCTTAGGCTGTTGAACTGTTAATAGTTTTGAAAAGAGGAGCATATTAGAGTTCTGCCATGCAATTTGGGGAGGGTAACCAAAAGAAAAGTTACTTTGCTTTCTTTTGCCTCCCTTTTCTGGGCATCACCCTTCATAACCTCTCTTAGACTGGAGAGACGCACGGCTGAGGCAGGACAGTATTTGGGTATTCCCACATCTCTTAGGAAAAGTGGGAATTCTATATCATTATGAACATATCCTTTTATTATCCCAGTTTCTTAAACAATGTAAGGATAAAACTTGAGATCTGACAGTCAGTTGTGAAAATTTAAAACATAGAAAATTTACAAATTTAAAACAAAGCAATTCAGAGGAGGCTTCCCAGATATAAATAAGGAATGGTGCACAGCACATTCTTTGTGCTAGAATTTTTCCTTTTTTTTTTTCCTGTGTAGTTCTGTCTTCTATTTACATTTGGAAATTAACTCTCTTCTTTTATTATTTGTTAAATTAAACTCTTTATATACATGTGAACATATCCATTTGAGCTTATTAATGACCATGCATAGAGTGGTGCATTATAGATCACTTTCTTCTACAAATCTCAAAATGAAGCCAATACTAATCATTTGGTAGCAGGTCAAGACTTAGCTAAGAGCAGGAACTAAACAGCCTCTAGGTGATATTAATGTATCCCTGCCCATTTCCCAAAGGTCTTGCAGTGACTCCCTTAGGAACCTGCTCTAAAACCTCAATCTGCCTCAGATTAACAGGTCTTGGGGGCATACCACCTCCTTACCTCTGACTCTGTCCATTCTCCATGCTCCCTAACTTTCTCTTATTTACAATGAGAGATGCAAGTACTGCCAAGAAAAATACAACAATACTCCCTGGAAGCACTTCCCCTAAAATAGAAACATAGGAACCCTTATTCAAAAGGCAAATAACTCTAGAAATGCATTCAAAAATGATAATAACATTCAGAAGACTGTGGATTTGGGCAAAACCACCTGTTTTCCCACAACAATCATTCCCAGGGCATCTAGAGAGTTTTAATCTTTTTCACCATTCTTTAGTTTAAAGAACTCATGTAAGATTAGGAAAGGCTGTCTCTCTCTGTTCACAGAGAAACAGTGGAGACATGCCATGCAAACAGCTGGAAGTGACCATTCGGAGATGCATCTAGGGATGGCGGCAGAGCTAGAATAGAAGTGTTAAGGAACAAGTACTAGAAAAGAGGTCTCTCCCTCTGTTTTTAATCTAACAGCCGGGAGTACAGGTAGCAGAAGGTGCTTAGCTCACCACAATATTTCTTTTTAATGTTGTGTTGCCAGGTGAACATACAGAACACCCAGTTAAATCAGAATCAAGCAGCAATTAATTTTTTCAAAGTCGATTCACTTATTTTGAGAGAGAGAGACAGAGAGTGGGAGGGACAGAGAGAGAGGGGGAGAGAGAATCCCAAGCAGGCTCTGCACTGTTAGCACAGAGCCCGATGCAGGGCTCAGACTCACGAACCTTGAGATCATGACCTGAGCCGAGACCAAGTCGGACGCTTAACCGACTGAGCCACCCAGGCGCCCCAAACAGCAATTAATTTTTAATATATGTATGTCCCCTGTCATACTTGTGCCATAATTATACAAAAATTATTTGTTCTTCTAAAATTCAATTTAATTGAGTGTTCTGTGCTTTGCTAGATCTGCAGCTCTATGTAATGTGTCTTTTAAAACTACGTATAAATACCTTTGGCTCTTGGCTTTTTAGTTTCATCCTAGAATTGTGCCCTCAACCCCATACCCCAAAAAACCAGTCATATCTCTATTTTAGTGTGTACTTGGCAATTTAAGCTCAACATACCAAAACTGAGCACTGGCTCTCTGCCACCAATCAACCCCATCCCTGCCCCAGGCTGGACCTGCTCAGCCAGGCTCACCCCACTTAAGGGTCTATTCCCCCATTGCCCAGACCAAAAATTTGGTGTCAATCCCCATTCCTCTCTCACACCTTACATTTATTTTTGTAGGATTATAGCAAATCAAAGGAACTCTCTTTGATAACTTCTGTAAACTTGAGGCTAGATAACAGGTTGAGGCACTATAGTTAATGAAGAAATATGCCCCCCAGGGACTTCTGCACAGTTTCTCCCAAGCCAGAGAAGTCTTTTCCTTGGAACCAGAAGCCTCTTGTCACATGCGTGTCAACCAACCAGTAAATGATCCTGCCGAAAGAAGGGCAAAGGTCACAACATCTTTTGCATTTACACACTCAGCCTGCCCAAGGATTTCACTTTCACTTCCAGCACAGCTTAAAGTGTACAGTGAAAAAAATCTCCCTACCTGAAACCCACCCCCCACCCCCAGTTATTAAATGAAATGGTTATCTTTTCACTTTTATAGTGCCAGCATCTGGCTTACCCAACTCTTAATAATCCTTTTCCAACCAGGAGACCAAGGAGTTTCATCAAATTAGTGGAGAATGGACAGTGTGTAAATCCACCTACTATCCCAATCACAGCTTCAAACTTCAGAACCCCAGGATGTTCTGTCCCAACTCTTTGTTTAGTGTACATGACAAATGTGAAGTCATGTCAGGTCTTTCTTGCCAAATAACAAGGAACCCAGAAACTAAATAATTAGAGTCACTCGGAGGAGCCTAATTGTTTAGCCAGTCCAGACCAATAAATATTTTCTCTAAGTTTCACCAGCAGTTACCATCTGAGATTCTCATCAAGGAGCAATGGTTTCTACCCTACTGCTAATGCCTGACATGCCTCAGGTGATAGATATACTGGGGAATAACAACCAAAGTAAAATGGGGTTATTGGTTTATCGATGTCTTCGGATATTTAAAGTCCCAGGCCTGGTGCTCGGCAGAGTTAAATAGGAAGGTGGTGTTTTCTGTCACCCAGCAATGTCAAAGTGTCAACAGCAACCTATCATATAACATGTCAACAATGATATGTACTTCAAAAATGAGCATTAGTATTAACAATGTAATTTATAAAAGTGACTAGGTTTAAAAAAAGATGTAGGCAACCACATGAGAAAACCAATTTAAAAGATGAGATAAACTGGGGTGCCTGAGTGGCTCAGTCAGTTAAGCGTCTGATTTTGGCTCAGGTCATGATCTTGAGGTTCGTGGGTTTGAGCCTCGTGTCAGTCTCTGTGCTGACAGCTCAGAGCCTAGAGCCTGCTTCAGATTCTGTGCCTCCCTCTCTCTCTGCATCTCCCCCACTCGGCTCTTTCCATCTGTCTCTCTCTCAAAACTAAACATTAAAAAAAGATGAAGTAAATAAATAAACTACCTTGACTCCCTCTACCAAATCATCAAATATCTGTATGAAAGTTAAGATTCAAAAAAGTAGACAGCAATAGACATGGTTTCTGTGGGACACAAAGAAGGAGAAAGTTCTTAAAAGAGATTTGAAAACGATTCCATTTTACATTTAAAAAGTTCATTGTAAAAATTCAATTTTGATAAGTACTCCTCTACTATATTGACACATTATCTCCATATCAGACATTTTTCGTAGCCTTCGAATTTTGAGGAAACAGTCAAATTCGAACGATCTATTTTTTTTTATTTTTTTGTACATATCAATGTCAAAAGTCTCCATGCCTTTTAAAGAATATAGCATGGCATGTTTTCCTATATTGTATGCCCAGGGTCTCTGAAATTTTCTAAAGATTATGTCGTATGACAAAATATACCTTTCAAGCTAGATAAAAAAATAATTGAGTATTTTTTAAAATGTCTACAGCAAAGCTATTAGCTCCCTAAAATAAAAAGGGTTGTACAGACAGCCTGTGGAGGCAATTGCACAGGTGTCTAGTCAAAACTGTGATATCTAGGCTTTTTTTCTTTCTTTGTTTTTCTTTTTTGGAAATTCTATTAAATATATCAAGAGTAGTTTGAGTATTCCAAGTTAGTGAAGTTTCCACTCATTTCTTATACCTTCCCAATGTCAGTTTTCTTCCCATTGATAAATCTATTAACTCTGAGTGCAAATATTTCATTTTATCCCATCATCTCCTCGACGGTCTCTAACTGATGGCTCTCCTAAAAGGCTGTGCTTTTCCAAAGATAACTAAAATGCTTTAATCCTCTTATTGTATTAATTAATCAGTTCCAATAATCAATTTTCATTTGAATATTGTGTTTAGCGATTCTCTCCAGCCATCCGAAACGCGAAATCTGCACATGACAGCAATCATACTACTCAAAACATTCCCCTGCACATGTCACTAAAGGAAAACTACCCACCCTGGAGTATAGCTATTAATGTCAAACAGATTGTCATCTAGGAAAACAAAAATGCATCAAAATCAGCTTCGGAGGAAGCACAGCTCCACGGAAAAACACCAGGTTTTTGTGTGCAAATGTCTTAAATCTCTGATTGAAATGTTTAAAGAATGAGTTAGCAAGGAATCTGCCGCTGGTCTCCACAACCAAAGATAATGTTATAAGGGAAACAGTTTTAGAGTTAAAGGGTTTCTCATCATAACACACTACGATTTTAGCGAAGACGCATTTGCCCCAGTTTCTCGTAAACATTAGAAGAAACGTTGGTTTTCAGCTTGGGCCAGGGCTCTATTTAGCCTATCAAGGCACAGACCTGTTAAAAACGCTGGGGCGCTTGCCAGAATTTTTTTCCCTGCAACTCTTAGTAAAGATCGTACCTCGAAAGCAATGTGCGTTGCAAACCACGCAGACTTAAGCTCCCTCTCCCACCTACACAGCTTGGCACCAGCGGCTTCTGAGATATCCCTCGCCTCCTAAAACTCAGACCCAGACCGAATCGCCACCACCATTCCCCACCCCTTCACTGCCACCATGCCACAATCCTTGCTCAGCTCTCCGAAGCTCGGTACGGAGCTTTCCCGAAGCCCCAGTATACAATGAACTCCTGGTGCCACTCAACTCCAGCCCTCCGCACACCCACAGACACACTCTCCTACTCCTTCCGCTGCAAACTGCCCCCAAATTTGTCACCCACCTCACCCCTACTACCCATATCCCCACGTCCCCGCCGCCCTTCCCGCTCCTCCTGGTGGCTTCGTCCCCAACACACCTGTCTACCCCTATGGCTACCAGACGTCAGAGGGGCCCACGCTGCGCCCTAGCCTGCGTCCCCTCAATCCCACTGGCGCTTCCCACTCCAGGAAGTCAAAGTGCTCGCAGCACCTTCTGGGCCGCCCGCGTGCCCACCCGCACACCGCCCCCACCCCCCAGCCCGACTCCCACCCTCCCCCGCGCCGGCGAAGGAGCGCCCGTCGTACCTGTCGAGAGCGCGGCGGCGGTGGTGAGCAGCAGGAGAGCCTGGCGGAGTGCCGCGCACAGCGCTCGGGTCATGGCCACCAGGCGGCCGCGCCGGGGCTGCGAGGTCCCAGCGCGGAGCTAAGCGGTCGGGGCGGCGCGGGCCGCTTTGAAGTTCCCGGACCGCGGGAGGGAAGCACAGCCCCGGCACCCTTTTGAAGAGCGCAGTTGGCTCTAATCCATGCGGGCGCCCCCCTCTCCAACCTCCCCCATCCCACGCCCCAAGCGCCTGGCGGTGCGCGGCGCTCCTGCCACCGGCCCCGGCAGCAGGCTGCAAGGGGGGCGGAGGGGGACAGAGCCCGCCCCCGCTGCGCCTCCGCCCCCTGCGCCCTCTCGCAGGCGCCCGGGGCCTGGCGCTGCCCGCCGCGCGGGCAAAAGCGGCCCCAGGGCCAGGCAGTGAGACCGCCCAGAGCTGGGGGCTGGAAAGGCAGTTGCGTGGCGCGGAACCCGCAGGACTCTCTAGCCGCGAAAAGAGTTGGGACACGAGGGACAGCCCTACTGAGGCTTTAGGAAAACTTAAACCCTGCAGCAGTTGCTCCCTGATGGTCTTTCTTCGGTCTCCTACAGAAGAACCACCCGTCCAGGTCGCTAGACATTCGTTTGTAGTCCAGCGCCCTAAAGGTTTTCTAACTAGACTGAACCGTGAGACATCCACAGGTATTCCTGCGGGGCTCATCCCACCACCCTGTTCTGGCTGTGCACGCGTCTGTGGAAGGGCGCCCTCTCTGTTCAGCCCTGGAAATAACCAATTCCCTGAGTGCCTTGGCTACCTGTAGATAGGCCTTAAACTTTTCTCTCTTACCTGATGCCTTCAGGTAACCCTCCCCTCTAAGAATGGCGACCAAAGCTGGACCACCTGTGCCAGGCGATGTGGGCATCAATCAGGTTTGGAGGCAGAGGACTCCTGCTGTGATCTATGGAAGGTACCTTGCAGTGGAAATACTGGGCAAGGTGAGGGGAACCATACACACAGATTAAGGGAAGGTGAAGAATGATTTGAATATATTGGAAACTTGTTTGACTTTAATTCCTGGAGTTGCCTTATCAAATGGTTGTGTTTCCCATGTGGGCTGTGATTGAAAAGATAAGGGTGACATTACCACTTAATAAAAATTAGCCCAAATTCAATTCGTATATGTAGCCTATACGTTAAAGCGATGGGATTATTTTAACCTGAACAACACAAAAAAACAAGAAGCAAATACTGATGTTATTGCTACTGTTAGGAGGCTCCTTGAAAAGCGATTGTCATATAAATTAATTGCTTTAGAGTAAGAGATATTAGGTGCTTCCTCACCCACCTCAGCTCTAAATAACGTGAGTATTCTTTCTAGGTTTATGAAAGACCTATGGTGAAACAATGGATATAATTGACTTCACCATCAAAAGATCACAGTAGTGGGAGTGGGATGTTTGTTGGACTTGGTGACAGTCCAAAGGATCTTACCCCCATTACCACCTTGGATGAATCAAAACATTCCTAAGCGTAAAGCGTAAAGAGATTTTGTTCTAATTTTATTCTGGATCCAAGTAAACAAAAAAAAAAATGGAGATGTGGGACAAGCCTGAGCCCTTCCAGACACCCACAAAGCAGATGCTTTAAAAAAAAAAAAGGCAAGAAAATGCTAGGACACATTATATTTTGGCTTGATCATTATTTGATAGGTGAACTCTAGGTTGTGGTCTACCATTGGATCATGAGATTGGAGCTGAAAGAGCAGGATTTAGTGTCTGGGCCTGCTTCCTCAAAAGTAAATGGCCCTTCATCTCTCCCTGTTTCATAGAACCGTGGCCAGGATTTAAAAGAGTAGTAAATGTGGAAAGGACTGGTAAATCATCAGCCATTACACTATTGTCAGGTATTTGCTTGCAATATTTGTTTTGTCTCTTGAATACAATAGGCAGCATCCTTGTGTGTTGGAAGGTTCTCATCTTCTAAAAAAACAAGGGTATTACCCAAGAAGTCTAATATTGAATGACTTTAATATTCTAAACAAACTCAACTCTGTCCTATGAGTCTAATAGTGCACCGTCTGCTATGGTATCCACTAGCCACACGTAGAGATTGAGCACTTGAAGTGGATCTAGTGCAAATTGACATGTGCTATAAGTATGAAATACATGCTGGATTTCAAAGACTTAGTACCAAAAGGAATATAAAATATATCATTAATTATTTTTATATTGCTTATGTTAAAATGATAATATTTTGGAAGTATTGGGTTAAATATATTACTAAAACTAATTTCACTTATTTCTTATCACTTTTTAATATGACTCCTAAATTATTTTAGTTAAGTATGGTTTGCATTATATCTCTATTGACAGTTCTGGTCAGACGAATCCTTATCAAATGGCAGGGATCATCACCTTTGTCTTAAGCACAGTATTAAAAAAATAAAGAATTGTTAGGTGCCTTGCCAGCCAACATATGGCCAGCCAATAAAGGAAGCAGGATCTTTTGAATTCTTGGCCCAGAGTTCTGTGACACACACATACATACACACACACACACACACACACACACACACACGGTTAATATGTCAAAAGCTAAACGTTTAATTTGTAGAAGTACTTTAAACCTCATCTTCAAATACCATTTCCCTCTGTCCTCTTGTGCATGTTCTTTTTCCAGCATCAATTGTATAGAGGCTTTAAAGGAAGGAGTTAGCCACTCTAAATGGCTTGAAGCCCAATAGCTGGCAAAGTATATTCGTAGGCAATTATAAATATTTCTGATATGCTTGAGTTCTTAACACCATTTTCATGGCAACCAAAAAAAGAACTTAATCTTCATAATGTGCCCCAATTTTTACTCAAAAGAGTATACTTTAGTCACACACACACACACACCTATGGAAATTAATCCAGTCTTAACCCAATACCTTTTTGTATAAACTGTTATTAAGAAAATACTCTTTGGGGCATACTGAGTGACTCCTGTCATTTAATATAAGCATTACAATGCAATGATGAATATGTGATGTAACACATCTTTTATATTTTTTGTACATAATAGAAAAAATTCATGTGAGGTTTTTTTTTTATTCACTGGAAAGAATTTACATGCAAATGTGTTTCTCAGGACTTAACCTTCCCCCACCCTTAATCATCTATTTGTACATATTCATTGCCATAGCAACATTACATCATGACTCCTGGATTCTCATAATCAAAAGAAAACAACAGCAATAATCAAGGAGTTCATAACCCACCAGCGAAAGAGACTTTGGGTGAATAATTCTTATATAACCAAGGGAAACAAGAATAGGGACTTTAAATTGTAAAGCATTGATACATTTGCAGAATAACATTCCAAATTATTAAGGCAAATAAATGTGTATAATAACTGAACTTTGAAAATGACTGTTGCACATGGTTGTTTGGGATTTTTTTTATCATACATGTTTCTTTTTTTGTTATCCTTTCTAGAATCTCTAATGCCATGCATCTTAATTTTTCATTTCATCTTGGAACATGAACTTATCATGGAATGAGCATATGGTGAGGAGGCATACTACGATAATTTGCTATATACTATCAAGGTCTAATCTGTTCTCATTTTGCTGCATTTTTCTTCTCTAAACTCATATTCTCCCTAAAGAGCATATGATACATTCATTTCCACTCATCTCATCTTGTAATCCCAGAAATCTTTTTATTAGGGAAACTTGACTTCACAAATCTGTTCTCCTCCTTCTCCTTTTGATCATTAATTTCATTCCATGGAAATAGTCATGTGTTTTAGGACCTTTATTTAGGTTCTACAGTATTGTACCTTCAGTGCATCTACCTTACGGGACACCTCAGGACTCATAAAGAAGAAAAATAATGGCATCACTGTGGATGATAATGGGGTATCACATAGTTTCTTAGCTCACTGCCACTGCTAAAATCTTAAAATCTTTAAGTATTTACATTATCTGTTCATACCACCTCCCAGAATGGCTGCACCCCTTCTCTGATTTTCCATGTCCTTTTAATACTATTAATATGGTCTTTCCACGTAACTCAAACTTTGTGTGCTTTCCCTTCCACTGACCAGTGTCAATGTGCTGGGCTAATTAGCTGCATTTAATACAGGTTCTGTCTGTAAAATGCAGGTCAGAGATTCAGTTCCAAGTAAGTAAGCCAACTACTTGGCTCATTACCTTAGAAAGGACCTGTAATTATATTCCTCCAGAGTGAGGTCACAAGGAGATTGAGATAGTTATAGAATTCAGTACAAATCCATCCCTTCCTGAGTAAATAACTCAAAAAAAATTATTTCAACCCCAACCAAATCAACATTGCCATTCTGATGACCCTGACTCAAACAAAAGAGTAGTCTAAAGCTGCTGTGTTGAAGGTGGTAGCCACCAGCCACTTGTGGCTCTTGAGTACTTGAAATATGACTAGTCTGATCTCATAGCTACTGTGAGTGTAAGATATGCACTAAATTTAAAGATTTTATACCCCCCATCTCAGTATTTTTTAAAAATTAATTACATGTTGAAATGATAATATTTTGAATATATTGGGTTAAATAAAAGTAGGAAACTTAGAATTCTGGATGTGGCTTTCATCATATTTTTATTAGACAGTGCTCACCTCATGAATCTTCATCAGATGTCAAGGATCAATTTTCCTTCAAATGGTAGGAGAAACAAAACCTTTCTTCCAAACACATAGTTCCAACACCAGTTATTGTTTGCTCCTTTCATCCCTTCAATAGTGACCCACATTCAGTCAATAATAAAATCACATTCATTTTCCTTTTATGTTGTCCACTGTCATTCACACTGTTATTTCCACAGCTCCAACCCCTAGTAACTTCATCCTTGAGTTGTTATAATTACCAACTAAATCGCCTCTACAACTTAATGTTATCCTCATCATAATGTATCCTCAAAACTGCCATCAGAATAACTTTTCATTAACATGACTCTTATTATGTTTTCCCTTACCCTCAAGTCTTCAAGGATCACCCTTGCCTAGAGAATCAAGGCTAAATTCTCTAGCCTGCTGGTTCTCAGACATTTTGACATCATGATCCCTTTACACTTCAAAAATTTTGAGGACCCCAAAGAGCTTATGTTTAAGGGGGTTATAACTATCAACATTTATCATATTAGAAATTTAATTGAGGGGTGCCTGGGTGGCTCAGATCATGATCTCACAGTCACAGTTTATGCATACAGGCACACAGTCCGTTAGCCTTCAAAGCGATGACATCGTTACACATCTTGTAGCTTCTGGAAAATTGCATTGTACCTTTGTGCCAGAATGATACTGGAAAAGACAAGTTACATGTTAACATTACCTATAGACATAGTTTTCACCTTGTGAACACCCAAAATGGTCTTGAGCACCCCCCAGGGGGCCTTGAACCATTACCTGAAAACCTGCTGGATTAGTTCCTTTCTCTACACTATCCCTTGGTGATCTAATCCTTTCCTATGATGTCATTGTTTATTTCTGTGTTACATGCTCAGACTCCCAAGTCTCTGTCTCTAACCTTGATCTTGCTTATGAACTCCATATTTGTATGCCCTACTGTCATCTCCAAAGGTGGTCAAAATTGACATGTGTAAAACAGAACCTGCTTCCCTTACCCTACCACTTCCCCTGTCTTACTTATCTCACTAATTGTCACCACTCAAGCCAGATACCTTGGGTTTTTTTTCCTTATCTCTCCCCCCTCTCTCATCCTTTACATCTAATTAATCAACAGTTTCTATGGATTCTAACTCTTATTAAAATGACTCAATTTTTTTTGCTTCTTTCCACTTCACTGCCATCATCTTACTTCAGATCAACCATCTTCTTTTATTTGAAATGTCAAAAAAGTTTCCTAACTGATCTCCCTTCTTTGGGGTTTACTCTTCCCCAATGTATCCTGTGACCCCTCAGCCAGAGGGATCGTTTTATAGCACAGAGATGATCATAGCACTGAAAGCTGTCTAACACATATTGCTACTTTAAACACCAGCAGTTCTAACTTTGGCATCTGAAGTCAGCTTGGCTCATAATAAGCACTCAATAAATATTTGTTGAATGAATAAGTAAATGACATTTAAGACCCTCAACTGTATTGTCCCAAATGTGCTTTCCAAGTATATGTCCATCTTCCCCTCTGCTCCCTTCACACTAACACTTTATTTGTTGAATAAATGAGTTATCTGAGCAACAGCAGCAGTAAATAAAGATTTACTCCCTTTGCATTCACATTGCCAAAACAGAGACAGTCGCTTGGGTAAAATACAGATAATGAGGGCAAATACCAAAGCTGAGAGTAAGTAAACCTTAAAAGTGACCAAAGAGTGTTCATTAAAGACCGTCTGGCTTATGGGCTAAGGAATCCCAGTAAAAGAAACTTGAGCTATACATCAGTCAGAACTTTTAGTTGCAAAGAAACCTACCTGAATAAGTTTAAGGAGCAATTAAACTTATGGAAGAATGGTAAGGAGCTCATAGCTTCTCTAGAAAAGTCCATGAACCATGCTTGGAAGTTATATGGCCAAGGACAACATGCCACATCCTGCCACAGAGCTGGCCTCAGAGATGCCCTGCTCCTATCCCTGCACGAGGCACAGACAGTGCATCTTTCACCATTAACACCCTGAGGCTGGACAGTGCATGATTCTGCTAGAGCCTCTCCAACTGCTACATCTTAACATCAGCTGCAGCTTTCTCCACCCTAACTGAAGCTTCGAGGGGAGCTTGGGACCTGAGCATCGGGCTTTTATAGAGAGGTAGGGATTCATAAAGTAGGGAATTCCCCCCACTTGGATGATTGTTTTAAGGTGCTGGTGGTCCAAAAGGAACAACAAGCTGAGATCCTGAAACCCAGGGTTCTAGGCTCGTTTTTCCAGAATTTAGGCAAATCACTTCATCCTTCCAAAGTTACAATCAGACACTGGGATTTTTCCTGTAAGCCTTACATAACCACAGCTTTACCACCTTTTATACTATTCATCTATAAAATGGGAAAAGTACCTTTAACTATTATGCAAATATAAAGTGGTAGTAATGTTAGTATCACAAAATAGGGATAATATTTTCCCATGCATAGAACTGTTGATAGTAAGATCACATGGAGGCTTTCTGAATTTCAAAAAAGTTGGACAAACACAAGGAACACATTTTCAATCACTTAGGTGAGAAAGAAAAGAGTAGAATACTTAAATGTAATTTAAAAATCACAAGTTACATTGTTTAGTTATATTATTGCTAAGTCTTTGAAAAACACTGAATCTTTGTTTACCTTTTCTGTTATCATGATAAATGAAGTTAATGTATAAATATTGGTTGGCATGAGTGACCCGTTTCCAAAAAAAGGGACCACATATTTGTGTTTGTTCCTATTTGCCTGTTTCTTTGTCTGGCAGGGGCTTGGTTTTCCATGTTTTTCCAAACAAAATATAAAACATAAATGTAAAAAATATAAAAAGACAGCAAATGACAAAAGCCTTAAAAATATACATACACGTATCAAAAAGAACCACTTTCCATTCCCTCGGCCTAAGCCACCTGTCCATAAACTCAGAAATCAGGGGTTCTTGTAGAACTTAATAGGAAAAAAACCAAAAAGAACAAGGATGGGGAACACTACCGTCCAAAGCTTCAGAGGTACAAGTATGAGACTGAAGGGGAGGTTGATGGGCCGTCTCACTAAATCCAAACTCCATTATTTCCTGTCAGATTTTCATGTGACCCAATAGCTTTCACTATTCTACTGCCAAGTAGAGAACTTGTCTTGTGATAAGGGCCCCTAAATGTATCTCTGCTCTTAGAGGTTCATAAGCCATTATCAGCCCACCTACTTCCTTTGAGATGACTCTTACATCAGGACTTTTAACTGCACAGCAAGCCATGACATTTTAGATGATGGGATCCATTATTTTCTTGGTACTTCCCTCCTCCTCGTCTATTGTGTAGAAATGTAAAATACACTGATACCACTTATCTGGGAGTGAGATTCCTCATAAGACACCCTGCTGTAGTTGGGGAAAATGTCACCCAGTACTTGGCCCATCACTTAAAACCAAGTTGGCTCACAGCTTATCACTTTTGCCACAGAGCAAAAGGACTCAGAGCAGGGTGTGTTGCCTATATTTAGTTGAAAGTAAATATGCCTCAGTCCAGGTAAAGTAAACCCAGCTTACCTTTGATATTTCTAACCTTTCTTATTTCTTTCTTTCCTGTACAAAAGGATCCTACCTCTGGCCCATTCCTCCCATTCAAACAAGAAATGTTATGAAATCATATATATATTTGTTGACACATTGTATTTCAGAATGAACAAAATTTTATCAGACTACTACTAGTGCCCTAAGCTTTTTTTTTTTTTTTTTTTGGAAGAGAAAATTTTTTTCTTAAATGACTTTCAAAGAACAGCAACCCGACTAGGGAGAAATCTGAGGGCTATGGAGAAACTTGAAATGTTACTGTAAAGAAGATTCTAAAGATATTCTAAGGAGACCAGACTCCTGCTCAATAAATCAAGTCTAATTCCTTCTGTCATTTCAATGGAGAGAATATTGTCAGGTGGGGAAGAACCGGATGGATAGATATATAATAATCAATTCTGCTACCACCACATGGTCCCAGAGGGTGAGGACATGAGAGATGCAAGTAGAAGAAAGTGTTCACACTGTGATACACTGGCCCAAATGTGGAACACAACTGTTCTTTAAATCTCTAGTACTAGAGTTGATATAGGAGCATTTAAATAAACTCCACTTAAAGCTCAGATGTAATAAAAAGGGAAACAAAACCAGATTAAAAACAAAAGCATACAACCAGGCAACATAATTCACAAAATATCACTTGCAAATGTTTTATCCCGTAGTCTCTAGAGAGGCAATTCTCCCTCCTCCCCCACCTTCAGACTCCTTTCCCTGCAGCCTATTTGGCAGAAGCCATCTTTAATGAGGTGGAGGCTGACCCCAGAGAGCAATGGATATTTACTCTTGTATTTTAAGTTCATTTTAAGAATGAACTTCTAACTGTTCATTCTTTTCTAAGAATCTTCCTCTTCACCACATCATTGACTCCACGAATATCCAACTCTTTAAAATGAAACTCTTCACTCTCTGCACACACACACACACACATACACATGCACACACACACACACACACACACACACAGAGTAGCAAGGGTCCCAGTTCTCTGCAGCGCCAGATTTATCTCTTCATGAATGACTGGCAGTCTAGTCTGAAATCAAAAGTACCAAAGATGAGTTTCCCTGAAGACGGTGGCTGGTTCCATTACCCTGTTGCACCTTTAGAAACCAAGCCCAGAAAATAAGGTAGGGGCAGGGAAATAGACAACCTGTTGCCATCTGCTTCTTCAATGTCCTGAAACACGTCATGCCATAGCACAGAGACATCTAGCAAGCTCCGATGTCCTTAGGATAAATGAAATGGAGAACAAGTATGTATTTAGACTCTTTCATAAACCTCAGAGGTCAACGTTTCTGATAGCACATGGCATGGAAGCCGATAGAAAACTTGCTATTTGGGGGAGCTCCTGGGTGGCTCAGTTAGTTGAGCATCTGACTCTTGATTTTAGCTCAGGTCAGGATCCCAGGGTCATGGGATCAAGCCCTGTGTGGAGCACCGCATGGAGCACCATATGGAGCCCCATGTGGGGCTGAGCATGGAGCCTGCTTAAGATTCTCTCTCTCTCTCTCTCTCTCTCTCTCTTTCTCTCTCTCTCTCCCACTACCCCTTTCCCCCAGGCATATGCTCTACCTAAAAGAAAAAAAATAAAAATAATAAAAGTTTAAAAACTTGCTATTTTCTATCTTGATTTGGTTAAGACTACTTCCACAAGGCCCCAAAGTATTACTTAAGTTTTAAATTTTCTGGGCCATTAACACATCATTAGTGTATTTATCAAAGCACAATTTCTAACAGCTGTCTTTTCTTCCTTCATTCATAGATGGAGTGACCATGATGTGATGGAAATAGTTTCTTGACACATGAGTCAAACACACTTAGATTCCAGAAACTCCTTTTGTTAACAGAAACCAAAATAAGTCAACATAGTTGTTTAGAAATAGTTATTGAACACCTACAACATGGAAAATGTAATTCCATGGTCCTATAAAACCCAAGAAGATAAATTTGATCTGTCAGAGGTAGCAAGGAAAGTTTGTGGTAGAAAGTATGTTGAGCAGGGCTTGGAAATAGAACAGAAATTAGGTGGGGTGTGTGTGTGTGTGTGTGTGTGTGTGTGTGTGTGTGTGTGAAGGATGCAGGCAAGAAGGTGCTTGGTTTTAGAGGAACCTGAATAAGGCCAATGCAACAAGATGGAAAAGTACTAGAGATGAGTCAGAAGAAATATTTAGATCAGGTGGGTGTCTTTTAGGCCACATTAAGAATTTGGGTCCTAAAGTTTAAGGTAATGGGAAGTCACTGAAAAACTTCAAGAAAGAGAGTGACGTACCCAGATTGAAATACAAAAATGTCACCTATAGGTGCTAGTATGGAAAATGGGTTGTGCCTAGGCAAGAGTGAAATCTCATGCACTACCTGGGAGGATTTTCAGTCATCTGGGTGATAAAAGATTTTTGGCAAAACCCATTTGGTCAGGGGAGATGGAGAGAAGAGAATTTTGTTGAGGAAGGAGTAGGCAGGAAAGGGGAGGAATGTTCTTGGGGGTTCTGATCTTTGCACTGAACAAAGATGCCATTCACTAAAACTGGAACACTCAGAAGAATCAGGTTGGATGTGTATGAATTCCACTTAGGAGTTTGAGTTTGAAATGACCATGAGACACTCAAGAAGAGCTGAGGAGGCAGGAATTAGAAAAATAGGTCTAGGGTTCAAAAGACTGGTCGTAGCTAGAAGCACAAATTTGAGAGTTCTCTTGATATGCAGGAGGTAATTAAAAAAATTTTAATGTTTATTTATTTTTGAGAGTGAGACAGTGAGACAGAGCACCAGCTGGGAAGGGGCAGAGAGAGAGAGGAAGACACAGAATCCAAAGCAGGTTGCAGGCTCTGAGCTGTCAGCACAGAGCCCGACGTGGGGCTCAAACCCATGAAACATGAGATCATGACCTGAGCTGGAGTCAGATGCTTAACTGACTGAGCCACTCAGGCACCCCAGTAGAAGGTAATTAAAACCAAGGCAGTGGATAAGATTTTCTGGATACATGATTTTAAACCAGACATCAAATGAAGGTGTCTTGAGTTTTTTCCTGATTTGTTATAGTCTCCCAACAAAACTCCTGACTTAAAAATGTTTTCAAGAACTTAAAAAAGTTCTTCCTGATTTAAAATGTTTTCAAGAGCCATACTTTATGGCAGCAAGGTATGGACTCTTAATCAATTACTTACTGTGGCTACTTAAGAAAATCCAAAATTTTTCCCTGAGAAAATTGTTGATGCTATGCGTAGATAGCACTATATTGGCCAGTTCCTGTGCTGGTGTGTTAATATTTTGACTGAGATAGACTTCACATTTACATACTCAAGTGTACACAACTGAAAGAGAACTTTGTCCCTTTGGATCTGGGATTTAAAGCATATGGCTTTCACTAGATTCACAACACAAAATAGATACAATAGAGCTAATTCTTGGAAAATCCAATCATGAATGAAAGTCATTTTTGCCTGAGATAAGTACTTATGGGGGAGGAGAGAAACAAGATATAATCCTCTACTAAGTTAATCAGTAAGAAACCTGTTTGCCGGGGTGGCTCATTTGATTAAGCATCTGACTTCAGCTCAGTCATGATCTTGTGGTTAGTGGGTTCAATCCCCATGTCAGGCTCTGTGCTGACAGCCCAGAGCCTGGAGCCTGGAGCCTACTTTGGATTCTGTGTCTCCCTCTCCCTGCCCTTCCCCCACTTGCGCTCTGTCTCTCCCTCTCTCTCTCTCTCTCTCTCAAAAATAAATAAACATTTAAAAAAAACTTTAAAAATTACAAAGTATTTAAAAAGTATGAAAAGAAACTTGTTTGCCATTGAAGGTGTTTATATTATTTTAGTCTGCTATGTCACCCTGAGGACCATTTTCCTGTATTTAATACCATTTTAAGGTATTGAAAAACCAATTTCTGTAAGATTTTGAAGCTCTGCCTCTTGTTAGAGTGGTAGAAAAGGAGGAGGAAACAAATGTTAAATCTTTAATTTATATTTCTTTGTGTTCCATGAAGAATTTGAGAGGTCTTACAATAACATATGAAAAATATATATTCAAAACATGGAAACATACAAATTGGAGTAGATGGCGATGACTGAGGAAAAGGTCAAATGCAAATCTATGGGCAAAGGAGCCCGGCACAGGTACAAAAGTTGGAGAGTAGATTTGAGTCTGAAATTTTGGCTTTTGAATAATGGGATACATCATTATATTCTTTATTATACATAAGGAAGATATTGTCTTCCTTCCAAAAGTAATTTATTGCTCGAGGTTTTCTTTAAAAGATTCCAGAAGATCTATTTAAAAATATACTCAAAAATATCTCTAAAGTAAAATGCAGTAGTGATTTTGTACAGCCATTTCCAGTAGCACGCTTCAGTTCAAGATTAGGACCTAATCCTAAAATCAAATCCGTAACAGTAATTCTGTGAAGTGAGAGAAGTAGAAAGAAGATGGACTGCATGGCCGAAATATGTGGCTCTGTGGTGGCCTAACTGAGTCCACAGCTAACCTCTGACATAGCTAAATGACTGGCTCTTCACTGGTTTAGATGAGCTATCCTAAGGGAATCTGAGTCAAACTATGTATCTCCACTAAAACAAATGTTGCATGCACACACACAAGGTAGCATATAAATTCAGAAGATTCACTAATGCTTCAGAGCTTGGATTGTAATATAGGATTTTAAGTGCCTGAAAGAAAATTACATAAAAAACTAGAGGTGCTATGACAGACTGCTTAAGAGTATATGCTCTGGGTCAAACAGAGCTCAGTTTGATTCCAAGATCTGCTCCTTGCAAGCAAGCTTTAAGCAAGCTATGTAACTTCCCAAACCTCAGCTTTCGAATCTATAAAATGAAGCTAACAGGTGAGGATTAAATGAGATAATGTATGTAGAGGACTTTGCATATTGTTTCTAACATAGCAAGTACTTAACTAATAGTAGCTATAAGTTATCATTAGTTTAATCAATCAATAACTAATCGAAGCCATCATTTCTAGTTACACTGTTTCCATTTCCCTATGAGACCAAAAACATCAGAGAAGTGATCATCACTCCACAAAACACTGTGCTTATATGTAAATGTAAACCATTTCGCTAGGAAAGATATATATAATCATTTCTCAGATTTTAAATAAGGTCCACGAATGAAAAATGTGGAGACCATTGAAAAAAGGCAAACATACATTGGCTCTGTTCTTTATGAAGGTACTGACTCACAATTACTCTTCCCCACTCTCCATTTAATAGGACACTCATGAGCTCCGAGAATATATTTATCTTACACATCGTTTCAAAAAAAAAAATAGCGGTCTCATGGCTCACTAAGAGTCACTAAGCTCTTTAATTGATCTGATTCTATTTCTGGACATTCCATCATTGACAAGTATGCATGACCCACCCCATAGGTCCTTGGATACTTCGAAGATGCATCAACATAAGAAATGATAGAAAGCCTCCCATCAAGCTGTGTGAAATTGCTTCTGTTTGGGGCAACCTTCTCCCATTCCCTGAGTTATTTTCCTTTTGTACCACTACTGCTTTTTTTTTTTTTTTTTTTTTTTTTTTTTTTTTTTTTTTTGCCTAACACAGACTTCCCATTTTTGTCCTTTTAAAAACTAGCATTTATAATAATATACTTTTTGTTGGCCAAACAACCAATCAGGGCAAATCTCCAAATCTTTACTCTTCCCCACAGCTTATTGCATCATGCTCAAACATTCTGTTGTTGTGGTGGTGGTGGTTGTGGTTGTTGCTAGACATAAGACATGGCTTGTTGTTTATTTTTTTTCCCAATTCAGAACTATTCTGAATACTTGAAAGAATCCCTTTCCATACAACCAAGAATTTACTCTATTGGCATGAACATTTTAAGGCGTTAAGATTTAGAAAACTTCCAAAAAGTCTTGCAAAATTAGGGTTAAAGATGTCGCCTGTGAATCTAGGGGTCAGTGAGCTTCGTTTTCTGCAAGTTTTGACTTGCTAATGTGTTTATCCATTTCGTGGCTCAAATAAAAGCCATGTCCAGCTCAATGTCATTGCTATTTTATCTTTGTTTTAGTAGCACAATTTCTGTTCTTAATATTTAATGTAAATATTACAGCCATGAATTTCTTAGCTCGAATAATTTTTAATATTCAGATAATATCCTCACTGCAAACAAAGGAGGCCCTTTCTGAATGCTCAAAAAAACAGATATTTATAGTCCTTACTACGTGCTAGGGGTATATGCTGATGCTGCCATACATTCTTTATCCCACTAGTGTGAGGACAGCTACCTTTCCCATTTCGTATGTGAGATAAACTAAGGCTCAGAAGTTTTAAGCAACTTGCCCTTGCTCATTGAGTGTCAAGTTTTGATTTTTAACTCAAGTATGTCTGAATCTAAAGCCCTTGTTTCTCTGGCTAATAAAGAGAGATCCAATTAATTTCATCAGAAACAATGAAGGAACTGTATAAAATTGTGTATTTTTGAGCTCCTGAATCTTCTAATTCAGGATCTAGGTGGAACTAAAAAAACTGGTAAGGACTGGATTAATGGTATCTATTGTTACTTGTTAGTTACGCTGCTTCAGGTTTTTTAATAGGACCAAGAACATTAGAGAATAGGTTATTAATATTCAAAACATGACATGAATATGCAAATGTGACTCTCTGGGAAACGTTCCATAATCTTGTTCAGATTCTCAATGAGGCCCTCAAACCAAGAAAGTTAAAAACCACTGGATAGAGGCAAACACAAGTAGGTTTGTTTCATTTTTTTAAACTAACGTTTCTACTCACACCTGAATACATTTTATTCACCCTTTAAGAATACCAATGTGTCCAGACCAGGCATGCTTATTGTGTATATTTTCACTCCAAACTCTATAGGTCACAAAATGTCCGTAAGGTCTTTTATTGTTCAAATCACAAATACCTTGTACCATTCCATTTTTCACACTAGTGTTCTTCATCTATCCCATAGACTCTTGGAATTCCTAAAGCCCATGAAATTCAGATTCATAGCCAGTTTGGGGAACAATTACTGTTTACTAAAACTCTTGGCGTGACATTAATCTTATTTATTAACTAAAACCTCTTTATTAACTAGCACCAATTAGTGGCCCAAAATAACAAAAGTTTTCCTAAATATGTCTCATACATGAATAGATACTAGAACAGTCTTTAAATGGGATACATCTTACTACTATGACCAAGTTCATAATATGAATATAAAGCTATTTAAGAACATGAATGCCTGATTGTTAGGAATATCATCTTTGCTGTGAGATAAAATTCATCATCAAAGCACTAGGATCTGTTCTTTGAACTAAATTTTATGTATGATACAGCACACAATGTTGGTTCCTTTCTTGTACTTTTCCTCTTCTTTTTGATTTGTTTGTTTCCATGTGTCTAGCCCCATAGGATGTATTATCATTGGTGCAAGTTACTCTCCTTTGCCAATGATTAGCCTAGTGGTAGGCATATAACACAGTACTTACTGATAAACAAGGAAATTGGAGGTGGACACTCTTGGTATTCATTTGGCAAATCATATTGTCATGAAGAACCAAGGTTTCGTGACAGTTTCAACTCTGCACACATAACATATGCCCTTTAAAAAAAAAAAGATTTAGGTTCCTGATTGATCTAAATCTGTAATTAAGCATTATTGTTTTCAGTAAAAAACAAAATGATTTCTGTAGGTGTCAAAGCTGGAATTATCCCAACGCATTTGTATCTATTAAAACTGATTAACTTAAAAATAATATCTATGAAAAACTTATTAATTTGATCACATATGATATGTATTGTATATTGATTTATACACAGTTGATCAAATTAATCAGTTTCCAATGAATGAGGTTAATATGAAATAATGTCTAGAAGCCTAGATTGAGAATATTATAAGCAGGATGAGGAAACTGATGCCAGACACTTCATCAAATAAAATATTCCATATAAAGCTGAAGAGATAATCAATTGGTTACCCCACTGCAATGGTACAATATTCTTCGGTTTCTTCAGATTAATGAGAATCCTGAAGAGTTGATTTAAAAACAAGAACTTTAGCAATGTGAAATGCTATAGACAATGTTTAGAAGAATAATTTATTCATACTATTAGCAGTGATTATGGCTCAATTCTTGTCATTATTTTAGCAAGGACTCACATATGCTGCCCATTTTATAAGCACGGTGTCATTGACAGAACACAACCACACGTTTCTCAATAATTCACCTTGGGTGATTGTTTTAAAAAGAATGTAAGCAAGCTTGAAAAGCTTGATTCGAATGTATTTAGTAGCTTGTGTACATCTTTACATAATATATAACACGTGAAAAAAAGAATTTGTCTCTTCACTCAGTCCAGATTGTTTTGTTGCTGTTCTCATTTTGTTTTTGCTGGAGAACACTTTCCCATTACCTAGCATTTACTGTTAAAGGCTCTAGCACAAAGCCTTTCTCATCTGAGAAAACATACTAGGTGTGAGGAGTGGGGAGGTGGGCCAGTGCAAGAACAAGAAGCATCTAGTCTGTCATAGAAGAGAATCAATCAAACTATTGAAATAACAAATGGAAGTTGGAAAACTTGGGCTCTCTTTCTGGCTCTTCAACTAACTACTATAATTTCAGGGGCAAACTACTTAATTTATTATGACAACTTACATGTATTTAATCCTTGCAATATGATAAGAATTTTACCAGGCACCGAAAGTAGGTTTTCTCATTGAACAAATATATTATCCCTACCAGGGACGTAGTATTATCAGCCTCATTCTCACATCAGAATCTGAAGGTCAGAATTTACATCTGAGTTCACATAGCTAGGAAGTGGTAGAGTCAGGATTTGAACCCAGACAGTCTGATTCCAGAAGCCAAGCTTAACCACATAGTCTTCCCTCCTTTCTTAATCTCATTTTCCTCTTACATATATTAAAAGAAAAATATATTGATAAGATAATTTCTAAGGCACTTTAATGCTTTAACATCAGTTTTAAATCTATGTTTCCAGGTACCTTGTCCTTAAACAAAATATAATCCAGCAAGAAAAATAAGTCTTCAATGCAGATAGATATACTGCAAGGTTATACATAATAAAAATGGCAAAGTTCAATTTAATAAATTTAATTTAGCACTGCAGATATATCATATGTAGTTTAACTACATAATCAATAATACATCATACAGTTACACAAATATGAATACAATATTCAAGATGGGAAAGCTTCCAGTTAGGGAAGAAATACCAAGTGTAAACTGATCATTTTAATACTATGAAACACAAACTATGATGGAGATTTTCTTAGGATGCTTTTATAAGGAAGCATGAGGCACTTAATCCCTTCTGAAATGAAAGGAGAAGAGGCCAGAAAAATTCTCTTCTGGAAGTAGATGTCCAAGTGAGCCCTAAACAGGGAGTGGGAGTCAGCCAGAAAGGAAGGGATGGGTCACGGAAACTGCAGAAGTAAAGCCACAGGGCAGTGGAGGAGAACGACACGTGTAGGAAGCAACAAGTACTTTGATGTTGTTGGAACCTCATCTATGAGGCAGGACATAGTGGATGAAGAGACTGAAAAAGAGGGTGGGGTCACATCATGGAGAAATTAAATATTATTTTTTTTACTTTTTTAATGTTGATTTATTTTTGAGAGGGACAGCGAGACAGCACGCGAGCAGGGAAGGGGCAGATAGAGAGGGAGACACAGAATCCAAAACAGGCTCCAGGCTCTGAGCTGTCAGCAGAGAGCTCAACACGGGCCTCGAACCCACGGACCCTGAGATCATGACCTGAGCTGAAGTCGGAGGTGTAACCACCTGAGTCACCCAGGTGTCCCTAAATATTATTTTAAAAACCATAAATCCTACCCAATGGGTGATAATCAGCAAAAACACTTCATATGTTCTCTATTTACCTCCACTTATGCCCAAGGTAGATATCACTAAAAGACCACCAATCTTTCCCCACTGCACCTGGTCACAGAGTAGTAGTTCTGCTAAGTAGTGCCCTATGCAGTCACCATTAATGTATTGGACTTGCATTCAGTATGGATCCCATCTGCCATTCCAATTATAGCCGATGAGCAGCTAGCCAGAATTTCTTGTTCAGCTAGCTGTATAGAGCGGATAGGGGAGCTTGTGAAAAACATAGCTTCAAATCTAGTACACTGAGTGAGCCTAACAGTTTGTATTTTTCATAACTTCCACAGGTAGTTCTTATGCACTGCCATGTTTGGAAACGTATGATGCAGAGCATCCAGAACAAGGAATAACATATATTCAGAATTGCCAATTGGGGGTCCATGAGCTAAATCTGGCTTTTATATGTTTTCGGCTGAATGATTTTTATATATTACACTGTGTATTTATAAATTTTTTTACTTCTCAATATTTAAAAATTGGTAAAAATCACATATAACAAGGATGTTTTTGCTTCTTTTTGACAATTAGAAAATCTGCAACACCGGACTTCTTTTCCAACATGGTGAGTACCAGCTGGAACTGAACGGAGCCGCCTCTGTTGGATGGAGCAGACACTTACTATTCCGTCACGGTCCCCTTCTCTTTTTGCCTTGCCGATTCCCTGCCTCACCAGAGAAACATCACTGCTGTTTACCGCCGTGGTTCCACTTTTGTTTAGTTTATACCGATAGTGAGTACAGAGAAGAAAGTGAAATATTTTTTGGACTCTTGCCTTTGTCAAAAGCAGGAAAACAAACAGCAGACCAAAGAGGTCAGTCTTAGAGGCGGAACATTCAGGGATATTAGGGCATCAATCTCTTTCTCATGAAATTTCAAGAAAGATTAACGACGTCCCTCTGCAACGGCTTTGCCAAACAACTGTTTTCAGTCAGTTTTACAATTTTAATAATACCAGGGACGTTTCATTCTGCCACTGTTTTTCTTATATGTTAAAGAACAAAAGTTCAGCAAAGCACAGCAGAGAAAGTCCATTTCAGAACGTGACACTCCTGGCCTCAGTGGCGCATTCAGTGTGATGGGGCTGGATGCAGTGTGTCAGCAGAACCGTCTCATTACAACCGGCTCCAGCTCTAATGAGGACCTTGGCATTATCTTAAAACATGTGCTGTGGCGAGGCCAGTCCCAAATTTAGCAGTTTATGAGCAATCCTGCTACACTTCCTGATTATTTGTGATCTCATACTTTGAATTTCCAATTGTATTCTGAAAATTATATATTATCTTGGGTGAAATTTTAGAAGTAATCATTCCACCACTAAACTTCACAGCAAGTGGTACTGTGTATGTTTAACATGGATGTAGGGGCTTGTTTTGTTTTGTTTACTTTGAGAGAGTATGCATGCAAGTGGGGGAGGGACAGAGAGAGAGGGAGAAGAGAATTCCAAGCAGACTGAGGGCTCTTAGTACAGAGCCTGATGTGGGGCTCAATCTCATGAACCATGAGATCATGACCTGAGCTGAAATCAAGAGTCCAGCGTTCAATAGACTAAGCCACCCGGAAACAAACACCTGTAGGGTTTTGTTTTGTTTTTTAAAGTTTTAGTTACACAAGTGCACATGAATATATTCGAAGCATAACCCATTTAAACCACAGAAAGGTATGGAGAATAAAAAGTGTAACTCCCTCTTACCTCCCCATTGCCCCCTATGGACCCCATTTTCATTATCAGAAGTACTCAGTTAACATTAGGTGTGCCTTTTTGCAGACATTTTTTCACATAGTTATATATCTGATATATACTTCTGTCTGAAGGATTTCATATCATTTATGGAATCACACTACGCATTTTGTTCTGCAACTTGCTTATTTATGTAACATGTTTGGGACATCTTTCCTCATCAGTATTTACCATTTTTAACCATTGTATAATATTCCACATCAACCATTCCTCTTTTGATAGATATTTTGATTATTTCCATTTTTTCTTTCTGATGTGGCAATTAATTCCCTTAATCATATGTCTTAGTGCACATATGTATAAAGAAAAGACATCTAGAAGGAGCACTTTCCAATTCGAAGTGTATTTATAGTCTAATTTTTTAGGTACTCCCAAATTACATTCTACTTGGAAAGTACACATGCTTTAGACTATTATAAATGTTTTAAGTGTCTATCTGAAGAGCAAAAATATGTCTTTGTTTGAATTTGCATTCTAACATTTTTAACATGTTGATTACCCATTTGTAATTTTTTAAATTTCTGTTAGGTTGTTTTTTCCTTCCCAATTTGCATGAAATCTTAGATATTAAGGCTGACATCTCTTTATGTATATATGTTGCAATTTTTTTTGTCAGGTTGACAGGTGCCCTTTAACTTTGCTTTTCACATCTATTGCACAGAAATTCTCCATTTTTAAATATTAAAATCATTTGATGCTTTCCTTTCTTTTTTGTTAAAATTTTTTAATGTTTATTTATTTTTGAGAGTGCGAGAGAGAGGCAGAGTGTGAGTGGGGGAGGGGCAGAGAGAGAAGGAGGCACAGAATTCGAAGCAGGCTCCAGGCTCTGAGCTGTCAACACAGAGTCCGACGCAGGGCTCAAACCCATGAACCGTGAGGTCATGACCTGAGCTGAAGTTGGACATTTAGCTGACTCAGCCACCCAGGTGCCCCAATGCTTTCCTTTCTAATTTGTGAATTTTGTGAAGCCCCAGGAAGGTTTTACCTACTTCAGGGTTATCAATATATTCTCCTTTCTTTTCCATATGTGTTACTCACAAAGTGACCTGGGTTTGACTCTCATAACTACATAAATGTGGGTCCACAGACTTTTTGAAAAGCTTGGTGGACACTGAGCATAAGCAAGTGTCTTCAGGGCCCAGGTGGCAATGCGCAGCACACAATTAGAAACAGATCCATTCCCTAACTTTTAACATAATCCAGCTCTAAACTACTGTGTCTTTGGGAGGGTGACATGTCCAGAGACAGCATCTTAGACAACGACATGCCTACAATATGTGACTTTGTCATCACTCGGGTCCTCTTCAGACTAGCAAAGGCAGCTATCTCAAAGGGACGGTACCTGACAAACTAACTTTAATGATCATAACAATAATAAAAATATTAATTATTAATAACTATGTTAGTAGTTATGATGATGATTATCACGCTTAATGTTGCCAAGCACTTATGGTGTAGTGAGGATGACATGAATCATTTCCTTTAGTATTCCCAGCAACCTTACCATGTAGGAATTACTGCTCCTGTGACCGTTAGCATCTACTCACATTTTCTGAAAGTGCCACAGCTAGCAGAGAGCAGAGTCAGAGTTTAAATTAAAGTTTGTCTAGCTCCAGAAGCTATGATTATAGCCAAGGAATTATCCTGCCTCATACTTAGATGATTTATGAAAAAATCCCTTGATAATATCCAAAAAACAATCAAGGTGAAGTGGGTAAGGTCCTCGACTCTACTAAGCAGGCATGTGTGTCATGTAAGTTGAGTGTTCAATCTACGTTAAGTGGAATGAAAATTGGTAGAGAAAAAGAAACAATAATTTCCAGATGGATATAAGATCTAAATGTGATAAAAAATTAATTCATGGAAGTACTAAAAAGATCAAGTGATTTTAAAACAACTTGGAAGAGGCAATAAGCTTTCTAAATATCAAACAAAACTCAGTAACCACTAAAAATAGATGATAAATTCTCCTATGTAAAAATAAGAACTTTCTTCATTGCAAAAATGGCCAAAAGTCAAATGACAAACGATAACCTTGGGAGAGGAAGGGGGTGGGAACTTGCAATGAACATCACTAATAAAAGGCCAGTATGAAAATACTTCATTTAAAAGGCCTTAAATGAAAAGAGTTCACATAACTCAGTAAGAAAAGACCAAGGAACAAATTGGGAAAAACAGGAGTCAAATATTAATAGAAAATATTTTTAAAAATTGGTTCTTAGACATGTGAACTATGGTTTAGCCTCATTGATAATTTTTAAATATAGTAAACAGAATAATGATGAGGTTACATTTTCATCTACCAAATTGGCCATGATAAGAGAGAGAGAAGGAGAGAAAGGAAAGTTATGTTGGGCAGAGTTGAAGGGAAAATGCGTTATATAAAATTAATTATGAAAATGTGTATTTCTCATACATTGTTGGTTGAAAACTATATTGGCATATCCTCTCTACACAGGAGGCTTAAAATTTTTAATTTTCCAAAAATAAAACCACATACTCTTTGATCCAACAATTCCACACTTAAATATGGTTCTACAGATATATGACCTATGAAAATAGTATGCGTATAGATATTTCAATAGCAAAGGTAGAAGACAACTTAATAATATTTAATGTCATTAAATATTTACTATTTAATAGAATGAATAAATTGCAGTATATCCATACAAAGAAATATTTCAGAATCAGTAAAAAGAAATAAGCAGCTTAAAGAGACTATTATTAAATTAAAAACCAAAGTACAGAGGAGTGTATAGATTATGGTAATATTTGTGGGTGGAGGGTGAGTTTATATATGTTCTCCCTTCTCTGCCACACACATAGACACATACAGAGAAAATTTCTGGAAGGATTCAAAAGAATAGGAAGGAAACAGATGGTTAGGAAATAGGAGTGTGAGTGAGATTTATTTTTCCCCATATACTTATGTGCACCTTTGAATTTTGAATCAACTGTAATGATGCATATTAAGATTATAATGATTAATGTTATTGGGAAATTTACAAGGACATCTTCAGCAGGAAGTATTTTCTATAGAAAAAAATATTGAAGATGACTTCAATATCTATCAACAAGGAAATAATACTTTTGAAGTGGTACATGGATAGTGTACAGCTGTTAAAACATTAATCTTCATAGATGTTCACTTTCAAGATGAGAAAACACAATCAGTACAATCTCATCCCAATGTTTATAAAACAAAAAACGCATATGTGTATGTATATGATGATATCTAGGGGTGCTTATAAAAGAGGGTCTGCGCCTTTACACTCTATGGACACCTGAAAAATAGGGGGTAGCAGTGGGTAATCACTCTAATTCTTTATCCATTTCTGCATTGTTTGAATTGCACAAAGTCATGTGTTATTTATTATTTATCATTTATTTATCATTAAACATATATAGTCTTCAGAAATCAAGTCATTGAGACCTTATTTGTAAATGGAGGATGGAGAAGTCAAGAACCCAGTGGTTATATAATATTAAGTTACTTTATTATTTTTCTCTGAGTTTCCCAGACATGCATACTGGGAATCTACTCAATATACTCAAACATTTGTAAATGTATATAAAATAAATTAGATTTACTTGTTTATAATATATTAAAGTTTATATACTGAAATTAACCTACAGTCGACATTTAGACATCAATAAAAAGAAGTTTTTGATAAAGAGCTATAAAGGTACTTGATTGGATTTGAAAAAAAAAACAACATCTGGGGTTTCAAATTAAGAAAACAGCCTCAATTCTAACTCTGAATTTCTTATTATGTATTTATTCTTTTGAAGTCCTGTGTCAGGCCAATTTACAGATGGTCTGGTGAGCCACAGGAAAATAACCCCAGTTAGCTCATGAATCATAAGCAGTTACTCTAAATAGTTATTAATGCAACTTCTCAAGGCATCTGCTTTACCTCAAGGGAACATTTTACCCATAAGTTTGAATCTTGTTCAAAAGTAAAATGGGTAGATTGATGCTCTGTTTATAACTAAAGCTGCCTCATAATGAAGTCCTTTGGGTACTTTATAATCTAAATTCCCCACCACAAAGAAGGATTAAAACTAATTCAATTTCATACAGAAGTTCTGTTCTGTAATTAACAAAGTTATAAGAAGGCCAATATTCAGCAGACTTCACAATTAAAATATTGACACTCTAAAAGGCCAGAAGACCTTCACTTTCAGATTTTTTTTAGAGTGCCAGCTATTAATGGGCAGGAAGCATGCTTTCCACATGTTTTTTAGTGTACTTGAATCTTTAGTTGTATTTAACAGATATTAACTAACTATGAGTTTTCCATTTAAAAAAAATCACTAATCTTACATTTGCCTAAAGAACTGGTCCTGGATGGGAATGAAACCCTCCAAGGAATCAATAAGGCAAATCAAGTTCTGTTCAAAGTTATGCAAATACTGTTCAACTTTGTTCCAGGGATGTGGATATTTAACTTTATTGTTTTAGATAGGAAGAATGTATACTACGTATTTTTATAATATAACAACATGACTCATTTATAAATGATATTAAAGAGAATGGGTGTAAGAATACTGGACTTCAATCCTACACAATTCAGTACATTGACAATAACATGGCTTTCCTACAAGGCTAAAGATGGATGATATTCTATGCCATACATGAAATATCCACATTAATAGGGCTTCGCGGTAAGCAATGAGTGTAAAAATATGCCAAGTATTCTATTTTGATCAACAGGGTAATCCACCCCTACCAAATATTTTGTTTATGGAAGAATGGAGAGCTTTGGTTTCTTTCTTTTTATCCCCTATGAAATGGACATTCTGGTGAGGATTGCATTACCTAGAAAATAAGGGCAAATTATAATATCAGAAAGAACACTTACTAGAATTCAAGGAATGTGAGTTCTAATCAAAACTCTGTAAAAACCTGGCTGAGTGCCAAAGGAAAGTCAATTCTTCTCTATGGTCCTTACTTCCCTCATTTTGCAAAATAAAGGGTTAACATTAAAATTTCCCTAAGTTCTCACCAGGTCTAAGGCAATATAGAATAATGTTTAAGAGACTGTCTTCAGTGATATGTACTGGATGTATTAATTTGGCAAATTTTTAACTTTTTGTGCTTCAATTCCTTATTGGGAAAACCAGGATAATAATAATGTATACCACATTGGATTATTGGTAATTATCTGTGAGTTAATATGTGTCAAGAGCCTAACACACTCCCAATAATAATGATGGAAATGATGAAGCTAATAATGGTGGTCATGTTGACAGTGATGATGATGATTTTATGAACTAAGCATCATGAGAGAAGGTATGGTAAAAAAATATTTAGATCATCTACAAGCTGGATTGAATCCTAGAAAATATGAAATATGATTATGTATACTGGTCAAAGGAAAAATTCATTTGAGAAACTTTGTAATATAGGTGTCATCTATATTTATCATTGTTAAGACAACTTGTGCCTTAGACATTTAATCATTGGGTAAATAAATCCTCAGTTCTATTAATTGCTTTAAACCCCAAATTACATTAAACCTAAACATTTGATTTCAAGTATAGGCACTCAAAAACAGTCAAATATAAGTTTTCTATTAGACATAGAGACTCATTGAGAGTGATATCAAGTCTATTATTCTTTGTCTTGTTCTTGTCCAATGGTATCCATCATACCATTCTTCTCTTAACATCCTCAATCAGAAATGTTTGTTTCTCAGTCATCTGGTCATAAAATGTTAATCCTTGAAGAATGGTCCACTCATCCAAATGAGTTATTATAAAAACATGAGACTAGCATACAGAACATGTGAATGCAAATCAAAAGATCTGCATCATACCTCTTACTCTTTCCATTTTGTCTTACTCTGTCAAGATTCTGAATTGTTTGGTGTCCACATATGACATTCTTAAAAGTTACAAGAGCACTACAAATTGCTTTTCTACATAATTCAAAGAAAAACAAGAATTTATAGTTGATAGTTTATCTCCAGATTCTAAGATCCACTTTTCCTGAGGTAACTAACATATTACAGTTCTTCAAAATGTGAAAATAAAGTGTTCCTGGTACCCTTCTTCACTTCCGTTTTTTTTTTCTTTCTCAAGAGCAGAGCCATCATTCAATCCTCTTTTATAAATCCACTCTCAGAAACATCAGAAACATTTTGTCACATATTCCTACAAAAAAGAAAAAGACTCTTAACAAGTCAATGAATTAATCCATGTACCAGCTGGAAATGGAAATTCTTTTTTTTTCTTTTTAATGTTTATTTATTTTTGAGACAGAGAGAGACAGAGCATGAGTGGGGGAGGGGCAGAGACAGAGGGAGACACAGAATCCAAAGCAGGCTCCAGGCTCTGAGCTGTCAGCACAGAGCCCGATGTGGGACTCGAACCCACAAACTGTGAGATCATGATCTGAGCCAAAGTCGAATGCTGAACCGCCTGAGCCACCCAGGCGCCCCAGAAATGGAAATTCTTAATACCTAGATCCATAATCCTTCTGCCCAGATGGCTAGTAGTTTCACCCCTGAATTCAGCTGGTCCATTGGTTCTCTTCTGATTCATGGTATCTACTTGCTCTTTGGTGTACCATTCCTTGGAGAAGCCTACCTAGTCCAGTGACTGACAACATGCAGCAACTTAGGCAGACCTCCAGGAAGTACTGCATTGCCAAAAGATGGTGAAAGTCTAGCTTGATGTTTTCCACTTCAAGTCCATGTCCTCACGACCCTTGGCGTGGGGGTGGTATAAGATTTAAAACTCTGTAGTTAATAATTGATGGGGGCTATTATCAATGCACTAGAGCCATGTCAGTGCACACAAACCGATGAGAGATGATAGATAGTGCAACACGGTAAAGGATGCAGTTATTTTTAATAAAAGGTACGGTGGTTTTAAAAACAACTGTCAAACTCTATCACACTTCCTGAGAAAGTCAAATCAGATGTGTTCTTAAACACATTTTCTGTATTTTCTCCCAGTTTAGGGGGACAAAATCAGCCCTCAGCAAAATTATAGTAAGTTTTTTGGGGGGTAATCTAACCTCTTCTTTTGTCTATCCAATGCCCAAGGATAAACAAGTTCCTTTTTTAAATTTACTGCAAACTGCAAGCAGATATCCAATCATGTTAAAATTTTGTGTGAGATTAGAGTAAATTGGCTCAAAGTGAGGGCCTGAATTGTTTTCCTGCAAACAAAGTATATGAGCTTTAGTAAATAGACTCAGTGACTTCTATTTTGGGTACTTAGAGGTTCATTTTTACTTATTAAATGGATGTTATTTTTCAAAATTTGAGATTCTTGAATTAGTGAGCTAGCGTTGGTAATGAGCACATTTATCATTGCCTTATAGTCTCTTAGTCATCTCCATGTCTACTATTTCTGTCATGAAATATAAACACTCAAAGATCAAAGGCTCTGCCTAAGCCAATTCACACAGGTCTGGCAAGGCATGAGCCATATAACAAGAACAGTCTTAATGCATGTTAAAAACAGTAAAAGAGATTTCAACAGCCACAACTCAAATTTGTAATGAAAAATAAAGTCTGCATCTTCCAGCTTGGCAGAGAGCCCCATGAGGACGAAAATAGTGACTCACTTACCTTTTTATCCTCAATACTGAATACAGCATCTGGCATATTATACATTAGTTACTTTAATCATTACTTGTTGATAATGAAAAAATAAAGGAGATCTTTTTAACTGACTCATAACACAGTGTGGCACAGTGTAATAGCTAGAACACTTACCCATTGTGAGTCTTCTCCATCTTCTGTAAATTAAGTACAATAATATCTATCCAAGGGGGTAATTGTAGGACTTATGCTGACACAGGACCTGCCCCACAGCAGGTACTATTTGCTGAACTGGAATCTTAGATACTTTAAAATAAGTTAATAGGCAAAGAGAGAGCATGAGCTCCACCCACTCACAGTTTATTTAGATCAGAATACCTTGCTACAGGAAGGGGAGGTGGACTTTCCCTCAATATGGGAAGCATTTATAGGTAGTCTCCATTCCTTAGTATGGAGACTATTTTTATTAACAGCAAAGGATTTGATAAGAACCACTTGCAACAGACTAGATTCTTAAATCTGTATAATCACTCCCTGAGCTATTGGGCACAGAGTCATTCAGAAGCACTTGGGGCACAATTGAAATTTAGGTCTATAAACCCCCTTAGGCCAGCATTCTCAACCCTGCTCAGCTAAGAGACGACTTTAATGAATCTATACAACCAGTTTCATATTTAAGGACTTAAATATCCATTTTGGAGTATCTAAGTCTCTCTTGTTTTCCTTTTTTTCTTTTAGACACAATTTTGATTTTAACTGATTCACTTACAACTGCATCAAGAAAGTGGTAAAGTGAGATAAAATAAAATTATATTATAATCAGTTACATTTATTATTTAATAGCTATAGAAATGGCTTTAGTATGGACAGAAAAGGTGACATCAAAACCATGGTTTCTAAGCCAACCTTGTCCCCTATTATGGTGGTGAATTGTGAAAGTGGCTAGGACTATTCTATTCAGGTTTCACAAAATATAAAGTATGCTTTTATCCAATTAGTAAACTAATAAATTTAGGGTGTATAAAGTGCTCCTCTTTTATAAAGGAATTGGAGCCCAAGGTTAGTAAAATAAACATCTTACCAAAGCAACAGCAACAAAAACAAAGAAACTGACTTCTTTTGTGTTCCTCACTGTGACAAAAGGTTACAGTGATGGGGCTGATGATATTTATTAAATTTCACAGGTTGACACACAGGAACCACTCATTTGCCACAACAAGAGAGCACTCTATGTCCTCCAGATTTTATTTTGGATTGTTGGGGAGGGTAAACACATCTCCTGCTCTAAAGAGGAACATTGTGTACTGTTGGACACATTCATTGTCTTACTACCTAAATAACGTAAAGAATATTCTTCAGGTCTTACTGGAATTCACAAAGAAGCACTGTTTGATGGTAATCAACTTATTTCTTGTGTTGGAACAGGCACTATCATGCTTTCCCACTGTTCAGTACGATTCTTGCAGGGTTCCAGGAATTGTGCCCAGCATGATATCTCAAGAGCAATAGAATAATAACCTCGTTTTGCATGACTTTTTTTTTCCATTTTAGAGCTACCATAACAAATTATTAATAGCAAATAACTTTTTTAAAAATTTACCAAACCTTTCTTCATCAAAGTCGTTAATACCAACTGCAGCCATAGGGGAAATTAAATCAGAAACAGTGAGATGGACAAAGAGAGAGTGGGTATTTTTGTCACTGCAATCAAATGGGGCACTGAGACATGTAATAAAACAGCAACTGCTTCTGACCAGAACCACTAATACCCCAAAGTCATTCTCAGACTCAAAAACTCCTCAGGGTGGGCTTCCTCCTTCAAAGTCAAAGTATGTGGCTGCCTAATTGTATGATTTGAGGAGTACTTGGAGTCTCTCTGGCTACCAAATATTCACCTTGTCAGTTTTTATTGTTAATTGTTAAGATTCCATTGTTGAGGTTTTATTCCTTGGGGTTAAGACCTATGGCTTGTTAACATAGTGATACTTCTAAAACCATAAATGGGAGGCCATTATCCAAACTTTCTGTACTTCTCAAGAGTGAGCTCTTTGGAGTTCTCCTCTGTCTCCTGAGGCAACTAGATCAGTGCTCTCTAACTTTGATGTGTACACAAATCATCCGGAGATCTTGTTAAAATGAAGTTTCTGGTTCAGTAAGTCTAGGGTTGGGCCTAAGATTTTCTATATTTATAATAAATTCCTTGATGCTGTTGCTGCTGATCTGTAGACCATACCTGGAGTAGCAAGTTCCTAGACTTTTCCCAAGGTCTCCTAGCTTGGGACACAAGATGAGGAGTCAGCAAGCCTATATTGTAAAGGGACAGATAGTAAAGATTTTAGGTCTTGTAGGCTACAGGGTCTTCATTGAAGCCATTCATTTCCGCCCATTATAGCAAGAAAGTATCCACAGACTATATGTAAGTAATTAGGCATGGCTATTAATAAAGCATTTGAATAATACTTTTTTTTTACAAAAATAGGCAGAGGACAGATTTGGCCCACAGGCCACAGTTTGTGGACCCCTGCTCTAACCATTCCTAATCAAGGCATGAAAAAAAAAACAACATTCAGAACTCAAGCAAGAGAGCAAACAGGCAGCAAAACTGTGAGTTTTTAGATCGTCATGGAAAATGTGGAGTCATCTACAGAAGCATAGCCTGATGCTCTAAACAGACAGAACACAAGAAGTGGAGGTACAAGAGTACCAAACCACTTACCACTTTACGAGTTTACATATAACTTGCCTTGTGCTAGCAGAATAAGGGACCTAGCAGTAGGAAAGGGACAAGGCAAGTTTGTATCCTGTGAACTTATATCCCAACCACCAGCCTTTTGTTGATACAGGTAAAAATCATATTAAAAAAAATTTTTTTTGGCAGCCAGAAGGAGAAAAGATATTCCCGAAGATCACTGTGAGGTTCACTGTACAAGCAACACAGATGGCCCTTCCCTTTGTCCCGCTGACTCTTGTACTTACCCACTCTACTTGACAGCTTAGGTGTGTTAACACTCTACTAGGCATTCTCATATGCCCAGATGCATTGATTTACACATCAGATATTTACTGAGCATCAATGCTGCAGCTGGGATAACCAGTAATCTTGAAGAAAACATAGACAAGACAGTCCTGACCCCTGCCCTCAGAGTTTATGTTGTAATGGTGGTTTTAGACAAATAATTACATCATTAAGCTTCACTATCATAAGAACCATGAGGGCAGGAATATTGGTGCTGTGAGCAATAATAGGGCAGACATATAGCTAAACTGTGACCTGAAGAATGAACAGCTGTTAACCAGGGTTTGAAGAAGATGCAAAGAGGTTCAGGGGGAGAGAAGTGTATGGCAATAGTCTGGAAGCAAAAGAAACCATGTATGTCAGAAGAATTTAAAGGCATTTAGTAAGAGTGAAACAGAGTATAAGTAGAGGGTGGGGAGAGATAAGACACAAAAGTATGCAAAACCCAAATAATAAAAAGTCTTATACATACCTTATAATCTATCAACCCAAACAGAACACATCTGTGAGTGAAAGTAGGGACTGTTAAGTATGCTGAAATAACAAGCATAAACAGAGAGAGACTATTCCAGAAAAGTAGAACATATGGTTAGCTTACTTATAAATTATATGAAGGAGATAGGTCTATATCAAGGCTCAATGAGAAGCTGTTAAATATTTAGGGCAAGTGGTGACATGACCATATTTGTGTCTCGAAAAAACTATTCTGTACACATTACAGCAAAATTAGAGGCATCATTAGGCAACTACTACAATACCCAAGTGGGGTATAATGGTAGCCTCCACTAGAGTTGTGACATTAGGCATGAAAGAAGTGGACGGAGTCAAGAATTACTTGGGACTTAGAATCTGCAGGACTCAGAACTGATTGTGTTAGCCACTGGGGGGAAGTGGCAAGGCAAAAATGGAAAGGGGAAGTCAAGGATGAATTTTTGGTTTCACTCTGAGCAAATGAATTCGCAGTGGTGATATTCAATAAGATTAGGAAGCATAGAAGTCATTATAGATTTGGTGGGATAATTATAAATGAAATTTTACATATAGTAAGTTTGAGAGGTTGTGGAATATTCTAGTGGAAATTTCCATTAGACAATTGGATTTATATATGGATATGAATCAAATGAGAAAAGATCAGGCTGGTGATATGATTAGATGGTCATCGCCTTGTAGATAGTAATTGAAATCATAAATTGTCCATGTAGAATGTGCACTATGAGACAAGAAAGTGGCCTCCAACTAAGTCAATATGAATTTCACAGGCCCCAGACTAAGACATGCAAAAACATTAACTTCCTTTATTTTGGGAAACATTACATTATATTTTACTCCCTCTTAAATAAGCATCCTGGTTGAGTGAATTCCTCTATGAACAGTTACCATTTATTAAGGGCATGCTCTTTCTACAAAAGGCATTTATATAGCCAGGCACCTAGTAGCCTTCTGACATGAACGGATAGTCAGAACATGTAAGATTCTTAGCAATAGACCCAGCTATGCTCAATCTAGAACTTTTGCTAAAATAGGTAGTGATCTAGAATGGTCATTTTTACAAAAATGGGACAAAGAGCGTGACCTCTGAGACTGCCAGGACAAGATCAGGAACCTTTCTCCCTCCCAATAGTCTTATTGGAGATCTCCTCTTATCTGTTCTCAGAACAATACAAATGTAATTCTATCCCAGCAGTTGCCCCTCTGTACTATATCATCTGTTTCCTTGCTGTCTTCCCCATGAATGGAAAGCATTTGATGGCAAGGACTGTATCTTGTTCATTGTTGTGGCCCAAGGCCAACCATAGTGCCTGACAGGTAATAAGACTCCTCAAATATTTGTTGAACGAGGAAAGAATGGATGAAAAGAATGATGTTTATAGTGTCTCTTCTCCACTGTTCTTCCTGGTATGTTTTTATTAACCTTGTCCTTGTTACTTGTAGGAAAGAACAGTTTTGATAAGTTAAAGAAGCCTTTGGATTCAGAGTGGTGTGCCAATCCCCTGTATGAATCATAGAATCTGGTATCAGGATCTCTGAAAACTTTTGATTGGATAAGAAAAATCAACTATGTAGAAGAGAAGCCCAGTGGACACTAATATTAAATACTAATGAGAAAGAGACACCTCAAACAACAAAACTACACCTGTGGTATAGGATCTCATAAGTAGGGACTCACAGGCACATTTCTAGCTTGTGACCTTGGTAAGTTAAATAACAAGTCAGTGCTCCAATTTTTTTAATTATAAAATAAAGATACAATTCTCTTTCAGGCTAGTAAGGATGACTAGAAGACATTTGTGTGAAGACAAGGCACCTAATAAATGTAATTATTAATGTGGATTGTGTTTTAAAATGTTGGCCATCACACACAATTCTTTTGTTTTATTGAGTTGGTCAATAATGGCTAGTTTCTTGGTGCTAATAAAATATGTCACGGGCTTCACCAAGCCTTGACAAAGAAAGAAACAGGAGGAGAGGAAAAATGGAAGTAAAAGAGAAAAAGAGAATAAGTGTGTTCAAAGGAGATTACTAACATCATAAAATTAATTGTCAGTGGTTCCCTATTGCAGAAATATAAATTCCAAGAGGTTAGCAGATTTCTAGAAACAACCAAGGTCATCTAACTTAGGGAATGAGAAACTAGAAAGTAGAATGTGAGGTTTTCATCCTTTGTGCATGTAGAGGGTCTCATTAAGAATGGACAGAATAAGACTGTATGCTTGACATGGAAACATCTGATTGTTTGTCCTGACAAATCTTTTTCAGTAAATCATGTAATGCTCAATATTACTCATCATTAGGGAAATACAAATCAAAACCACGATGAGATACCAACTCACACCTGTCAGAGTGGCTAAAATTAACACCAGGGAACAACAGATGTTGGCGAGGATGTGGAGAAAGAGGAACCCTCTTGCACTGTTGGTGGGAATGCAAACTGGTACAGCCACACTGGAAAACAGTATGGAGGTTCTTCAAAAAGTTAAAAATAGAACTACCCTATTTGCAATTGCAGTACTATGGCACTACTATGTATTTACCAAAAGGATACAAAAATACAGATTTGAAGGAGTACATGCACCCCCGATGCTTATAGCAGCATTATCAACAATAGCCAAACTATGGAGAGAGCCCAAATGTCTATCAATTGATTAATGGATAAATAATATGTCATATATATTATTCAGCCATCAAAAAGAATGAAATCTTGCCATTTACAATAACATGGATGGAGCTAGAGCACATTATGCTAAGTGAAATAAGTCACTCAGTGGAAGACAAGTACCACATGTACACATTTAAGAACTATAAATTTTGCTGTATGTTAGTTAGGCCTCAATATTTTTTAGGAAAAGGACTAATTGTCCTTGGTTGTCAGAGAAAGCATTTGGTAAATAAAACGTTTAAATTATATTTTCTTTATTGACAAAATTAGCAAATCTCATCACCTGTGATACCCCATATGCCCCCACACACACTATTAACCAGAGGTGTAAAGTTACAAGAGTCTGGAAATTTATCACACAGGATACAATAGAGTCTAAATAATGATATTAGTACAATTTAGTCCCTGGTCTTCAAAAAATAATAAGGTTAGCTAACATCTGTTCAGTGCCCAGGAATATAGAACTCAGCATGCATTGACCCATTTAATCTTCACAATAACCCTGGAATATAGGTACTACTATTTTTTCACATCATACATGAAAAACTTGAGATATAGTAAATTGTCTAAATTATACTAAATCTAGGCAGACTGGTAGCGCCACACTTTTTACCACTATACTGTACAGCCTCTCAATAAAAATGGTCATTTCCATTGAAATCCAAATTTACATAAGAACTATAACCTTGTCCCTTTATTGAGAAACCTGGGCTAGCTTCTATCACACTCAAGTCTTCATTTAGTCTCTAGATTGTACTTCCTAAATATGAAGTATGTATTTGGCAATTAAAATGCACACTGGACATGACACCTAAAGCACAGGCAACAAAAGCAAAACTAGACAATTGAGACTACATCAAGCTAAAAATCTTCTGTACAGCAAAGTAAAGAATCAGCAGAGTGAAAGGCAGACTACAAACTGGGGAAAAGTATTTGCAAACCATATATTGGTTAAGGAATTAATATCCAAAATATACAAGGCACTCTTAAAACCCATAGCAAAAGACCGACAGCAACAACAACAAAACAAATAACCCCATCAAAAAATGGACAAAGAACCTGAATAGATATTTCTCCAAAGAAGACATACAAATGGCCAACAGGAATATGAAAAGATATTCAGCATTAATAAACAGGGAAATCCAAATCAAAACCACAATGAGATATCATCTCACACCTTTAGACTGGCTATTCTAAAAAAATAAAGATTACAAGTATTGGTGATGATGTGGCGAGATTGACTGAAGCAATTGTACACTGTTGTTGGGAAAGCAAAATAGCTCAGCCACTAGGGAAAACTGTATGGACATTTCTCAAGAAGTTAAAAATAGAACTATTTTATGATCCAGAAATTCCATTTCTAGGTATATATTCAAAAGAATTGAAATCTGCACACCATGTTCATTGTACCATTATGTACGATCTCCAATCTATGGAAACAACTTAAATGTTTATTGATCGGTAAAAGGATCAGGAAAATGTGGTATATACACAAAATGGAATACTATTTAGCCTTAAAAAAAGAAGGCAATCCTACCATGTGCGGCAGCATGGTAGAACCTGGAGAACATTATGCTAAGTGAAATATGCCAGTCACCAAAAGGCAAATATTGCATGATTCCATTTGAATGAGGTATCTAAAATAGTTAAACTCATAGAAACAGAGAGCAGAATGGTGGCTGCCAGGATCTGGGGGGAGGGGAAACAAGAAGTTTCTGTACAAATGGTACAAAGGTTTAGTTATGCAAAATGAGTAAGTTCTAGAGATCTACTGTACAACATTGTGCTTATAGTTTATAATATTGTACACTTTAAAATGTGTTAAGAGAATAGATCTCAAAAAAAAAAAAAGAAAAAGAAAAAGGAGCTGTCACCACACATTGTATAATTAGACCATCCCATTTAGTCAAAGCTTTACATCTCATCCTTCAATGTTCAATAATCTGCTAAACAACAGTAGGCAAATTCTCTTATCTTGGTCTCCCTTTGTTTAACTCCTTGTTATACTTTATCTCTAAAGAAGCTCAATAAAAACAATAATAAAAAATAAGTGAAAGCCCACAGGTGAATCAGGAGAAATTATTAAATCAGCAGCATTTAGTCAACTTTTAAAAGCCTGTCCCAAATGTCACTTCTTCTGAAAAGTTATTCCCTAAATCCCAAGACTGGATGAATTTCACCTTCCTCCCTGTTATAGCTCTGTGGCTATGAGCTATGTTAGTATTTATTACACTAAATATTACATATCTAACTCCACATAAGAGGAAATCTGTCACAACTAGCCTTGTATCCCAGAGCGTAGCATACATGGCATACAGTAGGTGCTTAACACATGTTTGATTGCTGAAGGAATAAACTTTTAGGGGTGCTTGGAAACTGTGTTATTTTGTGTATAAAGTATCATCCTTAAGTTAATGGTATAGCCACTGAAATTGACAAATACATTAAGATTAGGCATTGGCTGGTTGCTAATTAGCAGTCTGTTGTACTAGTCCTTGCTTTTACTAAGCACAAGTTCTTTCAGAAAAATTCACAAGGAATTTTTGAAGTCATTGACATAATTCTTTTAATATGGGGGTTCTTGCAAACCCCATTCCTACCAACAATCTTGAGTATGTATTAATGTGTTTCTCATTTTAATTTCTACAATACTTGACAGATTAAAGCATTGTATAATTCTGATTTCCTGTTCCATGCAGCAATTTAAATATTTGTATCTAACGCTTTTTAAAAGTTTATTTACTTATTTTTAATTCCAGTATATTTACCATACAGTGTTATATTAGTTTCAGGTATATGATATAGTGGTTCAACAATTCTATACATTACTCAGTGCTCATCATGATAAGTGTACCCTTAATCCCCTTCACCTATGTCACCCATCCCCCATCCACCTCCCCTGTGGTAAACATCAGTTTTGTTCTCCATATTTCAGAGTCTGGTTTTGGGTTTGTCTCTTTTTCCTTTGTTCTGTTTCTTAAATTCCACATTTGAGTGAAATCATATGATATTTGTTTTTCTCTGACTGATTTATTTCACTTAGCATTATACCCTGTAGATCCATCCATGTTGTTGCAAATGGCAAGATTTCATTCTTTTATCCCTGAGTAATACTCTGTTGTATATATACCACATCTTCTTTATCCATTCATCTATGGATGGACAATTGGGTTGCTTCTATATCTTGTCTGTGGTAAATAAGGCTACATTTTGAGTTCTGGATATTTCCTTAGACCATTTTACCAAATGCCTTTGAGAAAATTACTGAGGGCGTACATCTGCTACCATGCTTAGCCCCTGGCTGATCTTTTGAACTAATTACATTTCTCTTCCCTGCAGGTTCTGAAATCTCAACACATTGCTCAAGCCAGTCATTACTAAGTAACCAGATGAGCCTAAGCAGTTTTTCTGATTACCAAAATTTATCTGCTCATACCATTAGTCTGCTTTCCAAGCCATGTTTTCCCAATCACTGCCCCTCTCTCTCACTCTTTCATACATACCTGAACCACCTAACAAACCTGAATCTGAAAAGCTACAACAGTTATCAAGGTTCTGTTCAGGCCTTGAAGATTCCCCTGCCCTTGGAGTTCTTGTACATCTCAAGGCTTCAGTCTCTTGCCTGAACTCTAAGCGACTTGCATTCCTTTCTTCATGAATATTTTTTTCTCATGACATGGCATTGAGAATATATGGTTCTTCATCTCAAGCCACCAAGGTCTTACACACTGGAGTTCGGTAAGTACAATTCCCTGTGCTTCTGAATCTTCAGAGGGAAGAAAAGGAAAATTTAAAAAAAAAAGTTCTGTGTGGGGCGTCTGGGTGGCTCAGTCAGTTGAGCGGCCAACTTCGGCTCAGGTCATGATCTCACAGTTTGTGGGTTTGAGCCCCACGTCGGGCTCCGTGCTGGCAGCTCAGAGCCTGGAGCCTGCTTCTAATTCTGTGTGTCCCTTTCTCTCTGCCCCTCCCCTCTGCCCCTCCCCTGCTCATGAATTGTCTTTCTCTGTATCTCAAAAATAAATAAATGTTAAAATTTTTTTTAAATTCTGTGAATACTCAGAAGACTCCTGTGAAACATGAACAAAATATCTGGGAAAGAATCCTGAGATCCTGCTGAATATAGTGTTCACCCTCTTCATTACCATACTGCCATGATAAGTGCCAAATTTGTTCATTGTCCTGATAAGGGCTGGGTCCCCAAGAAGTAACATATTCTCAAAACATATTTAATGATGGGAAATACCTAAAAGATGGGATAATTTGTATCTAAGCTGTATCATATCCCCAACTGCATCTCTCCATTCTTTCATTCATGTCTAAGTAGTGCAAATGCAACCTACTATATACAGCCTGAAATTCAAGAAACAGCCACATTTGTTTATGGACATAAATTAATGTAAAATGAGTCATTTCAGGTTTGTACCAACACTACTTGACTCTTCCTTCCCAGTGCACCTTTTCACTGAGAAACTCTTCTTCCATTATCCCATGTGATTAAGACTGAGAGTGTCAAAATGGTCAAGTGATCTAAGGCATCAGACTCAAGCTCTGCTTCCCATGTGATTAAGACATGAGTCATCCTCTGTTCGTCATGACTGGCCCACAAAGCAGGCACTCGGAGTTCTTCCCAGATGCTTCCTATATATGGGTGCTGAGAATGAAGTTTCTCTAATTTGAAATGGAAAGCTGTAGCAGCCACATAAGACCCAAGTTGATGACTATAATTCCCACAGAAAGAGATAAATTCCTGAAGGCATTACCAGAGCTATCTAAATCCATGCATACCCAACACATTCTATCCCTGACCTAGTCGATCACATTAGTCAATAGAATTTTTTTTTTTGCTTAAAATAGCTTAAAATGGGTTTTTATCACCAGAAGAAATCTGACTAATATATACACATATACAAAATATACATTCTTTATATGACCTATGATCTCCTCAAAATTTGAGAAACTCAAACTGTATGTTAAAATATTCTCATTGGAGTTGCCACTATATTCCAACTTGCTATACCTAAATTACTCCCCTGAGTTCCTACCACCCAAGAGCTAAGTATGAGCTAAGAGGTAAAAGCAAGAACCACCATAATTAATTCCTCATCTGGTTTGGTGGTTCCATCTGCCTCTTGAATAAAGTCTTCCTTCCTCTGTTATATTATCCTAAAGCCATTAACATCCTTACCACTAACTTGGCATGTATGCTCCTATTTTATATTTATCTATTTATATTTATTTATAATGTCTTTTTCCTTGACTAAATTCTAAAATTCTCAGGGACAAGGACTCTGTTTAACACTACCTTGAGTCCCCCAAAGCTCAGAGATAAAGGTCTGTCTCAAAACTGTTTTCTTGGGATTTTTAAAACTGTCACATAAAATATTAATTTTCCATAGAAAATTGCTTTAGTTATTTATTGTGATTCTGGAAGTTTTATTAGAGGCAGCAACTGCAAAGTGATTACTAAAACAGATTCTGAGTGAAAAATAGTTTGCTGCTATTGATGTGGGCTCAAGCTTACAGTTCTGTAGACTCAGCTTCTTCCAACTAAGCACTCTTCCTAGTTAAATATTCTGGGCAATTGTTCATTTATTTACTTCTGTGCCATAAAGCTAGAATAACTTTGGGGAATCAAACGCTCTGAAGAATGGCTTACAGTTAACTTGAAATCTCTTCATGCTTTACTGTCACCAATAAAACCTTTTTTGAAATGTCTAAAGTTCCACCTTATATGACAGAACATAATTTTTATTTGATAGAAAATACTACAGCTTCTTAAGGTTATCATTTGGAACATCAAATCTTTTTGTCATTTAGAAGTAGAAAGTATAGATTGTGGGGCCCACATCTCTATCAGAATCTTTATTTTTATTTTAACTAAATTCCTGATAAGGTTGTTATATTTGAACTTCTTTGTCTCATCTCAAAGTGGAGTGCAGAGAAAAACAATAAAACCAATTGAAGGATTTGCACATCTACTATGCTCTGGATGGAGTAAATATTCATTCATGAATGAGGTCTTATTTTATATACTGTACTAAGTATACAATCTCTTGTAACCCCTCAGTAAGCCAGAGTTGACACATGAGGCACAAATTCTATTATGCTACAAACACATTGTGGAGACATAAATTTTCCAACACACAAGAAACAGTAGAATTCTCCCTAGACTTAAGTGGGTCAAAATTTCTATTTGTTATAGTGGGAGGAAGAGTAGACTTTCAGGGGTACATTTACTTAACATTAGAAAGAGATCTGGAAAAGAATACCAGAAAGAGAGCAGTAGAGGAGAGTCTACTCACAAATTTGTGAAAGCTGGAAAACAGAAAAAAGCTAATTTTTAAACTGGTAGTGAGAAGAACAGAGAAGTAATTTAATTCATACTGTAGAATCCCCAAAAATTCAAGAACTACTGGCACTAGATACCTCTAGAGATGGTGTGAAGGTGGGGTTAAAATCAAGATGGTTGATTCCAATTCTGTTTAAGAAAAGGTTTACCTCCAAGACCCCCTCTCCCTCGTGGGAGAAGATAAGAGTTTATTTTCTGGAGAAGGTAAAATAGAGAGTCTGGCTAGGGAACCCTGGACATAGTTGACAGTGGGTGTCCTAACCTGAAAAAAAAAAAAAAGCAGACATATAAAAGATTGCATTTTAAATGTTGTGACTCTCAGCCTTTTGCCCCATTTGGACTCCTGAGTTTTGGCAGCCTGTCATATACCCTCCAGGTCAAAGATTGTAAGAGTTTTCTATGAGGAATCTGACTGGACAAAAAGAAAAGTCTTCACGATAATGACATTGGAAGCTCTTTAATTAAATGTCTCACCCCATACACAGAGAGCTTTCAACTGATTTCTCAGAGCTCCACTCTTACATATTATCAGGAAACACCTGGAAAACAACTTTAATATGAATACAGAGGCCAAAACTAACAAGAAAAAGATAAAACATGGAGGAAACAAAGAAATCGTTTTCATGATGAAGAAAACAACACATGAGCTATAATTAATATCCAGAGAATTCAAGGACAAATGCTGTAGCCATTGAATATTAACAGAAACATATGTGTATGTGTGTGTTCATATATACGTGCATATGTATATTCAGAAACAACAGTAAAAATTCTTTGGGAATTTAAATTATGGTAGAAATGAAAATGTCCGAAGAATCAAAAGGTAGAGTTGAGGAAATTTCTCCAAAAGTCAAGCAATACAACATATTATGGAAATACGAAGAAAACATAAGATTTCAGGAAGAAGCCAGCTGGCCCAAAATCTGATTAACAAGTGTTCCAGAATGGGGGTGGGGGGAATGAGGAGAGATAATCATCAAAACTAATTTGAAGAACTTTTCCAAAATTGAACAACATAATTTGCCAGACCCAAAGGGCTGATGAAAAACTCAGCATGATGGAATCAAAAAGCCCTACACTCTATCAGATATCTCTTATGTAATACATCAAATCCTCCTGGACTCCCTTGTCTCTTGATTCAATCACTGCTATAGCAAACATATATGCCAGGCTCACACAAGCTTCACATATGTCTTACCTCAAGCCTGCACTATATGCCTCTTGATGCCTGCCCTGAGGCTTTTCCACTGTCACTAAAGAGTAAGATGCCCAAAACCCTATTTGACATCCACACATGTACCTACCTGAAGCTCAGAGCAACTCTTTCACCAGTAAGAAATGGGAGCTAATGGATAAACTTCTTTCCTATTTCTTACCTTAAATGGATGATCCTGAGATGCAGTCAGTCCAAGGAGACAGCCCCATGATATCAAACCATCAATAACTCATTTTCATATTGGCTCTACTTCTTTTCTTCTGCACTCCTCTTGTCTCTCACCCTGATTTCTGGATTTGCACTACCAGTAAAGTAAGTGCAAATAACCTTTTGCTTCAAGTTCACTTTCTGAGGCATCAAGATATTTCATCATGAAATTTTAGAACTCTAGAAATAAAGAGAAAAGTTCTAAAGGGTTCTGGAGAGAAAAAAAGTAGGTCATAAACCGAGGATCAAATATTACAACAACACAAGAAAGCCAGAAAAGAGTGAGGCAAAGCTTTCCAAATTCTGTGAAAAACTATTTCCAACATTTATATCTCTAAACAGAGGCAAAAAAAAAAAAAAAAAAAAGCATTTGAGGAACAGAAGAGAAAATCCAGAAATGAACCCACAACTCCATGGTCAACTAATCTTTGACAGAGCAGGAAAGAATATCCGATGGAAAAAAGACATTTGTCTCTTCAACAAACGGTGTTGGAAAAACTGGACAGCAACATACAGATAATGAAACTGGACTACTTTCTTTTTTTAATTTTATTAATGTTTATTTATTTTTGAGAGAGAGAGCAGGGGAGAGGTAGAGAGAGAGACACACACAGAATCTGAAGCAGGCTCCAGGCTCTGAGCTGTCAGCACAGAGCCCAATGAGGGGCTTGAATTCACAAACTGTGAGATCATGACCTGAGCTGAAGTCAGACGCTTAACCAACTGACAAACCCAGGTGCCCCACTTTCTTATACCATACACAAAAATAAATTCAAAATGGATGAAAGACCTAAATGTGGGAAAGGAAACCATCAAAATCCTAGAGAAGAACACAGGCAGCAACCTCTTTGACCTCAGCCATAGCAACTTCTTACTAGACACATCTCCAGAGGAAAAAGAAACAAAAGCAAAAATGAGTCACTGGGACTTCATTAAAATAAAAAGGGAAGGAAGGAAACAATCAAAACTAAAAAGCAGCTATGGAATAGGAAAATATATTTGCAAATGACATATCTGTTAATGGGTTACTATCCAAAATCTATAAAGAACATAGCAAACTCAACACCCTAGAAACAAATAATCCAGTTAAGAAATGGGCAAAAGATATGAATAGCCATCCAGATGGCTAACAGACACACGAAAAGATGCTCAACCTCTCTCATCATCAGGGAAATACAAATCAAAACCATGTTGAGATACCATCCCACACCTGTCAGAATGGCTAAATCAACAACACAAGAAACAACAGATGTTGGTGAGGATGTGGAGAAAGGAGTACCCCTTTGCACTGTTGGTGGGAATGCAAACAGGTGCAGGCACTCTGGAGAATAGTATGAAGGTTCCTCAAAAAAGTTAAAAATAGAACTACCCTACAACCCAGCAATTGCACTACCAGGCATTTACCTGAAGGATAAAAAAAAAAACATATTTGTTGGGATACATGCAACTGACGTTTATTGAAGCATATTGACAATAGCCAAGCTATGGTGAGAGCCCAAATGTCCATCAACTAATGAATGAATAAAGAAGATGTGATATAAACATGCAATGGGATATTGCTCAGCCATTAAAAAGTGAAATCTTGCCCTTTGCAATGATGTGGATGGAGCTAGAGTGTATTATGCTAAGGGAAATAAGTCAGTCAGAGAAAGACAAAAGCCATATGATTTCATTCACATGTGGAATTTAAGAAACAAAATAGATGAACATATGGGAGGGAGGAAAAAGAGAGAGGTAAACAAATCATGAGAGACTCCTAAAGATAGTGAACAAAGGGTGCCTGGGTGGGTCAGTCAGTTAAGCATTTGACTCTTGGTTTCAGCTCAGGTCATGGTCTCGTGGTTCCTGAGATTGAACCCCACATCAGGCTCTGTACTGACAGCACGAAGTTTGCTTGAGATTCTCTCTCTCCCATTCTCTCTTCCCCTCCTCTGCTTGTTCTGTCTCTATCTCTTTCAACACAAACAAACAAACAACAAACATTTTTTAAAAAGATAGAGAATAAACTGATGATTGAAGGAGGGAGGGAGGAGATGGGCTATATAGGTGATGGGTATTAAAGACGGCACATGTTGTGATGAGCACTGGATGTTGTATGTAAGTGATGAATTACTGAATTCTACTCCTGAAACCAATATTGCACTGTATGTTAACTAACTAGAATTTAAACTGAAAGGAAAAAGATAGTGGACTTAAAGACAATGCAATATAAATTCTCCAAATTGAAGCATAAACAAATGAGAGAAGAAAAGGAAATAAGTTGTACTGTTGTGAAGTCGTCACATTATATGTGAAGTTTTACTGTATAATTTGAAGATAGACTGTGCCAGGTTTAAAATATATATTGTAAAGTATGTATTATATATATATATATATAGAGAGAGAGAGAGAAACACTTTAAAAGATAAAACATAGATATTGCTAATAAGTCACTAATGTAAATAAAATGGAAGAACAAGAATAATGAATTATTCTTTTAAAAAAGGAGGAAAAGAATAAATAAATAAGACAGACAAAAAAACAAACTGCAAATTGTTAGATTTAACCTCAAACATATCATTAATACACTAGTATTTTAAACTTTAAAATTAAAAGTCAGAGATTGTTGGACTGTATAAAAATGCAAGATTCAATGATAAGCTATCTTCGACAAATTTACCCTAAATTTAAAGACAATAATTTATATTAAATTAGAAATCAATAATAAAAGTTGCCAAATATTTGGAAATTACACAATACATTTATAAGTGACCTAGGAATTTAAGAAGAAATCACAGAGAAATTAAAAAGTACTTTTAACAAAGTGAAAATGAAAATGCACATCATTTTTGAGATGTACTGATATATAGAGATGTACTGTCCCACTAGCCACCAGCCACATGTAACTATGTATATTTTAATGTTAATTATGTATAATTAATAAAATAAAAATTCATTTCCTCAGTTATACTAGCCATATTTTAAATTATTCAATAGCTTTTGAGGCTAATGACCACCTTACTGAACAGTATATAGAACATTTTTGCCATTATAAAAACTCTATTGGCCACACTGTCTTAGAGAAAATGACCAATCATTAAATAATTATTGTGGGGAAAAATATCCAAAATCAATGATCTAAACTTATCCTTTAAGAAACTAGGAAAAAAACAGCAAATTAAACACAAAATAAGAAAAGAAAGGAAATAATAAAGATAAGAGTGGAAATCGATGAAACAGGAAACAAAGAAAAGTCAATGAAATCAAAAGTTGGTACTTTAAAATGATCAAGTAATTGATAAATCCCCAGGTAAACCAAACAAGAAAAAGAGAGCAGAAACAACTTACTAATATTGGAAATGAAAGGAGATTTTACTATAGATTATGCAGATATTAAAAGAATAATAGGGGAATATTATGAACAAATTTATGCGAATAAATTTGATAAACTATAGGAAATAAAAAAATTCCTTGAAAGGCACAAATTACCAAAACCAACGCAACAAGTAATTTTTAAAAAGCAGCCTTATATCAGTTAAAGAATTTAATTCCAATTTAAAACTTCTCCAAACAGAAAATATTATTGAATTGAATCAAGCAATATGTAAACAGGACAATGCACCATGATAAAGTGGTGTTATTTCACAAATTCATTTCAGAAATGTATAACATTTTAAATATCAATTGACATAAATAACTGTATTTACAGAATAAAAGAAAAAATGTACAGGCATATCAATAGATATAAAAACAACCATTTGATAAGTTGTTAATAACCATTTACAGTAAACATTCAGCACTCTAAAATAGAAACGAGTTTTTGAGCTAAATAAAAGGCATTTACAAACAGCCTACAGCTAATTTAATGGTAAGAGACTGAATTCCTTTAAAATTAGGAATAAGACAAGATATCACTCTTACCAGTTCTGTTCAATTGTTGTTCTAGAGGCCCTAACCAGTGCAGTAAGGCAAGAAAAATAAATAAAGGCATACGTATTAGAAAAGAAAAGTAAACCTGTCTTTATTTGCAGATGATATTATTATCTATGTATATATACTAAGAAATATAATAAAAAGTCTCCTACAAGTAATAAATTTAGCAACATCTCAGGAAATATTATTAATACACAAAAGTTAATTATATTTCTATTTTCCTGCAATAAACAATTAGGATGTAAAATTCTAAAGAAAATTACCATAACTTCTAAAAAATTTAGGAGTCATTTTTTTCAAGAGATATGCATATCTACACTAAAAACTAAATTATATCACTATGAAAAATTAGTAAGATCCAAATAAATAAATACATCATGCTCAGATAGAAAGACTCAATATTTTTAAGACGCCAATTTCCCCAAATATATTCAATGCAATCCCAATGAAAATCACAGCAGACATTTTGTTTTGTTTTAGAAATTGGCAAACAGCCAAAAGACTATATTGGGATGAAAAAAAAAAACCCACAGAGTTTGAAGGATTACACAGACCTGAATTTAAGACTTATTATAAAGCCACAATAATCAAGAGAGTTGGCTACTGGTAAACATATAGATAATGCAACAGAGATAGACACCATATATATGGTCAGATGATTTTTGACCAACGTGCTAAAGTAAGTCAGTGGAGAAAAAGAAAGACTTTTCAACAGATGGCACTAGAACTGGGTATCTCTATGGATAAAAATGAGTCTTGTGTCACACGTCACAAGAAAAAATTAATTTGAAATGGACAATAAGCCTAAATGTGAAACCTAAAAGTATACCATTTCTAAGGAAAAATATATGAGAATCTTTGTAATGTTGGACTAGGCAAAAATTACTTAGGATACAAAGAGCATGATAAAAGAAATGGAACAAATTAACCTTCATACATATTTAAAGCTTCTCTTTGAAAAATGAACTAAAGGAAATGATAAGGCAAGCCACAAAGTGTGAGAAAATATTCACATATCTAGGAAAGACATTACATCCAAAATACATGCCAAACTTATACAATTCAGTAATAAGAAAACAAACAGAATGGGGAAAACATTTTAACAAAACCC
>CM053578.1:36657924-36680925 GCA_028646485.1 Cryptoprocta ferox
AGGATAAGCTGTGAGGTATGTTACTTAATAATTCCTTAAAGCTGAAAATTTAATGTTTTGTTTTGGAGACTACAAAATAAGTAAGTGTGAACATTGAAATGGCCATATTGTTAAAATGGCTGCATCAAAATGTCTCTTGCCCATTCTGCACTAGGTGGTAGTTATCAGTAGGTCCACACAGAGCTTGCAGCCTGGAAAACTGTAAGACAATTATATGAACAATTTCTAATATTCACAACAATCCTACAAGATAGGTGCTAACTCATTTTACATATGGCTCAATTAAGTTAATAACTTTCTTGAGGTCATAGTGTGATATCATGATTTATAATAAGAAATATGTATTTGGTCTTTATCCTCATTCCTGGAACAGTGCTCCTAAAATCCTTGCAATTTCCTATAATGAGAACAATAATATAGAAAAGGTGACTTTTGCTATGTTAATGAGGTGATGCTTTGGAAAGCATCTAAGGATAGGGCTTGTTGACAGAGGAGTTAACTATGTGGTTAGAGGGTTAAAACTCTCTGCCCCAGTCAGAACTGCTACCCTTACACACACACCTCCAGGGAGGGAAGAGGGGCTGGAAGTTTGAGTTTGATCATTAATGGCCAATAATTTAATCAATTGTGCCTATGTAATGAAGTCTCCATAAAAACTCAAAACTATGGATTCAAGAGCTTCCCAGTTAGAGAACACATGGAGATGAAGGAAGAGCGGCACCACAGAAGGCATGAAAGTTCTATACACTTTCCCCACGCCTTGCCCTATGCATCTCTTTCTTCAGCTCTTCTGTTTTATATTCTTTTATAATAAACTGGTAACCTAGGAAGTAAAAGGTTCCTATGTTCTGTGGGCCACTCTACCAAATTAATCAAACCAAAGAAGGGGTTGTTGAAACCACTCATCTATAGTTGGTGGGTCAGAAGCACAGGTGACAACCAGGACTTTGGACTGGATCTGAAGGGGGGGGGGGCAGTTTCATAGGACTGAGCCCTAACCTGTGTATCTAACATTATCTCCAGGTAGTGTCAGAACTGGGTTAAATTATAGGACACCCAGCTGGTGTTAAAGAGTTTGCTTGGTGATTGGGAAAAACTCCACACATCAGAATCTAATTGATGAACACATATTGTAGTTAGTAATTAGCAAAGATGAGACTGGAATACAAGGCTGTTGGAAACTTTACACCATGCTGCTTTAGATAAAATTTATCGTCCTACCAAAATTTTCCATCTCAATGACCCATTATTTACGACAAACCTGCCCTTTAGGTAATAAACAAACCAATTAGGTTCATTTCATAGAATGTTACAAACTAAGTCTTAAGTTATTATTTTTCCCTAAATAATGTTTTATTTTTTAATGTTTATTTTTGAGAGAGAGAAAGAGAGAGCAAGCAGGGGAGGGACAGAGAAAGAGGGGACAGAGGATCCAAAACAGGCTCCACACTGACAGCAGAGAGCCCAATGCGGGGCTCGAACCCGCAAACAGTGAGATCATAATCTAGCTGAGGTTGGACACTTAACCAACTGAGTCACCCAGGAACCCCCTAAATAATGATTAAATAAGATCTTTCATGCCTTAATTTCCAAAAGCGATTAATGAAAGGAATTTCAGTTATTACTGTGGTATTGTTTTGTGCTAGTATTTTTGCACCTGTAATGCTTCTAAAGTCATGCCAAGTTTGTGACCATATATACACTACTGGCATCAGAATTGCTCAGTTGATAGGTAGAATCTGGAATTCAGACGTGGGGTCAGCAGGTTTATTTTTCTGTAAAGGACCAGAGTTTTCTATGAAGGACAGAGCTTGGGTTTTGTTTTTGTTTTTGTTTTTGTTTTTGTTTTTGTTTTTGTTTTTGTTTGGCTTTGTGGGTCATACAGTCCCTTTCAAAATTTTTCTTTCAAAACTAATCAACTGGTGTTGTAGGCCAAAAATAATCACAGACAAGAGTATACAATTGGGAGTAGCCGTGTTCCAATAAAACTTTATTTATAGACGGTGAGGCATAATTGGCCTGAAGTCTATAATTTGCCCACCACTTATCTAAATTTGGTCTCATACCAGCTCTGTCATCATGGTGAGGGAAGGGTCACTTAAACTTTTTCAACCCTGCTTTCTTCATCAGTAAATATGAAGACATGCCACAATTTCAACTGACTTGAAAATATAAGGAAGAATAAAATTAGATAATTTACATAAAATCACTTTGTAAACTGCCTAGTGCCAGAGTAATTGTTTAATAATGAATACACAAACATTGACACTTATCCAACTGTTAGACCTCCTGACAAACTATAACCTTTGTTTTCTTCTCTTCTATCTCTCCGCTCAGTTTCCTACCTATTGATAACTGTTCACAGTGCCTCCTACACACACACACACACACACACACACACACATGCATACACGCACACACGCACATGCAAATACCACATCCTAGAACTGTATGCCTACCTGCTTCAGCTGTACACTAGAGCCTTATTTTCCCGCACACCCACCAGGCTTACATTTTGCATGCTCCCTCTCAGCTGCCCTCTTCAGAGTAGACCACTAATGGCAGAATAAATATCATGGCTGAGCCAATATGCTTTTGAAACGGAGTGATTTATAGATAAATGGCTTGTTCCAAGATGGCCTTGGAGCATCTCACTAGAAAAGTCTAGAAATTCAAGTGGAGTATGAGATTCTTTGTAGAGCACATTAAATTGCTTCTGAGAAACTCACTTATTGCCCAAAACAGCAACTCAGCTCTAGAAAATTAGATGTTCAGGCTTAGAGGATGCATGTGAAGCTACTTGCACATATAGAGTTGCATTTACAGAATGGGAGCCACTGGCAGTGTTCAAGGGGAGATAGGCTTGGAAGAAAGACTGAGTCCAGGCCTGGCATACCACCTGCCAGTTGCTGAAATGAACAAATTAAATGAAACAGTAGGCTTATGGCAGTGGTGTGCTAGTAAATTGGGAAAGCAAGAAAGCAATCGAGCCCTGTTTGTAGCATTTAATCCATTTCCATCACGTAAATACTCCCACCACAGATGGTATCAAGTACCAGTGATTTAAGAACCAGCTCACAAAACTGCTGAATATTTCACCATTACTTGTTCCTACCAGCTCTGGCACATCAATGGCTCCATGCCTTAACTATTGAACAGTTTAGGTAACAGTTTACCTCTACTAGTCCCTAGAGGAATGAACCCCCACACACACACCAATTTTATAACCCAGACAAAATTAGTTCAGAGGCAAAGCTTTTTCTGCATTTCTTGATCCTTGATCCCAAGAAATTGTGAATAAGCTGTTCCTCTGAATGAAATAGCATAACTAGTTAATAAACTATTTTATTTACACAGACACACACTATTTTATCCCCTAAATTATGTACTCCATGTGTTTTTTTGTACATGTTAGAATATATATATATATATATTTTTTTTTTTTTTTGGAGTAAGAAAGAGAGCACAAGCAGAAGGAGAGAGAATCTTAAGCAGGCTCCACGCCCAGTACAGAGCCTGATGCAGGGCTCAATTCCACAATTCTGAGATCATGACCTGAGCTGAAATCAAGAGTCTGATGCTTAACCAACTAAGTCACCCAGGTGCCTCTGTTGTTAGGATAATTTTTGACAGGAATTTCAGTCATTGCTATTCAAAGTGTGGTCCTCATATAAAGAGCACCACATCACCTGTAAGCGTATTAAAAAGCAGATTTTCTGATTGCCCTCCTAATGAATCAAAATCTGCATTTTAACCAGATTTCTAGATACATTAAAGTTTGGAAAATGCTGTTTTATGCTCCCTTCATTTTACATCTAAGAGGTAGATAAAAACCCTGATAAAGTTTGCTATTTATCATACCACAAAAACAAATAATCCATCTTGCCCTTTTGTAGTGATGATTTGAAAGATTCTATATATACATTTTTTTCACTCAGATGTAAAAATATTTCAGAATCAGTCTGATTTAAAATATGAAAGCAAACTGCCCTTTGCAGAATCATAACAGTGTACTCAGGTATCTACCAAAAATAAGGCAAATTAGAGGGATGTTCTTGTCTAGGTTCCAACCTTCCTTTTCAGGCTTTTATATCTGTCATTTAATTGCATGCTCTGATAGAAAGTAAAGTGCCCCTCCCCCAAGATGTCCACATTGTAATCCCCAAAACCTGTGACTATGTAACCTCCTATGGCAAAAGGGACTTTACAGATGGAATTAATTGAGGATTTTGAGATAGGGAGAGTCTCCAGGTGTGCCCGATGGCATCACAAGCTTCTTAAAAGGGAGAGACAAAGGCAGGAGAGTCAGAGATGTGACCATGGAAGCGGAAGAAGGAGCGTTGCAGAACTGGGAACCAAGAACTGTGGTCTCTAGAAGCTGAAAAATGGAAAAACAATTCCTTTCTACAACTTCCAGAAGGAATGTGATCCTGCAGACACCTTGATTTCAGCACAGTGAAACCCGTTTTAGACTTCTGATCTCCAGAACTGTAAGGTACCAAGTTTGTGTTTTTTAAGCCCTAGATTTGTGGTAACTTGTTACAGGAGCAATAGGAAACTAACACAAATGCCTTTCTCCTTAGTTAGACCATGAGCATTTCATAGAGCATGACTATGTCGTCTATATTTTGACTGACTACAGAGCCTAACCAGAAGGTTTTTCATGCAGGTTTGGAGAAGAAATGAGTGAATGAGGTAGTAATCCATTCTCCTAAGTACAACTAAATCTGATATCATTTTTTCCCTAATTAAAACATGTTAGTGGTTTTCCATTATTCTTAAACCACTGACAAGACTACAAGGGCTGCATGCCAGACCTATGCCCTTTGGTCTAGACTTGCCTCTAGCACTCCCAACCATGTCAGCTATTTTTCATGTTTTAAACTCTCCCCTCCACTTCCAGCTCCTCTGTATCTGGTTAACTTCCATTTCTTCCTTCAGATCTCAAGCTCATCCTTCTTTGCTTAACAGATTTCTTTTATAGCAGTTTCTTTTATAGCACGTACTTGCATTTGTAAATATAAAAAGTTCTCTCTCCAACACTGGATTCTAGCTCCATGAGAGCAGAGGCCACAGCCATTGTATATTCCAGTATCTGGCATAGACCAGGGACCTGGCAGGTTTTTGTTGAATGAAAAATATGTTGAATAAAAAGCATAAAGATCATGTATAAAAGAGAAAATGCTTTCATAATTTGAGCTTCTAATCCTAAAGAATTATGCGTTAGAAAAACAATCTTAAAAAAGAATTTTCCAAGTCTCTGTAGTACACAGCATTGTCTTTACATTGCAGTTTCTGACCCCAATTTAGAATCTTCTGCACCGAGCTACTACACATACTTAATGAGAGTTAATATAGGTCTGTTAAGGAGCTGCTAAATGATAGTGAAAGCCCTTTAATCAACATTTCCTTCTAGGATTGTTCCATGGAGCCAGTAATGTTCTAGAGTCAATTGTATAGATCTCTTCCTAATTTTGTGTTCAGTTATTGTACATTGGTAGCTTGCAATCTGCCTTGGTAAGAGTATTTACACCACGGAAATGAGCAAATGCTTCAAACTGGGGCTCTTCTGATCTTTTTTTCCTTCCCCTCCTTTCCTCTGTCCCCTCAACTCCCTCACCAGTTGTTAAATATGTGCCTACACACCACTTACCTAGAGTGTTTTCTTTCAGAGGCTTATCATGGTGCAGAGCCTAATATAAGAAGCCTTGAGGCATTACTGGGAAATTCTACTATGGTGGCACCAACTCTAAATTAACTGTCAGGTCAGGCATGTAGAAAAACCCTCTTCCCTCACAGCTCATTCTATCAAAAAACTCCAATTTCTCCAGAGTCAAAATTAGTTGTGTTTAAGTGGGCTTGGGTCCCCCTTAATAGGAAGTGTTCTTTAAATTCAAAAGTAGCACTTTTCCTTGATGAAACTGGGTATCTGGTCTTCCTGGGCTGTGAAGTTGTCAAGAGAAAAAAAGGAGAGGACCAATCCCAAAGACTTACTTTACATTCACAATTTGTTTATTTCCATCACTTAATATTATAATCTAGGGGCACCTAGGTGGCTCAGGCCATTAAGCATCCGACTTCAACTCGGGCCATGATCTCATGGTTGATGAGTTTGAGCCCTACATTGGGCTCTCTGCTTTCAGCACAGAGCCTGCTTCAGATCCTCTGTCTCCCTCTCTTTCTGCCCCTGCTCTGCTTATGATCCCTCTTTCTCTCTCAAAAAAAAAATTTAAAAAAAATATTATAATCTAGTAGATGCATGGGCTCAAAGGATTTAGAACCTATGATAAAAACTGTACTTAAATATTCCAACCTAGATCTCAGAGGACCCTCTAGTTTTAAGCAAAAAGCAAATAATTGACCCCATAAAGGTCTTGCACACTCATTAGGGATATAGACTGGACCCCTGCTGAGCCATAGCTTTAACTAGTTCCTTTCCCTTAAGGTGAAAAGTCTCAGGTAGGTTTTTTTTTTATAAGGCGTTAGTTGATTAAGATTCTGATATCATTTAGTAAATGTTTAAAAGGGTAATAAATTATATTGTCTCTTTAAAGCCTATCAGTGTTCTACACATAGTAAGGTTTTACTAAATAGTGGAGAGTGATTTTAACCAATTTCTTATAACTGTCTATTAGTATCCATTAATACAAGTGCACTACAGTTTTTTTGTTTTACCATTTCTACCTGGTTGAAAATCTTACTCTTTCCAGCCAAGATCTTTTGAATGCTCCTTTAGTTCTTAGCAATGGTTAGATATAGAAAAGAGAAGTTCATTGTTAATAAAGTGCATGGAGGGAACATTGCACTAGTATGTAGTTAATCAATAGATAAAAGAACATATCTTTATAATATATCTTTGAAACTATATGGATAAAATTAAAATCAAGAAAATATTCCTAGTTTCACTTACACGAGTTAATTTCACCACTTAAAAACAAAAGGATCACCAGATGTTTCTAAATACTTGGACAAAGAAATGATCAATAAATAATACCTATAAATGATATTTAGTGTTCCAAGACTGGAATCTTGAACTTGAAGCTACAAAGAAGGTGGTGGTGTGGACCCTAACTAACCCGCTATAAGCAAAAAAGAGCTTTCTCAAATTAAGTTGAATGGAAGGAGAAAAAATGAATTCCTTTGCTTATGCATTATTCTATTTTAAAGTAACTTTTTAAGAATGCTATTGATAAATGTGTACTTGGCAAGATATTGAAGGGCTATTTGTCAAAAACTACTAGAATTTAAAATTTCATTTTTAAAAATTCTGAAGAATGACTTCCACAAACATATAAAAATATACAGATGTGTTCTAAAACTTTGTAAAACACGAATAGCCTAACTTTCCATTAATAAGACATCTATTAAGTGAACTATAGTGCTGTCATCAGCTGTTTGAAAAGTTATTGGACACAGTTAATGTCCATTACAGCATAATAGTTCTTATAGTTTTATGTAGTGCTTATTTATGCATTGAAAAGTCCAGAATGTTATTATATGACAAACTATTAACAATGAATATGTAAAAAGAATAGGATTGGAGAAACAGGCAATATTGCACTTTGTTTTATATACTTTAGGTTTAATTTTTAATTTTCTACTACAAATATTAAAAATAGTTTACCCCATTTTGTGTGGGCATATGTTTTCATTCCTTTTGGAAAACACCAAGGAGTGAAATCAGTTGGTGGATACATTCCCATCAGCAATATTCAGATTTGATGCTATTTGATATTATCATTAGTAGTATGGTTTTTTTCATTTCTATTTCCAACTGTTTCCTGCTATGTAGAAGTACAATTGATTATTGTAAATTGATCTTGCTAAATTCCTTTATTGCAGTGGTTATTTATGCATTCCTTGAAATTTCCTATCTATATTTATTCCTGAACAACAACATCATGTAGTTTAAGGCCAACATTGCAAACTAAGTTTTTTTCTTTAAATTCCAGTTATACAGTGTAATACTAATCTCAGGTGTACAACATAGTGATTCAACACTTCCATACAACACCCAATGCTCATCACAAGTGTACTCCTTAATCCCCATCACCTATTGAACCCATCCCCTCCCATCTGGTAACCATCAGTTCTCTATAGTTAGGAGTATATTTCTTGGTTTGCCTCTCTTCCCCCCCGCCTTTGCTCATTTGTGTTGTATCTTAAATTCCACATATGAGTGAAATCATATGGTATTTGTCTTTCTCTGGCTGACTTATTTTGCTTAGCATAAAATTCTAGCTCCATCCATGTCCTTGCAAAATGAAAGATTTCATTCTTTTTATGGCTGGGTAGTATTCCATTGTATATGTGTGTGTGTGTATATATGTGTATATATATATATAACCTATCTTTATCCATCCGTATATTAATGGACATGGGCTGTTTCTGTAGTTTGGCTATTGTAGATACTGCCGCTATAAACATTGGGTGCATGTAATTCTTTGAATTAGTATTTTTGTATTCTTTGGGTAAATACCTAACAGTGCAATTGCTGGGTCATAGGTAGTTCTGTTTTTAACTTTTTGAGGAATCTCCATATTGGTTTTCGAGGGTAGCTGCACCTGTTTGCATTCCCACACACAGTGCGAGAGTGTTCCCCCTTGTCCACATCCTTGTCAACACCTGTTTTTTTCTTGATTTTAGCCATTCTGACAGGTGTGAGGTGATATCTCCTTATAGTTTTGATTTGTATTTCCGTGATGAGTGATGAGCATCTTCTGTGTCTGTTGGCCTTTTGTATATCTTTGGAAAAATGTTCAAGTCTTCTGCCTATTTTTTAATCGGATTATTCATTTTGGGGTGTTGAGTTCTTTATGTATTTTGGATACTAACGCTTTATCAAGTATGTCATTTGCAAATATAATATCTTCTCCCGTTCCATAGATTGTCTTAGTCCATTGTTTCCTTCACTGTGCAGAAGTTTTTTATTTTGGTGAAGTCCCAATAATTTTTGCTTTTGTTTCCCTTGCCTCAAGTAGACCTATCCATAAAAGTTGCTGTGGCTGATGTCCAAGAGGTTACTGCCTGTGTTTTCCTCTAGGATTGTAATGGTTTCAGGTCTCACATTTAGGTCTTTAATCCATTTTGAATTTATTTTTGTATATGGTGTAAAAAAGTGGTCCAATTTCATTCTTCTGTATGTCACCATCCAGTTGTCCCAACACCATTTGTTGAAGAGACTGCTTTTCCCCATTGGATATTCTTACCTACTTTGTCAAAGATTAACTGACCATATGGTTGTGGGCTCATTTCTGGGTTCCCTATTCTATTCTATTCATCTAATTGTCTGTTTTGTGCCAGTATCATACTGTCTTGATGATCATAGCTTCGTAATACAGTTTAAAGTCCAGAATTGCAATGCCTTCACCTTTGCTTTGCTTTTTCAAGGATGCTTTGGCTATTTGGTGGCTCCGTACAGATTTTAGTATTGTTTGTTCTAGTTATGTGCAAAATGCTGTTGGTATTTTGATCGGGATTGTGTTAAATGTGATCATATAGTTTTACTACTTACTTCCAAACTCTGATTTTTAATTTTCTTGCATTAAGGCTTGACTTGGACCTTTTATACAATGTGAAGTAGAAAGGATAAAGGGTATGCTCTTGTTCAGAATCTTAGGCAGAAAGCAACTTAGTATTTCACCATTAAGCATGTTAACTATAGACTCCTTTATAGATGTCATTTGTCAGGTTGAGAAAATCCTCTGCTATTCCTAGTTCACTAAGCATTTTCATAACCTGTGGGTATTAAGTTTGTCAAACACTTTTTGTGTCTCCTAAAATCATGTATATTTCTTTTATCCATTTAATAGAATTAAATACATTGTTTCGGGGTTGTTGTTGTTGTTTTTTTTTTTTTTGGAGTTGACACAAAATCCTATTAGTTTCAGGTGTACAACATTGATTTGACATTTATATACAACACAAAATGATCACTAGGATAAGTCTAGTTACCATCTGTCCTCATACATTTATTACAAGATTATTGACTATATTCCCTATGCTCTACAGTATATCCCTGTGACTTATTTATTTTATAACTGGAAGTTTTTATTAATCCTCTTCACTTATTTTGCCAAGCCCCCACCCCCATTCCCTCTGGAAACCACTAATTTCTTTTCTGTATTTGAGTCTGTTTCATTTTGTTCATTTATGTTCTTAGATTCTACATGTACGTGAAATCCTACGGTATTTGATTCTCTCAATCTGATTTATTCCACTTAGCATAATACCTTGTAGGTCCATCCATGTTAGTGCAAATGGAAAGATTTCATTTCTTTTAAATTTTTAAATATTTGTTCTGAGAGAGAGTGAGGGAGAGAGTGTGCGAGCCAGGGAGGGGCAGAAAGAGAGAATCCCATGAACCGTGAGATCATGACCTGAGCAGAAATTAAGTGTCGGACGCTTAACCAACTGAGCCACCCAGGCACCCCAGATTTCACTGTTTTTATGGCTGAGTAATATACCATTGTTTGTGTATATATACCACCTCTTCTAGAACCATATATATCAGTGAACACTTAGGTTGTTTCCAGATTTTGCTGCAATAAACATGAGGGTTCATATATCTTTCCAAATTGTTAGTTTCTTCAGGTAAAACCAGAATGAATTATTGGGTCCAATAGTATTCATGCCTTTAATTTTTCAAGGAAACTCCATACTGTTTTCCATGACCAATCCTTTTTTTTTTTTTCCCCCTATATCCTTGCCAACACTTGTCATTTCTTGTGCCTTTGATGAGCTATTCTGACAGGTGTGTAGTGATAGCTCATTGTGGCTTTGATTTGCATTTTTCTAAAGATTAATGATGTTGAGCATCTTTTCATAGGTCTGTTTTCCATCTGTATGTCTTATTTGGAAAAATGTCTATTCATGTCCTCTGCCCATTTTTAATCAGATTATGTGCAGAGTTTTTTTGTCTTGGGTGTGTTGAGTTGTATAAGGTCTTTACATATTTTGGATACTAACCCCTTATTGGATATATTATTTGCAAAGATCTTCTCCCATTTGGTAGGTTTCCTTTTCATTTTGTTGGTTTCCCTCATTGTACAAAAGTTTTTAGTTTGGGTTTGTCCCTCCCAATATTTTTTTTGCTTTTGTCTCCCTTGCCTGAGGAGACCTGCCTAGAAAAATGTTGCTAAGGCTAAAGTCCCATGAGATTTCTGCTTATGTTTTCTTCTAGTAGTAGTAAGATGTTCAGATGTTTCATTTAGGTCCTTAATGCATTTTGAGTTTATTTTTGTGTATGGTATAGGAAAGTGATCCAGTTTCACTCTTTGCATGTAGTTATCCTTTTTCTCAGCACCACTTACTGAAAAGAAGGTATTTTCTACATTGTATGTTCTTGCCTCCTTTCATTGTAGATTAGTGACCATGTAAGTGTGGGTTTATTTCTGAGCACCCTGTTGTGTTCCATTGATTCATGTGTCTTCTTGCACCAGCAGCATACTGCCTTATTATAGATTTTGCAGTGTATCTTGATATAGGAGATTGTGATACCTTCTAGTTTTGTTCTTTCTCAAGGCTGCTTTTGGTATTTGAGGTATTTTGTGGTTCCATACAAATTTTAGGGTTATTTGTTCTAGCCTCGTGAGAAATTTTGTTGGTATTTTGGTAACGATTGCATTGAATTTGTAGATTGCTTTGGGTAGTATGGCATTTTAACAATATTCTTCTGTCCATGAACACTGTATATTTTTCCATGTGTTTGTGTCCTCAGTTTCTTTCATCAGTATTTCATAATTTTTAGAGTACAGGTCTTTTCACTCCAAGTTTATTCTTAGATATTTTATTCTTGTAAAATTGTAAATGGATTTCTCTTTTTTCTATATCATTACTAGTATATAGAAATGTAAAAAGATTTCTATATTTACATCCTACAACTACTGAATTCATTTGTTCTAATTTTTTGGTGGTGTTTTTGAGGTTTTCTATATAAAATATAACCTCTGCAAGTAGTGACCATATCACTTACCAATTTGGATTTCTTTTATTTGTATTAATGCTGTGGCTGGGGCTTCCAGTACTATGTTGAATAAAAATGGCAAGAATGGGCATCCTTGTCTTGGTCCTGATCTTAGAAGAAAAGCTTTGTTTTCACCATTGAGTATGTTAGCTGTGGGTTTTTCATATATGGCCTTTGTTATCTCGACATAGGAATGAATCTAAACCCACTGTGAGGGTTTTTTATTCTGACATCTTTTTTTTTTTTAAATTTATTTTGAAAGCATGAGAGTATGGGCAGGGGAGGAGCAAAGAGAGGGAGAGAGAATCCCAAGCAGGCTCTGCACTATCAACATGGAACTCAATGCAGGGCTCAATCTCCTGAACAGTGAGATCATGACCTGAGCCCAGATCAAGAGTCAGTCACTTAACCAACTGAGCCACCCAGGCACCCCATGACTTCTTTACTTCCTATCTACAGTTTGGATGACTTACATTTTTATTTGTTTGTTTGTTTATTTATGCTTAGGCTAGGACTGCCAGTACTATACAGAATAAAAAGTAGTAAGAGTGGGCATTCTTGTTGCCATATAATTTATAAGAAATGTATAAATTTTGTCATTTAGATGGCCAAAATGTTTCTCATATATATTTGATTGTCATCCAGAGGTCCTGAGAATGCTTCAGAGTTATGAAGGCAACATAGGTGTCTTGATACTAATAAAAGTGGCTTTTTGACCCTATCCAAGGGTAGGGGCTGGTTTCCAGGAGGGCCAATCATGTGAATAGAAGGTATTTTAGCCCCTCCTCCCTCTCCCCACTTCCAGGAAAACGAGAGGAGCTGGAGGTTGAATCAGCCAATACCATTGACTGGGTTAATTATGACTATGCAATGAAGCCTCCATAAGAGCTGAAAAGAACTGGGTTCAGTGAGCTTCTGGTTTATTGAACAAGAGGTAAGGGAAGAATGAGGCAGCTGGGGAGGGCATGGAAACTTCATACCCTGTTCCTGTTCCTTGCCCTATGTATCTCTTTATCTGACTGGTGATCCATATGCTTTATCATATCCTTTAATAAAGTAGTAAACATAAATGTTTCCTTTAGTTCTGCCAGCCACTCTAGCAAATTAAAAGAAATCAAGGAGGAGCTTCTGGGACCCTTTGAATTATAGTCAGTTAGAACTAAAAGTAACAACCTAGACTTAGTATCTGAAGTCCGGGGACAAGGTCATTGGGAACTCCAATCTGTAGTCAGTATGTTAGAAGCACAGGAGATAATTGGGATCCTAAAACACAAAATACCCACCGTGTCTAAAATGGTGTTTGAGGAATGTCCTAATGGGAATGGCAGTGCCAATTTTGGAGCTCCCTGAGAAGCTCCCAGAATGAACTGCCACGTGAACAAATGTCCTGTGAACAGCTCTCAGCTGAACAAAGAGCTGCTTGGCTTATTGATGGTAGTTCCAAGGTAAATGGACAATATTCTGTTTGGAAGGTAACCACTATAATTGAAGAAGATAAAAGCAAGCTTGGTGGGCCAAACTGAATGCTGTTTTTCTAGCAGTCATTGGATAATTGAACAGTGGTCAAAGCCCTTATGCTTGGGTTTTTACTGGCTTATGGGAGGTGGCCAATGGCCTGGCCGTATGGTCAGGTAGACATACAGTAGAAAACTGGACTATTAAGAGGATGCCCTTGTGGGGAATGGCCCTAGGAAAAACATTCTGGGACTTAAGGAATATATAAAGAATGTTGATGCCCATCAGAAGAACTCCCTTCCAGGTTTGGAAGATAAGTAGAAGAAACAAGTAGCTATCTCTGGGACCCGCTTGAGATGGACATCTGGGTCCATGAAATGAGTGGACATGGGAATGCTGCAGCAGTGCAGAAATGGGCTGAATATGTGCATATTGTACCTTCTGAGGCATAAAATGCCAGTTAAAACTGTTCTGTATGCCAACAAGTGAGATAGAAATTGCAAATAGCTATGTGGCAGATTCCCTGGTGAGAATGCCCTGAACATAACTGAGGCCTAGCCCATAAAGTCCAGCAAGGGGAAAAGAGCTATCCTCCTCAGAGTAATAGTTTGATAGAGAAATGGACAGGGCAATTAAAATATTGGCCTTCTAAAATGGGTGGGTGGAGGGGGCTGGAAAAAGGCCTGCAGGGCTGGCTTATATGTCTTCATGAGTATGCAATCACAGTCAATAGGAACATGAGTGGGCTTATAGAAATGTCCCACTGGATAAATTTTTTTTCTGGTGGATCTGCAGAAGTGGAACTGGAGAAGGTGCTTGTATTTATTCCCCACATCATCTCAATTTTTTCCCCTACCTACTTGATGCAGTGGTCATAAGACCAGTACTGCAATTACAAGAGCTGTAAACTGAGATGATTCCTAAGCAAGAAACTGTAACACTTCTTAAATTTGTCAGAATTCCTAAATTTGCCTGATATGACAAGACATGCCTTCACCTTATCTGGCAAAATTGGGATTAGCAGTGAATGTAGTTAAATTACCAGATAAGACACCAGTTCTGTATTTGTGTAACCTTACTGTATAACAATGAGTGGACCGAGGAGCAGCATTTCCTAGACTAGTATTGTTCCCTGAAATCTAGACCAGCGCAGTGACCATATAAGGATCTATATGGAAAGAAGTGGGATATAAATGGAAAGAAAAATTGTAACTGAAGGTGAGGGAATGAAAAAATGGCTTCCAATATTTCATGAACACCTGGAAGGAAGCTTGGAGCAAGAGAGCATATTGCCTCTTAGCTCGATTATACAAGATGTTGAAAGGGAGAAGCCATCTATTATTGAGATCATTCCAGCTTTGGGAACCTGCCAAGATCAAATGGAAGCCTATCAATGTGAGGGGCTTCACCCTGGGATAACTTTTCATAGCATACAATGCTGAACTGGATAGTTAATAGTGAGTTAGTGAAATTTTACTCATGTGCTAGTATTTTTAAATTTTATGACTGTTATTCCTGTAAGAGATCTGTTTGAAAACCAGGGATTGGACTATGATGTAATAACTTGTAAGAAAATCTTCATTGGTTATTCTGATGACCAAATATATTTCTCACATATTTTGGTTTCATCCACAGTTCCTAAAAACATTTCAGAACCATTTAGGGGACATCGATGTCTTAATTCTAATAAAGGTAGCTTTTGGACCCCACTTAGGATATGAGCTTGTTGCCTGGAGGACCAGTCACAGAATTAGAGAATTGGGACTTTTCAGCCCTACCCCCTGACCTCTGGGAAAGGGAGAGGGGCTGCAGGTAGATTCCGCCAACAGTCCTTGATGGAGTCAATCATGGCTATGCAATGAAGCCTTCATTTAAAAAAAAAAAAAAAAAAAAAAAAGACTGGGTTCAGAGAGCTGTCTGGGTTGGTGAGCACACTGGACATATAGGGAGAGTAAGAAGTGGAGAGGGCATGGGAGCTTTGTGTCTTTACCCCATATCTTGTCCTAATGTATTTCTTCATCTGGTTGGTGATTTGTATACTTTATCATATCCTTTATTAAAGTAGTAAGCATATGTGTTTCCTTGAGTTCTGTGAGCCACTATAACAAATTAAAGGGACCTAAGGAAGAGGTCTTGATAACCTCTGATCTAGCCAGTTGGTCAGAAGCACAGGTAACAGCTTAGAGCCCATGAGTGATGTCTGAAGTAAGGGATGAAGGGATGAAGACAGCCATGTAGCATTGAGCCCTTAACCTATGGAATTTGATGTGGTCTTTGGGTAAATCATTTCAGAATTCAGATGATCTTCTCAGATACTTTGCTGTCTCTAAGAATTGCTTGGTACTGTGAGTGGGGGGACCCCTTCCCCCCACAATGAAACTGGGTCTTGTAATCCTAAAAGTGATGGTTATCAGGGATGTTTTCTTGTTCCTGATCTTAGAGGAAACTTTTCAGGTTTTCACTATTGAGTAAAATGTTAGCTGTGGGTTTGTAATAAATAGCTGTTATTATGTTATATTCCTTCCATATCTACTTGTTGAGCATGTTTATTATTAATGGATGTTGAATTTTTCCAATACTTTTTCTGCATCTATTGAGGTGACCGTATGATTTTTCTTTTATTTTGCTAATATAGTATATCATGTTGATTGATTATAGTTTTTAAATTATCCTTACATCCATAGAATAAATCCCATATTATGGTGGTTTGTGTACCTTTTAATATACTTTTGAATTCCGCTTACAAATAACTTGTTGAGTATTGATTTAATCTTTATCAAGGACATTGGCATATAATTTTCTTGGAGTGTTCTTGCCTGTTTTTTTGGTGTTTAGGATAAGGTTGGCCTCATAGAGTCATATTGAAAGGCATTTATTCCCTGTAATTTTTGGAAATAGTTTGAAAACAGTGTTTGGTATAATTCACCTGTGAAGCCTCTGATTCTGGACTTTAGTTTGGGAGGATTTTTATTATTGAGTAAATTTCACTAGTAATCAGTGTGTTCAGATTTCTCATTGTTTTCTTGATTCACTCCTGGAAGATTGTGTGTTTCTAGGAGTTTATCCATTTCTTGTAGGTTGTCCAATTTGTTGGCATCTATTTGTACATAGTAGTCTCTAATAATCCTTTGTATTTCTCTGATGTTGGTTGTAATTTCCTTTTATGATTTAAGTCCTCTTTTTCTTGATGAGTCTGGTAAAGACCTATTCATCTCCTATATCTCTTTACTTCCTTTATTGATCTTTTCCATTGCTTTTCTCTTTTTCATCTATTTCTACTTTATTTCCTTCTATAAACTTTGGGCATCATTAGTTCTTCTAGATCCTTAAGGTGTAAGGTTAGATGGAGATTTTTGTTTCTTGAGGTAGGCTTGTATTGCTATAAACTTCTCTCATAAAAATGCTTTTTCTGTGTCCCATAGATGTTTTGGGACATTGTTTTCATTTTCCTTTGTCTCATTATCTTTAGATGGACTCTTGGGTTTAGTCATTGTCCCAGTGGTTGCTTAGTTGCATGTTGTTTAGCCTGCATGTGTTTTTTCCTACTTTTTCTTCTCTAATTGATTTCCAGTTTCATACTGTCATCATTAGAAAACAATGCTTGATAAGATTTAAATTTTCTTAAATTTATTGAGACTTGTGGTCTAACAGGATTCATCCTGAAGAATGTTCTGTGTGCATTCAAGTGTATTCTGTTTTGGATGGAATGTTCTATATATAGTTGCCAAGTTCATCTAGTCTAATATTTAAGGCCACTGTTTACCTATTGACTTCACCCCCCCCACCTCCCCCCACAGCCCTGGCTCCCTGTATGCTCTATCCATTGATGTAAGTTAAAGTCCTCTTCTATTGTATTGTCAATTTCTCCTTTTATGTTAGTTAATATCTGCCTTATATATTTAGGTGCTCCCATATTGGGTATACATATTATCTATATTTGTTATACCTTGTTGAATTAATCTCTTTATCATTATGTAATGATATAAGTGTTGCTACCTCAGTTTTCTTCTCCCTTCCATTTGCATGGTATATTTTATCCCATCCCTTCACTTCCAATTTGTATGTGTCTTCAGGTCAAAAGTGAGTCTCTTGTAAGCAGCATGTATATGGGTCTTATTTTTTTATCCATTCAGTCACCCTATGTCTTGATTGCAGCAATTAGGCCATTTACATTTAAAGTAATAGGTATGTGCTAATTGCCATTTTGCTCACTGATTCCTGACTGTTTTTTGTTCTCTGTGCCTTCTCTTTGCTCTTGCCTTGTGGTTCAATAGCTTTCATGTTTAGATTCCTTTATCTTTACTTTTTGCATATCTGTTCTTGGTTTTGGGTTTGTGGTTATCATGAGGTTAACATGTAACACCCTAGCTATATAGCATTCTTTTACATTGATGGTCACTTAAGTTAAAACATCTTCTAAAAGCACTGTTTTACTCCCCACCCCCCACACACACACACTTTGTGTATTTAATGTCCTATTTTACATTGTTTTTGCATCTGTATCTCTTAATTATTGTAGACATAACTTACCACTTTTGTCTCTTAACTTTTACACTAGCTTTATAAGTGGTTGATACACTACTTCAATATGTTTTCTTTTTCTGGTGAGATTTTCTTTCATAATATCCTTCTAATTGTGACATTTTCCCCCAATTAAATAAGTCCCTTTAACATTTGTGGGATGAGGTTAGTTGTGATGAGTTCTTTTCAACTTCTGTCTGGGGAAACTATTTCTTTTAATCCTGAATGACAACCTTGCTGAGTAGAGTATTCTTCATTGTAGATTTTTTCCTTTTTAACACTTCACAGGCCAGAGAGGTGGCAAATCTGAAAAAACATTTCAAAGGTTCTGCTGAAAAATCAGCTATTAGCCTTATGGGTGTTCTGTTACATAGGACGAGTTGCTTTTCTCTTGCTGCTGTTAAAATTCTCATTTTTAATCTTTGACATTTTAATTATCATGTATCTTAGTGCACATCTCTTTGGATTCATCTGGTTTGGGCCTCTCTGTGCTTCCTAGACCTGGATATCTATTTTCTTCCCCAGGTGAGGGGAGTCGTCATGTATTTCTTCAAAAATATTTTCTGCCTCTTCACTCTTTTCCTTCTGGAACTCCTATAAAGTAGACATTAGTATGTTTATTGTCCCAGAAGTCCCTTTAAACTATCCTAATTACTAAAATTATTTTTTGCTGTTCAACTTGGATGATTTCTACTACCTTGTCCTCCAGATCTCTGATCCATTCTTCTTCATCCTCCATTCTGCTATTGATTCCATCTACTGTATTTTTCATTTCAGCTATCATTATTTAGCTATGGTCAGTTCTTTTGTTTTCTATTTCATTGTTGAAGCTCTCACTGTTTTATTCATTCTACTCCTGAGTTTGCCAAACATCTTCAAAACCATTAGTTTGTACTCATCAGATTTAGCTCCATTTTACTTCATTCATTTTCTGAGGTTTGGCCTTGTTTTTTGTTTGTAACCTATTCTTCTGTCTCCTCATTTTGCTGAACTGAGTTTGTTTTTATGTGTTAGGTGGATCAGCTATGTCTCCTAATCTTGAAGGAGTGCAATCCCCCCTGACCATCACAACCAGGTGCTCTGGGGTGTCCTCTGTATGGTCTGCATGTACTCTCCTGTCATGACTGAACTGTCACCAGGCTAGCTGAAAGGCCTAGTTGTAGCTGCTGTGTATGTGTGCTGGTTGGCAGGTCTCTCCCCCAACGTGGCTGACTGTGAAGCCCAGGCCTGCCTCCCTTCTCCCCAGCAGGAGCTGCTTTGTGGGGAACTGTTCCCAGGCAAGGCTGTCTACCAGAGGTGGCAGGCCGGAAGTTGCTTTGGGTGGGCACCATTTCCAGCTGATGCCACCCTCCAGGTTGGGCAGTGTGGAAGCCTCTTTGGACGGCACTGGTCTTGGGCCGTGCTGCATGACCGTTATGAAGGGGTGGGAGGAATGTCTGCTAAGCAAGCCGGTTGGGTGGAATGGGTCCACAGGGGAATCTGGGGCAGAGTAAACAGTACTAGCAAAGTAGATGAAGTGTCTCAGCACTGGCACCTGCCAGTCCGGAGCCAAGAAACTGGAGTCCTTTAGCATTTCTCCTTCTGGAGAAAGTTCCTACAGATCCTGCCCCTCTTTCACAGGCCTTATAATTCGTCAAAATATCTCCTTTACATATAGCCCACGTGCTTTTCAAACTACTGCCTCTGTGCTAGGTTCCCTAGTTTGTGCATGTGTCCTTTAAGAGTGGTGTTTATTTCCTCTAGTCTTCCAGCTCTCCTGGAGTTAAGCCCCACTGATTTTTTTTTTTTCCAAAGTCCGACATCATGGGAGCTAATTTCAGTATATATTTCCAGGGTGGGGAATGCCCAATGTGGAGTTAAAACTCCTTGCTCCTCAGGGAGAACTTCTGTGCCTGTGATATCCTGATATCCCTCCCACTTGTGGGTCACTACACTGGGAGTATGAATCCCAACTACACCCTGCTGCCATTTTCAATGTGGCTTTTTCTTTATATCTTTAGCTAGAATAGCTGGTATGCTAGTCTCCAGGTCATTCTTAGAGTTGCTCTATATGTACGGCTTAAACTGCATAGGTTTACTTATAAGTTTTTTTTCCAATAAATACAGTACTATAAATGTATTCTTAGTAACATTTCTTTAGCTTACTTTATTGAAAGAACACAGTATATAATATACAAAATGTGTTAACTGTCATCACTAAGGCTTCTGGTCAACAGTAGGCTATTAGTAAAATTTGGGGGCCAAGTTGTACAGAGATTTTTTTTTTTTTTTTTGAGAGCAAGCATGAGCAGGGGAGGGGAAGGGGGAGAATTTTAAGCAAGCTCCATGCCCAGTACAGAGAGCAACATGGGGCTCAATCTCACAACCATAAGATCATGACCTGAGCCAAAATTAAGAATCAGATGCTTAACTGACTGAGCCACGCAGGTGCCCTTGCACAGATTTTTTTTTTTTTTTTTTTTTACTACATTGCGGGTAGGTGCCCCTAACCCCCATGTTGTTCAGTGGTCAACTCTAGTTGCAGCCTTGGTTGTCTGTGGAAGGAGGTTGGCTCAGAATTCTCCTAGTCTGCCATCTTTAGATCTGAAATCCATTGATTTCATAATAGTAAAGCAAACTTGCATTCCCGGAATGTACCCTGCTCTTTATATATGACTGGATTAAAAATCCATATAGCTGGATTAAATTGATATTTTCTTCTCCCCCCTAGTTTGAGATATAACTGATATATAGTGTAGTAAAGGTATACAAGATAATTATTTGATACATGTATGTATTGTGAAACAATTACCACAATAAACTGAGTTAACATCCATCACCTCACATTGTTATAAATTTTTTCTGTTGTGTTGAGAACTTTTAAGATCTACTTAGTAACTTTCAAATATAGTATTAACCGTAGTCCCCATGCTGTACATTACATTCCTAGAACTTATTAAGCTGGTTGTACATTTTTAGCAACTTCACCCAATTCCTCTACCCCTTACCTATGGCAAACACAAATTTAAAATCTGTTTCTGAGGTTATTTATATTGAATTTGATATGTAAGTGAGATCATACAGTAGTATCTTTCTTTGACATATTTCACTTACCACAAGTCCCTCAAATAAAGGTCCATTCATGTTGTCATAAATAGCATGACTGCCTTTTTTTCCCTTACAGCTGAATAGTATTCCTGCGTTGTGTGTATATGCCCGTGTGTTATATATATATATATATATATATGTAATATATCAATTTATCCTTTTATCCATAAATGGACACTTAGATTGTTTCTACATCTTGGCTGTTGTAAATAATACTTCAGTGAACATGGAGTGAACATGGAGTACAGATATCTTTATAGAACAGTGATTTGTTTCCTTCAGATATATACCCTGAAATAGAATTGCTAGATCATAAGGTAGTTCTTTTTTAAACTTTTTGAGGAACCTCAAGATAGTTCTGTATAATAGCTGTACCAATTTACATTTGCACCAATAGTGTACAAGGGTCCGTTTTCTCCACATCATCAGGAACACTTATCTCTTGTCTTTCCAATGACAGCCATCCTGACAAATGTGAGATGATGTCCCACTGTGGTTTTGATTTGCATTTCCTTTATGATGAGTGATTTTGAGCACCTTTTCATGGATCATTGAGCCATTTGTCTTTATAAAAAGGTCTATTCAGTTCCTCTGCCCATTCTTTTAATTTTTAATTTTTAATTTTTTTTTTTTTTTTTTGCTACTGAGTTTCAGTTTCTTCAAGGCTGGATATTAACCCCTTAACAGGTACATGATTTACAAATATTTTCTGCTATTGGGTAGATTGCCTTTTCATTTTATTGATAGTTTTCTTTGCTGTACAGAAGCTTTATAGTTTGATGTAGTCCCATTTGTTTATATTTGCTTTTGTTGCCTTGGCTTCTGGTGTCAAATCTTTAAAAACTCATTGTCAAGACCAATGCCAAGAAGCCTACTGCCTGCCTTTTCATCTAGGAGTTTTATGGTTTCAGTCCTACATGCAAGTCTTGAATCTATTTTGAGTTGACATTTTGTGTATAATGTAAAACAAGAGCCCAATCTCATTCTTTTTGCATGATGCTGACTAGTTTTCCCAACACCATTTATTGAAGAGACTGTTTGTTCCCCATTGTATATTCTTGGCATCTTTGTTGTAAATTAATTGAGCATCTATGCTTGGGTTTATTTCTGGGCTCTCTATTCTGTTCCATTGCTCTATGTGTCTGTTTTTATGCTAATAACATACAGTTCTAATTACTATAGCTTTGTACACAGTTTGAAATCAGGAAGTATAATGCCTCCAGCTTTTTTATTTTTCAAGACTGTTTTGGCTATTAAAGGTCTTTCTGTGGTTCTATACAAATTTTAAAATTGCTTTGTTATATTTCTGTGAGAAATGCCATTGATAATCTGATAGGGGTTGTTTCTTTAGATTGTTTTGGGTAGATTGGAGATAATAATCTTTCAATCCATTAACACAGAATAGGTTTCCATTTTTACTTAATTTCTTTAATCAGTGTCTTGTATTTTAATTATACAGATTTATCTCCTCTATTAACTTTATTCCTAAGTATTACTTTTGATGCAATTATAACTGGGATTGTTTCCTTAATTTCTGATAGTTTCATTGTTAGTGTATAAAAATGTAACTTATTTTTTGTACACTGATACTTCTACAACTTAACTGAATTCATTGATTAGGTCTGTTTTGTGTGTGTAGAATCTCTAAAGTTTCCTGTATATAATATCCTATCATCTGCAAATCGTGACCATTGTAGTTCTTCCTCTCCAATTTGGATGCCAATCATAAACCCAAACTTGCATTTCCAGATATCACCCGAGTTTTTGTATATGGCTGGAATCCAATTATATATTGCCAGATTTCATTTCTACTAACTTTTTAAGAAGTCTTGCATCTATGTCCATGAGAAATGTTGGTCTATGTTAATGTCTTCGATTGGTATCAGGGTATTTTGGCCTCATAAAGTATATGGAGAGTCTTTATTTTTGAAAGAGTTTGCATAGGATTGGAATTATTACTTCTTTAAATATTC
>CM053578.1:36681425-36699138 GCA_028646485.1 Cryptoprocta ferox
TTTTTTTTTTTATCCATTCTGCTACCCTATGTCTTTTGATTGGAGCATTTGGTCAATTTACATTCAGTGTTATTGAAAAATATGGGTTTAGAATCATATTTTCTCTGTGGTCTCTGTAGGATTCATGCTTGCAGTGGTGTCTCTGGTACCTTGTGTTCCTTGCAACACTTCCCTCATAGAATCACCCTTAGGATTTCTTGTAGAGCTGGTTTAGTGGTGATGAATTCCTTCAATTTTTGTTTGTTTGGGAAAACCTTTATCTCTCCTTCTATACTGAATGAGAGTCTTGCTGGATAAAAGATTCTTGGCTGCATATTTTTTCTGTTCATCACATGGAAGATTTCCTGTCATTTTTTTTTTTTTCTGGCCTGCCAAGTTTCAGTAGATAGGTCTGCAACTACTGATATTTCTCCCTTTGTATGTTAGGGCCTTTTTATTCCTAGCTGCTTTCAGAATTCTCTTTATCTTTTGCCAATTTCACTATGATAGGTCATGCAGAAGATCAATTCAATTTACGTCTGAGGGGAGTTCTCTGTGCCTCTTGAATTTCAATGTCTATTTCCTCCCCAGATTGAGGAAGTTCTCAGCTATAATTTGTTCAAGTACCCCTTCAGCCCCTTTCTCTCTTCTTCTGGAATTCCTATGATACGGATATTATTCCATTTGATTGTATCACTCAGTTCTCAGTTTCTCCTTTCATGGTCCTGGATCAATTTATCTCTCTTTCTCAGTTTCCTCTTTTTCTATAATTGTGTCCTCTAATTCACCACCTACTCTCCTCTCTGCCTCTTCTATCCATGCAATGGCCACCTCCATTTTATTCACCTCATTTATAGCATTTTTTAATTCATCACAGCTATTTTTAAGATCCATAATCTTAATAGCACCAATGTCTCTGGTGTCTTCCATGCCTTTTTCAAGCCCAGCAATTAATTTTATGACTATTGTTCTAAATTCTTGGTCAGTTGTGTTGCTTACATCTGTTTTGAGCAATTCCTTAGCTGTCATTTCTTCCTGGAATTTCTTTAGAGGAGAGTTCTTCTGTTTCATCATTTTGGCTAGCTTTCTGTCTCTTGTAAGTTTTAAAAGCTTGTTATGTGCTCTGCACCTGTGAGTACTGCTATATTAAAGGCTCGTAGGGTGTCCATGGCCTGTCCGTTCAGGAAGTGTTCTTATAATGGTGTCCCTTGGTCTCTCTTGTTGAGACTTTGGTTATTTTATTTCCCTACTTGTAGTAATATTTGGGATTCTCCATCATGGGTACTTTTGCTTGTTTCTTGAGGTAGCCTATCATAAGACACCACTCTCAGCAAATTTTCAGTTTCCTTCCCCAGGAACCCAGAATAATGTCCTCGCAGCCCAAGGAGTGTTTTTCAAAATATTTTCTAATTATCTTGTGATTTCTCCTTTGATCCATTGGTGACTTCAGTGTCTAATTCCTAATTTGAGAAACATTTTAATTTTTGATTAATTTTGTGGAGGTCAAAACAACCATAATCTATATTCAATTATTTTTAATCTGAGACTTCTGTGACCAAGGATATAGTCTCTTTTGGTCAATGTTCCATGTGCATTTCAAAAGAACGCATTTCTATTGATGAGTGGAGAGTTCTATATACGAAAGTTGGGTCACATTTGTTTAAAATTATTTAAATCTCATAAAATCTACCTGTTTTTGCAATCACTAAGAATATTGAATTCTCCAACAATAATTACTAATTTGTGATCTTTGAGTTTTTTCAACCTCTGTTACTAGGTCCATACACATTTATGATACTTTCTATTTTGTTGATAATTGATCCTTTGGGAAATTTCCTCTTTAACTCCAGATACAGTCCTTGGTTTAATTATTTTGATATTGATAAAATTAGACCAGCTATCTTCTAATTGGGATTTGGATAATTTACTTCTATTTTTCCTTAATATGTCTTTTTATATTTAAAATTATAAAAAAATATAAAAAATATTTATATTTAAAGTGAGCTTCTTATAAGCAGCATAGAATTGGGTCTTGACTTTTTTTATTGGTATGCTTATTTATTTGGACTGTTAATTTATTGGATTTAAATCTACCCTTTTACCATTTTTTTCCTCTCTATTCCTGACTTTTAGGGGCCAGTTTTTTTCAGCGTGAATCTATTTTATGTCCACTCTAGTGTTGACTTATAAGCTATATGTGTGTCTGTTCCTATGCTTAGTAGCTGGTCTAGAGTTTACAATATGCAAACCTTCAACTTAATCATTTTCTGTGTAATGTACATTTATAAAGTTCCACTTTTCCTCTCCTGTTTCATACATTTTATCTCTTCATGTTATAAACTCAACTACATACTGCTATATAACTAAATTAAAGATTTTAAAATGAAAAAGTTTTATATTTTTTTCAACATATTTATCTTTGGCAGTGTTCCTTGTTCCTTTTTGTAAATCCAAGTTTCCACTAAATATCATTTCCTTTGACCACCTCTCCCTCTGTTTGCCCCTCCCCTGCTCACTCTCTAAAAAATAAAAAAACTTAACCAAAAAACGTGCCATTCCAATGACTTCAACTTGCATAGTTTTTAATGGAAAGTTTGAATAATTGTTCCTCTGTATATATTGTGGGCTCTCTTAAAACACACATTAATATATTTAAAACACTGACTTTTAGCGGTTTGATTCTGACACATCTTGGTATTTTTCTTAGTTTTTTATTGGGTCTTGTGTTTACTTGGTTTCTTCTGTTTTGTAAGTTTTCACTCATCTCCTTGGATCTGTGTGTAGATAGCATCATATTTGGTAAATTTTATACCTCATTCCTTCAAATATTTTCTTCTTTCCCCTCACTTTCTGAGACTTCAGTTACATATGTGTTGGACCTCTTGATGTTGTCCCCAAATAACTGAAACACTTTTTCTTTTTGTATTTTTTCTTTTTTCTTAGGTCTTCCAAGTTTACTGACCTTTTGATCTTCCTTTTTTTTTTTTTTTTTTTTTTTTCCCTAATCTGCTGGTATCCTAACAAGTAACCTTTCCATTTTGTATATGGTCATTTTTACCTCTAGTGATTCAATTTTTTCATATCTTTCATTTGTTTTCTCATGTTTACTTTCTAAGTCTATGAACATATTAAGCATGTTTAGACTGTTCTAGCTGCTTTAGCATCCTTGCCTCATTTCCATCATCTAGATCTGTATTGTCTTTTGTGTGTGTGTGTGTGTGGTCATTTAGTTATGTACTAGTTTCCTGCTTCTTTGTATGAGCAATAAATTTTGTATGCTAGATGTTGTGGATTTTCATTGTTGAGCAAGGGGCCTTGTTAGATTTAAGAAGTTTTGGACTTTGGAAAATATTTGAATTACTTGTGAAGGAGTTTGAAAATTATCATAATTGGCATGTGTGTGTGTGTGTGTGTGTGTGTGTGTGTGTGTGTGTGGTTTGCTTTGGAATAAGCTTGTGAGAGTCTTTATTTTAAGGTTAACTTAACCCTGCTACTAAGACCTAGCCCTACTGAAGTTTCTGCAGAAAACTTATGTGTACAACAAGGATTCTTTACTCTACCTACTGTGAACAATTGCTGTCCATGCTTGAGCTTAGGGAATTTTTAACTCTATGGCTCTAAAGATTATTTATTCCTTAGGGTAGAACCTCATGATGCTAGACAATAAAAAAATTTTTAACCATGTGCAAATTGTTTAACCAGAGATTTGAGCACACCCCCATACATATTTTTAATGCTCTTCTACTGTGGGACAGAGGAGAGGAGGGAATTATGCAAATTCCAGCTGCCTTGGTTTCTCCAATCTGCTCAACCTGCCAATATTGCAAGGATTGTTTGTTGTTGTTCCCCATCTCTATATCCTCTCTACCTAATCTTGAAGACTTACTTAATTTAGCTTTCTGTTCTTTACAGCAGAAAGTGAATGTCCTTATAAAGCTTCCCTCATTTGTTTCCCATCTCCTGGGTGTCACAGTCCAGTGTTGTCCATTGTACTGGCTCATGAAAATTATTTCTTTAGATTTCATCTAATTTTTTAATTACTTATAATAAGAAGCTAATCCTGAAATTCCTTGCACTCAGGGTCAGAAGAGGAAGTCTTGATTATGTTTTAAGTAAATCTTAACATTTAAAACATGTTTTAAATGTTATCATTTTAAACCTGTAATTCACTCATTTTAAGGTATATTAGTTTCTAATTGGGGCCAAAACAAATTATTACAAATTTCTTGGCACAAAACAACCCAAAAGTATTATCTTCTGGTTCTTTAGGTCAGAAGACCAAGACTAGGTCTCATTGACCAAAAATAGATTTTGGTAGAGTTGCAATCCTTCCTGGAAGATCTAAGGGAAGATCTGTTTCCTTGATTTACAGCATCTAGAGACCCCCTTCCTTCATCTTCAAGGCCAGGAGCATTGCATCTATTACACATAGTTTCCATAGTCATACGTCTCTCCAACTTATCCCCTCTGCCAACCTCTTCTACTTTAAAAAAAAAAAAAAAAAAAAAACAACTTTGTGATTACATTGGGTTCACTTGAAAAATCCAAGACAATCTCTATCTTTTAAGTTCAGCTGGTTAGTAAGCTTAATTCCATCTATACCCTTAGTTCCCCTTTACCATGTAACCTTTTATAGTTCTGCAGATTAGGAGGAGAACATCCTTAGAGTGCTATTAATCTACCAACAACAAAGGGCAAATAAACAATCCATCATAACATCTTCCCAATTTTGATACTGGTTGTGGCTTAAGACCAAAATCTAAAAAAGTAACTTCTTATATAACATTAAATCCTACTGTTTACAGTCTTAAGAATACCATTGGCAACAAAATTTCAAAAGCATAAAGTTAATTTCCATTTATATTTTTGTTAACTAGAATGTAAATGAGAAAAAGAAAAATTCTAATTTATAGATTTCTAAATTTTTACTTTTTTTCTTATAAGTTATACTCACACAAGTTATAAATAGATGTAAATATGGAGTTACTAAGGTACTTCTCCTTTATACTAGTTGCAAATTTTACTATAAAGCCATGTGCTTATATGAATACACAGCTCCTTTTCTCAGATGCGGGATCTTTGAGGTTTTTTTTTTTTTTTCCTACAGTTATTTTCAAATATAACTGATAACTAGTGCTTACAAGTTTAAGGTGATAAAACAATCATTTCACAATATAAGTCAAATCATTATCAAAATAAGTTAACATTCATCAACTCTTAGATACAAATAGGAAGAAAATTTTTTATTTTTCCTTTGTAATTAGAACTCTTGGAATTTGGTCTCTCAACAACTTTTAAATCTACCATACAGCAGTGTCAACTGTAGTCCTCAGATTGTATGTCATATCTCTAGTACTTATTTATCTTCTAAATGGCAGTTTGTCTATACGTTTTAGCCACTTTCATGTGCCTTAATTTTATATCCTCTAACTGACGCACAAACTCCCCCTAGACCCACTTCACCTTGGTAACCACAAATCCTGCTTTCTTTTACTATAAGTTTGGGAGGGTGGTGGGGTAGTCTTGTGTTTGGTTTTAAGATCTCACACATAAGATCCCACTACATTTGTCTTTCTCTGTCCCACTTATTTGACCTGGTATATTTGGGATGCTCTGATATTTTGTGAATAAATATTTGCAATTCTTCTATCTTCTTGATGGATCGTCAAATTCAGCGTTCTATAAAGACGTTCTCTGTCCCTTCTTACTATTTTTAGCTTAAATTCTATTTTGTCTGTATAAATACAGCTACCTCTGTCTTATTTTGGTTACAATTTGCTTAAAATATCTTTACCTATCCCATAATCCTCAGTCTAAGTATGTCTTTAAGGCTAAAGTGAGTTTCTTACAGGCAGCGTATCATGGGATCTTGTTTTATTTTGTTGTTGTGGTTCTTCTTCTTTCAATCCATTGAGCCATACTATGTCTTTTCTTTGGAGAATTTAGTTCATTAACACTTATAGTAATTATTGACTGGTAAGGACTTAGTTTTGCCATTTTTGTTTTTTGGCTGTTTATACATTCATTTTTCCTTATTTATTATCCTGTAGTGTTTGTTTTGATATCATTTGGTAGCAGTATGCTTTGACACTATAAGGTCTTTTCTGTATAATTTCTTTTCTAACTAAATAGTTAAATATAATTTAACTATTTTAACTGGATGGCTCAGTTGGTTGAGTGGCTGGCTCACTCAACTTCCTGGTTTCAGTTCAGATCATGATCCCAGGGTGGTCAGATCGAGCTGTGTCAGGCTCCATGCTGAGTGTGAAGCCTGCTTGAGATTCTCTGTTTCTCTCTCTCCATCTGCCCCTCTTCCCCACTTGTTCTCTCTCTCTCTCTCTCTCTCTCTCTCTCTCTCTCTCTCAAAATAAATAGCTAAAATTTTTATTTAAATTCTTTTATAATTTCTACAGGTCTTTTCTTTTTTGGTCACTATGAGGCTTACATAACAATTTAACTACAATAGTATTCCTAAATTCTTATTTCTCGTCCCCTTCACATTTTAGTTTATTGAGGTTTATATATTTTTATATTTACTCATTAAGCCTTTTATGACTTTACCATGTTTGTTTTAACTTTTATACTAGAGTGGTAAGTGAATCACACACTATATTACAGAATCTTACTTTGACTATAGATTTACTGTTATCAGTGAGTTTCACACTAGTTATGTTTTTATCATGTTAATTAACATCCTTTTATTTCCACTCAAAGAATTTCCTTTAGCATTTTGTGTAAGATCGGTCTAACGTTGAACTCTTAGCATTTGTTCAGGAAAGTCTTCATTATTCCACTTCTGAAGGACAGCTTTGCCTGGTATGGACTTCTTGGTTGACAACTTTTTCTTGACGTATTTTGAATATATCTTCCCATTCTCTCCTGGCCTGAAATGTTTGTTGAGAAATCTGATAGTTTTAAGAAGGGTTTTTCGTATAGAACTTCTTTCTGCTCTCAGTGTGTTTGAAAAAAAACATTTTGGTCTTTTTTGACCATTATAATGTGTAGCCCTATTTGGTTTCAACCTATTTGGAGTCCTTTGGAGTCTCATGGATCCAGATATCCCTTTCTCTCCCACGTTTGGGAAATTTTTAGCCATTATTGCTTAAAATATACTTTCTATCTCTGTTATTCTCTTTTCCTTCTAGAATTTCCATAATACAGATATTGTTTCTATTGTGTCTTATAATTCCCTAGGCTTTATTCACTCTTTATTTTTTTCTCTTCATGCTGCTCTGCCTAGATCATTTCAAATGTCCACTCTTTTATGACATTGACTTCCCCCTCCCTCCCCCACTCTCTCTGTTTAGTTGATTCGCTTTTGAAGCTCGCTTCAGTTTGGTTATTAGATTTTTCAGCTCTAGGAGTTCCATTTGTTTTTTGATGGTTTCTATTTCTTTGAATTTCTCCTTTTTTATACATTGTTCTCCTAATTTCACTTAGTTATGTGTGTCCTTGTTCACTGAACTTAGAATTCTGAATTATTTGAAGTTCATAGATCTCCATTTCTTTATTTATGGTTAGTTATTGGTTTATTCATTTCCTTTGGTGTCCTGTTTACCTGACTTTTTCTTTTCTTTTTTTTTTTTTTTGTGATCCTTGCTTTCTTACATTAGTATTTACACATTTGATCACATGATTTCCTCTTCCAGAACATAGTTTTATTTTTTCAGAGACCATTCTTTACCAGCCAGTTTGGTTTGAGTTTGTAAATGTGTCCACTGGCAACATCCCTAGGCAGCTGGGCTTTGCTATCAGGGTCTATTTTGAGCAAAGCCACTGCTTGAATTCTGAAGTTGGGTTGAACCACTGGCTAAGAATTGGGTTGGCTTGGTTTCCTGCCCAAGCGAGTCTGTAGGATGAGGTCCATGGCTTCCTGGTTTCTCCACTCAAGCAAACTAGATGGTCAGGACCAAGTGCTATACTCAGTAGTAGGTGGGGCTATGAATTAGCTTCCCTGCTCTGGTGGGACAGAAGAACAGGCCCCAAGGCCTGCATGGCTCACTGTTTAGGGACCTGAATTTAAGCAAGACTATGCACACTCAATTCCCTGGCTGGACAAGTCATGAAGTTTTGTTCCACAGATGGAGAAAACCATAACCTATACTCCCAGTTGCTACTGTGAGCAGGGCCATTGGATAGTTCTTTCATTAGGTTCCCTGGACAAGCAAGCTGAGGGTGGCATTCGGTAATGAGTGGGGATATGAATTTATTTCTTGCCTGGGTAGAGCAGGAGAACCAGCTCCAAGTCTTATGACCCTTTTTTTCTTCTCTGTGGTCATGACTTGAGTTGGCCCATGTTCTGGATATATAAGGCCAACTATCTTTGTTCTGTGGATGATCAGTTCTGCCTGTCATATTCACATGAAACATTGCTGGGCTATGCAGCTTCCAGGTATTCTGGCCAGCCTTTCAGTTTAGGTGGGGCAGAGAGCTACACTCAACAGTGGATTTGGGCTATGACTAAGATCCCCTGCCTTAACTGGGGCAGAGCAGACTCCAGGGATAGCAAAACTTTTTGTTTGAAGACCCAAATCAGACAGACCTATAGCCTACCAAATTCTTTGATCAGACTACACCACCAACTTGGTTCTGCAGATGATCAAAGCCACTGGCTGGGACTAATACTTAGTCATTGCAGATAGAAATTTGGTCTGCCAAGACTTGAGTGCTGGTTATTGCAAGTCTCTCCCCCTCCTGCATATTACAATCATATTCCCAGTGATAAAGCCCACAGATTTCCCTGAATTCCTGTGGGGTGAGACCGGAGTGAGATTCCCAGGAAGTAATTCACAATGCTCTGGGAGCTTAATGTCCACCCTGGGCTCTTTTCCCACTGGAGGAAACATGGGCTCAGGGGAAACCTACAGCTATCTCCCCTGGGTCCAGGGAGACCTACTCTTGCCTGGAGGAGGGGCAATGCAATCAGCATGTAGCCATTTTTCTTAGCCTCTCTTGTTCTCTATAGTACAAAGGGGTGCATCAGCTTTATCCCTGTGTTCTAGGATTTTCTCAATGTTGTCTTATACCTGAGTAGTTGTTAGTTGTTCTTTGGGGGGAGGGGGGAGTCAGGAATGAATTGGTAATCACCATCTTAGTAATATCACCCTAATTATTAATGTTTGTTTATTTTTGAGATAGCATGCACATGAGCAGGAGAGGGGCAAAGAGAGAGGGACACAGAGGATCTGAAGTGGGCTCTGTGCTGACAGCAGAGAGCATAATGTGAGCCTGAACCCATGAACCAAACCATGAGATCATGTCCTGAGCCAAAGTCAGATGCTTAATCAACTAAGCCACCTGGGTGCCCCCGTCACCATGGTCTTTATTTGGTTATTTATAATAATTCATTTTTTATGTATGTCCATTTCTAATCCTCTGATCTTAGGTACAGTATTCACAGTTCAGAACACATTTTAAGGTTTATGTTACTTAGAGGTCATATTAAGTTTTAGCAGTAACTGGAAAAAGCTAATAAGGCCTAGACCTTGTTAAGATTTTCTTTTTAAAAAGAAAAAAATCTGACTGCTTTTGCAATATTAGATTGCAAGAGTATGAGAGGAAATAATAAGACTCTGTGTGAGGAGATATTGGCAGAGAAACTCTCAGTCAAAAGTCAGAATGCTTGTTCTCTTCTCTGATTTCTCTCCCTTCCTCCTTCATATTTTGCAACTTCCTCATATGTGCTCCCCTGTGGCTGGCTCCGTTTTCTTCGCAAGGTAATTATACATTTCTGAAAATCTAGGCATGACAGCTTTTATTTCCTGTTACCTATTTTTCATCAGTGAATGTTGCTCACAACCACACCTGGTGCACGATAGGTGTTGAAGAAACATTCATAAAAATTAGCAAATGCTTCTCCCTCTCCTGAAGATGGTGCCATCTTCCAGGAAATTCTTAACACATTCCACATGAACCTATGGTATTCTCAAAATCCTGTTTTTTGTGTGTGAGGGGAAAAAATATCCTTTCAGACCTTGTTGGTGTTATGGACCTTGCTCAAAATAAATGATTATGTGTATGATCTCAGGCAAAGGGAGTTTCTAGAAAACACTTCCACAAATCAGCAGGTTCCCCAACAAGCAAAGCAACTCAGCAAAAGCATTTTCCTGAACTCCAAACAACAACAAAAACAAGTGTCATCCTGTCACACTGATGCCATAATGACCAAGCATCACAACTCCTAAGCTATATCCTATGAATAGCCACTTTCCTGAGAGAACAGATTTAGTGAAAGCTCTATTTAGTCCAGTGATTAGTTTTCTACACTTCCCCTTTTATCTTAAAGTTGTTTTTATTGGCCTCAATTTTTCTTCACTTTTGTTCTCTTTTTGAAATCCTTGCCTCCTTTACCAGCTTAATGATAGCTTCATCTGGTCTGGCTCTGTTATGGCTATCATCATAACTACCATTTTTCATGCTCATATGTGTGTCTGTGTCTCTGTATGTTAACCAAATCCTCTAAAAAACAAACAAAACAAAACATTCAGCTCTTTTACAAAAGTAAAACATCCACAACTCCTTTTAAAAATTTAAACCTCAGATATTCTTGGTGTACTAGCTTTTTTTTAATGGAAAATTTTACACAACAATACAAATTTGACTTTTAAAAATGGAAAATTTGGCAACATGGGGTTGTCATTGTTGTATGGCAGAAGTTGGCTGAAAGTGAATTAACACTTGCCTCCGTTGATTGAACCCATACTTTCTACTATGTCTCAGTCCCTTCCACTCCTTCTATTACCCTTAGCCTACCTGACTTATTTAAATGTAAGAGCCCCAGACTGGACAAAATTGCCAAGTAAGACCGGCACTACAGGAAGGTCCAGCAGCCTTTATGATACCTTCAGCATCTATAATAAAGGGAAGAAAAAAATATTCTGTATCAAGTATGTGTCAAGTGATCCTTTCTATTAAATAGCTTATCTTCTAGTAGGACAGGCAATTAGATAAAGAGTCCAGGTACAGTAAGATCCATACTAAGATTCAGGAAAGAAATAGCTTGTCTCCTGTTTGCAATCTCCATTCCTCCTGGCAGGTATTGAAAGAGTGATTCCTGCAGCAACTATAACCTCGGGCAGGAGAATCTGCATTTAGGACAGAATGCCAAAAACTAAAGGAGACTGTCAATGCAAGGCAGGAATGATGACCATCTAAATTCTCCATACATCAATTTCCTCTTCTCTAAATGGAGAAGATAATAGCCTTTCATTAGATTGTGAGAATTAAATGAGTTGATATAGCAGCTGAGCTAATGTTAATGCCCTTAGAGCACCTTGGAACAAAGGTTTATAAATGTCAAGTTTATAAATGTTAATATTAATAACAAAACTTAGAATAACTTTTAAGACAGGGTTCTAGGGTAGGAACTTGATTATAGTGGCAGTGGTGAGGTGAAGGAGCATGGGGACAGGGAACCAGGACAAATTTGATTATAGGGAACATGTGCAGAGCTCAGAGACTATAGCCAAACAAGAGACTATAAAGACCTTGCAGTAATAAAAAGTTCCTGGCTCAAGTTTCCTGTTACCATGAGAGTACACATTGCATTTTTGCACAACTTTCTTCTTTGAAAGCAAGATGGAACTTTTTGTTTCCTAGCACCTGCTATAAGCTTGCCTCTTAGTTAGGTCATTAATAAAAGTTTATCAGAACAAGTGCATGAAAGAAGTATATTATCAATCCAATTTCAAGTCCTCAGTTATTATCAGAAGCATAGGAATGACAGAACCGAGGCTAGAGGCAAGGGTAAAGGAGATCCATCTGAGGAACTGAAGACCTCTATGGTTAAGGAATGTGATACCAATTTAAACAATTCTTGAGTACTCAAAATTTGTGGGTGATTGTATCAACTGTGCATATTGTCCCGCCATTAGCAAAATCAATTTCTTATATATATATATAATCACTTTTTTCGTACTACCCAATATGTTCCTCAAGCTAACAATCTTTTCTCAAATTAGGGTCTGTTTAGGAAGAGGCTGATTATTTAAATATGAATAAAATTTCCCTTTGGCAAGGAAGAGCCAAACCACTTACAGAAACCAAGAGAGCAGCCACTTTTGTCTCCTGTTCTTCTTGTCCTGTTCTTGACTGGCAGGAGAGGCGGGGTCATTATGTGGCTAAGAGAGACAATAAAGGCTAGAGTGAGGCTTTTAGGACAAACAAATCTGCCTGTCTGGGAATCTGGCCCACTGCTGTTGAAAGCCTGTTTTTTCTCAAGATAAATGCTTTTGACCAACACTGTTGCAACTCCTTTTAAATGCATGTTACCCTGTGGCATGAACTCTCACCCCCCATTTTTTTTTTTTTTAATGCTGCCAACTTCCTCTGTGGAGCCAATAGCCTATTTACCCAACATGGCATTAGCGATCAAGAAATCCCAGAGGCTGGGGCTATGGTCCCTGAGCATTGTCCCTTAGCTCATTTCCCTTGAAAGCCTTATGCACATAATAGGATTAGTTACCACCAGTTCCCAACTCTGTACAGCCCTTTCATTTCCCAAACTCCCTCTGCTATGAGGAAAGAGAAAATTTGAAAAGAGTATTTCTTTCTAATCAAGAAACGTTCCAAGAGGAAAGACTGTTTCCTACTTCCTATATCCTCTACAGTTTGAGTAACCCCTGTTGTACTCAATTCTCAGCCTGATCAGAACCAATCTGTATACAAATGAGATTGGCAGCTCCCTGATTCTGAAGACTCCAGGACACTGGAAATGTTCCCTAGGACTCCTTCCCTACCTACTCAAACTATGAATTTTAAGACTTTGTTTCTCAAACTTGAGCACCTATCAGAATTATCTACAGGGCTTGTTGAAACCCAGATTGCTGGCTGTACACAATGCCTCCCCATCTAGAGTTTGCAATTCTGTAGGTATGAGGTGCAGCCTAGTTTGCATTTCTAAGTTGCCAGGTGATGCAGATACCATTGATTTAAGAGTCACACTTACAGAACCACTGGCCTGAGGTATCTACTCAAAATCCAAACTTAATTTTTAAGCACTAGAGAAAATACATGCTATGTATTATATGTGTGAAACAGTATAACGATTTCAAATGCGGTCTTTTGGAGGCAAGGGCCAGTAATTGTATGAAGAATATTCAGCTGGGTACTGACGGTACGTGTGTGTAAGGAAACTACCCAAAGTTGGATAAAGAGAAACCTGAAAGGAGTGGAGGCAACTGTCCTTGTTTTTCATACCCAACCAGGAATAATGCCTATTTCTACGAAGGCTGAAAAACTCTTAACTCATGGGACATTGGACAAAGTACATAGAAAATCTTGCCTCAGTAGAGGCAATAGCTGTCCCTAGTCTGAGCACAGCTCCAGGCCCACCTAATAAATCTTAACATGAACTAACATGACTATGCTGCTTTTAAGTAACTTGAACCAAGAACAAAATGTAAAAGTACTTAAAAGAATAAAAATTATCTGGCACCCAGTAAGGTAAAATTCAACACTGTCTGGCATCCAATAAAAGATTACCAGGGTTGTAAAGAAGCAAGAAAATAGGACCTTTTAATGAGAAGAAAAATCAATGCATTGAAACTGTCCCAGGATTGCCATGGGTGTTAAAATGAGAAGCCATAGACACAATACAGTTATTGAACTGTATCCTATATAAGCAAAACTTTGGGGACATGAAAATATTTTTAAAACACTCAGATTGAACTAGAATTCTAGAAGTAGAAAACTACAACAGTGAGATGAAAAACACTTCGATGAGATTAATATCAAATTGGACCTTGCAGAAGAAAAGGTTGGTGAACTTAAAGACTAATAAACTCTCTAAAATAAAATCTAAAAAGAAAACAATTAAATAGCATGAGTAAACTGTGGAACTTTAGGTGGCCTAATATATACATAGTTAAAATCGTCAAGGGGAAGGAGAGGAACATGGGAACCTGAAATTAAACAAAACAAAACATTGTTTGAAGAGCTATATTTCCCAAACTTAATATATTCAGACTTAAGGAGCTCAACAAATGCCAAGAAAAATGGGATAACCACAAAAACAACAACAAAGGACATCATAATCAAATGCTCAAAAACAGTGATGAAAGATGTATTAAAAGCTATTGGAAGGGTAAAAAACTTTAAAAATGTTAAAGGCAGAAGGAAAATGGTACCAGAGGAATATGTGACTGCACAATAAAAGATCACTGAAAACAGGAACTATATGGGAGGAAAGTATAAAAGGTTTTTCAATTGTTGCTTAAATTTTTGAGTGCACCATCCAGGTTTATTTGGGTAACTAGGAATTATCTAGTTTTTCTGGCCTCAGCTTCTCCCACCAACCTAGAAGAAAATAAAGGCAAGAAACAAGAGGTTGGGGAAGATTCACGAGGAACATGAAGCAAGCATGCCCTAGTCTTCAACATGAAATAGGAAAAAAATTTAGAATAGAGTCTTAATAAACAAGGACTCTGTTTAATGGGATTTATCAGTCATGATGTGGTCAGTTTTTAACTTAATTTTAAAGAAACTACCCACTTTCTGGAAGGCTTCAGGTTGCTTTGTTACTTATCTTGGGAAACTGGTTTTTCCTCCTGCTCTGCTTCTTAGATTTATTATCACATCATCCTTAGGCATTCATATTTCAAAAAGCTGGTCTCTCCATTGTCCATGCCTGAATCTACTTTTATGAACAAAAATTATTAGCTTCTTGTTCAAAAAACAAGCTACAGAAAATCTGGAATTCTTAAATGCAGACTGTTTTTGTGGAAAAGCAAAAACAAAAGACAAACCCAATTCATGAGGATTCCTGAGCATTTCTCTTGGGTTACCCTCTTTCCCAGAAAAACCTGAATTGCATTAATTGTTATAGTTAGAAATAATCCTGGTCTTCTGGATGCAGGAAATACTCTTTCATCCTAATTCCTGATTCTTTCTAGTTCCCTTCAGACTTTCCCCACCCTGTCCTGGGTTCTACACACTACAAAATGATTATCCTAAGGGAATCATCCTTTGATAGAAAGTAAAGTGCATATTTTTGACAGGACAAGCTTTGTAGTCAAACTGACCCAGGTAATCACTATTACTGTTGTCCTGCCAAGCAATAACCAACTTCCCAACTTTAGTATAAGTAATCTTTATTTTGGGCCTATACAAGGCCATACTTGAATATCAGCCAGTCAGAATTTAAATACTTCTATATTATACATCCTAATTGATATGCACCATTGAGAAAGCAACTGGACAAAAATATTAAAAGTAGTGTGAGCTAAATAGTACATATGTATATTCTAAAACTATAAGGATTATTCATAATACCAAAATGTAGAAGAAACCCAAGTATACATCAACAGATGTATTAATGAATGTGATTGATTACTACAGCTGTGGAATAGAATTTGAAGTTAGGAATTGTGATGCCTCCAGGTTTTCTTTTCCAAGATTGCTTTAACTAGGCAGGGTTTTTTGTGGTTCCATAGAAATTTTAGGATTATTCTAGTTCTGTGAAAAATGCTGTTGGTATTTTGATAAGGATTGCATTAAATGTGTAGACTGCTTTGGGTAGTATAGACATTTTAACAATATTCTTCCAATCCATGAGTATGGAATGTCTTTCCATTTCTTTGTGTCCTCTTTAATTTCTTTCATCAATGTTTTATAGTTTTCAGAGTACAAATAACCTCCTTGGTTAAGTTTAATTCTATATATTTTTGGTGCAATTGTAAATGGGATTATTTTCTTAATTTATTTCTGCTGACTCATGTTAGTGTATAGAAATGCCACAAATTTCTATACACGGACTTTTATAGCCTGCATATTTACTGAAATCACTTCAGTCCTAGTTTTTTGGTGGGTTCTTTAGGGTTTCTATTCATGGTATCATGTGCAAATAGTTTTACTTCTTAGCAATTTAGATGACTTTTATTTCTTCTGTTGTCCAATTGTTGTGGATAGGACTTCCAGTATGATGTTTAATAAAAGTGGTGAGAGTAGAAATCCTTGTCTTATTCCTGATCTTAGAGGAAAATCTGTTTTCCCCTATTGAGTATGATGTTAACCGTGTGGTTTTCATATAAGGCCTTTATTATGTTGAGTTATATTCCCTCTAAACCTACTTTGTTGAGAATTTTTATCATGAATTGATGTTGTACTTTGCCAAATGCTTTTTCTGCATCTATTGAAATGATCATATGGCTTTTTTCTCTTTCCTTCATTGATGTGATATATCATGTTGATATGCAAATATTGAACCACCCTTGCATCCTGGAAATAATTCCCACTTGATTGCTGTGAATGATTTTTTTAATGTATTGTTGAATTTAGTTTAATATTTTGTTGAGGATTTTTGCATCTATGTTCATCAGCAATATTGGCCTATGGTTCTCTTTTTTTTTTTTTTATGGTGTCTTTATCTGGTTTAGCATCTGGGTAATACTGTTCTCATAGAAAAAATTTAGAAGTTTTCCTTCCTCTTCTATTTGTTGGAAAAATTTGAGAATAGGTATCAAATCTTCTTCAGATGTTTGGTTGAATTCACCTGTGAAGCCATCTGGTTGTGGACTTTTTTTTGGGGGGGGGGGGTTGGTACTAGTCCAAAAATACACACAGAGATCAATGGAACAGAACAGAAAGCCCAGAAATCCCAATTTATATAGTTAATTAACCTTTAACAAAGTAGGCAAGAATATGCAATGGGAAAAATATGGTCTCTTCAACAAATAGTGTTGGAAAAACTGGAAAGCTACATGCAGAATAATGAAACTATACCACTTTCTTACACTTACACAAAAATTCAAAATGAATTAAAGACCCAAATGTGAGACCTGAAACCATAAAAATCCTACAAAGTACAGGCAGTAATTTCTCTGACATTTGTCCTAGCAACACCCTTCTAGATTCATCCCCTAAAGCAAGATAAACAAGAGCAAAAATAAACTATTGGGACTACATCAATATAAAAGTCTTCTGCACAGCAAAGGAAACAACCAACAAAACTAAAAGACAGCCTATTGATGAGAGAAGATATTTGCAATTGAACTGTCAAAAGAAGGGTTAGTATCCAAAACATAAAGAACTGATGGATCATCTAATTCTTTGTGTGTTTACCCAGTTTGGAATTAGAAGTAGAAGACATAAACAGACATTTCTTCAAAGACCTACAGGGGCACCTGGGTGGTTCAGTCAGTTAATTGTCCAACTCTTGATTTCAGCTCAGGTCATGATCTCATGGTTCATGAGATTGTGCCCTGAGTTGGGTTCTGTACTGACATTGCTTGGGATTCTCTCTCTGCCCCTCCTCTCTCTCAAAATAAACCTTAAAAAAAAAAAAAAAAAAAAAAAAGACAGATGGCCAACAGACACATGAAAAGATACTCAACATTACTCCTTGGGGAAATGCAAATCAAAACTACAATGAGGTATCACTTCACACCTGTCAGAAGGATAAACTTTAAAAATACAAGAAAATAAACTTTTAAAATACAAGAAAAAAAGTGTTGGTGGGGATGTGCAAAAAGGGGAACCCTCTTGCACTGTTGGTGGGAATGCAAACTGATGCAGCCACTATGGACAACAGCTTAGAGGTTCCTCAAAAAATTACTGGATCACTGGGTAGTTCTATTTAATTACATTAATGGGTATTTACCCAAAGAATATGAAAACACTAATCCAAAGGGATATATGCACCCTTATGTTTATTGCAGTATTATTTATAATAGCCACATTATGGAAGTAGCCAAAGTTCCCATCAATAGATGAATAAGGAAGATAAGGGCTGTTTGTG
>CM053578.1:36699638-36841247 GCA_028646485.1 Cryptoprocta ferox
TCTGACTTCGGCGCAGGTCATGATCTCAAGGTTTGTTTTGAGCCCCGCATCAGACTCTGCTGACAGCTCAGAGCCTGGAGCCTGGTTTGGATTCTGTGTCTCCTTCTCTCTCTGCCCGTCCCTGCTCATGCTGTCTCTCAAAAAATAAACATTAAAAAAAATTTAAAAAATATGATTTCAATGTTCTTCAACTTGCTAAGATTTGTTTTTTTTATCCTATCATATGATCTATTCTGGAGAATGTCTCATGTGCACTTGAAGAATGTATATTCTGCTATTAGATGAAATGGCCTAAGTCTGTTAAATCCATTTGTTCTAAGGTATGGTTCAATATCAACATTACTCTGTTGATTTTTTTTTTGTCTAAATTATATATCTTATTTATTTCTCCTTTTAAGATTGTTTAGTATTTGCTTAATATATTTTAGTGCTTGTGTGTTGGGATCATATATATTTACAATTGTTAAATGATCTTTTTTATAATTTTAGAGCATGTGAGCAGAGGGGGAGGGACAAAGGGAGAGAGAGAGGGACAAAGGTGGGGGGGGGAGAGAGAGAGAGAGAGAGAGAGAGAGAGAATGAATGAATCAGAATCTCAAGCAGGCTCATCCTCAAACAGAGCCCAACCCATGGCTCTATCCCACAACCCTGGGATCATGACCTGAGCCAAAATCCAGAGTGAGACACTCCACCAACTGAGCCGTGCAGGCACCCCACAGTTGTTAGGTGATCTTGATAGATCAATCCCTTTATCATTGTATCATGTCTTCCTTTATCTCTTATTACCATTTTGGCTTGAAATGTATCTTGTATGATAAGTTTGGTTATGTTATACTTTTGGTTTCTACTTCATCCTTTCACTTTGAAAGACAGTGTGTTTTTAGAGCTGAAATGAGTCTTCTGTAGGCACTCAATATATAGTTGGGTCTTGTTTTATTCTTATCCATCGGGGGGTGGGGGGAAAGCCAGCGGTATTATACTTGTTTCAAATTATACTACAAAGCCATAAGAACACAATAGTATGGTACTGGCAAAGAAAAAAATGGGCACAGACCAATAAGACCTAAGAGACCAGAATGGACTCTCAGCATATGTGGGTAGTTCATATTTGACAAGGGAGCTAAGAACAGTAAATGGGGAAATAATAGACTCTTCAATAAATGGTGCTGGGAAAACTGGAGAAACACATAAGAATCCAATTTCATTGTTCCTCATCTCCCACCACTTACAAAAATTAACTCGAAATAGATCAAGGACTTAAACATTAGACTTGATGCCCTAAAACTCCTAAAAGAAAATCTAAGAAACAAACTCCTTAACATTGATCTTGGCAATGAGTTTCTTGGACATGACACAAAAAGTGCAAACAACACAACAGACTGCACTACAGCAAACTCAAAAGTTCCTGCACAGCCAAAGAAACAATTGACAAAAGGAACAGAACTAAAGAATAATAAATCTTTTGCAAACCATATTTTGGATACAGATTAATACACAAAATATATTTAAAAATCAAACACATATCTGGAAAAATGTCTTAGTTTTCCTGCCTATTTTAAGAAGGACATCAAATTGGCCAATAGACACCTGAGAGGATGTTCAACATCAGTGATTATCTGGGAAATCAAAATCACAATGAGCTACCACCTCACACCTCGTAGAATGGCTATTATTGAGAAGACAGACAACAGGTGGTGAGAATGTGTTGAAGGGAAACCCTTATACACTGTCAGTGGAAATATATAAATCGCTCCAACCATTATAGAAAATAATATGAAGTTTCCTCAAATAACTAAAAATAGACTTACTATAAGAAAGCAATTTTGCTTCTGGATATATACCCAAAGGAGGTAAAAACGGAATTTTGAGATATAAGCACTCTCATGTTTATCACAGCATTATTCCCAATAACCAAGATATGGAAACACCATAAATGTGCACCAACAGATAAATGGATAAAAAAGATGTATATAGACACAATGTAATATTATTCAACTATATCATAAAGGATATCCTGCCATGTGTGCCAACATGGATGAATCTTGAGATCATGCTAAGTGAGATAAATCCAAGAAAGTATTGTGTATCACTTACATGGGATCTAAAAAGACTCAAACTCAAATAAAAAAAAAAAAACAGTAAAATAGTAGTTACTAGAAGATTGGGGGTTGTGGCAATAAAGTTGCTGTTGTTTCAAAGCACAAATTTCCAAGTAGTAAATAAGCCAAAGTGATGTGCAGTATAATGACAATATTCTACTAGAATTGTATAATGTAAATAGCACTATAGCAACAGTCCTATTACACTATATAAATGTATCAAATGAACACATTATAACATTGAATGTAAACAATGTTATATGTCAAATGTCTTCAATAAAAAAAAGTTTAAATGCATTATCACAATAGCATTTATAATAAATATAAACAAATAAAAATTGCAACACAAAAGAAAGGCAATTCTGACATATGTTACAACATGGATTAACCTTAAAGATATTGTGCTAAGTTAAATAAGCCAGTTTAAAAAACAAAAAACAAATACTGGATAATTCCACATAGGATGTACCTAGAGTAGTCAAATTCATTAGAGATACGGTAGAATGGTGGTGGCCAGGGGCTGGGAGAGAGGGAGGAGAGTGTGAAGGAGTTGTCTAATAGGTATGGTTTCAGTTTTACAAGACAAAAAGAGTCCTGGAAATTGATTGTACAACAATGTAGATACTTAACACTTCTGAACTTTAAACTGAAAGGTGCTTAAGAGGGTAAAATTTACGTTACATCTATTTTGCAACAATTTTTAAAAAGGAATGAAATTCTAAGACATGGGACAACAAAGGATGAACCTTGAAAACATGCTAGATGAAATAAGCCAGCGCTAGATGAAATAAGCCAGCACTAAAAGGACAAATCTTATGTAATTCCATACCTAATGAGGTACTCAGAATAGGCAAACTCATTCAGAAAGAATAAAGAATAGTCAACTCATTCAGAAAGAAAGAACAATAGCTAATGGTTACCAGGGACTGGAAAGAGGGTAGAATGAGAAGCATTATTATTTAATGGTTACAGAGTTTGGAATAATTCCAGTAAATGGAGAGCAGTAATTGCACAGCATTGTAAATGTACTTTATGCCACTGAATTACACATTTTAAAAGAGTAAAAATGTAAAGTTTTAAATTTTATACAATGTATCACAATAAAAAGGAAAGCATGTGATCTGAAAGTTTCCCATTTTTAATGAAAATGATGCTTAGAATAGAGAACTTTTAAGTATTACATATTTTATATACACTGATTCTTCTTAATTTCACATGTTGGTTTGTACACACGGTTCAGGTCTTAAATTTATTAAATTCTTAGCTCCTATGCCAATTTTGTCCTTCCTTAGAAGATCAACATAAATTGCACCTAATGGCATTTCCTCCTTTTCTAATTGTAACCCAAAAACACATTTGGGGCTTTTTCCTGAAATGTGCCTATCTTTGCATATTAGTAGCTTGAGATTATATAACTTCTGTGCTACAGTGTTTATCGACGCAATGGCGGAAGAACACCATAAAAAGGACACTCTAAGAAGACGCTTTGCTAACAAAGCCTTTACAGTATAAACGCAATCCATTGAAGTTTGAGCACGAGAGAACAAAGTATCCTCCTTTCCTCTTGATGATCTATTTGTTCTCTGAGGCTAAAACAGCTGGAAGTTGAAGCCTGAGAAAAACTTTTTAAAAAATGATTAAGATGATTAGCAAACCCCAAGAAGGCGACTGCTTTCCTGAAGGGAGTTGCCTGCACAGAGAGTCGGTGGACGTCTCATGGCCCTGACCACCAAACCAACTATTAGTAAGTCCTTTGTAGCTCTAAGTGAAATCAGTTATGTAAGAACCCCCCCCCCCCAAAAAAAATCTGCTATACTAATAAAAAAGGAAATAGCAAAAAAAAAAAAAAAAATACAAAGAAGAACACGATTTCATGAATCATAATGGTCCTCAAAAAGTAATTTTTCTCTTTACAGTGGTTAGTAAAGAGCATCAAATCAGACCAAATGGATTGGTTACAAAGATGTGTTAGATCTGGCTTCATAATGGCTTGATTTTTTTTTTTTTAAATCTATGATTGAGAGGCATGGCAGTAGTTAGGGGTTCCTTAAACTTAAAATGCCCATATGTCAGACTTCTGTATTTGAAGGGCCCTTACTTACACAGGAAGCCTCAAAATGGTTTCTGTGCAGTCTAACTGCCTCTTCTGCAGCTTCAGGCCCAGAACTGAACTTAAAAGGAAATGTTACCAGTATCCGATTGTGTATGATTTTTCCGTGAAGTTCTCTAACTTATTTCCAGTCATTAAACATGAGCTCCCTGCCATTGATGACTTGACTCTTGCTAACTGCACCTCATCTGGATTTTAAACTCCCTGTAGCTATCCTCACATTTCTATTCCTTGAACAAGCCCCAGAGTCTCTACATGTATTTGTTCCTTAAGTCTTTGTTCTTGAGGTTCTTCCATAAGGTAGTTCACTTAGGGCACTGCTCAAAAGGCATTTCCTGGACCTGTCATTGTCAATGTATGCTGTTGTATTGGGGTAAATAAAACATCTGTTGATGGAGATTGGGTAACAAAAGAGAGAAGTCAGTAAATTCAACCTGTTATAATTAATGTTTATTTTTTTGAGAGGGAGACAGCAAAAGTGGGGGAGGGGCAGAGAGAGAGGGAGACACAGAATCTAAAGTAGGCTACAAGCTGTTGGCACAGAGCCCAACATGGGCCTCAAACTCGTGAACCATGAGATCATGACCTGAGCCCAAGTCGGACACTGAATCCACTGAGCCAAACAGGCGTCCCGATAAATTCAATTTGGGTTCAATACCTGACTATAGATTGACACATTGGTTAACTCCTAAGGATTATTTTCTCTGCACCTCAATTTTTAAGTTTCTTTAAGGATAGAGATCACCTGCTTCAAACATCTTAAAATATGGAAATGTTAATGTCAATTTCTGAAGAATTTTCAACCCATTTAGGGGAAAAAAAGACACTTCCTGCCATGTGGGTGATTAATGAAATGTTAGTACTGAGAAAGACTTTAAATCATCTCTCCTCTAATCTTTTCATTTTACTGAACAGAGACATGAAGAGAAATCAACTGCCTTGGCCAGATAAGTAGTCTGGCAGTGAGGTACCTGAACTTGGATCTCCTGACTCCATGTCCAGTGTTATATTCCCACGAGTCATTCCAAAATTAATATGAATGACAATGGTCTCTGAATCACTAAAGTGATGTGAAAAATGACAAACTCCTGGGCTTTATTCAGAATGACCTATCCAGTCTTAAAATCAGAGAATCCGTATTTTTAAGCTCCTTACCTCCAAAGAACCCTGCTATGAAGCTAGATTTCTAATTCCTGCTTCCTCCCAGCTGCCTAGGATCTGAGTTAGCCCAGTGATGATGATAATAAAATGAATCTCCAGACGAGGGGACTCCAGGCTCCATACATCACAGAGGTGTCTAACATGAGCTGGTGGGGGGTACACCAAGAAATTTCTATGTGTATATATACTCACATGACATCTAAAGATTTTCAGCATTATGAGGGTGGGCACTGGCAACATTACTTAGGTTACAAATCAGAGGAGTGGAGAAAATCCAATGTAGATGAGCTAACAGAGCACCCCTCCCCCAAGCATGAGTTTGCTTTAAATGTATTGAAATGAATTGTTCTTAAAGTTAAGTGAATTTGTGAAATCTGTATCTACTTCAAGCCAACCCAACTCCTAGAAAATGACAGTTTGAAGGGAATTATACAAGGAAACTTCAGGTTAAATGTTATAATGCAACCAAAAGCAACCAAAAAATGACAAAGATAACTTATTCTTTTTCTAAGTATAATTTATTGTCAAATTGGCTAATGTACAGTGTGTAAAGTGTGCTCTTTGCTTTTGGGGTAGGTTCCCATGGTTCATTGCTTACATACAACACCCAGTGCTCATCACAACAAGTGCCCTCCTCAATGCCCGTCACCCATTTTCCCCTCCCCCCCATCTCTCCATCAACCCTCAGTCCTCTGTATTTAAGAGTCTCTTATGGTTTGCCTCCCTACCTCTCTGAAAGTACTTTTCCCTCCCTTTTCTTCCCCCAAGGTCTTCTGTTAAGTTTCTCAAGGCCCACATATGAATGGAAACATATGATATCTGTCCTTCTCTGACTTATTTCAGCATAATACCTTCCAGTTCCATCCACGTTGCTGCAAATGACGTGATTTCATTCATTCTTATTGCCAAGCACTATTCCATTGTATATATAAACCACATCTTCTCGATCCATTCATCAGTTGATGGACATTTAGGCTCTTTTCATATTTGGTTATTGTTGAAAGCGCTGCTATATACATTGGGGTACATCTTCCCCTGGGCATCAGCACTTCTATATCCCTTGGGAAAATTCCTAGCAGTGCTATTGCTGGGTCATAGGATAGTTCTATTTTTAATTTTTTGAGGAACCTCCACACTGTTTTCCATAGTGGCTGCACCAGTTTGCCTTCCCACCAACAGTGCAAGAGGGTTCCTGTTTCTCCACATCCTCACCAGCATCTGTTCCCTGAGTTGTTAATTTCAGCCACTCTAACCAGCTTGAGTGTGGTTTTGATTTGTTTTCCTGATGATGATGATGATGATGATGACTGACGTTGAGCATCGTTTCATGTGTCTGTTGGCCATCTGAATGTCTTCTTCGGAAAAATGTCTATTCATGTCTTCTGTCCATTTCTTCACTGGATAATTTGTTATTTGGGTGTGGAGTTTGTTAGATTTTGGATACTAGCCCTTTATCTGATATGTCATTTGCAAATATCTTTTCCCATTCAATTGATTGCCTTTTAGTTTTATTGATTGTTTCCTTTGCAGAAGCTTTTTATCTTGACAAGGTCCCAATAGTTCATTTTTGCTTTTAATTCCCTTGCCTTTGGAGATGTGTCGAGCAAGAAATTGCTGTGGCTGAGGTCAAAAAGGTTGTTGCCTCCTTTCTCCTCTAGGGTTTTGATAGATTCCTGTCTCACATTTATCCATTTTGAGTTTATTTTTGTGTATGGAATAAAAAAGTGGTCTAGTTTCATTCTTCTGCATGTTGCTGTCCAGTTCGCCCAGGACGATGTGCTAAAGAGACTGTCTTTTTTCCATTGGATGCTCTTTTTTGTTTTGTCAAACATTAGTTGGCCATACATTTGTGGGTCTGGTTCTGAGTTCTCTATTCCATTGATCTATGTGTCTATTTTTGTGCCAATACCATACTGTCTTGATGATTATAGCTTTGTAGTAGAGGCTGAAGTCTGGGATTGTGATGCCTCTTCTTCAGTATTACTTTGGCTATTCAGGGTCTTTTGTGGTTCTGTACAAATTTTAGGATAGTTTGTTCTAGCTTTGAGAAGAATACTGGTGAAATTTTGACTGGGATTGCATTGAATGTGTACATTGCTTTGGGTAATATTGACATTCTAACAATATTCCAATCTATGAACATGGAATGTTTTTCCATTTCTTTGTGTCTTCTTCAATTTCCTTCATAAGTTTTCTATAGTTTTCATCATACAGATCTTTTATATCTTTGGTTAGGTTTATTCCTAGGTATTTTATGGTTTTTTGTGCAATTGTAAATGGGGTCAGTTTCTTGGTTTCTCTTTCTGTTGCTTCATTACTGGTGTATAGAAATTCAACCGATTTCTGTATTTTGGTGGAGTTTGTCAGGTTTTCCATGTAGAGTATCAGGTGGTCTGCAAAAAAGGAAAGTTTGACTTCTTTGCCAATTTGTATGCCTTTCATCTCATTTTTTTGTCTGATTGCTGATGCTAGGACTTCCAACACTATGTTGAACAGTGGTGAGAGTGGACATCCCTGTCATGTTCCTCATCTTGGGGGAAAGTTCTCAGTTTTTCCCCATTGAGGATGAGACTATCTGTGGGCTTTTTCATATTTGGCTTTTATGATATTTAGGTATGTTCCTTTTATCCTGACTTTCTCGAGGGTCTTTATTAAGAATGGATGCTGTATTTTGTCAAATGCTTTTTCTGCATCTATTGACAAAATAGATCTATTGACAGGATCATATGGTTCTTATCCTTTCTTTTATGATTGATTTGTGAATGTTGAACCAGCCCTACAGCCCAGGAATGAATCCCACTTGATAAGGGTGAATAATTCTTTTTATATGCTGTTAAATTCCATTTACTAGTATCTTATTGAGAATTTTTGCATCCATATTAATCAGGAATATTGGCCTGTAATTTTCGTTTTTTGTGGGGTTTCTGTCTGGTTTGGAAATCAAGGTGATGCTGGGCTCATATAATGAGTCCAGAAGTTTTCCTTCCATTTCTATTTTTTTGGAGGAGCATGAAAAGGATAGGTATTAACTCTGCTTTAAATGTCTTGTAGACTTCCCCTGGGAAGCAACTTGGCCCAGGATTCTTATTTGTTAGGTAATTTTTGATAACTGATTCAACTTCTTCACCAGTTATGGGTCTGTTCAAATTTTCTATTTCTCTCCATTTGAGTTTTGGTAGTGTGTGGGAGTCTGGGAATTTGTCCAATTTTTCCAGGTTGTCCAGTTTGTTGGCATATAATTTTTCATAGTATTCTCTGATAATTGCTTATATTTCTGAAGGATTGGTTGTGGTAAATCCATTTTTATTCATGATTTTATCTATTTGGGTTCTCTCTCTTGAGAAGTCTGGCTAGAGGTTTATCAATTTTGTTTATTTTTTCAAAAAAAAAAAGCTCTTAGTTTCAATGATCAGTACTACTGGGTTTTTTTTATTCTATATTGCTTATTTCTGCTCTGATCTTTATTAACTCTCTTCTTCTGTTGGCCTTGGGGTTTCTTGTTGTTCAGCTTTAAGTGTGCTGTTAGATTTTGTATTTGGGATTTTTCTTGTTTCTTGAGATAGGCCTGGATTGCAATGTATTTTCCTCTTAGGATTGCCTTTGCTGCATCCCAAAGGATTTGGACTGTTGTGTTTTCATTTTCATTTGTTTCCATATATTTTTTTCTTTTTTTCTTTTATAGTTTATTATCAAGTTGGTTTCCATATAACACCAAGTGCTCATCCCAACAAGAGCCCTACTCCATGCCCATCATCCTCCTTCCCCTCTCCCCCACCCCCATCAGCCCTCACTTTGTTCTCAGTATTCAAGAGTCTCTCACGGTTTGCCTTCTCCCTCTCCCCAACTATTCTTTCCCCTTCCCCTCCCCCATGATCCACTGTTAAGTTTCTCCTGTTCCACTTATAAGTGAAAACATATGGTATCTGTACTTCTCTGTGTGACTTACTTTGCTTAGCATAACACCCTTGAGTTCCATCCGTGTTGCTACAAATGGCCAGATTTCATTCTTTCTCATTGCCATGTAGTATTCTGTTGTATAGATAAACCACATCTTCTTAATGCATTCATCAGTTGATGGACATTTAGGCTCTTTCCATGATTTGAATATTGTTGAAAGTGCTGCTATGAATATTGGGGTACATGTGCCCCTATGCATCAGCACTCCTGTATCCCTTGGGTATATCTCTAGCAGTGCTATTGCTGGGTCATAGGGGAGTTCTATTGATAGCTTTTTGAGGCACCTCCACACTGTTTTCCAGAGTGGCTGTACCAGTTTACATTCCCACCAACAGTGTAGGAGGGTGCCCGTTTCTCCACATCCTCACCAGCATCTATAGTCTCCTAATTTGTTCATTTTGGCCACTCTGACTGGCGCGAGGTGGTATCTCAGTGTGGCTTTGATTTGTATTTCCCTGATGATGGGTGATGCTGAGCATCATTTCATGTGTCTGTTGGCCAGCTGGGTGTCCACTTTGGAGAAGTGTCTGTTCATGTCTTCTTCCCATTTCTTCACTGGATTATTTGTTTTTTGGGTGTGGAGTTTGGTGAGTTCTTATAGATTTTGGATACTGGCCCTTTATGTGATATGCCATTGCAACTATCTTTTCCCATTCTGTTGGTTGCCTGTTAGTTTTATTGATTGTTCCCTTTGCAGTGCAGATAGCTTTTACTTCTTTTATCTCCATAGAAAGGGATTCTAATCTATTTTTGACCCCAGCTAGAATTCTTATTATCATGATTCTAAATTCTGGTTCAGACATCTTGCTCTATTGGTTTAGCCCCTGGCTGTCGTTTCTTCCTGCTCTTTCTTTTGGGGTGAATTCCTTCGTTTTGTCATTTTGAAGGAAGAAAAGGAATTAATAAGGTAAAAAATTTTAAAGAATTGAAAACCACACACACACACACACACGCACGCACAATCAAATAAATGATGCTAGTGCCTAGGCATGTTTTGGTCTGGTTATTGAAAGGAGCTTGACTGATTAGAGGAAAAAGGAAAAAATAAAATTAAAAAATTAAACACACACACACACAATCAAATAAATGATGCTAGATCCTAGGTGTGTTTTGGTCTGGTTTTTGAAAGGAGCTTGATTTATTAGAGAAAAGGTAAAAAGTTAAAATTAAAAACTTAACAACAACCACACATACACACACACAGTCAAATGATGCTAGATCCTAGGTGTGTTTTGGTTTGGTTATTAAAGGAATTTGATTAGAGAAAAAAGGGGAAAAATTAAAAAATTTAACACACACACACACACACACACACACACACACACACAGTCAAATAAATGACACTAGATCCTAGCTGTGTTTTGGTCTGGTTATTGAAAGGAGCTTGACTGATTAGAAGAAAAAGGGAAAAAGAAAAAAAAGTTTGAAAATTTGAGAAGATGAATACTAACCTGAAATGATGGAAGTAACTTGAAATGATGGAAGTAAAATAGAATTTGAAAATTTACAAAAAAAAAATAGTCCCAAAAAGGAAAATATTTTTAATAAAAATTTAAAATAAAAATAAATTTTTTATATTTCTGCTGAGTTCTGTGGTTCAGTTTACACAGATTGTTGTGTTAATCCTCAAATCAGTTTTCTAGGTGTGCAGGATGGTTTACTGTTGATCTGACTGTATTTCACATATGTGAGACAGAAAAAAGACTTCCATGCTGTTCTGCCATATTGGCTTCTCCTTCTGCTTTCAAGGATGTTGCAAATGGCAAAATGTCCTCCTTTCTCATGGCTGAATAATATCCGTATATGTATCCAGGAATAAATAACATATATATCTTCTTTATCCGTTCATCTATTGATGGGCACTTAGGTTGTTTCTATATCTTGGCTATTGTGAAAAATGCTGCAATAAACATGGGAGTATATCGTAAAATCCCGTTTTCATTTGTTTTAAATATTACCAGGAAGTGAAATTGCTAGATCATATGGTAGATTTATCTTTAAATTTTTAAGGATTTTCAATAGTGGTTGAACCAATTTGCATTCCCATCAACAGTGTTACAGGGTTCCCTTTTCTTCATATCCTGGCCAGCACTTGTTATTGCTTGTCTTCTTAATGCTAGCCATTCCACCAGGTGTGAGATAGCTCACTGTGGCTTTGATTTGCATTTCCCTGATTATTAGAGGTATTAAACATTTTTTCATGTACCTGTTGGCCATTTGGCTGTTTTCTTTGGGAGAATGTTATCTCGTTTTGCCCATTTAAAGTTGGACTTTTTGTTGATACTGATTTGTATAATTTTTAAAATTTATTTTAGATCAGTATTAACCCCTTGTCCGATATATGACTTGCGAAAGTTTTCTCTCATTCTGTATATTGCCTTTTCATTTTGTTAACTATTCATCCTGCTGTGCAGAAATTTAAGCTTGATGTAATCCCACTTATTGATTTATGCTTTTGTTGTTTCTACTTTTTGTGTCTTATCCAAAAATTCATTGCCAAGACCAATGTTACAGAGTTTTCCCCCTACTTTTTCTTTTAGGAGTTTATAGTATCAGGTCTTAGAATTAAGTCTTTGATCCATTTTGAGTTAATTTTTGTGAGTATTGGAGCATAGGGGTCCAGTATCATCGTTATGCATGTTTTTCCCAACTCATTTGTTGAATAGACTATCCATTACCCATTGAATATTTTTGGTTCCATTCTTCCCAATATGAGTTTACCAAATATGCAGAGGTTTAATTCTGAGCTCTCTGCTCCATTGATCAATGTGTCTTTGTGCCAGTATCATATGATTTTATTATTATAGTTTTGTAGTATATTTTGAAGCGATTAAGTGTGATACTTCAACCTTCACTCTTTTTCCTCAGAATTGCTTTGGCTTTTGCAGGGTGTTTGTGGTTCCTTAAAAATTTTAGGATTTTTATTTCTTTGAAGAATGCTATTGATATTTAGTGGGGATTGTGTTAAGTCTACAGATGGCTTTTCATAGTATGGACATTTTAACAATAATAATTCTTCTAGCCCATAAACATGGAATGGCTTCCCATTTATTATAAATGGGATTATTTTCTTTAATGATGAAATATCTGAAAAATAGTGTATAGACATGCAACTAATTTCTGAATGTTGATTTTGTTTCCTGCAGCTTTATTGAAATTGTTATTTAGTTCCAATAGTCTTTTGGTTAAGTCTTCAGATTTTCTGTAGTTAAAATTACATCATCTGGAAATAGCATCACTTTTACTTTTTCCTTCTGATTTGAGTGTCTTTTATTTCTTGGTCTTGCCTAATTGTTGTAGCAAAGATTTCCTGTAGTATATTGAATAAAAATGGTGAGAGTGGGTACTCTTGTTCCTGATCGTAGAGGAAAAACTTTCTATTTTTCTCCATTGAGTATAATGTTAGCTGTGGGTTTGTTATATGAAGCCTTTATAATGGTGAGATATGTTCCATTCTTTTGAAAGATTTTACTGTGACAGTATGTTTGTATTTTGCTGTATGCTTTTCTGTTCCTATTCAGAAGATGATGTAATTTTTACCTCTCAATTACTGTGATGTATTACTGAACCATCCTTATGTCTGAGGGATAAATCCCAGTTGGTCATGATGTATAATACTTTTAATGTGTTCTTAAATTTGGTTTGCTACTATTTTGTTGAGAATTTTGCATCTATATTCATCAGGGATGTTGGTCCATAGTTTTCTTATGGTGTCTTAATTTGGCTCTGGTATCAGGGTAACATTGGCCTTATAAAATGAGTTTGGAAGTGTTCCCTTCTCCTCAAATTTTTGGAGGAGTTTGAAGAGGAATCATGTTAATTACTCTAAATGTCTGGTAAAATTCACAGGCAAAGCTGTCCAGTCTCGAGTTTTCTATCTTGGGAGTTTTTTTTTTTTTAATGTTTGTTTATTTTTGAGAGAAAGTGTGAGCAGAGAGGAAGACAGAGAATCCAAAGCACACTCCAGGCTCTGAGCACAGAGCCTGATGTGGGGCTCAAACTCATACACCTGAGATTGTGACCTGAACCAAAGTCGGACATGTAACGAACTGAGCCACCCAGGTGCCCCTATGTTGGGAGCTTTTTTGATTACTGATTCAATCTCTTGTTAATGATCTGTTCAGATTTTCTAGTTCTTCATGATTCAGTCTTGTTAAGTTGTGTGTTTCTAGAAATCTATCCAATTCTTCTAGGTTACTTTATTTGCTGGCACGTAATTTTTCAAATATCTCCTGTGATCCTATGTACTTCTGTGGTATCTGTTGTAATGTCTCCTCTTTCATTTCTAATTTTGTGTTATCTTTTTTTCCTTAGTCACTTTTATCCTTTTCAAGTACCAGCTCTTAGTTTCATTCATCTTTATTGTTTTTCTGGACCCTATTTCATTTATTGCTGCTCTGATCCCTACAGTTTCATTCCTTTTACTAACTTAGGGCTTAATTTGTTCTTTTTCTAGTTGCTTGAGATATAAAGTTAGGTTGTTTGAGGGACACCTGGGTGGCTTAGTCGGCTGAGCATCTGACTACAGCTCAGGTCATGATCTCATAATTTGTGAGTTCAAGCCCAGCGTCAGGCTCTGTGCTGACAGCTCAGAGCCTGGAGCCTGCTTCAGATTCTGTGTTTCCCTCTTTCTCTGCCTCTCCCCACTTGCACTCTATCTCTTTCTTAAAAATAAATAAACATTAAACAATATTAAAGTTAGGTTGAGACATTTCTAATTTCTTCATATATGCACTTTCTGCTCAGAACTTCTTTTGCTGCATATGTTTTGATATGTTGTATTTCCATTTTCATTTGAATAATTTTTATTTTCTTTTTGATTTCTTCTTTGATCCATTGGTTGTTCTGTAGAGTTTTGTTTTGTTCCAACATATTTGTAGATATTCCGGTATTCCTACTGAGGATTATTAGTTTATACCACTGAAGTCATACCAGCTATCTTTTCTGACCACACTCATCTTAAATTTGCTAAGATTTGTTTGTGTTTTATTATATGATCTACATGGAGAAGGTTCTGTGAGCATTTAACAGAAAATATATTTGGCTGCTGATGGACAGAATGTTCTATAAATTTCTGTTAAGTTCTAACATTACCTTACTGGTTTTCTATCTGGGTGACCTATCCATTGGTGAAAGTGGGGTATTGAAGCATACTTTACAACAAATAGACTTAAGTCCCCTACATTATTGTATTATCTACTTCTCTGTTTAAGTCTGTATTCGCTTAATATATTTTTGTACTCTGAAGTTGGGTTTATATATATTTATGATGTATATATTTATTGACCTTTTTATCATTATATAACAACCTTCTTTGTCACTTGTAACTTTTTTTTGGGGGGGGGCTTGAAGTCTCTTTTGTCTGATAGAAGTATGGCTATTCCTGCTTTCTTTTTGGCGTTCTTCACTTGCATGGAAAACCCTTTTGTCTCTTCACTTTGAGCCTATGTGTGTCTTTAGAGAAGAAATCTCTGTAGGCAGCATATAGGTGGTCCTTTAAAAAAAAAAAAAAACTCCCTCTAGCCACTCTGTGCCTTAAAAAATTTTTTTTAAATGTTTATTTTTGAGACAGCGAGAGCGGGGCGGCGGGGCAGAGAGAGAGAGAGAGGGAGACACAGATTCTGAAGCAGGCTCCAAGCTCTGAGCTGTCAGCACAGAGCCCAACGCGGAGCTCAATCTCACAGATTCCAAGATTATGACTTGAGCCAAAGTCGGATGCTTAACCAACTGAGCCACCCAGGCACCCCAACTCTGTGCCTTTTGATTGGTGATTTCAACCCATTTACATTTGGAGTGATTATCAATCTGTAAGGAGTTATTACTGCCATCTTATTGATTGTGTTCTGGTTTTTTATGTAGTTCCATTTATTTTCCTTCCATTTCACCTTCAGTGCCTTTGAGCACTTCATCAGGGCAAACCACCAATTTATAATTTCTCCTTTATGATTTGCTATTCTCTTTTAGATTTTTGCTTCGTGGTTACCATGAAGCTTATATAAAACATCTAATTCTAATTTTTACCTTTACCAGAATATGACGTATTTCATGGTTTTTGTATCACTAATTAGCATCTTTTTATTTTTTCTTACAAGGCAAGTCTAGTGCTGGTGAACTCCCTCAGCTTTTATTTATTTGGCAAAATCACCCTTGATATGAAGGAGGCTTTCCCAGAGTGTTCTTTGCTGGCATTTTATCTTTCAAAACTGAATATTTCATCACACTCTCTTCTGACCTATAGAGTTTAGCTGAAAAACTTGAAAACTTGCAAAAAACCTCATTAGTCTACTTTTTTTCTGACCCCCTAGAAGTCTTTTTGCATTGAGATAATAGGATATTCTACTGCCATTGTTGAACCTTTATGTCCAATTCTTTCCCCAGGTTTAGGAAGTTTTCAGCTATTATTTCCTAAAATAAACTCTGCCCTGCTTCTCCTCCTGGTACACCAATTCTTCTTTTATAAAACAGCATTTTTTTTAAATTTACAACCTTATTTAGTTTAATTAAACATCTGAACTTCTACAACAGTTTTATTTCCCTCTACTTTTGGGCTATGTATTCTCTTACCATCTTTTCATAGGATAACAATATTATAATATTTTTACTATAGAATGTAGAGAATGATAATTCAGTTTTCTTTTAACATGGTTGATTACAGTTGGTTCTTTAGTATTATAATTTTATTTTTATAAATATTTTTTAATTTTTTATTTTAATTCCAGTTAGTTAACACGAAGTGTTATATTGGCCTTAGGTGTACAGTAATTTAACACTTTAACACACGACCCTGTGCTCATCACAAAAAGTGTACTCCTTAATCACCATCACCTATTTAACCCATTCCCTCCACCAACCACCCGTCTGATAACCATCAGTTTTTTCTCTATAGTTAAGAGTCTCTTTCTTGATTTACTCTCTCTTTCCCCCTTTACTCATTTATTTTGTTAAATTCCAGATATGAGTGAAACCTATGGTATTTCTTTCTCTAATTTCATTTAGCATAATGCTGTCTTGCTCCATCCATGTTGTTGCAGATGGCAAGATTTCATTCTTTTTTATGAATATTCCATCACGTAGTGTATGTATGTGCATATGTATGTACACACACACACACACACACACACTACATCTTCTTTATCTATTCATCAGTTGATGAACACTTGGGCTGTTTCCATAGTTTGGCTATTGTCAATAATGCTGCTATAAACATCAGGGTGCATGTACTCCTTTGAATTAATATTTTTGTATTCTTTGGGTAAATACTTAGTGCAATTGCTGGGTCATAAGTTAGTTCTATTTTTAACTTTTTTGAGGAACCTCCATCCTGTTTTCCAGAGTAACTGCACCAGTCGCATTCCCTTTAACAGTGCAAGAGGGTTTCCCTTTCTCTACATCCTCACCAATACCTGTTGTTTCTTGTGTTGTTGATTTTAGCCATTCTGACAGGTGTGAGGGGATATTTCATTGTAGTTTTGCTTTGTATTCCCCTGATGATGAGTGATGTTGAGCATCTTTTCATGTGTCTGTTGTCCTTCTGTATGTCATCTTTGGAAAAAAAGTCTGTTCATGTCTTCTGCCCATTTTTTAACTGGATTATTCATTTTTCGGGTGTTGAGTTTTATAAATTCTTTATATATTTTGGATACTAACCCTTTTATCAGATATGTCATTTGCAAATATCTTCTCCTATTCCATACGTTGCCTTTTAGTTTGTTTCCTTCACTGTGCAGAAGCATTTATTTTGATGAAGTTTATTTTTGCTTTTGTTCCCTTGCCTCAGGAAACATATCTAGAAAGAAGTTGCTATGGCTGACATTAAACACTTTACTGTCTGTGTTCTTCTCTAGAATTTTTATGGTTTCAGGTCTCACATTTAGGTCTTTCATTTATTTTCAATTTATTTTTGTACTTGGTATAAGAAAGTGGTCCAGTTTCATTCTTTTGCAGGTTGCTGTCCAGTTTTACCAACACCATTTGTTGAAGAGACTGCCTTTTTCCCATTGGATATTCTTTCCTGCTTTGTCAAATATTTGACCATGTAGTTGTGGGTTCATTTTTGGATTTCCTATTCTGTTTGATTGATCTATATGTCTATTTTTGTGACAGTACCATACCGTTTTGATCACTACAACTTTGTAATATAATTTGAAGTCTGGAATTGTGATGCCTCCAGCTTTGCTTTTCTTTTCTAAGATTGCTTTGGCTTTTCGGGGCCTTTTATGGTTCCATACAATTTTAGGATTGTTTGTTCTAGCTCTGTGAAAAATGCTGTTGATACTTTTGTAGGGCTTGCATTAAATGTGTACATTGCTTTGGATAGTATAGACATTGTAACATTATTTGTTCTTCCATTCCATAAGCGTGGAGTGTTTTTCCATTTCTTTGTGTCTTCTTCAATGCCTTTCATCAATGTTTTATAGTTTTCAGAGTACAGTTTTTTCACCTCTTTGGTTAGGTTTATTCCTAGGTATCTTGTTTTTGGTGCAATTGTAAAGGAGATTGATTGCTTAATTAATATTTCTGCTGCTTCATTATTGGTATATAGAAATGTAATAGATTTCTGTATGTTGATTTTGTATCCTGCAACTTTATGGAATTCATGTATCAGTTCTATTTTTTTGGTGGAATCTTTTGGGTTTTCCACATAGAGTATCATGTCATCTGCAAATAATGAAAGTTTGGCTTCCTTACTAATTTGGATGGCTTTTATTTCCTCTTGTTGTCTGATTCCAATGGTTAGGACTTCTAGTACTATGCTAAACAACACGGATGTCCACTCTCACCATTCTCTTATTTCTGACTTTAGGGGGAAAGCTCTCCATTTTTTCCCCATTGAGGATGATAAAGAAGCCATGGGTTTTTCATATATGTCCTTTATTTGTTGGTGAATGTTCCCTCTAAATCTACTTTGTTGAGGGTTTTTATAAGTAGATGTTATGCTTTTTTAAAAATTCTTTTTCTGCATCTATTTGAGTAATCATATGGTTCTTATCCTTTTATTAATATGATGTATCATGATGATCGATTTATGTATATTGAACCACTCTTGAAACCCAAGAAATATCCCACTTGATCGTGGTGAATGATTCTTTTAAGGTACTCTTGGATTCAATTTGCTCGTTATTTTACTGAAATTTTTGCATCCATGTTCATCAGGGATATTGGCCTGTAGTTCTCTTTTTTGGTGGAGTCTTTATCTGGTTTCGGTATCAGGGTAATGCTGCCCTCATAGAATGAATTGTGAAGTTTTCCTTCCTTTTCTATTTTTTTTGGAATAGCTTGAGAAGAATAGGTATTAACTCTTCTTTAAATATTTGGTAGAATTTTCCTATGAAGCTACCTGACCCAGGACTCTCGTTTGTTGGAAATTTTCCATTACTGATTCAATTTCTCTGCTGGTTATTGGTCCATTAAAGTTTTCTACTTCTTCCTGTTTCAGTTTTGGCAGTTTGTATGTTTCTAGGAATTTACCTGTTTCTTCCAGGTTGTCCAATTGGTTGGCCTATAGTTTTTCATAATATCCTAATTATTTGTATTTCTGTGATGTTGACGGTGGTTTCTCCTCTCTCATATGTAATTTTGTTTATTTGGGTCCTTTCTCTTTTTTATGAATCTGGCTAGAGGTTTGAAAAAAATTAATAAAATTCATAAAGAACCAGTTCTTGGTTTCATTGATCCATTCCATTTTTTTTAGTTTCTGTATCATTTATTTCTTCTCTAATCTATATTATTTCCTTCCCTCTGCTGGTGTAGGCTTTGTTAAAATTTTTTTGAGATTTTTCTTGCTTCTTGAGGTAGGCCTGTATTGCTATATGCTTCCTTCCTAGGACCACTTTTGCTGCATCTCAAAGGTTTTCAACCATTGTGTTTTCATTTTCATTGGATTCCATGTATTTTTGTAATTTCTTTGATTTCCTGGTTGACCTATTCATTGTTTAGTAGTATGTTGTTTAAACTCCACGTATTTGTGATCTTTCCAATTTTTTCTTGTGGGTGACTTCTAGTTTCATAGCATTGTAGTCAGAAAAGGTGCATGGTATGATATCATTTTGTATTTGTTAAGGCTTGTTTTGTGACCTAATATGTGGTCTATTCTAAAGAATGTTCCATATGCACTTGAAAAGAATGTGTAATCTGTTTTAGGATGAAATGTTCTAACTATATCTGTTAAGTCCATTTGCTTTTGCTTATTGAATCTGATAGCTCTCATGGGATTTCTGCTTTTAAAAAATCTTAGTTCTTTCCATATCACTTGTTCTTTATTTCCTCTGCTCTATCCTGTTACCTGTGCTAATGCCATCTTCATCTCACTCAAAGAATTCTTCAGTTCCAGAATTTGAAATTTTTAAAGAGAACAAATTTCTTTGGTAGCTCTTTATTCCTGAGTTCATTGAATTTCTTTTTTAGTTTTCTTGTAGCTTTTTGCATTTCTTCATAATGACTATTTTGAATTCTTTATCAGATCACAATATTCTGTGCCTTTAAGTTTCATTGCCGCAGAATTATCATTTATTTTTGTAATACCATATTTCCTTGATCTTTTGTAGTGTTTATTACTTCAAATGAAAAAGCAGAGGTGCGTATCCTTTGGCAAAGAATCTGTTCACTTTGGCTGTTACAGTTTAGGAGGCTGACGATTTGAAACTTCTTATGTCCCAGAGGTGGTGCTTTAGCTCAAGTTTTTAGTTTCTCCTCTGGGGGCTGGGGACTGCACTCAGCATACAAAACGAGCTGGCAGAAGGGTCAGGGGAGGCATGGGCTTGGCACCTGGGGCTTAGGGGGTGCACATGGCTGAAAGGGGAATTCTCCAGTGTGGGATTCCAAGAGGTCCATAGGTAGACCACCTGCAGACAGCAGGAAAGACATTCCTTTGATTGGATTCTTGGCCTCTTTTGGTTGGTTGGTTTTCTTTTCAGCCTCTTTTCCTTTTCTTTCTTTCCTCCTCATTATGGAGATCCCTCATCAGAAGTCCAGGGTCCTACTGGAGAGAAATGAGTCACTTCAGCCTCAACCCCTGCAGGTGGGAAACCATGTTTGCTTTTCACTCCCCCTAGCAGAGAGGTAGCCACTCGCTGCTACCAACAAAACCCCAGTATCCTGCCACGACACCCTTGGAAAGGGGCACCTTGGTGAGCTCCAATGTAACTGTACCCCAGGAGACTTTAAGCCAAGGATGGGGGGGTAGTCCTTGAGACCAAAGAAATGACCAGGAGATAGCAAGTGAGACACAGGTTTATTGGGGGAACTTACATACAGGGAGTCTAGGAGAGGCAGACTGGACAAAGCAGCCATTCCTGGAATCTGCATGAAGCAAGTTTCCATAGTGTAGCAACTAACCTAGCAACTATCTGTAGTCTTCCCCCTCCTTGAATGGCCAGCATTCTAAGGAGATCAAGGCCTGCCACCCAGACATTCTTTGTTAAAGGAGATGCTCCAGGTTGGCCATCCCCAGAGCCCCGACCTTGAATGCTGAACAACACATTCTTCTGTATCTTCTGCTTGATGGGGATATAGAGGTAGGATTGGATCTATATATTCTCAGGATAGTGATTAACAGAGGCATTCAGGATGTGCCTGTACAAACCAGCCATCCAGTCTATACCGTACAGTTCCTCTCTCCTTTGCCTCCAAACTCCTATCCTGCTGGGATCTTCTATCAGGTTGGCTAAACCTCTACAAATCCTCTATCTCCTGTGAGTGTCCACCCAGTTTTGTGCTTTCCAGGTTCCCCTTTTCCTGATCATAGCAAGGGGAATTGGGGCAGGTTTACTGACTCCCTTGGATCCACAGGCTCCTCCAAGGTCCTATCCACACACTTTCAGATGGACAGGTGGGTAGAAGCTTCCCAGGTGTCATGGTGTGCTGTGCAGAGGCATGCTTATTAGGTTATTGATGTACAATTAGTCATAAATCAAAGATAAGGGGAAAAAGAATTCACACCACCATGATTCTGACTTCACTCTAGAGAAGTCAGTATTGTGCTTCTTGATTTGGGCGCTATTTCCATGACAGTAACCAATTTACGAAAAATTATAAACATGTATCAAGCTGTATAGTTAGACATAGGTATACTTATATAAAAAATGCAACACTTTAATAAAAATTAAATGTGATTCCAGTGTACTTTCAGGTATACAGCCAAAAAAATGAAAGCAAGGAATCAGAGATTTATATACCCATGTTCATGGCAGCATTATTCATGATAGGCAAAAGATGAAAGCAACCCAATTGCCATCAGCAGATGAACAGATAAACAAAATGCTCTATATATGTAACACAGCCAGAAAAAGAAAAATTCTGATACATGCTATAATGAGGATGTATCTTAAGGACATTATGCTAAGTGAAATAAGCCAGGCTCACAAATACTGTATAATTCCACTCATATGGGGTAGGTAGAGTAGTCAAATTATATGGAAAGAAAGCAGAATGATGGTTACCAGGGACTGTAGGGAGTGAGGAATGGGGAACTATTGCTTAATTAATAGGCAGGGAGTTTCAATTTGGAAGATGAAAGGAGTTCTGTGGATGGATAGTAGACAGCAGCAAAACAATGTGAGTGTACCTAACCATTTTTATGTTTTAAGTTTGTTTTGAGAGACAGAGAATACATGTGGGAGGGGCAGAGAGAGAGAATCCTAAGTAGATTCCGTGCCACCAGCACAAAGCCTGACGCGGAGCTCACATCACAAAATGTGAAATCATGACCTGAGCCAAAATCAAGAGTCAGACATTCAACTGACTGAGCCGCCCAGGTGCCCCATATTTAACCACTTTTAAATGGACAGTCCGGTGCTATTAAGATGCTAAACTGTTATGTGTATTTTATCACAATTTTTTAAGTCAATATAATACTCTCTAAGTAAACGTACCTTATGATGTTATCAACTTACCTCTGGTAAACAGTCAAAAAATTCATACCTCTTCTCTTAATTGGGCTATTTGAAACCTTACCTTTTCAATCCTGGTGAACACAAAAAGTGGAAAAAGCCAATAATGGACTCTCCCCAAGCAGTAGTAGGGTGAGATGTATAAAACCGCTTTCCAGTCACATGGGACCTCATTCATTCCATGTATACTTATAAACCCCCATGAGTATAAATGGACATGGTTGGGCATCATTCATCCCATTTATACTCACAACTCCCATGTGAAGAAAACAGATCAGACAGGTCCATTACTCTCACTTCACAGTTAGGAATACAGATCAAGAAAAAATTATCATAAACAAGATTCAAATTTTCTGATACCAAACTCAAGCTGGAAATCCTCCTCATAGGACCCTCAACATTGTTACCAGACTTGAAAAGCAAATTCGGTTTACAAATTCATTTTGTGCTTCTATTGTTATCATAATAAAATGCTTTCTAGAATACAGATCATTTTCATATGGTAAAAAAAATCACTTTTTGACTTGAAAACCTTTTATTTAATTTATACAAATAACTACTAAATACAAAAAGTAGATTAAAACAAAATAGTTATTTTTTTCTGGCAGAGTTTAAATGCACATAATGGATAATTCCGAAGAAAATGCATTTTCCCCACAGCGTTCAGGACTAAAATTCTACTGAAATCTTTGCTTCTAAATCAGTAATATATTCGGTGGTGTCACATGGGTAATGGCTAAATACATTTCTGCATATGAACTGAAAAAAGTTACAGTCTACACACATACAAATGTGAAGCACTTAAAATGTGAATTTAACTGATAATAAAAGAAAATGTCCATTTCAGAGTATAGTGTTAAAAACATTTCAGTAATAAAATCATAAGACCACATAAAAATAAGCTTTAACATATGCACAGAACAGTTTTGTAAAAACTGCTGAGTGCACAAGTAATAAATAATTTGCAAAGTTGTGTATAAACAATTCCTAATGTTCAGCATCATTGTAAACATCCGCACATGTGTAAAATGCAGCAAAGTCTGACATTACATTTTGTTTTGCCAAATTGAATTCCTATTATCCAAAGACAGACCAGTGGAGTACACAGCCAACGTTTTGGCAAGTTGGGTCTTTAAAATTAAGAGTAACAGTGCAAGTAAGGAATGCAAAGAATTCCTAGTGCAATAAAGAAGAGAAGCACAGGCAATATTGCTGATAAAAATTCACCACCTCCGTGAGTTTCCCATGGGGAGAGTCTAGGAGACTTGTGAAGGATCTGCAAAGCCACTGTCTTAATGCCCAGATCTCTTTTAGGATTTCTCTGTGTTCCTCCAGTTCCCCTACCTTTGCAACAGTGTCTGTCCCACATTAGTCTCTGTAGTGTGAACAGTTTGTGAAATGCCCAGTTCACGGTCATTGAGCGAGGTTAGGGTGGTTTTGGTGTCTCCCCCGCACACGGCTGGGTAGAATGTCTGCCTCATCAAAGCAGCCATTTGTGGAGGGAGACAGATGGATTCTGTTCTGACAGCTGGTCAGGCCAGCATTAGGTCCCAGCTGGACAATGACAATGACAAATCTTCCTTTTTGACACCATGGAAATGTCAACAGTCCGTTTTCAATTTGTCTAGGGAATTATCGATTTTGGTCAAAGTCTTTTTGATCCGCAGAGCCGTGAGTCTTGCGGATGGATTCTGATACCAGCATTCCTTCATCAGCTTGGCCAGAGAGGTTAATGTCTGAGGAGAGAAGAAACAAACACCACAGTGAACAAGTGGCTTTTTTGTGGCCCCAGAAACTGGGTGGATGTTAAGTGATGTTCCTGCCATCTTCTTTAAACAAATAATCAAGGCCCTGACCACTGGATAAAGGAGGCTCTCTTGAGTTTCATGAACTCTCAAGTTTCACTGGACCCCTTCACCAGCTGACTTTGAAGTAAATTACATGGGACCGGCTGGAACCCCTGATGTTTTATGTTTGCTAAAAGAGATCATGCTACCCCTAAGTTAATAATGAAATTTGCAGATGGAGTCATCTCTACATGTTTCAGAATTACTACTCTCAAAGGGAAGCAGTAAGAATCTTCAGCTGAACAGCTTCTGTTTGGAATTTCAGATATGCAGTGATGGAGTTCATCTCTTGTTTTACTTGTGACACTGCAGTCCTAGGACTAGTGACATAGTGAATCTCCAAACTCCTGGAGTTAGTCAATAGTAGAAATTCTTGTGAATATTATCATTTATTAGCAAGATCAATCAGAATGCTCTTTCAGCAATGAGACCGTTTTGTGAACCTACTCAACTAGGTCTAAGGCCCTTCTACATAAAATAGAAAAAGCAATAGAAGAGGCAGATCATTCACGAATTATGTTATTTGCTTGCTCTTGATTTTCACCTAGTAAAAAGGTGAAGATAGTTTTAGAACTAAGAAACTGACACTCTTACCGGGTCTGAGAACCATCTATTGGGTATGTTTGGCCTCTGTTGATCCACACAGACCACCTTTCTCATATCTTCAAAACTTGGGTCATTGGGAACCACATCATAAAATGGCGGCTTGTAATCCTCCACAATACCTGCACACATGGACGAGAATTGTGTTGGTTAGCAAGAGAGTAGAAGTTTCCTCCAGGATATTACTGATTGGTGTCACAGATTATAATGTGATATGAAAAAATAGTGAACATCTTCCTCACTTCACGGTGATTCTGAAAGCTACAAAATAAGTGGAGAACAAGGTAATAAATAATTATTCTTCCTCCAAATCTCTGTAGGAGTTCTGTTAGAAGAAAATGTGGCAACTACTCACGTAATTACAATGTTGACAAAATGCTCCAAGAGTGTATATAAACAGCTCTGTGATACCCAAAATGTCACTGAGGATAAAATTCCTCTGGTGATCAAAAAGAGACATTCTGGTACATGATGGTGACATTAGAAGACCCTGACTCCTCTCCTTCATAGACACACCAAATCTACACCTATTTATAAAGCAATTCCTCCTGAAGAATTGGGGGCTGAATGAAAACCACAACAAAAGACCACAGAGAGAATGGCAAGAGAGATGGAAACAATGCAATAAAAGGAACCCCCACGCCCAACACTGTTGAACTACAGTGGGTAGAGATAGTACTGAGGGACCACAAACAGTTTGGTCTACTCGGGGCATAGAAAAAAAATGCCACAGCTTAAAAGATCAACTAGAATATAAAAGATCCAGCCCTACAACTCCACCAAATGCCAGGGGATCTGCTGGAACTCTCTCTCAGTCAGGGGCTGGTGAACACCACTACTTAGGTGCCCCCCCCCCCCCAACGTTGATAGTGCAGACAGGAGCAGGGTCTGGGCACCATTGTCAGGCTACTGCCTCAGTGAGCCGCAGGCTCATAGCCTACACCAGTCCCATCCATCCCACCAAGGCAACCACACTGCAGCACATACTGAAAAACCCCTGGTCCGTGCTTACTATGGCTCCAGCAAGAACATTCCAGATCCACACCACTTAGGCTCCAGACAACTTACCAGGGTACCACCAATACACAGAGCCCTGGAGCCCCAAACCTGCACCTGTTTAAGCTCAAGCTAACCTAACAAGTTGCCCCTTCATGTAGCACAACACTTTCACTCCACTTGCCTTGCCAGGATTCCCTCTGTAGGAGTACCCTGGGATAACATGGCTTGCAGCCACTTCACTGTCCTGTAAGGATGCCCTCCATGTAGAGAGCCCTAGGACCCCAGAGCTGGCACCCTCTCACAGGAGAGCCCCAAGACTTCTCATGACCAATTCAGCTCTGGCCATCCAATCAAGGAAGCCCCAGCACAGACCAGACAGAGCTCTGGACAGCCAACCAAAGTAACCAGACACAGCCTTGCAGGGGAGGACCATAAACAGACCATCTCTTCAAATTTAGCTATTCTCCCTAATTCATATAAACACTGAAAGCCAAGCAAAATGAAAGAGAGGAAGATGCTCCAAAGGAAGGAACAAGACAATACCTCAGAGAAAGAAATGAATGAAATGGAAATAAGCAATCTACCTCATAACGTGTTCAAAAGGGATGACCATACAGATGCTACCAAACTGGAATTCCAACAAAGAAAGAAAGAACCAATCAGACTTGAAGACACAGTACCTGCAATGAAATCTATACTAGAGGGAATCAACTGTAAATTGGAAGATGCAGAAGAATGGATCAATGATCTATTAGAAAGCAACCAAGCTGAATAGGGAAAAGAAAAAAAAAAAAAGATAAGGGATCTCTTAGACAATATTAAAAAAAAAGTCTACATTATGTGGGTCCCAGAAAGAAAACAGAAGGTAGCAGTAAACTTATTTGAAGAAATAGCAGCTGAAAACTTTCCTAACCTGGTAAAAAACAGACTTCTAGGTCCAGAAGCCCCAAAAGTCCTGAACAAGATGGAAACCAAGTGATAAGTAAAATGTCAAAGAATAAAGATAAGGACAGAAGCAAATAGTTACATAAAAAGGGAAACACCATAAGGTTATCAGCTGATTATTCAGCAGAAACTTTGCATACCTGAAAGGAGTGGCATGATATATTCAAAGTGCTAAAAGGAAAAAAAAAAAAAAATTCTAAAGCCAAGAAGGATTTAAGGATTTCTCTCCTTAAATTCTAAATTATAACCTTGTTGGGAAAGAATTGCCAAACAAAAGTTAAAGTTCATCACTACTAAATAGACTTTATAAGAAATGTCAACAGGACTACTTTAAATGGAAAAGAAAAAGGACAAAAATAGAAGAAAATTAGGAAACTCAATTATTATAAATATGATACTACATATAAATCTCATGGTAAATACAAAACATAAACCTATAGTAGTACACAAAAAACTCAATGCCAAGCATAATACTAAAGAAAGCCACAAGGAAAGAGATCAAGAAAAGAAGAATGACAAAAATAACCAGAAAGCAATGAACAAAATGGCATGGGTACATATCTATCAGCAATACTTTTATTTTTTTTTTTAATTTTTTTAAATGTTTTATTTTTGAGAGAGAGAGACAGCGTGAGCAGGGGAGGGTCAGAGAGAGAGGGAGACACAGAATCTGAAGACAGGCTCCAGGCTCTAAGCTAGCTGTCAGCACAGAGCCCGACGCAGGGCTTGAATCCACGAGATCATGACCTGGGCCAAAGTCGGATGCTTAACCAACTGAGCCACCCAGGCGCCCCTCTTTTAATTTATTTTATTTTTATTTAAATTCAAGTTCGTTAACATGTAGGGTAGTACTGGTTTCAGGAGAATAACCCAGTGATTTATCACATCCACCTAATGGTTATCCCAACAAACGCCCTCCTTAATGCCCATCACCCATTTACCCACCCACCTCCTCTACAGCAACTCTCTATTTTAAGAGTCTCTTATGGTTTGCCTCCTTCTCTGTTTTTATCTTATTTTTTCCTTTGCTTCCCCTATGTTCATGTTAGGTTTCTTAAATTCCACATGAGTGAAGTCATGTATTTCTTTCATTTAGCATAATACCCTCTCATTCCATCCACGTTGTTGCTGAGGGCAAGGATTCATTATTTTTGATTGCTGAGTAATATTCCTGTGTGTGTGTGTGTGTGTACACACAACATCTTTATCCATTCATCAGCTGATGGACATTTGGGCTCTTTCCATAATTTGGCTATTGTTAGTAGCACTACCATAAACTTGCGGTGCATGTGCCCCTTCGAGTCAGTATTTTTGTATCCTTAGGATAAGTTTCTAGTAGTGCAATTGCTGGGTCATAGGATAGTTCTATTTTCAATTATTTTGAGGAACCTCCATACCATTCTCCAGAGTATCTGCACCAGTTTGCATTTCCACCAACAGTGTAAAAGTGTTCCTCTTTCTTCACATCCTCACCAACATCTGTTGTTTCCTGAGTTGTTAATTTTAGCCATACTGACAGGTATGAGGTGGCATCTCATTGTGGTTGAGATTTGTATTTCTCTGATGATGAATGATGTCGAGCATCTTTTCATTTTTCTGTTAGCCACCTGGATGTCTTCTTTGGAAAAATGGCTGTTCAGGTCTTCTGCCCATTTCCTCACTGCATTATTTGTTTTTTGGGTATTGAGTTTGATAAGTACTTTATAGATTTTGGACACTAACCCTTTATCCAATATGTCATTTGCAATTATCTGCTCCTATTCCATTGGTTCTCTTTTAGTTTTGTTGTTTCCTTTGCTGTGCAGAAGCTTTTTATATTAATGAGGTCCCAACAGTTCATTTTTACTTTTGATTTCCTTGCCTCCAGACACATGCCTAGTAAGAAGATTGCTGCCTGTTTTCTCCTATGGGATTTTGATGGTTTCCTGTCTCATATTCAGGTCTTCCATCAATTTTGAATTTTTTGTGTGTGTATGGTATAAGAAATTCTAGTTTCATTCTGCATGTCACTGTCCAGTTTTCCCAGGACCATTTGGGGAAGAGACTATCCCCCCCCCCCCGCCGCCGCTGTATACTCTTTTCTGCTTTGTCAAATATTACTTGGCCATACATTCGTGGGTCCATTTCTGGGTTCTCTATTCTGGTCTATTGATCTATGTGTCTGTTTTTGTGCCAGTACCATACTGTCTTGATGATTACAGCTTTGTAATACAGCTTGAAGTCTGGAATTGTGATGCTTCCAGCTTTGGTTTTCTTTTTCAACATTACTTTGGCTATTCAGGGTGTTTTCTGGCTCCAAAGAAATTTTAGATAATTCTAAATTAATTTTAGATAATTCTCTTCTAGCTCTGTGAAGAACACCAGTGTTATTTGATAGGGATTGCATTGAACATGTAGATTGCTTTGGGCAGTAGCAACACTTTAGCAATATTTGTTCTTCCAATACATAAGCATGGAATATTTTTCCATTTCTTTGTGGCTTCTCCAATTTCTTTCATAAGCTTTTTATAGTTTTCAGCATATAGATCTTTTAACTCTTCGGTTAGGTTTATTCCTAGATATCTTATGGTTCTTGGTGCATTTGTGAATGATATTAATTCCTTGATTTCTCTTTCTGCTGCTTCATTATTCGTGTATAGAAATGCAACCAATGCAAAGAGTGAAAGTTTGGCTTCTTCCTTGCCAATTTGGATGCCTTTCTTCTTTTTGTGATTTGATTGCTGAGGCTAGGACTTCCAGTACTATGTTGAACAACAGTGGTGAGAGTGGCCATCCCTGTCATATTCCTGACCTAGGGGGAATGCTCTCAGTTTTTCCCCATTGAGGATGATATTAGCTGTGGGTCTTTCATACATGGCCTTTATAATGTTGAGGTATGTTTCCTCTAATCTACTTGCTGAGGGTTTCTATCATAAATAAATGTTATTCTTGGTCAAATGGTTCTTCTGCATCTATTAAAATGATAATAAGGTTCTTGTGCATTCTTTTATTAATGTGGTGTATCATATGGTGTATCATATTGATTTGTGAATATTGAACCAGCCCTGCAGCCCAGGAATAATTCTTCTAATGTACTGTCGAATTTGATTTGCTGGTATCTTGTTGAGAATTTTTGCATTTAGTTTCATCAGGGATACTGGCTTGTAATTCTGTTTTTTAGTGGGGTCTTTGTCTGGTTTTAGAATCAAGGTAATGCTGGCTTCATAGAATGAGTTTGGAAACGTTTCTTCCATTTCTATTTTTTTTGAACAGCTTGAGGAGAATAGGTATTAACTCTGCTTTAAATGTGCAGTAGAATTCCCCTGGGAAGCCATCAGGCCCAAGACTCTTGTTTGTTGGGAGATATTTCTTTGCTTGGTTATGGGTCTGTTGAAATTTTCTATTTCTTCCTGTTTGAATTTCAGTAGCGTGTGTGTTTCTAGAAATTTGTCCATTTCTCCCAGATTGTCCACTTTGCTGGCATATAATTTTTCATAATATTCTCTTATAATTGTATTTTTGTGGTGTTGGTGTGATCTTTCCTCTTTCATGATTTTTATCTATTTGGGGTCTCTCTTTTGCTTTTTTGAGAAGTCCGGCTAGAGGTTTATCAATTTTGTTTATTCTTTTAAAGAACCAGCATTTAGTTTCATTGATGTGCTCTACTGGTTTTTGTTTGTTTGTTTCTGTATCATTTATTTGTGCGTTAATCTTCATCATTTCCCTTTTTCTGCTAACTTTCAGCTTTATTTGCTGCTCCTTTATGTGTAAGGCTATGTTGTATATTTGGGATCGTTTTGCTTCTTGAGATAGGTGGAAATTGCAGTGTATACTTTTCTATAGGACTGCCTTTGCTGCATCCCAAAGGGTTTGGACTGTCGTGTTTTCTTTTTGATTTACTTCCATGTATTTTTTATTTCTTCTTTAATTTCCTGGTTATCGCATTAGTTCTTTAGTAGGATGTTCTTTAACCTGCAAGTATTTGAGGGTTTTCCAAATTTTTTCTTGTGGCTGACTTCACATTTTATAGCATTGTGTTCTGAAATATGCAGTTTGTCTGATAAAAGTATGGCTATTCCGGCTTTCTTTTGACCTCCATTAGCAGGATAAATGGCTCTCCATCCCCTCACTTTCAATCTGCAAGTATCTTTAGATGTAAATGAGTCTCTTGCAGACAGCATATAGATGGATTTTTTAATCCATTCTGATACCTATGTCTTTTGATTGAAGCATTTAGTCCACTTACATTCAGAGTGATTAATGAAAGATATGAATTTAGTGCCATTGTGTTACTTGTAGAGTTGGTGTTTCTGGTGATGTTCTCTGGTCTTTTCTAGTCTTTGTTGCTTTGGTCTTTGTTTTCCCCTCCACTCAGAGAGTCCCCCTTAAAATTTCTTGCAATGCTGCTTTAGTGGTCACAAATTCCTTTAGTTTTTGTTTGGGAAATTCTCTCTCTCCTTCTATTCTGAATGACACCTTGCTGGATAAAGAATTCTTGGCTGCATATTTTTCACACTTGGTACATTAAATATTTCCTGCCCCTCCCTTCTGGCCTGCCAAGTTTCAGTGGACTGGTCTGCTAGTACCGTTATGTGTTTACCCTTGTGGGTTAAGGCCTGTTTGTCCCTTGCCACTTTCAGACTTCTCTATCTTTGTAGTTTGCAATTTTCACTATGATATGTCATGGTGTTGACCTGTTTTTGTTAATTTTCAAGGAAGTTCTCTATGCCTCTTGGACATGGATACCTGTTTGCTTCCCCAGATTAGGAAGGTTCTCAGCTATCATTTGTTCAGATAACCCTTCTTCCCAGGACTCCTCTTCTTCTTCTGGGACTCCTATGATGCAGGTATGGTTTCATTTTATGGAATCACTAAGTCTCCCCTTGTGACTTAAGAATTCCCTTTCCCTCTTTTTTTCAGCTTCATTATTTTCCATAATCTTTTCTTCTATGTCCCTATCCTCTCCTCTGCTTCTTCAATCCTCATTAGGGCTGTATCCAGTCAGTATTGCATCTCAGCTACAGCATTTTTTTCATTTCACTCTGACTAGTTTTTAGGTCTTTGATCTGTGCAGTAAGGGTTTCTCTGGTGTCTTCTGTGCTTTTTTCAAGCCCAGCTAGTAGTCTTATGACTGTTGTTCTAAATTCTTTTTCAGATATATTGCTTATATCTATTTTGAGCAAGTTCCTGGCTGTGATTGCTTCTTGACCTTTCTTTTGGGGAAAATTTCTTCATCTTGTCATTTTGGCTAACTTTCTGTCTTTTGCATGCTTTAGAAACTTATGTTTCCTGCACGTGAGATACTGCATTAAATAGGGGTCACACACTGTCCATGGCCTGGCACTTCAGGAAATGTTTCTGGTGTGTGCTGTGTGCACTCTGTCACTGCATTTGGGCTGCTCATTCCCATTGATGAGTCCTCCACAGGGCTCCTCCTTGCTTGCAGTGAGGAGTGTTTGATTTTTTTTTTTTGTTGAAATAAGCCTGGAAAAAGGCAGGGGGAAGCTGATCCCAAAAACAGAAAAGGAAAGGGAACAAAAAAACCCAACCAGAGAATCAAAAAGCTATTAGGCTGATTCCAAAAAGAGAAAAAATAAAAAGAATTTAAAAGACTAATCCAAAAGAGAGAGAGAGAAGGAAATGAAAACAAAACAAAACAAAACAAAACAAACCCCCAAGAAACTATGAGCTTGATTCCAAAAGACAAAATAGGAAAAAGAAGAATTGAGCCTGGCTTGATTTCCTCTTGTGCAAACTCAATGCTGCACTTTCTCAACCTCTGTCTCCCATTTGAAAGCGTTCCCTCCCTCTCTGTAGCAAGGCTGTTCTTCTCTCAATTCAATTCCATGCACCTCTCTCCTGCCACACTATCTCCCTCCAACAGTGGAGATCCTTCTGCCACTCCGCAAATCAATTTCCTGGGTGCTCCAAGTGATCTGACCTCAATATAGCATGATTGAGGACTGAGGAAAGCCCAGGGTCCTCCTACTTCTCTGCCATCTTAACTCCTCCCCCTTCAGCAATTACTTGAAATGGTCTAACTGTTCCAATCAAACGACAAAGGGTGATCAAATGGAACAAAAAACCAAACCTATCTACATGTTGCCTAGAGACTCACTTAAGACACATACAGACTGAAAATGAAGAGATAGAGATATTCCATGTAAATGGAAGCCAAAACAACAACAAAAATGTGCTTGGAAGCAATACTTATATCAGACCAAAAAGATTTTAAGACAAAGACTGTAACAACAAAGAAAAGCATTACATAATGATAGAAGGATCACTCCAACAAGAGTATATAACAATTGTTGGGGTGCTTGGGTGGGTCAGTTCAGCTCAGGTCATGATCTCCTGGTTCGTGAGTTTGAGCCTTGCATCAGGCTCTGTGCTGACACCTCAGAGCATGGAGCCTGCTCTGGATTCTGTGTCTCCCTCTCTCTCTGCCCCTCCCCCACTGACACTCTCTCTCAAAAAAATAAACATGAAAAAAAGTATATAACAATTGTAAATGTACATATGCCCAATATTGGAGCATCTAAATACATAATGCAACTATTAACAGACATAAGGGAGAAATTGACAGTAATACACTAATAGTACAGGACTTAATACCCCACTTACATCAATGGGTAGGTAATCCAGGCAGAAAATCAACAAGGAAAGAGTGGCTTTGAATGACATATTAGACAACATGTACTTAACAGGTATATATAGAATATTCCATCCAAACACAAGAGAATACACATTCATTTCAAGTGCACATGAAACATTCTCCAGGGCAGATCACATTTCAGCCCCCAAGTCTCAATAAACCTAAGTCGATTTGAAATCATACCTAGATTCTTTTCTGAATAGAAAAACAAAATCAATTCCAAAAAAAAATCTGTGGGAAAACCAAAACAGATGGAGGCCAAACATAGTACTAACAAATGAACAGACCAACAAAGAAATCAAATAAAAATGAAAGCACAATGGTCCCAAACCTTGGGAATACAGCAAAAGCAGTCATAAGAGGAAAGTATATGGCAACACAGGCCTACCTCAAGAAACCAGAAAAATTAGAAAAAGAATTAACCCAAAGTTAGTAGAAGGAAGGAAACAGGGACAATCAGAGAAGAAATAGCAAATAAAAGATCAATGATACCAAGAGCTGGTTCTCTGAAATATCAAGGAAATTAATAACCTTTTACCCAGACTCATCAAGAAAAAGAGAGGACCCAAATAAATAGGTGAAAGAAGTAAAAACAGACCACAGGAATACAAAGGAACAAAGAGATTACTATGAAAAATTATGTGCCAACAAATTGGACAAGTTAGAAGAAAAAAGTCCTAGAAACCTACAATCTTCCAAAACTCAAACAAATAGAAACCTGAAGAGAACAATTACTAGCAATGAAACTTAATCACTACTCAACAGATTACCAAAAAACAAAAGTCCAAGACAAGACAGATTTACCAGTGAATACTACCAAACATTCAAAGAGCTAGTATCTCTTCTCCTCAAGCTATTCCCCCCCAAAATAAATGAGGAAGGGAAGCTTCTAAATGCATTCCATGAAGCCAGCATTACCTTGATACCAAAACCAGTCAAAGACTCTACAAAAAAAGAAAACTATAGGCCAACATCCCTGATAAAAATAGATGAAAAAATCCTGAAGAAAATATTAACTGCTTTCAAAAATACATTAAAAGGATCTATTTCAAGAATGCAATGATGGTTAAATATTCACAAACCAAAGTAATATACCACAATAACAAAAGATGAAAACCAAATGGTCATCTCAAGAGATACTGAATTTTGTCAAATGCTTTTTTCTATATCTGTTCATGATAAAACTCAAAAAGGTAGGTTTAAGAGGGAATGTACCTCAACATAATATAGGCTATATATGACAAACTCAGAGGTGAAAAAACAAGAGCTTTTCCCTTAAGATCAGGAACAAGACAACAATGTTCACTCTTACCACCTTTACTCAAAATAGTACTAGAAATCCAAAAAAAAAAAGGAATTAAAGGCATGCAAATTGGTAAGGAAAAAATAAAACTGTCACTATTTCCTGATGACCTACTACTACCTATAGAAAATCCCAAGGACTCCAGAGAAAACTCTAAAGACTCCTTCAAAAAACTATTAGAGTGGATAAATGAATTCAGTAAAGTTGAAAGATACAAAATTAATTTACAGAAATCTGTTGCATTTCTATACACTAATAACAGAGTCAGAAAAAGAAACCAAGAAAACAGTTCCATTTACAGTTCCGCCAAAAAGAATAAAATACCAAGAATAAACTTAACCAAGAAGGTGAAAGACCTGTATAAAAACTACAAAACTGAAGATGACATAAAGCCATATCATACCCGTGGATTGTAAGATTATTAAAATGTCCATACTACCCAAAGCAATGTACATATTGAATACAATCCCCCTCAAAAAAACAATAGCATTTTTCACAGAACTAGAACAAATAGTCCTAAAATATGTATGGAAACAAAAAAGACCAGAAATAGCCAAAGCAATCTTAAGAAAGAAGAACAAGGCTGGAGGTATCACGATCTCAGCTTTCAAGATCTATTACAAGGTTATAGTAATCAAAATAGAATGGTACTGGCACAAAAATAAACACATGGATGGAACCAGACAGCCCAGAGACAAAACAGACAAGAATATATCAAGGGAAAAAGACATTCTCTTCAATAAATGCTAGCTGGGAAAACCACACAGCCTCATGTAAAAGTATGAAGCTGAACCACTTTCTTTCACTATACACAAAAATAAACTCAAAATGAATTAAAGACCTAACTGTAGGACGAAAACTCTCTAATCTAAATCTTTTGCACAGAGAAGAAGACCATCAACAAAACAAAAGACAACCCAGTGAATTGGAGAAGATACTTACAAATGATATATCCCATAGGGGTTAATGTCTAAAATATATAAAGAACTTAGACAACACCAAAACAACAATCCAATTCAAAATGGGCAGGGGCCCTCAACAGACATATTTCCAAAGACCTACAGATACCTAACACACATGAAATGATGAACATCATTAATCATCAGTAAAATGTAAATCAAAACTACAGTCAGATAACACCTGACATGTCAGATGGCTAATATCAATAACAAATATGGGCAAGATGTGGAGAAAAAGGAATCCTTGTGCATTATTGGTGGGAATTTAAGTTGGTACAACCACTATGGAAAACAGTAGGGAGGTCACCCCCAAAGTTAGATATGATCAGGTAATTCCACAATTGGTTATTTACCCAAAGCAAATGAAAAGACTAATTGAAAAAGATATACGCACCCCTATGTTTATTGCATTATTTAGAATAGCCAAGATACAGAAGCAACCTGTGCCCCTAGATAGATGAATGGAGAAAGATGTGGTATACTCACCTCTCCCTCTCTCTGGAATACTACTCAGCCATAAAAAAGAGAAGGAGACCTTGCCATTTGTGACAATATAGAGGATTTCATTTATATGGAAAAACAAAAGAAATGAACAGACAAAAAGCAGAAACAGACCTGTGAACACAGAACTTGTGGCTGTAGCAGGAAGGGAGTTGGGAAAGTGGACATAAAGGGGTGAGGAGAGTGGGAGGCACAAGCTTCCAGTTAAGGGAATGAAGGTCAGGGAGGACGAGTGGTGCTGTACCAGCGCTGTATGGTGACAGATTGAAGCGACACTTGTGAGCACGGAATAGAGTAGAAAGTTGTGAAACCCCCTATAGGGTAACCCTAAAACTAAAGTAACTCCACTATACTACAATTTTTTTTTAAAAAAAGAGATAAGGTCTCTGAAGAGTGCATGAATCTAGTGGTTTCAGATCATATTTTCTCATTCACTCTATGGGCAATGAGCAACCTCAAACTGCCAGACGTAGTTGCCTGCTTGATGGCTCTATTATTTACTCTCAGACTGAAGGCACAGAAGAAAATGTAGAGAAAAGACAGTCATTTGGGAAGACAGAAGAATGGCTGAAAAGGAAGAATTCTCCCCTTCCCCCAGACCAATATGAAAGTGGTTCATTTCAGCTTACCTTCTACCCCGGCATGGTTTCCAATGCCTTAGAAACCCCTTTTCCCCAGAAAAACTACTCTTCTTTGTGAAAGAAATTGATGTCACTTTACAAATAGAGAAATGTAAAACTTCATCACTTAGAATTAAAAATGGATTCTTCCCCTTAAAGAGAAGAAACCAAGGAAATCCATTTTTCTTCCACTATCAAAGGCTTGGACATGGGGACAATGAGGACAGGGGACAACTTGCTCTACTGCCCTCTGTCCCAAGTCACTTTCTTCTGTTCCTAAATACCTAACAGGTTGTTTGAGAAAAAAAGAAAAACTGAATTAGAACTTTTCTCACAGTCTTCTAATTCCTACAGGCCACCTGAAAATCTTCAATCCCCTTTTCATTGCTCTAGAGAAATTAAGTGCAAGAATTCATTTCACAAACCCTACATAAATATATACCGTTTATGCAGAAGGATAGCCATGATAATACGAACATGTTAAAGAAATCCTATGGATTTTCTTCAACTTCATAGATTTGACTAAGTTAATTTATACTATATTCCGTGTTTTCATAGTAATGTAGAAATAAATTTCTGGGTGAAAACATTTAAGTTTAGATAACCTATCCACATTGCAAAACTGCATTTGTAAACTGTATTAGTCAATGGATTAAAACCTTTCCTGGCAAAACATAAACCACTGCTTTCAGAGGATTTGTGACAACCCCTCTCAAAGGCCTTACCCCCTCCTCTTGTGAGGGGTCCCATGAAGCTTTCAAATAAAACTATTTGCTTCTAGTATAAGACACACCACACAAAATACAACTGGACATGGACATGTAAGGTCATTTATACTTTTTTTACGGGCCACATGAATTTATAAGCCATAGGAAGAGATGGGCCGTTTACTGTCTCTCCATTTCTGTGAAAGAGAATACCGTTAGTAGTGTACTTTACCTTCTTAAAATCTAGCATAACAGTATTACTGTTTGCATTCGCTTAGCCAGCTGTTTGGGATAATTTGCCTGGTTAGCTTGGGAAGGCCTAAGTGGGCTTTTTTTCTATAAAAGCAAAAAAAAAAAAAGGCATAAGTGAATTTTTAAAACATGAGACCTACTGATCCCACGCAACAAATTTCACTATGCAAAGCTGAAATGTTCCCTTGTGTTTATATTTCCCATACTTTAATCTCATTAACATGTCCCATGTCTTAACAAAAGGAATCAAATTTAAAAAGAAAGACCATTTAATTGATTGTGCCTGGAATTTAGTCACACCTCCCTTTCTTCAACCACTGATCAATTATTGATGGTTTCCAAATCATTGTGCAGAAGCATGACCAGTGCCAAATAAATCTGGGGTTAAACTCTTGGCAGTCACGTGGAACTCCTCTGGTCAAAGAAAGCAATCATTTCAATCAACTGGAAGTACATTATGTACCTACTGTGTGTGGGACACCATGTTAAATGTTGAGGACAATAAAAGTGTAAGACCTGCTCTGGTCTGTCAAGGAACTCAGAATCTAGTGGGAGATGGTGACAAGCGTTTCTTTCCTTAGATAATGGAAATCTTGTAAAAAAAAAAAAAAAAAAAAAAAAAAAAAAGCTCAAAAATGTTTTTTACCCACTACTATCTTTGCCTTTCAAAATATATTTGTACATGCTAGTTCCTAAACTGGCACACATAGTTTAAGGGATCAAAATGGTTATTGAGTCAGAGGTTGTGCTTGGCGCTGGGGATACAATAAAAAAGATGAAGTGCTGGTAATGAGGCCCAGAATAAGGGGAAAGGGAAATACGAGAAATTACAAACTAGCATTAGCAGTAAGAGCATGGAAAAGGTACAGGGAGTAAGTCTTAGAGGAAAAAAACAGCTGTGTGGTTTAAGTATCAGATATAACTGGGTGCCATCAGTAGGCCTTCCAGGAGCTAGGGCTCGAGCAGACCTAGAAAGATCAGAGGTTTGCAAGGCAGGGAAGAGGATGGGAATGACAAACACGGCATGGGACATTCATGGCGGAGGGGGGTGGTGGTGAGGAGGACAAAGACAAGGGGTTACAGAGGATCCTCACTTGTTGCAAAGACAGAGGAGAATTCCCTGTGGCTGAAATCAGGTGCACATAGTAGTAGGGAGAGCAGGAGGTCAAGGACAGACTAAAATGATGTGTTGTCAAGGTAGGAAGTTACTTACAAGTGTTCCTCATTTCCGCCAGCAATCTGGGGAGTCAGGCAAAAAAGTGAACTTTTAAGTCCTTTTAAGACAGCACTCAATGAACAACTGCCAAATTATGAGCCAGCAGAGGACAGCAGGAAAAGTGACTAAAAATGCTAAGTACTCTGAGTGCCAAATGAGTGGTGTGCACGACAAAGGGCACAGGAACGTAGGGGAACAGGAGCACTGAAAACAGTAGTCAAGGAAGGATGAACTGAGCCAGGCCCTGCGAAACCATGAAAGGTGGCTGGCGTGACTCAAAGGGCCACAAGAAAGGAATCAGAAATTATTCATAACCTACTCCCCCACAACCCTTGGCATATGCATCTGATTTCTGCACTAATTTTTTTCCCCTGGGCATATGTCTATTTGGAACTTTTCTATTCTGTGGGGCAAATATATCTTTACCAACCCATAGCCGTACCATTCATTTGCTGCATGGTTCTGAGTAAACTCCTTAATTGCCATGCCTTGGTTCCAACACCTTTACACATCACAAAGCTGATACACAGACCAGTAAGAATGACCGAGACAGTGCTCCAAAAAGCATGAAATGCCAGAGTTGCATTTTAGACTGTTTTCTGGAAAGAAAGCCGCCTTTGTGATCCTCCCCACCAAAGTCTTAGTGTTGGGTACCATCTTGTCCCCCTTTGAAAGCTGTCTCTGAGACCTACAGGTATCTCTGCTTTGAAGCCTCCCCTGCTGTATATCCCACTAGCCCCTGCAAAATCCTTAGGAGAAAAACTGTGGGGAAAAGCTCATTCTGTCTCCATGGGATCGTGCTCACGCCCCACCACACTGCTCCTTCACGTATCTGGCCGTCAGCCACACCACAATGGCTTGCAGCTCCAGCACTAGGGCACCTTTACAATTCCCCACAGTGCTTCCTTCTGCCCAGGATACCAATTGTCCTCACCATCAGATTTTATTTCTCATTCCCACCTACACATCCGCCCAGGCTCGTCCAACCAACTAGCTCCTATTCATCTCACTTCTGACTCAGTCATGCTTCCTATCTTCCGAGAAGACCTTCCCACCTTGCTCCCACAATCCCAGGCCCCTGGACAAATTCAGCGTCCTCCCTATGCTCGATCACCTCCCTGTACACCTCAACCACAGTGGTTTCATCTATTAAGGAAATATTAAAGAGGCAAATTATATTTTTTGCTCAACTGCTTCCCAGAGCTGAAAAGAATACCTAGTATATTTATACATAATGCATACATGTTGCTTGAGTGAATGTTGATTATATAGCCACAGTCCCTTATCCAAAACCCTTGAGATTAGTTGTGTTTGCAGAATTTGGAATTTTTTACATTTTAAAGACAATAAGAGGCACACATCATATTTATGTGACACGCTAGCAGAGTCTGAGGGATACCCCACAACCAAACACATTTCTCTAGTGAAATATATGAATAGTCCCACTTAATGGGATAAATAAAGGCTATAAATAGACTCGTGTCAATTGAGGTCATGTCTGACTGCTAAAAGAATTCAGCTCATAATCCCTTCTGGACCAGGCTGTACTCTGAACAATTTGAAGGTAAGGTGAAGAGACATCATGGGATATTACAATCATGTAGATTACATCACAGTCCTCCTTTCCTCTAGAAGAAAAACCTGAGGACCACACAGGTAATTAATAGCAAAGCTAAACTAGCATCTAATTCCTCCCAACAAGCCAACAATGACCTAATAAAATATGCTTCTCTGCATGTATGCTCACTTCACTGTCTCTCTTTGCTGTCCTCCAACTTGGGTAGTCACAACTGAAACCCAGGTAACAGGTGAAGAGACCATAGTCCCTCGCACCTACCTCCATACAGAGAGCTACTGTTATCAGTTAACTCCTACAAAAATTCTGAAATCTTTCAGAGACTAGAACTTTAAAACTAAAACCATTTTAGCAAGAGTTAGAATGGTTCACATTTGGCTTCTGAGAAAAGTGTAAGATAGTACAGCGTTTCCTTCAAGTGGCACATGAGAAAAATCTGAAGTGGTTCATGGACAAACCTGTTTGATCTTCACCGCCAATAACTGAGTGTTTTCCCTCTAAGATCTGAAATAAGACAAGGATATGTACTCTTGCCTCTTTTACTCAGCTTACTACTGAAAGTCCTAACCGCAACAAGAAAAAGAGAAAATAAAAGGCATCCAAACTGGTAAGAAGGTAGTAAAATTGTCACTGTTTTTAGATGACATACCACTATACATAGTGCTAGACTCTGCCAAAAGAGCCATCAGAATAAACGAATTCAGTAAAGTTGGATTGGAAATACACAGGAATCTACAGCATTTCTATACACTAATAATGAAGTAACAGAAATTAAGAAAATCCCATTTACAATTGCATCAAAAAGGATAAAATATGTAGGAATAAACTTACCCAAGGAGGTGAAACACTTATACTCTGGAAACTATAAAAACACCGGTGAAAGGAATTGAAGATAACACAAATGGAAAGATAAACCACACACTGGAAGAATCAATACTGTTAAAATGTCCATACTACCCAAAGCAATCTACAGATTCAATACAATCCCCATCAAAATAGCAATGGCATTCTTCATAAAACTGGAACAAATAATCCTAAAAATCTGTGTGGAACCACAAAAGACTCCAAGAGCCAAAGCAATCTTGAGAAAGAGAAAGATGGAGGTATCACATCCAGAAAAAACACCACACACTTGTATGGTCAGTCTGTGACAAAGGAGGCAAGAATATACCATGGGAAAAAGACATTCTCTTCAGTAAATGGTGCTGAGAAACTGGTCCACTTTCTCACACCATACATAAAAATAAACTCAAAATGGATAAAAGACCTAAATGTGAGACTGGAAACCATAAAACTCCTAGAAGGTAACATCAGCAGTAATCTTTTGGATATCAGCCTTAACAATATTTTTCTAGATATGTCTCCTCAGGCAACAAAAACAAAAGGAAAAATAAACCACTGAGACTATTCCAAAATTAGAAGCTTTGCACAGTGAAGGAAACCATCAACAAAATGAAAAGGGAACCCAGTGAATGGGAGAAGATATTTCAAATGATACATCCAATAAGGGATTAATAGCCAAAAAATAAAGAATTTGGACAATACCAAAAAAAAAATCAGATTAAAAATAAGCAGAAGACCTGAATATTTTTCCAAAGAAGACATCCAGATGGCTAACAGGCACATGAAAGAATGCACATCATCACTCATCATCAGGGAAATACAAATCAAAACCATAATGAGGTCAGAATGGCTAGTACCAAAAACACACGAAATAACAAGTGCTGTTAAGGATGTAGAGCAAAACCCTCATGCACTGTCACTATGGAAAACAGTGTGCATATTCCTCAAAAAATTTTAAAAGAAATACATCCAATATAGTAATTCCACTACTGGGTATTTACCCCAAGAAAACAAAACTATGAATTCAAAACAATATATGTACACCAATATTTATTGCAGCATTATTGACAATAGTCAAGATATGTAAGCAATCCACACGCACAATCCATATGTAAGCAAGTCCGTTGATAGATGAATGGGTAAAGACTCTGTGTGCGTGCGCGCGTGCACACACACACACACACACAGGTGCATAATGAAATATTACTTGGCCATAAAAAAGAATGAGATTTCACCATCTACAACAAAACGGATGGACTTAGAGGGTACTATACTAAAATGAAGGGAGTCAGAAAAAGACAAATACCATATGAATTTATTTACTATAGAATCTAAAAAAACAAACAAAAAGCAGAAACAGACCCATAAACAGAAGAAACTGGTGGGTACTCGAGGGGGAGGGGGTGGGGCAAAATGGGTGAGGAGGAGGTAAAAGCTTCTAGTTACAGAATGAGAAAGTACAGCATGGGGAATATAGTCAGTGGTATTGTAATAGTGTTGTACGGTGGCAGTTGCTACAATTATGTGAGCACAACATAATATACACACTTGTTGAATCCCTATGTTGTGTACCTGCACCTAATGGAACACTGTGTATCAACTAGACCTCAACAGACTAAGTTTGAAAAACTCTAATGAAAAGAAAAAGATTAATAATGGTAAAAGTACCATTTGTATATGGAAAAAATCATGAAAGTAGTGTGTGTATAAATTAGTCTCACTGGAAAGAATGCCTTTCTGTGAACTCTGTTTTCCAAGATTCAAAAAGGTATCTCCAATATGTGTGTTGTCCTACTTATCATTCCTAACAGGAGGACTTCAGTTTTGTGCCAGGGCCCACATCAAACATTACTAATAGATAAATGGATGAGGTTGCTCTCAGTAGAGATGATGACACTGTAGGAGGTTCTGGTCCCCTTGGGGCCCCGCCTCGCTGCTGGAGGTTTAAGAGAATCAGTAACTCAGGTACTTCTGTAACTAACACCGCATCCTCACTGGGAAGCCCTACCTTACCCCATGGCAAGTACTCCTTTCTGAAACAGGAAGGGGGTTGGAAGAACAGCTCCGTTCCCTGCTAGGTAGTGTACACGTGTGGCATGTCCATGCCTCCACCCGTACTGCACTCCATAGGCATAGGGGACCATGCACATCCCTCAAGTCAAGACTGACTCTGTTCTCAGAGATCTGTGTTAAAATGATAAAAGTAATTTCTATCTTGGGGATTCTTATCAATGTAACATAACAAATGGTTTATAGGGTACTGTGCAGTGAGGCCCTACTAAAAATACACATTAATGTCACAGTTGCCAGAGGAGAGGGACAAAAAGCATAGGAGAGGTACACAGCCCTGCTCTAAGTGGTGAACAAGAGGGCTGAGATCTGGCATAGTGTTAAAACCTACAGAGAGCAGTTCCACAGAAGGTCCAAACAGTTGGCACCTCCAAGGGTCTCCTATGAGGTGAAGAATGTATTGTACACTGAATGCTGGGCTGTTACAAGGTTTAATACACTTTTGAACAGCACTCAATAAAGTTCTGCCTGATTCGGGTTATTTTGTCAAGAGGTCAGTTTACTGCCCTCCTCTGGTCTAGATCTCTAAATCAGGGATGTGAAATTCTAGGAATCAGTGGGAAAATATCCTTCCTTCCCACTCCACCTCCATATTCCTGTCCCCCGCCACTTACAATTAAAGGCTCAACAAAACAAAACACCTGAAAGAAATTACTCTAATATGAAAAAAAAAAATCCCTAATATGATTATTCTTCCCTTTGCTCAAAACTTAATATACCCTAGTGAAATGAAATCATGAAACTTGGTGGATATTAAGTTGCTAAAGAAAAATGTTGTCATGGCTTTCATACATGACAGAAGCCAAGGATTATCTAGAATAAGTTCCTGTCTGACACACCTACTTTATAAAACGTATTCTAACAAATATTTCCTAGGCCTCACCCCATGAAAGATGCAGCTGGGTCAGCATTCTTGTGTTAGATACATTTTAACACTGGAACCCATCACAAAATAAAGCCAGTAATGGTGAAACAAGAGTGCGTCCACCCAGCACTCCGGTGGGGAAGTGAAGAGAGAAAGAAATGCAATATCAGAGTGAAGGATTAACATAAGGAGAGATGAGGGAAGGCTAACTGAGATCTCCAAGCACACAAGTGGCCTCTGACACTCATTTCCAATGGAACAGTAAAGTTACCGAACACTCACTATGTGCCAGAGACACACACGAGGTGCTTTATGTACATTCTCTCAGTTAATCATCAGAGTTCCTTAAAGTGAATATTATTACCACCAATATATTTTGGATGATGAAACTGACGAAGGTGATCAAGTCGGAGAGTAGGATTGCAGAGCCCTGAAATGTTAAGGATTACGTTGTACCACCTCGGGAGGACCCAAGGGCAGCAACACACAGAGCACAAGGACCTCACTCATGCCGCTTCTATGAGCCGTGCTCCAGGCCCGAGGAAAGCCACAGCAAGGGAAGGCAGCAACATGTCACAAAAAGGTGTTTAGCAACCGGACACAATAAAGGAACAGTATCTAACCTATCTTCTGAATGGGTCTGCCTATACAATCTGGGTATAGTGCCTTTTCAAAATTGCTAGTGTACTGATGATGGTGAGGTGTGCCTGTCACATAAATGACAAACTTGTATGACATTAAATCACAGTGAAACCTCTGTTAAAATATATAGTAGACTGTGAGCTGCATGAAGGTGAACAGAGGTTCATGCTGCCCAGATGATGCTACAAAGAGGTGCCGGACGATGGGTGATGGAGATGATCTTATTTGGTTTTTAAATCCATGAGCAGGTGACCACAGTATGAGAACAACACAACTATGGGGTTTCTGCCTATAGAGATAAGAACAAGGCAGAACCCTGAAAGCTGAGGCTCCAGGGAAAGGGCCTCTAGCCTGGAGAGGGAACACGCTGCTGGGGGATGCTTGGGAGAGGCTACTAAAGGTCTTCCATCAGACCAAAGCTAAATGGCACAAATCCACAGTGATGACGTATCCATTTACCTATGCAACCCTCCTGTACGGTGCTGTCCTCACACCACACTGAACTCAGGTAACCAGACAGACATGTATCCACAGAACTGTCAAAGGAGGAAAAGAAGAATACTGCCAGAGAAGTAGCAAAACTCTACAAAGGCAGGCCAAGGTCCAAATACAAGACTTTTAAAGAAGAAATGAACCCCTCTTAAGCATGCAAGAGAGAGCAAGTATCTACACCTAAAGCATCAGAAACAAGTCATGGGTGTCCTGCTGGGACAGACCATCCGGATTCGGGAGGCAGTCTATTTCCCAGCCCGGGAGGACTGACTTATTCCATGGTAACAGGAGCTGTCAAGCACATGGTCCCTGACCCACCAGTAGTGTGGGGATCACCTGCCGCCTTGCTGGAAAGGGAGGCTCTCTGTCCAACCCTAGACGTCCTAAATCAGAAACTCTGGGGCAGGGAGGGCTCAGCATTCTGTGTCTCTAGACAAATCTGACGTACACTCAGTTTAAGAACTACTGATTCAGGCACACCCCTGCCTTACGCTGATGTAGAAAATTCACACAGGAAAGATGAGAAAACCGTTTTCTTTCCTACCAATCCTAAATTCAGTGTCAAACTAAACAGGAGAAGTAAATTCCAAAGACCCTACTGAGAAGTCTTCAGATGTGCAAATGGACTTAATTCTCATTTCCTGTACAGAAACAGCATGAAGTTTATTATTAGCAGCAAATAAATGTAACATTCCAATGAAAATACAAAATGCAACATCTTTTTATACTCATGGTTCACTTGAGGATCATATTGCTCCAGGAGAACTATCTGGTCATCAATTTTTATCATGGGTTCAGAAACTCAAAGGATGCATAATTATAATGACCTTCCTAAGATACGATATTCATATATTTAAACGAGGTACATTTTATATGCAATAATTTCAAAAATATATATTCTTTTAATGACAGTTCCTAAAGCTGGTACTAACGTGAAATAGGTACATCACACCCTGGGGTGAGCGAGATACTGTAAATTAGTACAACTCTTATGAAAAGCAATTTGGCAATATGTGTCAAGCCATAAAATCTCCATACTCTTTGACCTATTAGGTTTACTTGTTTTTGGATTAAGAATTAATTCCTCAAGTGAAAAAGTTATATGAACAAAAATACCTACTATATAGCATGCCCCAAGTGGAGGAGACGGGATGTCTAAAATATGAAAGTGATTACTAAAATATCACGTGACCACTTAAAAACAGACTAATGTTAAAAGACACATTCAAACAAAAAAGATGATACAGAACTGTATCTATACTATGATTACAGCAGAGTCACAAACATATACATGGGTGCACGGAGAAGTGGAAAGGCACATGGATGTTAGAACATAGGGCAAAATTTGTCTTTTCTTCTAATCATTTTTCTGTTTTGGTGTATAATAACTAAAACCTTAATAAACCTGAAAGTGTTCAATCCCACATGCAAACCTACTTTGAGTTCAAATAAGGTGATTTCCAGGTGTGCCTGAGTGTGTGTGCATGTGAACATTCATGGGAAAAGGGGGACTAAAAAGAGAAGGGGAAAATATCAAATTAGTCACTGCCAAGGGACAGTAACTGATTTAAAATGAGACACAACATACCCTTACCGCCTCCAAAAAATCAAACCACAACACAGAAGAGAAGCTCGACTCACCAGAATTTTAGGAACTTGAGAACCACCTAAATGATGACGTTAAGAGGAAACCAAAAAAAAAAAAAAAAAAAAAAAAAAAAGAACCAAAATAGTCTCTTTCTCTACTCTTCATGATTTCCCTCCCAAAATAATGTTAAACAGATGATGCAAACTACCATTTGTTGAGCTAAATTTTAAACTGATGATTCTAATTTCAAATGGACTCCTATTAAGCTTTTAAGAGCCACTTGGGTTTATGCCTGTGACACAGGGAACACGTTTGCAACATGAATTCTTACAAAGCCCAAACCCCATGTCTCTGCCAAGTTCGGCTTTCGTCATACAGGCTTGCTTGGATCTGCACCAGCACACCCACCGCTGGACAGCCACCATCTTAGCCTTGGGATATGAGTTTCCTCTCTATTCGGGGCAGGTTTCCTGTTGCATGGTTCATTATGACACCAATCCTTCTCTAAGTTGTTTGATAAACTAATTACAATCAGATTTTCAGTTCCAAGATGCTTAAGGATTATTGGTGAGGGGGTAGGCAAACGAAGTCGATGTGCAATTTCAGGCAAAGTTCAGAACTTCATAAATCAACAAAACAATCTCCCTATTGCAGATAATTCTCAAGGTACTTGAATGGCACAAAATGCAAGTCAGTAAGCTCGGAACGATTGAGAAACAATTACCAAGAAAATGTTCGCGGCTCCATCAGAAAAAAAGAAAACAATTAAAAGACTGTCCGGTTACAATGCACGTATGTTTATGTTTAATCTGAAACACTGCTTTTAACAAATTCTCTAAGGCCAGACACGCTTTGCCGTTAGAGAAGAAAAAAAAGAGAAAAGGAAAGAAAAAGCAGCAGCTTCAGCAGCTACTGTGAAGGCATGCCAATTTTAATTATTGCACACGAAAGCTATGTTAGATTACCCCGATTCAACTTTCCTCAAAGAACTTCCTATTCTCTATGTTCTTCAGGAAAATTATAATTGTCCCAAGAATCTCAATCCTTGAGGATTCACACATTATTTAATACTTCAAATCCAGGGTTCCAGCAAGTGCTAGGAGGGGAAAGTATCTTTTGAAAATGAATATTAATCTAAATATATGCCATGTTCCTGTTTTTCTGCCACAATTTCAGACATGTCCTCTGAAATCAGACTTCCAGTTGAGAAGATAGAAGTTTACTTAGGTGATTAAAAAGAGTTCGCTATAATAACCACATTTGGGTAGATGGGGTGTGGGCAATTTGGAACAATATACTTAGTTCTTTCAGAATACGGTGTACTTCTAGTAAAGTTCAACAACGGACTTGTGGCTAATGGGGACACATGAAAGACAAGAGTAAGTAAGTGTTTATTGTATGGATCACAGGTTAAAACTTACTTATATGAGGCCCAGAATTAGCCACCTGTTCAGGACTTCCTGAATTTAAACTTCACTAACCCAGAAGGTACAGATTGCTTCTCACAAAGAAATGAATTCTGAGTGTGTAACCTGAGCATTATTTTCTCAATAATCCAAATTTAGGAAGTAAAAATATCTAACATAGCAGGACTCGCCCTTCGATTTACTCGAGCATTTGTCTCATGTTAAACCTCACATGTGAGAAGAGCAAAGGAGGAGGGAGGGTGGGCAGAAAGGGACAATAGGAAGATGGAGAAAGGAAAGAATGAAATATGGACCAATCAAAAGAAAAGCCAAAGAACAGTCTTTTCCAGAAATACTCTTTTTTTTTTTTTTTTTGTAAGAAACAGGAAGCATGTACTGGGGACTTATACTTGAGGCACTGGGGAGGCAGCGCTAGGAGCAGATGTCCCAGCCCAAAATATTCTTCTTTTTCAACCATCATTTCCTCTTGTGTGGCTAAAATATAATGCCATTACATTCCACCTACCAGCCATAAATCAAATATAGATGCTGATAGCCTGATGTATGATTCAAGGAATAAGTATGATTCATGGAGCACTGTGGACTTAAATATTTCCTTTGCCCTTTTAAAGATCATAGAATCAAGAGGACTTGGAAAAGGACATTACTACATTAGATCAGATACTTACCATTGCTCACCATACGTCTGGCCACCTCCCACAAGACAAGTCCAAAGGCCCAAATATCAACTCTCTTGTAAGAATCGAAACAATCCACCTGGATGGTTTCATCTAGAACTTCAGGGGCCATGTAGCGTTTGGTGCCCACACGGGGGTTGTTCCCCACATCGAGCTGATTGGTACTCTGGGAATGCATGACTGCCAGGCCTAAAAGGAAGAAGACAAGAGGGTGGGTTAGTTCACTACCTTTCTCACAGAGGGTTGCCGAAGGACTTTTAAACCAACCCCAATCAGAAGCGCCCTCTTGTGGTGCTCATGGTCACTGCTGCACTACATGCAGAGGAATCTGGAATACTGTAGTGAGGACACCTGTGACCAACAGAAAAAAGAACTAATGCTGGAAACATTCTGAAGCTATTAAGTTAACATATGAACCCAAGGCAAAAAGATTTGGGTGAATAATAAACCGAAGCACTAAAGCGCTATGAGGCCAGTGTTTCAAGTCCATAGGAAACAGGCTCACATGTTAAGTGGGAATCTCCAAGTGTCTTACGAGAAGGAAATTAAGCTCTACCTGCTCCGCCACAGCTCCCAGTCGTGTGCAAACACAAACTTCCAACAGAGTGAGGCAGAGAATCTGCGGTAATGTATCACTATTAAAAGGCAGACTCCATCCCTTTAGGAAGGGATGCTCATCTGAGAAATAGCAACACTGACCAAACCTACAGGCCTTTCTCTAAAGTCATGTGTACAGACAGCATTAAACTAGGCCTCCATTCAAAGCACAGCTCTCAGGTTAGATGGCTTTGAAGTGCTTTCTTAAACCATGACTCATTTCAGAATTCTTCAATTAGAGAGAACTGGCATTCCATACAGACCAGGAGGGTTAGGCAGATACATGTGTGATTCACTGTGAGAATGCAATTACTTTTTCATGTCCATGCTGACCAACTGAAAATGATCCCTTTAACACTCAAAATAACAAAAAGTGCCAAATTGGAACAAGCCGCTTCTGTAAACCGTTGTAACCCAAGGGTCCTTTGGGGACTCGCAAGCCATCTATGAATGCTCCTGCTCAGCTCCATGGCTCTGAGTGTGTGGGATGAGGACTCCTTATCATGCCAGGGGGGTGGCACATGTTATCTCACCCTTAAAAATGACTAGAGATATCAGCAATTGCATTCACTAAATCAGACCGCCTCCTCTTTCCCTGCCTTTTATAATCAACCCCAAAATTCTATGGCCACTCTCTCCCCAAACACATACACCTCTATGCTGTTTCCGGAACCAAAGAGTCAAAATAACAGAATATGAGAAGGAGCAGTTTAAATAGCTCATGGCAGTACTATGGTGGTTTAAAAATATGTCCTCAAGTTCTTTGAGACTTCTCCTTTCAACAGGTGAAGCTCAACTCTCTCTGCCTTGAGGGTGGGCTGTGATATCAAAGAGAACCTGGCAGACATGATAATGTCTTCCAAATTAGGAAATACAAGGCATCATGGCTTCCTCACTGCTCTCTCTCCGTTTTCTTGTGTTATGACACCACTCACACAACCCCATGGAGAGGTCCCTGTGACAAGGAACTGAGGACTCCCAACAGCCACGTGAACGCAGCCATTCTCGAAGTTCCTCTAGGCCTCATCAAACCTTCAGATGCCTGGAGCTCTAATCGACAGCTTGACGGAACCCGCACCAGATCCTGAGCCAGAACCATAGAGCTAAGTCATTCCAAGATGCTGACCCTCAGATGACTATGTGAGATACTAAATTTGTTGTTGTATGCTGCTAAGTTTTAGAGGTAATGTGTTACCCAGTAATAGATAATTATCACACTACCTAAAGAGACAAAACATCCAAATGCAATGTGTAAATCTTGGCTGAATTCTGGTTGTAAAAAATTAGAAAAATCTGAAAATGGACATTAAATGATAGTAAAGAATTATCAGTAAAAATTTCGGTTTGATACACCGATCACGCAGGAGATATATTTTGGTATTTTTAAGAGATGCATTTTGAAATATTTAGGAGTAAAGTGTTGTGATGTCTGCAACTTATTTTCAAATGTATTAGCAAAGATATACGTTCAGCTACATATAGATAAAGCAAATATGGGGGTCGCCTGGGTGGCTCAGTCAGTTGAGCGTCCGACTTCGGCTCAGGTCGTGATCTCACGGTTCGGTGGTTTGAGCCCCGTGTTGGGCTCTGTGCTGACAACTAGCTCAGAGCCTGGAGCCTGTCTTTGGATTCTGTGCCTCGCTCTCTCTCTGACTCTCACCTGCTCACGCTGTCTCCCTCTCTCTCAAAAATAAATAAAACATTAAAAAAAATTAAAAAAACAAATATGGCAAAATTTTAACAACTGCTGAATCTAAGTGTTATGGATATCAATGATCATTATTCTTACTATTCCTGCAGCCTTTCTGCATATTTGAATTTTTTATGATAAAAAGCTAGAAAAATAAATAGAATACTGAAATTTTGGCAGTTTTATTAGAACATGATTCCTAATGAGTGATCCTTAATTTCTGGGTATAAAGTGAAAAATTACACACAAATGATGGTCTTACAGGAGGAGCTGTCTTTGGTACCAAGGTCTACTCCCTGAATGAGACAAACAACACAGATTTTTGTACATATCTGTGTATCTAATTGGCAGGCTACCAGCCAAAAGAAAGGCAGATGAATAACTAATTAGTTGGACTTACTGAAAAACACCTCTGACTCCCTATCAAGTCCCATAACCAAAGCCAACAGCTTCGTCAATTTTCCATCTCTCCTCGGCCACTGGACTATAACAGTAACTACCATCCGAATGCTTATTATTTGCCAAGCAAGTATTATAACTTCTGAATCTTAAAAGAATCATGTGAAGTAGGCATAAGTGATTTTTAGTAACATGAGTAATACTTGAACACAGTGTTATGAACATTTGAAACAATACAGAAGTACAGTGCACGGTGTCAAACACTAAAGTGTTCCTTGCTAAGTTCCCACCCTAACATCAAGAATAAGCAGCCGTGCACTTCGGTCAGGTAAATAGATTAAAATACCTGCACAGATATACGGGGTGAATAACTGAGAAAACCAGGATTCCAGCTCAAATCACCCTGCTCCAAAGCCATGGCATAGCCATAAAACTCCATCCAGTCCACCACAACTAAAACTATCCACAAAAAGCTTTAGAGCCATGCCCTTTCAATGCTATCCTAAATAGTTTTCTTCTCACACTTGCAAAACATTGTAAAATAATTCTCAGCATGAAAATAAATTTTCCTGACATGTTGTCTTTTGTGTTTAAAAACAAGAATAAATTCTATCATTTATGTATTAGAGCTAATACTGTCTAAACCTTTATCTGCCTAACCATAACTACGAGTATATAGAAGAATATAATATAAACCATTTTTTAATCAAATAGAGTGAGGACTCTCGATAGTCCCCTGAAATGAATAACCAATATTACAATTCAGTTCTCATTAGCATAATTATTCAGTCAATATCTAAGGGGTCTAAGTTGAATATGGTTTTATATACAATGAAACTTTATATAAATGAAAACAGTCTTATTTATAATGCAATTAAAGCTAACACTGAGCAGTATCCTAACACCATAGGAATGAGATATCCCAGCAGTGCAAATTCTGAATTGGTTTAGGTTTTCTCTTTCTTCACTGATAATTTTAATGAAAATATCATCATCTTCATTGATAATTTTGCCATGGTTACAGAAAACAACTTTAGAAACATTTTCAAGATGAACTCATTCCCTCGGTTATTTGTGTAAATACTTTGGGTAAAGGTTTGTGAAATCAGAATGCTACACACTATTGGTTGTCTCTAAGGGTGGGCTGGGGCAGTGGCGCACTAAATGAGCATGAAGTGACCTTCCAAGGTAATGCAAAGGTCTAATTTTCAATAGAGATTTGGATTTTACAGCATTTGTCAAAACTCTGAGAATATATTAATATTACTTAAGGTTTGTTCATTTCACATGAAATTGAAATTTTACCTCGAAATTTCACTCTAGTGAATGACACAGTGGTATACACGCTCAAGTCTTTACAAGAAAGGACTCTTTTGTCTTCAGTTTACTTGGGAATGCATCAAAGATTAAGACGGGTTGATGAGCAGGGATGGATGGTATGTGGCAAAGCTTAAGAACAGTAAAATGTTGATGAGAGAATCTAGGTAGTGGGTATATAGCTATTCACTATGAAGTTCTTTCAATCTGTCTGCATGCTTGAAATGTTTCATAACAAAAGGTTAGAGGCCGGGGGGTGGGGGGGATGGATGCAAACCTAGCTAAAGGATGGAATGAATACAACACAAGTAAAAATGGTAATTAAGAAATATTTTTTAAAATTTACCCAAATCTGCTATGCAACACTGTCCATTCTTCTTAACCAGGATGTTTTTGCTCTTTAAATCTCGATGAGCAATGGCTGGTTTTCCTTGGGTCCCAAATATCTCTATGTGCAAATGTGCGAGACCACTAGCTATGGACAGCACTATTCGCAGGCAGCTAACTGTATCCAGAGTAGTAAGCTGAAGATAGTCATACAACGATCCCATTTCATGATAATGTGTGATTAACCACAACTGGGTACTGGAGTGTCTTGATGTCATGTCTGAGGCAATAAAACCTGGAGAGAGCAAGAACAAAATTAGCAGACGTGTAAGAATTTCACATTATAACTTTCAGTACACAGAAATAGAGACCCGTAGATAGATGCCACTTACAACAAAAAAATCATTAAACTACCATGAAAGGAGGTTTACAGAGGCATCAACAGAAAAATGTAATACTATTATTCCATAAAACGGTACTGCTAACGAATAGGAAATTTCCATATTCATTTCCATGACAAATAATCCTTTAAGATATTTTACACTGCATTAAGATAGGAATAATATCTTTGTGTTTACCCATAATGATAGCATCAAACTCTTTATCATGCTCATATTCCAAGCATAGATTATTCATCAACCACCCCAAAAGAATAAAAAACATAGTATCTAGGGGTGCCTGGATGGCTCGGTTAAGCAACAGACTCGTGATCTCAGCTCAGGTCATGATCTCACGATTTGTGTCAGGGCTCTGCGCTGACAGTGAGGAGACTGCTTGGGATTTTCTCCCCTCTCTCTCTGCCCCTAGCCCACTCACACTCTTTCTTGCTCTCAAAATAAGTAAACTTAAAAAAATGTAAAACATTTATAAAAACCATATAGTATCTAGACACCTATGTTCTCGTATTGACTCTGCCTGTGATTTGCTGTGTAATACTGGTTAACTCATTTAGGTTCTCTGGATTATCTCTACTCAGGTGTAAGATAAAGGGAATAAATTTATATTAAATGATCAACTACTCATCAAATAAAAAAGAAACCAAATATAATAAGCACCTATGATGCTTTTTGTCAATCACACAAGAAAACCAAGATAATAGTGTCTGTTGGCTAGAAAAGAAGACAGATATAAAAAGGAAAAATTATAATATAATATAATGAATATAATGAAAAGTACTGTTATATCTGCAAAGGGCAACATGAGTCCCGAATAGGGAATCTTAATAATTCAGACTGGATGTTACAACAGGCTTCCACCAAGAAGTAATAACTGAAGTGGTCTTGAAAAGACCACTTTTCAAGACTTCTTTTCAAGAAGTGAGATTTGACAGATGTCGATAAAGAGGTAGGAAGAGATTTGTCTAGACATTCTGAGGGGACCCTTGAGCAAAGTGAATGACCTCTAGAACTTCTTAATCTATGAAATAAATTGTGATGTCTGTGCTTGCCTTTTCTGCTACAGAGGTGCTTTCTCTGCACTCACTCTCGCATCCTCTCTCTCTCCATGTGTGTGTGCATACGTAAATATATATACGTATATACATATGTAATACACACAAATACACACACCGCTAATGTCCCTTACAGGCAGTGACTTTTGGGACTCATAAATAAAAAAATATTTTAAAAAAAAGATGTAGTTTGAGGAAGGATTAAATGACTTGTGAAAGGGTGCAGGAAAAGAGAAATACATGGAGCATATCTCACACTTGCATAGTGCTTGATATAAAATTTGTGTCGCTTTCGGATGTATTTTCTCATGGGATTTTTCCTCAATACACTACTAACACAGATACCATTATACTCAGTTTATAAATAACGAAATTGCTCTAGGAGATGCCAAATTACACATCCATTAAGTAGCTGCTGACCCCAAGTTGGTGCTAGTCATCTGGGTATACCATCGCTTGCACAGAAAAGTCTGGGGACAAAGAAACGTCCCCGATTTGATCGTTGTCATCATCAACAATAGAAGTAGCTAGTAAATACTGAGACTTACAAGGTGCCAGGCACAGTTCTATATGCTCTGCACATAATCCTCCAAAAATGACAGAAAGGAGACAGAGGACATCATTGACGTTAAGGCCAGTAATGGTCCCCAGTAGCCTGGCTCTAGAACCCCTACTCTTACCCATGATGCCACAGTTCCCCCAAACAAGCTGCCTTCTACTCAGAAAGACAATTTGGCACTCGTATCCATCAGACATCTGCAAAGTAAATGAAGTATTGTTTCCACACCATGATCCCCTAACTCCTTCTCCCTGTCCCTCTGAGCTGGTCCCACAGGCAGCCTCGCTCCTGCACCCCTTCCCCTCTCCAGTCTGTCGCCCCATAGCAATTCCCTTGGAGCCCTTCACGGGCCATAATATGTGTACTTAGGTATTAGTTATTCTTACTAAAGAAAATGTTCCTGCTTTATCCTTTTAAATCAAATGATATTGTTAATCATGTTAAAAAATAAATATCCTAAACTATAAGCACCACTCAAAAGAAACGAAATTACTGTTGTGTATTTATATAGCCTCTACTAATTTCTCTGCCTAAAAGAGAACAGCCTCTGGCTGATTGATTAAATAAATAAACAAACAAACAAACAAAGTTTATTTATTCACTCACCTTCCCTAAGCCCCTTAGGTCTTAGAGAAGGATTTTGTCTGTCCTGTTAATTATGCTCTAGACCTTCCGGAAAAATGACTTTTAAATAGGCAGGATTTTTTTTTAACTGTTTATCTCCCAAGTGTGAATTACAGAACTACATTTGTTTCAGAGTGCTGGAGCATTTTTATGGAAATTTTGCAATTTCAATCAAAGCCCTTTATTGTTAGGGAAGATTGAACAGGTACCTATAAGGCAGAACGCTGGCACAGCCATTGGATGTGTTCATTAACAGAGAAAAAGTGATTAGAACAAAAGCCTCTTAGGGGCGCCTGGGTGACTCAGTCAGTTAAGCGTCTGACTTCCACTCAGGTGATGATCTCAAGGTCCGTGAGTTGGACCCCAGCGTCAGGCTCTGTGCTGACAGTCCAGAGCCTGGAGCCTGCTTCATATTCTGTGTCTCCCTCTCTCTCTGCCCCTCTCCTGCTCATGCTTTGTCTCTGTCTCTGTCTCTCAAAAATAAATAAGCATTTTAAAAATTAAAAAAAAAAAAAAAAAAGAACAAAGCCTCTTATTTAACAGCCAAAGTCATCCTCCCAGGCTCCTCAGGAATGAAAATAAAACCTAAAATCTTATGTGAGGGCACCATGGCCCTTGTGAGCCTCTCCCTGGTGACCCTCCCAGGACCCAGGCACTGGGTAAGTATGCCAGCTGAGGAGTGAGGTCACCACACTGTGGGGCACATGCTGCAGAGTGTTGGGCCCCAGAGCTGGACAGCTGGGTGCCACTGGCTCCACCATTCCCAAGCTGGGTGATCTCATACAAGTCATGTAAACTCTCCACCTTGGCTTCCTCCTTTTTAAGATAAGGATAATGTCATCATCAGTCTCAAAGGGGTCCTGTGAGAATGGAAGAGTAATTATAGGTACAGTGCTTCATACGATGCCTAACACAGGAAGTATCGAGAATAGCTGGTTAGTATTACATTTTAGAATAGCTCAGTATTCAATTAAAACCACAACAATTTTGTAATGTAATCTCTTTTGCCGGTAGCCTCCTTTACTTCCACTTGGTCTCAAGAAATTCTGATTAAATGGTTAGGCAGTAGCACTTAAGAGGACGAGGCAGCTCTAGAGATGGAGGGTGGTAATGGTTGTACAATGAGAATGTACTTAATGTCCCTGAACTGCCCGCTCAATATGATTAAAATAGTAAACTTTATATATTACTATAATTTTTTTAAAAGAGTGTAAGATGAGACTTTGGAGTAAAATTCTCCCATTACCTCAACTCCCTTGGTCTTAGTAATGAGGAAAAAAAATGTTCAGCAGCATAGAACTCTGGCCAAAAGTCACACAGTGGGGCTGTTAGTGGTGCTGAGAGTAGAAACTGGCTTCTCAAATTCCCCACCACTGGTCCTGCCACCACACAGCACAGCCTCCCATGACCCACTTGTCTGTTGACCTTCTACAACAGACAGAGCAGAAGGAGGAGCTGAACGGCACACTAGTCATTTGAAAGATATTGTCATAGGGGGATAAACAATGAGGGTGCAGAGTTTTATATGGATGCATATATGTGTAAATGTTTGTAATCTATTTTACTCTGAGGGGCTAGAGTTAGCAATACTCAAGGGTGGAGAGAAATCATGATCCGATATTCAATACAACATGCTCTTTTGCTAGAAAAGGAAATGATCACAGAAAACCTTAAAGTCTCTATCTCCAGAAAACTGGTACAGCAAGGAAAGAAGTTTAACCAAGTTTAGCAAAAAAAAAAAAAAAGTGGTGCCACTCAATTTTTTATGAGCTTTCTCAACTAAAAGAACTACACAGTATAATCAGTCCATACAGCTGCACTATGACAATGGTAGAAGGATCCCATGGACGCAGAATTTCCTTGGATCATTTGGTAGTAAGAAATGAACCATGTTTTGCAACTATGCGGTCCTACTCAGGGAACTTCACTTCTTTCACGTCAATCATATTGCAAAAGTGACTTTCAGATTTCTCTATGATTAAATCTAATTTAACAAGTATTTACTAAGCACGTACCATGTGCTGGGTACTGTCCTTGGTTCTGAGTGTGAAAGTAAAAACAATGGAAATGATTCTTGTCCTCGGTGTACAACGGAATGGTATCACAGTTCATTTAACTCTAAAGCACTGATAAAGTGACTATTTGCATAGCCCAGCAGTATCTAGAGTGTTTTGCTCAATGAACCTGTGAGCCCATGAGAATGAGAAGGGGTGCCTGAACATGCCCTTCCTCTAATGAATCTCAGAGCCCACATACATATTTATTAAGAGTATGTGCACCTGCCCATTAACAGAATTCCACTCTTTAAAGATAAGTACTTCTTATACATCACAGCTTCTAACATAACTGACACTTTATCTGTTACTCAACTTGTCTGCTCCAGTGTCAGAGGAAAAATTGGGACACTGAAGGGTAGTTTTGACTGTGGATGAATTTTCACCTCATACTCTCACTGTAGAATCACAGAAGCAGTTCCACCAGCTAGCTACCACACTGCGTACAGAACTGTGGTTTAGAGACAGACTGCCCAGTGTGGTTCTCAGCTCTACTATTTAAGCTGATGGGTGATGTGAACCTCTATACCCTGGTTACCTCATCCATTAAAACTAGAAAAACAAGAGTATCCATATCCACCCTCTTATGATTGTGGCGAAGATTGCATGAGAAAATGCACATTAAGCGCTTACAGCAGTGTAAGTAGTAACTAGTATTACACACATGCATCGAACTATGACATAAGGTAGTGTGTGAGCAGAGCTATAGCACAGCTACAAAGCGAGGGCGTGCAGAAAAGCACAAGTCCTCTGGGAGAAACTGAAAGGGAATTGGGAAATTTTGATGGAAGGAGGGGTGGGTAGAGTGTGGGGTGGGTATCACGGGTGATCAAGACCACGAACAAAGGTACAGACACTACAATGTTCATGGCAGTCCCAAGTAATGGTAAATATCAGAAGTGGCTGCCATCTGCGGATATTTGCAGAGAAAGTCTGAGACTCCTTGGAACCCCAACATATAAGGAGTCTGGATTGGCAAGCCCAGAAGACCCAAATGTGACAGGCAATGTACGAGTCATCAAAGACACCTTAAGAAGTATATCAGCTACCCAATGAAAGATAACTCAGGTCAGCAAGATGGACTGAAAATGGGAGACCAACAGCAGTGATGCAAGTGACTGCCAGGACTGGGTGACAGCGAGGGCCCAGCAGGTAAGAGAGGGGGAGAAGACAGCAGCAGAAACACACGATTCTAAGATGGAACACACCACCATCCTGTCAAAGCAAAACTGTAGACAACCGTCAAACCATTATTTGTGGACAACCTGACTCAGGTTTAATACGAAACTGGCAGTGATGGAATAGAAATAAATTCTGGGAATGGCCTTCCTAGAAGCCAAATCTCATCCAATAGCCATGAAGTGTCCAACACTATCCTATAGAGTCCATTTCTATATAACCTTTATACCCACTATTAAAGAAACACCCTGGGCAGCATTCATCATACACGTATTAGTATAAATACATCTAGAGAAACTTTCCAAAGACACAGAAGCCAATGGAAACAAGGAATATTCTCATTCCTTACACTTCCAAAGCAGTATTTCAATGGGCTCCTCACATATTTCACAAATGGTTCTAAGCCTTCGTTTCCAAATTAAAATGGATGCTAAATCCCTCTGTAAATCTGGGCTTTAAAAACCATGCCTAGTTTGAGGGAACGTGCATTTAATTACGATGTCCCTGGGAGCTGTGAATCTCTAGGAAATCGTCCAAAGAGCTTTCTTAGTTTGATTCAATAAATATTCAAAAAGGGTGCGGTAAGTAGAACAACGGATGAAGCCTTGAAGTGAACAATATGGGGTAAATTTTTGTTGCTTAAATAACAACCTACAGAATAAGAATTAGCAATAATGATTTCATTTTCATCATCATCCAGAGAATCGTCAAACTTCACTTCTTTGCAGATTTAAATGAGAAATTAGCGTTAAAAAAATTAAACATGATATAAATGCTGATGATCCCTGTTATCACTTTGCAGGTGAGACTTGCAAATTCACATCCACCAAATCTGAGAAGTCACAAAGGTAGGCAATTCTTTCTTTCTGGATAAGATTAATGAGGGGATTATCTTTGTACTTACCTAAAATATTTTCATGCCTCAGCATCACAGTGTTGTACAGTTCTGTTTCCCTGAACCATGACTTCTCATCCCGGGAGGAGAAGATCTTCACAGCGACGTTCTCCCCCTGCCAGCTGCCCCTCCACACCTCACCATACCTGCCTTTCCCTGGGGAAAGCAACACAGAGATGACGTGGGACTGGAGAACAGGAGAGGTAGCTAGGACATCCCTTGCCTGCACCTCTTACCCCCTTCCACTGTTTACTTGCAAGAACTGAATCTGGGGATATAAATACCACCACCTTTCTCCCGTGAAGACATACAAAAGTAAGCCGGAAGCTGCCCCACCCCCCACCCCAGCCACCCACCCACCGTCATAACAAATTAAACACCCTCAGTGTCTGCACGGTATAGCTGGCTGCTAATTACGAAGTTTACAGTTAAATTCCTCTATTAAAAGCCATAAAACATATATGGTTTTTAAAAACACCTGAAGGTTAGTAAAACTAAGAAAATGGTACGGAGTATTAGATTTCAATGTTGTGCTGAAAAAGACAAAAAAATAAAAAATAAATAAAAAACCTGCACATGTCCAAATTGAATACCTTTCTGACTCCTTCCCTTCAAGCAAGATCAACACAGACATTTTCTTGGGAGTCCAAACCTGTGAATTTACACAGGCATTTATATTTTTCATAAGGGAGAGGCTGTTACGTTTGAGATTTGTGTTCTGAAGGATCCCCCCCTCCAAAAAAAAATCACATGTAAACACATACACAAAACAATGCTGGGTAGGAAACCAACAAGCAGCCACTACCCTCCCTAAAGGATTTCTTGGCAGAGGATATATTTCAAAAGCGGATTTGCAGAGTCTTAAAGACATAATCCCAGAACAGTTCTGATTCCCGACATTGGTCATGGGTATTTGCTTGTTAGACAGCCCCTGTGGTGCCAGAAGTGGGCCACAGTGCAAAGGCCCCTTGGAGAGGGCGTTTCCCAAAATGTGGTGACTCTCTCGTTTGTGATCTGCTCTGTGGGGTGCAGGCCCTCTGCTGCAGCAGCAACACAACTGTCGGCCTGTCCACGGCTTGCTCCCTCTTCCATTCTTCTCCTTAATTATAGGTAGGGGTGGTGGGGGAGGCTGAGAGGAGGACGTAATTACCACGAGACTTCGGGGATCAACACAGGGTATAATCAGGGTAAAGACACACGCAGCACCTACATACAGCAAAGGCAGGGGATACACCTCGCGGGGCAGCGGGGCTTTCACCAGGCAGGTGGCTGCTGGGAGTCACAGCTTGTAATAAGCAGCTGTAGTACCCCTGCGCACACAGGAACATTGCTCTTTGCTGAAAAACGAAGCCACGAGAAACCCAAACATGGAGGAAGGAAGCACGCCTATCCAGGTGATTACATCCTGACACAAGATCCACACCACTCACTCTAGAAGCCCTCATGACAAACAATGTCCCTATTAAATACCAATGACTACTCCAAAAGGAGGTTAAATGTGGCCAGGAAGTCATCACTGTGGGCTGCGGTCAGGTCACAAAAATAGTATTTAGAGCAGGACTCATTTTAATACAGTCATAGCAATTCCCCAGCATTTGCAGTGCGAGATGAAGGCTAGTGCTAAGATAGTATAAAATAGGCTGCTCGAAAATAGTATGCTGATCTCTTCCTGCCTTCGGTAAAATTCTGTATCTTTATTTGCCCTTTGTCCTCATAGTCTCATTAGGAAGGAGACGGAAAAACATGCCAGAGAGTTGTATACATTACTATAAAGTTGCCTTAAATCCCTTTTTTTTGTAAGAAAACAGAGATGGATGTCAAGATAAGTAGACAGATTTAAAATGGAAACGTACTTCAATGGTTTTCAAATGCTTTTAAGTTGTCAAATGCTTTTTAGAAATGCAACCTTCTGTATAAGTGGCTAAAAACAGAAGCAGGACAGCCCAAAAGTACTGGCCATGGAGCCCCCATGGGAATCCTTAAGGTATCTGAAATTTGGGGGGTTCACCAATCACTATCTGATAGAGTCCAACTTTCCCATGCTTTTGAACCCCAAATGGTAACACACTATCCAAGCGGTTCATCCCATACATTTTTATTCAACACTGTACCACATGAACACTAACTACAAGCTACTGAAATGGCATTGCTTTTATGAAAGTCTTTAGCACTGAACCAACAAAATGCTATAATTGAATTTACACTATTTCAAAGAATGCTCAAGAATATCTACACTACCAGAAACAGTATGTCTTTTTAAAGGCACAGTATTATTTTGCCTTTGGACTCTGGGGTCAGTCTCTAAAAACTGCTATTGAGACCGGCTGCCCTGTGAATGGTGACTGGCCATGGGACAGGAGGGTAGGGGTAAGCGAGACAGGTAAACATCCCCTGTCCTTGCCTTCTCCCTCCTACTCAAATACCCATCCCTGTTCACAATCAAATGGGATGTCAGGTAGCACAAGAGGACAACCCTGATCGTATGCAATGGGCACATCTGGGGCTTTTCCATTTTCCTTTGCTCACGGTCCACCGTGGAAGAGAAGCATGAAGCGTGGTTCAGAGACAGTCCCGGTGGCTGCAGACCTACAGCAAAGGGAAAGGACTCCTGCTGGCCCCCTGTATGTATGCCCGAAGGCAGTGCCTGCTGCTCTTTCCACATGCCCATCCCCCTTCCCATGATCAGGCCCTCACGGGGTCCTGATTTCCATAAAAACAGAAAGAAAAGTCTGAGGGTAGCAGCCAAGTGGTGAAGGCACCTTACAGCAGCCAGCCACCTCCCAAAAGCAAAAGATGGGATGACTGGAACCGCAAAGCAAAGAAAGCAGGAGAACTCCAAAGAGCGGGTGGGGGTGCTGCCAACCTATCGGCCCCACATGGCCATCCCTGCATACTGTCCAAAAGAGAAATTCAGGACAACTACCATGGGACTTGGAAATACCTGCCAAATAAAAGTCAAACTACTAAAACTCAGGACTTCCCCCAAAAAGGGCATTTTGTACCATCTTCCTAGAGACTGTTCAGCAATTTATAAACAACCCATAAAAATGTCACGAATTTTGACCCAGGAACCCCAAATTCCTGGGAACTTATTGTGAGCACTCAAAAGAAAGATGCAAGGCATGCAAAAGCTTTTCCGAGTAGTACCACTAAAATTAAATGGCCATTCAAAAGACCATGATTACATAATCTTTTAAAATATTTGTGATGTGTACAGATATATGGAAACGTATATGAGCTTAAAACTGAGAGGAGGAACACAAATTGTATACACACTGTGATTACATCTATATATAAACCTGTTCCTAGATGGGGAAAGTAAGAGAGGCCACAGAGAAATGGATATCACTCTTGTTTAAATAAAACAATTTTAAAGGTAGCCTTGATAAATTTATCTCATTATTTTAAAGGCAGTGGGAGAGTGAGTGGGATTGGAGAATTGCCATAAGCAAGTGTATTGTCCAAATGCCTACTCACCTCAGATCACTCAATGCCTGTAGTCAGGAGCAGCCATACTATATGAATTCTGTTCTCATGCCTTCCCATCATCCCAGAGGGTCTACCTGCAACTCAAAGCTTTTGACTAGCCATTCTTCAGACTAACTAGCAAGAAACTCCTTTGACAAGAACTTCAACAAGTTGAGGTGCTCCAACACAAGTCACAGAGAACAGATACATAGCCACACCGTCTCCTGTTATTTTGTGAGCAACAGGCAACAAGGGGCAGATTTTTTGAGTCCCACCCTGCTTCTAGAGCCACCGCTAACATTGCATATAACCCACAAAGAAAGAGAGAAAAGAATTACCGACACACTCCAACAGTGTGATCTGACGAGCCACTGTTCTTTGTACCAGAAAAGGGAGACCAGAGCCGCTTCCTGATGTACATGAATGATCCAATAAATCCTGTGGTTCAAGACAAGGAGAAAAAAAGAAACTACTGAGAAACAGTTCCCAGTGCAGCATATGAGCACGCACATCACAGTAACTCTCACAGAGTCAGCAATCCTGGACATGTGGCCCATTAGTGTGCACAGAAATCCTAATGGAGGAAGAACTGGTTTTCTTAGGGAAACCGAAAGCTAGTCCTTTCCCTAATAGAAGACAGGTTTTCCTGAGGGATAAGTAGCCTTTTTGTGCATCCAGAGTTTTAGAATAAAAAATATGTGTTAAAAAAAAAAAAAGCTGAGGGGACAAATCAAAGATGCAAATTAGAAAGCCCAAGAAGCAGGGCTGAGCATGAAGGGAAGCAACAGAAAGAGGAGTGAGTGGAGCAAAAACAGGGGCCTTCAAGTCCAACGCTGGACATAGCTAACCATGTTCTGCTCTGCTCATAAGTATCTATGAAAGGATTCACTATAGTTGGCATGCCAACTAAGGAACTCTAAAAAAGAATAAATGAATTAGGAATAAGGAACAAACAATTCTAATGTCGCTTATATTGGAAAGACTCCAATGGCCACGTGGTTCATCTAACTGGTAAACTCAAGCAGAGAGGGGCCACCTGGATGGAGGTGAGGCCACCCTTTAGGTAGGTGAGGAACAAAAGCATCACAAAAGTTAATCCTTGATGTCATTTCTTGGTGTGAATTATCCACAAATCAGAGAGGAAAAATAAACTTTCATTAAAAACATAAAACCATGGCCCAAACCTACTTCTAAAAATGAACATACTATGGAAAAAACTCCCAATTAGTTCATTCCTAAGCTTTTCCTTCTTATTCTCAGTGCAAGCCAAAGAGTAGATGCCTTTTTGTATCAGGAATTGATAATCTGTAATACACAGTACTGTGCCCATGGTGATGGGTGGTAAGTTTGCAGTAATGTTGAGCTAACATCCCCCAAAGCTCATCCTTTCCCAAACGTTTTAGCTAGCCTATTAAAGGAATACATTGATTTGTCTGATTTCATCTTCTTTTACTTACTCTGAGCACCACTGTGAAGTACTGTTGATCAGCAAAATTACCAAAATCTGAACATCCAAAGGAAGATATTTAGAATCCTTAAAAACCACAAAATGGATAATCAACAAGAAATTGAATGCAGATCAAGTAGTTCCATATTTCCCTAACCATCTCTTTTGCTGTTCTGGTTTCTCGTTATTCATTCAATTTTTTGAGAGAATAATTCTGAAAATTAAACAAATGTGTTTTTTCATAATGTATAATCGTGGTTTTTAAATCTAGTTCATAGATTTAACGCGGGGGAGGGGAATCAACCAAAGACTAACAAACATCTACTTCGACTTCTGGATCCCATGGCTTCTTTTTCACTGTAGGAAGCTGTTCAGTAAGATAGACTTTGTTGAACCACATAGAGGAGCACATCACTTAAATAAGCAAGTATATAGACGAATAATGATAACCTGTTTTAAACAGTGTTCTTTACTGGGCTACCATATCGTTATACACTATCTTCCAAGAAGGTTGCTTTCAGAAGACTATTTTAGCATACGCTCCCATTCCTCTTCCACACTTACAGAAGCTACTTAACAGCGATTTACACTAGATATTCCTATCACTGTCCATTGTGGTTGGCAAGCTCTGGGGAACAGCGTTCTGACTAATCTGCTTGAGAATCTTGCTTCGCTAAAGCTTTGTCAGGATTCAGCCTCATCATCTCTTCTTGCTACTAACTCAATAAACTCATTTAATTTTCCTTAATATTTGAAATAAACTCCAAAATACATTTCTAACAAAAAACCGTGTTTCTCTCCTTTGGGAAACAGAATACCCTCTTCTCCTATTTTCCCAGGTCTGCTGTACTACAATCTAAATAGACAGGGAAATGGAAGAAAACGAGGTTCCTTCCCCATTTTCATACAAAAAAGTACACCTGACTGGTGGCCCAATGGCAGGGAAGGCAGAGAAGGATGGGGTATTTCCTAGCCTGTATCAGCTACTACCAAATGTTTTAACAACTAGCCCAGGTTGGTCCAAGAATAGTGCCAGAGCTACAAAGACTGGTGAGGGCGAGTCTTCTCCAGCAAAAAGGAAGTCGCCAGGCAGGTTTATGTGGAGAACTACCAGACACTGTTAAGATTGTCCCCTAGCAGGACGAGACTTAATATGACATGATCTTAGGTGATGCATGGCCATGGCATTAAATAACATTGAATCACATTAGAAAGTTATGACCTGGACGGTCTTCCATCAAATTATGACAAGGAGAGTCTCAATTTCGTATTAGCATGTCTTTACCACCTAGCACTCACTCATCTTCACCTTTTTCAAAGGAGGCATCAGACTCAGCACAGCCTCGCTTTCAAATGCTATTACTTCTCTCTTTTGCATTCTATGGTCACCTATTTATAGCAAGTGGTTCCCTTGTCTTGCTTAAACTTTAAGGTTTCTGTACAATTAACACTCGACAATTTTTAGAAGAAAGGAAGACACGTTTTAACGTGATTTCATCGTTTAGAAGTATGCAAAAGAATAACTTGAAAACATATAAATACAATGGTGTCTAACCCTGAGTTGTCCATGAGGTACTAGCCACGGGTTGACTTTTAGCAAGGGAAGTGTGGCTAGTCTGAACTGCTATATGCTGTGAGTGTAAAGTATATACCAGATTTAAAAACTTAGTTCAAAAAAAAAAAGATTGTAAAATATCTCATTCATCATTCTTTATGGTTAATGATTATATGTCAAAATGATAATACTTATATTCATTTGGTTAAACATATTATTAAAATTAATATCACCTATGGTGGGTTTTTAAACTTTTTTTTTAAGCAGCCACTAGAAAACTTAAAACTACGCATGTGGCACACGTATTTTATTGGGTAGCACAGTTTAACCAAACGACTACACTCCACAAGGGGGCAGCACAGGAGCATGAAAAGTTTAATTGCTGCTTTTTTTGGATGTCAAATTTTAAAGTCTTAAATTACAGGGTGTTAAAATAATCTAGAAGGGAAAGTGATTTTAATATTAAGCAAAGGTGCTTTTTTTTAAAGTACTGTTATTGCTAAAAATAGAGTAACTAAATTACTTCAAGCCCCTCCCCCCCCCCGCAAAATTATAGGCAACCGTTCTCTGCACCTTTTCCCCTACTCCCAAAAGAAAAGTAACTACCAAGAATCTACTAAAATAAATCCCCTCCCTTATTTAATATAAATTTCTGTCTAAAATAAATCTTCTCCTATAGGGGAGACTAAACAGGTGCCAACATATGCTTGCCTAGGACACAAGTGACCAGTGGTGTGTGCATATTGTCCAGTCACCAGCCACTGGTTAGCATTTCATGGTGGGAATGGGAAAGCATCTTTAGCCATCTGTGTTATGCTTGGGATTCCCTGGGGTCACACACTCACTGCTAAAGTGCTGTCTCCAACATTGGTGGTGATGAGCCCTTCGATGGTGCCGTACTCCACATCTCTGGGATTGAGGCGTTCTTGATTGCGCCTTTTAAATTTTCGGAGAGCGACTCCCAGTAGGCAAGCTAGAAGGCATACTGCAAACACTACAGACAGAATAATGAGGCCGACCTCCAAGTGGAAATTCTGTGTTCCAGGAAAGGATTTCCCTGGAGATGGGGGAGAAAAGGGCAATTGGCTGTAAGGATCACTGTTTACTGATTATTTAGCATAACCAACACCTAACAAGTAGCCGCTGATCCTGACCACATAGTCTTGCAAGTCACAAACTGTTAAAACTAAAATACTTCTTAACACCTGGCCAGTGGCCCAGTCATTTGAACCATTATGCATTTAGACACAGCCAGAGTCTGAAGAGATTCCACAGAGAATCAACTGTATTAATGCATGTATGTGGAAGTGCTAGACAAATCTCTGTTACTATTCTCATTAACATGGATATGATCTGTACAAATGCTTTATCCTCAGCCCTTACAGAGATTATGATGTAATATTCCTATGAGAAAGCACTATCTGAGTTAAAACCAAATCACCCAATCTGTGGTTCTCCTCAGTGTATCTTGGATGTCTACTGCAGAATTCTCATTGATCTTTTCACATCACGATTTCTGCCTAGGATTCTTGCCTAGGAACCTATTCATTCATCTGTTATTTTACTCACTTATTCAATATTCATTCACTCACTCAAAACATTCATTCACTGATTCACTCACTTGCCTAATCACTCATTCACCCCCTCGCTTGGCATTATTACATTACCCATTCAAACATCCGTGCATTCACTCCAACACTCACATACCACTCAGGCAAATACACACAAAGACGTTCTACTTGCCTAGTGAGGTAAATGAAAAACTACTTGATTGGACAGTGAAGCTCCAATAATTAATAGGGGACCTGTGTGGCTCAGTTGATTGAGTGACCGACTCTTGGTTTTGGCTTGGGTCATGATCCCATGGTTTGTGGGATAGAGCCCCACATCAGCCTCCATGCTGACAGTGCAGAGCTTGCTTGGGATCTTCTCTCTCCCTCCCTCTCTGCCTCTCTCTCTCGCACACAATCTCTGAATAAATGAATAAACACTAAAAAAAGTCCCCGAACAATAATTATCTCTGAATGTCAGAACTCTTATGACATGGTGTCACCAAGCCCTGTTCTTCCCCACATATGCCTCTTTTCCACGTCCCTGCTTCCTTCCGCAAGCCAAGTGCAGGCCTGATGTCCTTTACACATTTCTTTTAACTTTCCAATCCAAGTTAATCAACAACTTGGCACATTATGCTTCATGGTACATGTCACTTGTACGATAAAGTGTAAAACTAATTATATACAACATTAAATTATAAATATTGTGCCTCTCTAATTGAATTAGAGACTCCTTAAGTAAAGAAAATAAATTATCTATTACAATTCAGAGTCTTGCAGTGTTCTGCAGATTAGGACCTTTCCATACTGTAGGTATAACTTTTGTGTGAGTGCAGATACTTCTTCGTGTCCATCCACTCTATAACAATTTAACTCACAAAGGTTAAGAGTCAAGTGTATTCCCTCAAGTAGCCTTTTAGTTATAACCATTTAAATACTTAATCTCACTTTAAAAAATCTTCTTTCATTATTCAACCCTATTTGCCTATCGGAATTAACATTTTCTATAGTCTTAAGGTCATCACCGTAACTGAAACACTGCACTACATGATCCTGTATCAGTTTTTTTGTCTTGTTTTGTTTTGTTTTCATTTTTCTGTCTCTTGCCCTGTTAGCTGACATTTCTGACAGTGGGCAATCTAGTAGCCTCTCCTAGTCCACTTCCTGGTTTAATTCTTCTTTTGTGAGTCTCTTAAGAGAATTAACTCTGTCTTGGAGTGAGTCTACAAAGACTAAGGAACATTAGTGTTTGTAGGGACTTTGAGATAGCAATGTAGGGCTCATTTTATGGGGAACCAGTTTCAGAGAAAGACTGTTTTCCACTAAATATGGAATCCAGTTGAATACAACATGGGAAAGATTCCATCTAAACTACAAGGTTCATGTGAAATCCTTCCCAGCTTCAAGCTTCAGTAATGGTTCATTGGGAAATCAGAGCAAAGTGAGCAAAGGTTAGTGAGGCTCTGTCTCTTTCCTCAAAAAGAAGGAAACATATTCTACTCAGCCACTGGATTCTTATGTACCATTTGACTTCCTACACACTCAACAAAGAGATGAATGTTTATCGAGCCAAATGGTTTCGGTTGAAAAGGGTATCAGGAGCTCTTCACCTGCTTATGACTACCAAGAGAGATCTGGTCACCCAGGCCATTCCCCAAGATGGACACCACACCTTGCTCATTTGACAAAAGATATTTATCCCCCTTTAGACTCCAAAAGGCCATGCCTTTCCCTTCCTCACCTACAGCTACCTTCCTTGTCACCCAAGGCCTCTAGTTCAAAGAGTAGGAGGAAGGCCTTGTGGCTACTTCCATCTTTAACCCACACAGAACACCACGAAGAGAAACCCTTGATCTAGAAATAGAAAAGTCCATGGGAACCTTTGGTGGGCAGCTGGGCCGTGATGTTCCTGTTACACCAGTCGCCTTGGCAACACTCCACGGCTTGGCCAGGGGACGGCGGGGTCTTACAGGTCATCTTCCCTTGCTCGTAGACCTGGAAACAGCCTTTCTGGTAGACATGGAAGCCATCGTTTATGCTCAGTGAGGAAAAGCACTGCTGGCCTTCACAGTGGTCTTCGTTCCCACAGGAGAGGCCTTCACACACACACATGTAAAGTTTGGGGTTTACCTTGGGCTTCTCATCTGCAAAGGAGCAAGAGGAAGGAAAAAACATCACTATGTGGGTTTTACCCCCATGAGGGGAATAAGATGGTTTCTCCAAGACTATTACAACACATTCACCAAACAGGAAGTCAGGCCAAGTGTCATCACTGGCCATGATGTCCACAGTTTGTTATCTTGTATCTCTCACTTGACCAACTACCAAATGATAATCACCTCTCAATACATTGATTTATACAAGCTGTGTACTCTTTTAGATCACACCAGGGCAAAGAATGGTTATCATGCACCCAGAGGCTTCTGAATGAGCTTCCCTCCACTGTGGTTTTCACGTTATCTTCAGCCTAATGGGATGTCACTTCCCAATTCCTGTATCAAAATAAAAATGTTTTTCCAGGACATGATGCTCATCACCTTTATTTTATGTTTTCCAAAAAAAAAAAAAAAAGGCTCCTAAATATAGGGCAATTGTTAATACCAATTCCTGCAAACTCCATACCATCCATCAACTAGTAATACAAGGAATACTGGTGTTACCGCCATTATCTGTAAGAGCCCAGTATAATCGAGAGTTTACAAGGATGCAGTCTATAATTACAAATGTCTATTACCAATATTTCCAGCTAGATGCCTTAGACTAATTTTTCAATAGTAGCAACACTGAAGGTTTCATGTTGATTCCAATGGAAATTCATCACTGCTTACACATTTTTGCCTGGCAGGAAAAAAAAGGCACTGATTATTGAAGAGGAGGGAACAAGGAGACAAAGGGAATAGAACAATGTTTTCACAGGAAGGTAACAGGTGGGACCACAGGAGCAGTGCACACCTGCTAGGTCCAAGGTGCGATGGAAAGGTAGCTTGTCCAACAGTGAAGCACATCTAATCAGACTTTCTAGTTGTCTCCTTCTGGACACATCTGCAATCTAATTTTTGCAACCTAATTTTTCAAATCACTCTTTCTTTTCCCCTCCCTGCGAGAACGATTAGTTCAGACTTGCTGGTCCCAACAGTTTGCACTAGTGGGGAAGAAAAGTGAAGACAGAATGTAAAGAGCCAAGTCCCAGAGGTTCCAAAGCAGTGTTCCTATAAAGAAATTCAGCTTCCGGAGCTCCCTCCAAAGGTCTGTGGCACAGACTGACTGCCTTCTGATTCTTGAACCCTCTGTAGCAGGTCTGTGAGATAACTACTTCTTTCTTAAAATAACAGGTCGGGGAGCTGCGCTTTCAAGAGGAGACCTTAAGGTAAGGTCTTTGAAATGTCAAGTTCATTTACACAGATTTGTGTGGGTGTTTGTAGAGACGTGGGTTATCTCAAAAAGAGAAAAGTGTTAATCTTTCTTCTTCCCTCTTCAAAGAAGTGAAAAATAGTTCACTACCCACTGTAATGTGGGTGCCTCATCCCACAGAGTAAGTGCATGCAGACACACAGACACAAGCCTTCTATTTATAATTGACTTGCTAGTTCTTTTGAAAACCACAAGGGGCTCATCCAAGAGCAAAGACATGCCTGAAAGCAGGAGATCCAAAATAGCCGCTGACAGTGTATGTATGCCACCAGTCTCACCCCCGAGAATCAAGAGCCTCAGACATTTTTAATGAGCAAAAATTTTAATGAGCCAAAAGATAGTCTTTATTTTCCCTGCCTCGAGAAATTCCAGCACCAATCTATTTCTATGAGGATGAGAAACATATCTATCTGTTGACATAACCCAGCAAAAGTTTACACTTGCCAAAAGTGAGTTGAAAGATAATATTTCTAGGGAGTCTAGACATGCTTGCCACTCTTGAATGGCACAAAGCTGGGCTGAGCATTGCCAACTATGCTGCCCAACAGGTGATGATTCTTTGGAGGGAAACGGATGGGCAGGGTAAGAGGGGGGAGAGCTAATGGTGTCATGTTGATTTGTTTGTGATCTACAGCAAGGGATTTAAAATACTGTATTTAAAAACTGTGCAATAAGACAATGTATGAAAATCTGAAACAAAAGCGTAATATTTTAAATTCCTAAATATTTTCAAAGGTCAAAGATATCCAAGGATGTATCCTAACACAACAGAGAGGTTGTGTCTATTGACACTGGGTTGGGGCTGAAGAGTTAGCGTTAGGATGAAGGGGTAAAATGAAAATAATATAAGAGAGGAGCTGTTCGTGGATTGATAACGGACTGAGGAGTATGCACTAACTCAACTCGCCAGGCCTACGATCCAGTAGGAACAACAATAAACAGGTAACCGTAGACAACAGAGGCCTCACTCATTGACCCTATGCAAAGGGATGGTCCTGGTACAAAAGAATTAATGACATCTTGTGGTTCTGATTAAAAAAAAGAAAAAAAGGTCAAATTAAAAAAAAATAATAAATTAGTCAGGCTCTGTGCTGACAGCTCAGAGCCTGAAGCCTGCTTCCGATTCTGTATGTCCCTCTCTCTGCCCCTCCCCTGCTCATAATCTGTCTCTCTCTGTCTCTCAAAAATAAATAAATGTTTAAAAAACTTTTTTTTTAAAAAGGGGCTCCTGGGTGCCTCAGTTGGTTGAGCGTCCGACTTCGGCTCAGGTCATGATCTCACAGTTCGTGGGTTTGAGCCCCGCATCAGGCTCTGTGCTGACAGCTCAGAGCCTGGAGCCTGCTTCCGATTCTGTGTGTCCCTCTCTCTCTACCCTTCCCCTGATCATGATCTGTCTCTGTCTCTCAAAAATAAATAAATGTTAAAAAAAATTTTTTTTAAAATTAGCAACAACAATAATTTCTTTAATGTGCTCTCAGAGTGAACTCTGCTCTTAAAATTAGAGCCCTGGGGTGCCTGGCTGGGTCAGTCGGTGGAGGATGTGACTCTTGATCTCAGGGTCAAGAGTTCAAGCCCCAAGATGGGTGTGGAGCCTACTTAAAAATTAATTAATTAATAACAAAATTAGAGCCGAAACTGAACTCTAGCTCACAGATGTAAAATGTGGACCGCCCTTCCAAGGTCTGTAGCTTGACAGGATGTGGGGATGGTCTGACAGATGTTTGGAATGTAATCTAAAGAATTTTGCCAGAATTGAGCAGCCTTGAGTAAATACCACCTTCAGTAAAAGTCAACTCACTATACCCAACTATGAGGCATGATGGGTTATAAACCATAATCAGATCTTATCCTGGGTCCTAAACTAAGTCAAAGGGATTCATTCATTTATTAAACACTCTCCTTGAATCTTTAAATCCCTCCACTAGTTGTATGCAGATGGCCAAGGGCTGACTACCTTTAAATAGGTAATTCCTTTTAAGGTGTCAAAAACTAGAGTTTTCATCTCCTCACCTCCACCATCCAGAAAAAGAAAAAAGAGGAAGAGAGATGGCTGTCAATGCTATGTGACAATTAAGTTAATCTCTGATATGAGGAACCAGGAGCTCAGTCCAGCAGTAAGCTAGTGGGAAAGTACAAAACCTTTACCAGATTCACATCCAATTTTGCTTCTCACCAACATTTAATCTTCTTAATTTGGGTATTTCCATATAACTACTTAGCGAGCCCATCGTGAATCTATTTTTATATACTGCCAAATACAAATACAAAGAGATTTCTGAGCTAGGATTACTAATTTAACAAAGAAGGTTAAAAGCAAGGTACTGTATTTTCGTATCTTAGTATCCTCAATTCTAAGGAACAGAGCAGGCCCCAAAATGCCCATGTCGCACTGTTTTAGTCTTGTCAAATTTTAGGAATAACCATCACATGTGTGGGCCTGTGATACTTTATTTGGAGTGGGTTGGGGGTAGGGAGCATGCAGGGTGAGAGCACTATCACAAAATCCCTTTTAGGGCCACAGGTAAGGGTCTGTGGACCTCGAATCTCTCCGACAGTGACATAAACATAGTACACATCGAGGCACCAAAGAAGGGATAATCACCTTCTGTGACTGGTTTTCAACAGTACAGACAGGAAACGCGGTATCTGATATGAAGTCTTTTGCACTTGCCTGTGCAAACAACCAGGGAGTGCCCTGCCAGAAGGCAGCAAGTCTACCCCACCTAATTGACATTCATTTAAATAATTCAGTAATTTAAATGTCAAGCCAGAGGTATTCCCTCTCTGCGAAGCTCACCCACATTGTTTGTTCTAAAAGGCACCTCCCAGCATTACTCGGTGTTATGGCTGGCACTGTGTGCCTTTTGTATCACCAGGACCAGGTCCGTGTGAGTACACTCGCAGCTCAGCTCTGGCTGGGAGCACCAGGGAGTTCCTGACACCACCCGGGAGTACAGGGGGCGGGCTCCACCACCAGAGGCACGGGCTCAGAATCCCAAACCTCTTAAAAGATCTTTCTTGTTCTGGGCTCATCATCTGTGCACACCTACTCTCACAGCCTCACGACAGACTGTCACAGGAAGAGGCAGAGCAGAGAGCATCGTGGACTTTTTAAGACTGTCCACAGTTTGGGATAATCTTGTACCTCAGAGTAAAAATATTCACATTTATGTTTTAAGTGGGACTTGAGAAATCTAAGCACACCACCACGGACTTATCCTCCCCATTCTCAGGCATGCACTCCATAATGCTTTAAAGCATTTAACCTGATTATCATTCTAAATGGTGCACAAAACCTCCCATTTCCCACTAAAGTCTGACACAAAAGACAAATGAGAAAATGCTACAAGTAAACCAGCCTGCAGCAATCACCCCAGAGGTCAGCAAAAGGAACAGGCTGAATTTCTTAGGGGCTCACCTCAAAGAAGCACAAATAACAATACGGTTATTAGACTATTATTATAAAAGTCAGATAGCTCAGAACTTTATAGGCTAAAAAAGGAACCCCAAACACATCTGGACTCCTTCCAACAGTATAAACGATTCATTCATTTTAAATGACAGCTTATATTAGGCTTATAGATATGGGAGTCCTTCCATGGCCGCCTAATCTGAAAGTGCAGCTTGGCACTTCTCCAGATTCGGAAAGCATTTGAGATCTCTGGCATTAAACAAAGGCTCAGTGATGGATTTTGCAATGCCAGGTATCACTGCCAGAAGCCTACTCCTAAGACTGAAACACAAAGGTCAGTCTGGAATGCCTAGTGAAGGGCATTTGATGGTCTGGCAAGAAGGTGAGCTATACACTTGGGAATACGGTACACCAAATGCCGTTAAGTGCTCTCATTATAAAACACCCATCTAGGGAACCCAAATTCCTTTTTTATTTTTCCCTGATCAGAGAAACAGATACTTGGCAAGTTGTAAAGCGAAGAAGAAAACATATTCCGGGAGTTAAGAAAGACTGAATAGCATCACATATAAATTAGAATAACAACAAAAAAAAATGATTTCAGGATTCCCAAGATTTTGAACTGATGATGGCTATACATGTGCCCAGCCTCCAGTGTTCGTTCTGGAACTGAGCAAATCGCATCCCCATTCAGATGTAATCCTCTCTGTTTTCTGTGACTCTCGAAACACAGACAGGGGGGTTCATGTGGCCACAAATCCTGGTGGAGCTGATCCCCACATCCTTAGACTCCCCTCCTATCCCCTCCATTCTTGGGAGGCCTCTCCTGCTCCATGATGTCAGGTCTTTTAGGTATGGAATTGCCTCCACGTGGAGTGCTTACCTCCCTCCCTGCCTACACTCTATTTAGCTAGTTGGCATCTACCCTCCCCTCAGAGAAGCCTTTGTTCACACACTCAAACTTAAAGTAAGAACCACCTGTATACACTCACATGCCTGCGCCTGTCTGGCCACTGAATGTCCAAGTCTTTCCTCTGGACTAGGAGCACCATGAGGGGAGGGACTGACCCCACTCCACTCACTGTTACATAGCCCCCCGCCTGCCTCAGTGACTGACAGGAGTACAAGCCTGATGGATATTTGCTTCTGGATGAATTTTCTCTTCACAGAAAGGATTTAGAGGTGGGAAGAGACATGATGCTGGTTTTCAGAGCAGACTGAGCCTATAAAGTCTTTAAATGTCAGCAGAGATCTTAAGGCAAGGCTTAGTCACTGAGCCAGCATGTCTGTGCAAGCCACTTCTTCCTAGAGGAGCTCGCCATAGCGTCACATCTGTTCACCTACTCTGGCTTACAAGTGTAGAAAATTAATACTTGCGGTGGTGCCATAGGTGTTCTGTTTGTCTGGTTGTTTATTAGAAGAAAGAGGTAAAATACAAGTGTCCCTAAAACAAGGACTTCTTTAACACACTAATAGAACAGCAGGGCTTGTATGGACGGTCCTTCCATGGATGGCTGACTCGAGGACGTTTGGCTACTCTGATACTAAGGTGACCAGAGGGATCAAAACATAGTAAGCACCTGGCCTCCAGCCACATTAGGGGAGTCATGCAGGACTTGCCTGCTCAGCAAGGCAAGTACGCGCCTAGTATTTGCTGCCATTTTTCTCCTATCAGCGAACGTAACGGCATTTTCAGCAGGGAGTGGGGAAGAGTGAATTACATCATTTTCCCCTTCTTGCTTTGCTGAAGGTGATAAGGATTCCTAAGTCATCCTGCATTTGAACTGCTGAAGCTGAGAGGGGGGAAAAAAGTGCCATCTGTTTATTTTGTGTCTGGGCTGACTCCTTGTCTCTGAAATAATCCCTGTAAATTAAGCCCTATTGCAGCAGCCACACCTTCTATTTCAAAGCCAAAAACTTGGTCTGTGTTTAAGTGACTAACAAGTTAAAGAACATTGTGGGGTACTGACCTAAGACAATATTGGTCTGTCTTTTCCATGCTTTTTACGATTCCCAGAATGTAGCAAAGACGTGGTTTTCACATTTGTACCATGTCAATGAAGCAACTCTTTAATACGGGGAAAATAATGACCCCTTTCTTCATCATGTCTTCAAACTTCTTCAATCTCTCCTTCAGAAAAACAAATGATTACAAAACCTAACAGAAACTACCTACTAAGGAGTTCTCTTAGAGACCAGAACATATCCCCGTCCCACCCCCACATACTGACAATGCCTGTCCTTGAGTGAATCTCCACTTATTGGAAGAGTAACAGCGAGCACCACAGCCTGAGGGGGAGGAGAAAAAGACCTGGTGAATTATAAACATTTCAGAGAAGCGATCCCTTGTCATTTGGATTTGAAGAGATCCAGTGGATTGGATTTGATATATGTGGTACCATCTATCCAATGTTGAGCGTGGGAAGAGGTGTGCCTGACTCATGTGGGTTGTCTCTCAATGCTCCACAGGCTAACTAGGGAGTACAAGGCTGCTCCTGTAAGGGTTTCCTAGCCAAGCTCTGTATTGAAAATTTTGGTGTTACAGGAAACCTTAACCAAGGGCTCCACATGGTACAGGACGATGGAAAAGGAACTATAAGGTGGACTTGGCACAAGGCTCCCACCTCTATTTGCCCTTCTGTGCCCTACCAGTGACTGGGCCTTCAAGACTTCACTTACCATCAACAAACCACCACCACACCCCCACACCCTTTCTGGAAGCTTTCAAACAACAGAGATAAATCCTTCAGAAGATGGGCAGGGCTCCAATTTGCTGAACAACAGTCTTAGAATGATAGTCTCTAGGCATTACAGCACCCGAAGCCAAAGGTAAAAATGTCCAGAATTAGTGAAATTCCTCCTCTCTAGCTCCCTACTCTACCCCCCACCCCAGAAAAAAGCACAGAAGGAACGGGTGATTTCTGGACTACTTTCTCTCCAGCCTGGATGAAGCCCAAGAGATTAAGATATCCATGGGTGAAAAGGGGGGGCACTGTTCAAATCTCCGGTACCACTACCGCTACCACCCTATCCCCCAATTTCCCAACTCACGTCCTAAGGCCCTTCCAGGTCCAGAGCACCAATGCAAGGTTAATTACGAGAGGAATCCCATGCCTTCAATCCTATGAATACATGTCTTGTGAATCTGTACTCCAGCCTTTAACTTGATCTGTGCTTTGCATATCTTCTTTTCCCTATAGTCTAATTAATATGGTCCACAAGAAGCCACTAACTCCCAAATTCAACGCTTAAGAAGAAGATTGGTATAGCAGTTAATGAACTAAAAGATCCTATAGTCAGCATGCCATGATTGAGTGCGGGTCATTTTGAGCTTTTCTTTTTTCACCCCTGAGCCCACAGAAAGGTTCCAGGTGCCTACACTCAAGGTAGACACCAAAAGCATTTTTTGAGAGTGCTGTGAATCAGAATTGGCTTTTCCAACTCTCATTTCCCCCTCTGCCCCCAATCTCTGTGGCACAGCACACCATTCCCAGCGTCCACAATCATCTTGGACCTTGGCAGAAGAAAGGCAGCTAAATCTGAGATGTGTCATGAGGCCACTGGCTAGGGAGCAAGAGTATCTAAACACAAACTAAGGCAAAAGCAGCAGGCCAGAGTTTCCACAGATTCCCATTGGCTCCTATAGTTGCAGAGCACTGACAGCCTAAAGATAACCCAAGTATCTCCGAAGGGTCACTTTTAAATAGTAGCTTTAATACCACCAGTCATTTCAGAAGCATTTCCTTCCAGAGCCTGCTTCCATCCACACTGACATGCCAACTGTGCCCAACAATGGCAAGCCCGCTGAAGAGATGAAAGCCCAGAAGGAAATGGAAGGTGTCCCAGAGGAGAACAGACAGCCCCATAACACGCTGTGATTCTATTCTATGCCTGCCTGTGGACTGCTGAGAAAGAATCATCTGGCAAAGAGACACCTTGTAGAAGTGATCTACTGACAATCACTGGGGATTAAAGAGCAGGTAGAAAATCAAACAAAATAGTTTAACTCCATGACTCCCCGTTCTAAGACTGAGGCAGTATAAACCATGGATGGCTACCTTCCAGGAGTTTATCAGGAAAGCTATTACCTCCAAGAGAAAATGTATACCTCTCAGTCTACTGGACCACACTGTGGCTGAGCAAAGAGAACTGCATGGAGTCTTCATGCAGCCATTGTGACCACCCACTAACCACAGATGTGCCAAAGGGTTCTGCTCACAAGAGGCTACTGTGTTTGTTTGTTTGTTTGTTTGTACCATTTAAGCCAGGGCCAAAGTTCCCAAGATCTTCCTAAGAATCATTAAGATCCACTCAGCCCCTCACCTATCCACCAAGTTGAGTCCCCACTGTCCTAAATGGCAGTCGGCCAGGGGCTGGTGTACAAGGGACAGGTGCTCAGTGGGCTATTTTCAGTTGCTATCAGCTCAATCGGGAGCCGCACATGCTCAGTAGGCAGGCAAGTCTGGGTTGCATTTCAAACTCCAGGCAGCCAAGAGACATACACCTTTCACAGCTGCCAGGGCAACCAGCTGCCCAGTGCTCCTCCCAAGACGGGAGCAATGAAAACAGTCTAACCTGGCCAGCCAACATGCCAGCGAGCAAGCTGTACCTCGCATTTCACTGCCTGGGTTATTCTGAGCTAGGCTTATTGACACTCCATGGCAACACAGGAACAAAGAGCCAGCTAGAGGGATTTAAATGTCCTGCAAAAGTTGCTAGAAAAGTCAGCAGCTCAGGCTTCTGTTTGCATAATAAAAGTAGCAGTGGAATTATTATTAGATTATTATCATTTGCGGCTGCAGTTGTTATTTGTGAATAACAATAACAAAGGTCTGTAACAAAGGTCTACGCTTCAACTAAGGTTTTGTTTTTGTTTTGTTTGCCACCATTAAGTTGCTATAGTTGGGAAGGCGCCAAAAATACAGCATGTGGGCCTGTCCACCACACCACCACAGGAGAACCAGTCTTCCTCGTCCGTTTCCCTCTCACCTTGCCATACCCCGTGATCCACTTCCGACACACAGATCTTTGCGAACACAAAGCGCCCCTACTTAATCTTTCAATGGCTCTCACTCCCCTAAGGATAGGAAACAACCACGTCAGTACCCCAGACCCTGCCAGGCCAGTAGGACCTAAACTCTCAACCCGGCTCCCTTCTCGAGACTGCCCTGGCCATGCTGGACTGCGTAAGTGGTGTCCTCCATTCCCCCTCACTCCCACAGCTTCTCTGGGTGAGGCCCTTCCCTGCCTCAGAAGCCCTTCTCAGTCCTTCCTTTGCTGGTCTAATGCCTGTTCATCCTGCCAAACTCCTGCTCCCTGGACTGCTGTCCCCAGTCCCAGCCCAATGTGATATGAAGGTCCTTCCTGCTGATATCCCCAGTGCTGTGCTATAACCTTTGCCTTATCCAACTAGACTGTGACTCTCTGACTGCAGGAACCACTTCTCGTTATGCTGACATCACCAGTGCCTACGAGAGTGCTCATGCTAATGTATCAGTCAAAGATTGTAAGATTGTGCTATAACCGATTCTTTTTTCCCAAATTCAGAATAAATTCTTCGAAAGATGTGCTCATATCTCCTCCACCCAGATTAGTCCCTGTCCCCTCTTTTTTTTAATATTATAATAATTATTATTGTAGCCAACATTATTTATTCATTCATTCGTCAAATATTCATTGAGCACCAATTACGTGCCAGGCGCTGTCTTAGACACTGGGGATAAAATGATGAACACCACGAAGTCTTGGCTTCCTACACTTTGTTTGTATTCCCCATAAACTCCTCACAACCACTCTGTCACTGTTTCCATCATGCCGCTGCAGGAATAGACCGTGAGAAGTGAAATAACACACACGCACACAGGTACAGCGAAGAGGAAGAAGATGGCTCATGACAGAGTCTGACTTTGTCTCTCTCCTGAGACAGGCCTCCTTCCTAAGCATGGCCATGAGGCTTCCCATCAGAAGGCACTCTAATAACATCATTTACCTACCAAAAATTACCCTAACACTTTGCAAAACTGACATTGTGAAGCAGATAAATTAGGACACGATGTTAAAGATAAAGAGAAGCCATGACTATGCAACTCAATATGGCCATGTGTAGTATTATAAACACACCAGATGAGTCCAATTCTAAACTGGACTGTGGGTACTTTTTTTTCCTATCTATTCTTTACAACTTTTCTGAATGGATCCGATTCTTTTTCTCATACAAACTGGCTTGGTGTAGGTGCCAGAATTCAGAAGGTGAAATAAATACAACGAAGTAAGTAAGTAAATAAATAAATTAATAAATAAGGCCACTCCTACTCCAAATCACCATTCGATTACAGGCAGCGGTGGGTTTTTGTTTTTTTTTTTAAGGGGATTTCCACCACCTCATTCCCAAGAGAAATTTTATTCTTCCTCTTATTTCTTCCCTCCTTCCCACAACCCCCCAAACTTCCTATCCTCAGAACGTCGGTGCTCTGCTCTAACCCATAACAAAGAATTAGACGGAGCATTACTGTGGATCTAGGAAAACACCCTGCTCTGCAGAGCTCAGATTCAGCTGATTAGAATCAGGCAGCAGCTGTTCCAGTGTTTCGACCAAGGCTGAGGAGGCACAAATGTAAACTTCCCTCTTCCTGTCAAACTACTGGCTTGGACAGAAAGGAGGGTCGGGCTTCATGAACTCATGAAAAAATAAAAGGTTCCAGGCCAGCTCCGCTGGAGAATACACAGGTCACTTGTCAGAGCTTTCACCCAAGGGCAGCAGGGACTTCCGGGCAGGGAGCTCCTGGGAGCAGGTTGGAGTCGCCTTTTTAAAACCATGGGGCATGATCCATTCGTGGGTAGGAAACTGATTTGGTGGTTCAAGACAAGGTCTCTTTCTTTCTTTCTTTTTAAATTAAAATAAAGCCGAATAGAATAAAAAAGAGAAGAAATGGGAGTACGTTAAACATAGTAAGAGTAACTGCTGTTTTTGCACGAATTTTTTGTTTCAGATGTGTGTGGGTCCTACTCTAAAATGTTTCTAAATGTAGATGCACTGGGTCCAACTCTAAAATGTTTCTTACTGTGAGTCACAGTGAAAAGTTTGAAAGTCACTCCGCCCTGTGTCTTACATGATCTTGGAATTGACATGAGTTCTGAGTAATTATGACTGTTCCATATAATCATTATCTGTGGAAGCTTGCCTGAGGTCATGCTGGGCTGCAGAAGGAAGTTCCCGAGGACGGGTTAATAGCGTTTTGGGAGTTACAAAGCAATTTTTTATTATGTCTTGCTTTCCTTGGTGTTTCTTTTTTTCCAAGAGCAATAATTGCATATATGACACACCTACAAATTTCCTCCTTCACAAGTTTTTCCATAAAGAGATGATGGCAACGATCTTCTCATTTTTGAGACCTGCCTTCATAAAAAGAGAAGTCGAGAAGCCATTGCACTATCCTCTCACTGCTGACCACAAGGAAATCTTTCAATGAGCTTGGGTCGCCGATTTGTTTTCACATCTGTTCAGTATTTGACTTAGATTGAATTTTTAGAGCCTTCTCCACACCCTACTGCTACTACTCTCCTCTCATATAGATGCACTAAATATGAACATTTTATAATGTCCACTAAAAAAATAATTGGATGTGGCTTCAGTTTATCCACAGCCAAAACAAACATTTCCCAAGAAGAAAAACTAAAAGGAAGCTTTGTCGTAGTTCACCTGACATTGACTAATACACCAACCATTCTGTTAGAGAAGAAAATCTGACCATAAAGAAGCAGTATGTTAAAAGTGTGCGGTTCCATCAGATATTTGCACTTTAGGTCCTAGTAATGAATGGTAAATAATCGCTCAGTATTTCTCATCTCCCTCCCCAAAAAGTCTCTCATTCGATAATGCGTCAGTGAAAAAGATTTTATTCTGAACAAAAGGGATAAATTGTAGTAATGAGAAATGAGAGCAATGAATTTAATAGAGACATTTCTCTTACATTCATCCACCCCTTCAAGAACTTCCTGAATCTTCAATAATGAGAAATTCAAAGAAAGGCTTATTCTATTCTTCTTCCACAGTGGCAAAGAGGGGCATCTCTGTGGACCCTAACAAAAAATCTATTGAAGTTATCCCTTTCCTTCACTCATTGGATAATTGGGCTGGAAAGTCTGAGTGGTGATGGCTTTGGAAAACAGTAAAATCAAGTCAGCCCACTAACTAATTTAGAACTTAGCAATCTTCTCTAGAACAGGTCAAAACCTCTTGCAACAAACCTCTGCAGAAGTCCAGTGCTCCCTGCTAAAATAAAATCTAACTATGGCTTGCAAATTTGATAAAATGTGGGTCATCTTAGCTTAGAAATATTTCTGAAGCAATATTCCATTTTAAGTATTTGTGTCATGGACGTCACCTGCAAATGCTCTCGGGGACAAAGGGAAAGCCAAACATGGAGGTTCTGGAACAAAAATGGACTTCTCCCCAGTGGCATAATAGCAGTATTAGAGCATGATTAGTCTTATTAATGGGAAGGGATAGGAAGGATATACGGATAATTAGGACTCAAGTGCTCTTCTCGGTGAGAGCAAATAAAATTCTTCCTGCAGCTAGAGTTGTGTATACAATGAATATGAAAAATGAATATTGGTCTGAAACAAGAAATAAAAAAAACATAAACCCAGGTGAAGGAGCCTGATCATTTACAAGCTCTCATCTCAGCTCTCAAACAGACTGGACTGAGGAGGAGTCTAGCATGCACCAGATATAATGTCAATGTGGATGTAGCTAATTTAAGGTACAAAAAAAAAAGCGCACGATTCTGAAGAAGGTTGATAATGATTGAAACTCTTGAATACCATTCCTTAAAGTATATTATACCTTTTGTTGGCTGTGTAACCTTGAGCAAGAGTTTTAACCAATTCAAAGGCACACGCCCCAAAACCTATCTTATTAGGGTAATCATGAGGATCATGGGAAATAACTCATATAAAGCAACATTTGGCATATATTAGCCACCACTCAATAAGTATTATCTATAATCATCAAAGAGATAGTTATAGTAAGCAGTATTTTCCAGACCTATTTAGTCTTTTTTGCCGTGGAGTATTTAGGATTACATACAACTTGGGAAATGTTCTGAGCACACTCATACTAACCAAACTCTACCCAAATCACTGTTGGGGACCTATTATTTGAGGTGTTAACACTATTTCTAATCGATATTTAAGAAACACGTGGGAGTGATTTGGGAGACAAAGGGAAAGTTGGTTTTTTTTTTTTTCAATGAACTAAAAAGAGTACACTACCCAACAAAATATATTGGGACAAAATCTCTATGACTTTCTTACTTATGCCCCAGTAATGCCATCTGGCACCACGGAATCACAATCAATCAGGTGCCGTAGCTACTTTGCAAACATCAAACGTGGGTCTATTTCCTTTTAAACTTGGTAGTCTAAAAGTCTGCACTCAACAATCTATGGGGCTAGTATGAAGATTTTAGTTATCTGCCCTATTATTTACCTCTTTCGGTTAAGTATTTTATACTTAACGTTTGCTTTATGACTAATGTTGAATATATTAGAGTACATTATAATCAAGGGTTCTGTGTGTGTGTGTGTGTGTGTGTGTGTACTAGTTTTAAATTCCTAGTAAATATGCAAAAACAAAGAGTCTTTTCACAGAATATGCTATTGACAGTTAACAAGGAGTTGAGTCATGGAGGGAAGACAGGACTAAGGCAACTGCTATTAGGATTAGAGCACTGTAGGCTGCAGCACGCACTGGATATTCTGGTTAAAAAAAAAAAAGCTATTGCAACTAAAGAATGATGTGTCCTTTTCCTTCCTTGTAAACATCCTAGTGGTGGTGGTATATTAAAGAGCAAAACTTCAGTGGCAGTCCGTTTCCATTTCAGCCAGACTGACCTGTTTCATTACATATCTTCACTGGGACTTTAGGGGGTCATTTGCCAGATTCTTTGGGCAGTTTAAGAGCTAAAAGCAGGAAAAAACAACCAATAGCATGGTTGTTAATACTGGCTCATAAACGCCCTTTTCTGCTTCTCTCTTCTCCATTCTTTCTCCACTTCTTCTCTCTTCATACTACATTTCAACCGCAATTTCTCTTCCACTCTCTTTCTTTTCAATTGTGCCCACAACCACAAGCCCACCGTGTTATCAAATGAAACCAATAGGAACTGCTTAATACCATGCAGAACTGATACTATATCTAGGGAAGGGAATGGAATTTGGAGGGACTTTATGCCACCACATTCTGTAGATTTTTTTTTCTAGTTGTCATAGTGTAGCAATTACACAGAGGAGGAAAATCCCTGTTTTCCTGTTAGGTCTCCAGATATTGTCAAGTGTTCCTTGCAGAGTAAAAGAACTCCCAGGTAAGAACTACCCATCAAAGTTTTCCAACCCAATTCTTACTAATTCTTACAACTTAGGACCCAACCTCTCCTTTGATTTACATACCTCCAATTCTTTTAAACTTACCACAGGGGATCCTTAACTTATATCTTCTTGGTACTAACTTAAGTAACTGCAGCATTATTGAAATGTTTTTAACAACACTGCTTAGAGCAGAATCTAGACTACAGATACCTAAACTGGTTACAACAGCACTGTCCAACAGAAATTTAACGTAAAGCCCATTACGCAGTATTACATAATGTATTATTAGATAAATATAGGAGAAAATCCAGATGACCTTAGGTATGGTGATGATCTTTTAGAGGAACAATCTATGAAAGAAATAATAAGCTGGACTTCATTAAAATTTAAAACTTCTGCTCTGTGAAAGACAACATCAAGAGAATGAAAAAGCAAGTGACAGAATGGGAGAAAATATGTGCAAAAGACACATGTGATAAAAGACTGTTATTCAAAATACGCAAAGAATTCTTACAACTCAAAAATAAGCAAACGAACAACCTGATTAAAAATTGGGCCAAAGATCTTAACAGATACCTCACCAAAGAAGATAGAAAGATGGCAAATAAGCATATGAAAATATGCTCCCCGTCAGATGTCATCAGGAAAATGCAAATTAAAACAACGAGACACCATTATACTCCTAATAGAGTGGCCAAAATCGAGAATCACTCAGAACAGCCATGCTCATGAGGGTGTGGAGCAACAGGAACTCTCCTTCATTTTTGGTGGGAATGCAATTGATACAGTCACTGTGAAAGACAAGTTAGAGGTTTCTTATAAAACTAAACATACTCTACCATAAAATCCAGTAATCACAAGCCTTGGTGTTTACCCAAAGGACCTGTAAACTTTGTCCACACACAACCTGGACATGGATGTTTAGAGCAACTTTATTCCTGATTGCCAAAACCCAGAAGCATCTGATGTGTCCCTTCATTAGGTCAAAGGATAAATAAAACTGTGGTATATCCAGACAATTGAATATTATTCAGTGCTGAAAGAAATAAGCCATGAAAAGACATGGCAGAACCTTAAAAGCCTACTAATAAGTGAAAGAAGCCAATCCAAAAAGACTATATACTGTATGATTCCAACTATATGACATTCTGGAAAAGACAAAACTAGGAAGGTAGTAAAAAGATCAGTGGTTGTGAGTGGTAAGGAGGGTGGGGGGAAGGAATGAACAGGTGGAGCGCAGAGGGTTTTTAGGACAATGAATACTGTATGATACCATATTGGTGGATACATGTCATTATACACCTGTCCAAACCCACAGAATGCACAACACCAAAAGGGAACCCTAACGGAAACTATGGACTTGAGGAAATATGATGTGTCAGCGTAGGTCCATCAGTTATAACAAATGTGCCACTTTGGTGGCGGAATGTTGGTGATGGGGGAGGATCTGCATGTGTGGGGACAAGGGGTATATGAGTACTCTCTATACCTTCCTTTCAATTTTGCTGTGAACTGAAAACATGACTTTAAAAATATAAAGTCTTATCAAAAGGGAAGCATGGAGGAGAGTTAAGTGTGATAGGATTAAGAACAAACTAGTTTACAGAGAGCCAAACAATACATAGAAACTTACCCTACTCCAAACAGCTGTGAGCCACTTACCTTCCATACTAGGGGAAGGGAAAGCAATCATCATTAGCACAGGAAGAATCATCACTCCATCTACCATTGTACAACTGTGGAGGAAAAATAAGACATATAAGTAAAACAAAAAATCTAACCGTAGGATGACAAATTAAATTAAACATACTATCTTCAAACTGCCATTCAAGGCCTCTCTTACAAATCCCCCTCACATATGTTGCCTTATTTCTTGGTAAATTTAAACATATACCCTTTACATATTTCTAAACAAATCATCTTAAGGAGTTAATCAGATTTGCCTCCTACTGGTGGCCACTCTAAGGCAACTTTCTCTGAGTCCAGAGGGTCTACCCTCTTAGAGGGAACTCAATAAGGACTTGAAAAATTCCCAGCTAGAAGGCTAAGCATTCTCAAAGAATTTTAAGTTTGCATTTTATCTTATCCTATGAAATGCAAAATTGGCACTAAATTTAAAATCTCTGAGAAATATGAATAGACTGTTGTAACATGATGTTAAAAATTAAGTGAGTGAATAATTCAAGCATAATTTTTGAACCTTACTCCTCCTTGAAAAGAAGTAGAAGTGGAGCATCATCACACAACCCAAAAGAGGAACAGCAATAACAACAACAACAACAACAACAAAAAAAAAAAAAAAAAAAAACCAAAAACAACACAAAAAACCTACAACTTATCCCTCATCTATAGCAAAGCAATGCAGGACAGACACAACCAGGAAGAAATCATATCAATTTAAAATATATCAAACTACATAATCAAGAGAGAGTGAGATACCTGATATGAGTTTCAAGTTGATAGTGCCCTAACACTCCACTGGCAAAAGCTCAATTTTCTAAGTCAAAGGACTACAACAAAGAACTTTTTAATAATTTAATCCCTGCAAAATTTGGGGAATATCATGAAGAGTCTGGTTATACTAATTCTTTATCATAAGAAATAATTTTTAAAAATTAAACCTTTGACTAGTTGTGATTTTCTGGATGGTAAATAAACAAGAAACCTGGTCAAGTTCTTTAATGCACAGGCTATGTGCTATCTTATACTTAGAGCTCAAAGCAAAGAGCAAAAGCCTGTTGCTATCTAAGCTGTTTGGAGTGGACACCTTCTGATTCATCTTAAAATCAAAAATTTGGGGTGGTAGTCAGACTGTTCATTCTCCACATCCCCATCTTATCTTACCACCCTCAACTCAATTGGTCCATAATTCTATTTCAGCCTACCCCTTCTCTAATAGCAAAGGAAGAGAGGTAAAGGAGAGCTTTATTTTCCTTTTATATTTTTTAAAGCACATGAGACTCGAGTGACCTCTTTTACTGTTGTTATTATTATGTACATGTTCACATAGATCTTTTCTATGGCAAGCCCCTGATTTGTGCCATACAAGTGCCTCGAGTGGTTGCCAGTGCCGTCACAACCAGATATGGACTCCTCCATCACCATCATGTTTCCATGCCTTTTTTAAAAATGTTTATTTATTTTTGAGATAGAGAGACAGAGAGAGACAGAGCACCAATGAGGGAAGAGCAGAAAGAGAAGGAGACACAGGATCCAAGGCAGGCTCCTTGGATTGAACCCACAAACTGCAAGATCATGACCTGAGCCGAAGTTGGACACTCAACCAACTGAGCCACCCAGGCGCCCCATGTCTCCATGCCTTTGAACAGAAGCACGCTGTTGGTTCCCTCTGCCTCAGTTGCCCTAAGACTCCTCTTCCACCCTTCTTCTACCTACTCCCGTCCTCCTGTCATTCATGACCTAGCTCAAAAGGCAAACATTTGGTGAAACACCTCTCCATCTGCAGTCACTTCAAACACCCAGCACTGGTTTAACATCACTTAAAATCAATGACTTGTCTAAGTCAGTCTCCAGCACTAATCCTCTGGTCCCTAAATGAGGTACATGCATCCTAGAGTCATGCAAGAACATTCACTGAATTACGGGATGAAAATGCAGATCTTAGTCTGAGGTTACATCCTGATAAATCCATCCTAAGTTGAAAATATCAGAAGTTGAAAATGCACTGAATACACTTAATCTACCAAACATTATAGCTCAGCCTAGACCACCTTAAATGTGTTCAGAATGCTTACATTAGCCTACAGTTGGGCAATATTCTCTAACACAAGGCCTATCAAAGCTTGTTTTACAATAAAGTATTGAAAATTTCAAGTAATGCACTGAATACAGTACTGAAAGTGAAACACAGAATGGTTGTCTGGGTACAGAATGGTGGTAGGTGTGTCAGTTGTTCACCCTTGTGACGGCGTGGCTGGGAACTGGCCGCTGCCGCTGCCCAGTGCCGTGAGAGAGGGCCATACGACATATTGGTAGCCCAGGAAAAGATCCAAGGATCCAAAGATCAAATTTCAAAGTACAGCTTCTACTGAATGTTTATGACTTTCACACCATGGTAAAGTCAAAAAAATTGCTAAGTCAAGCCATGATAAGTCAGGGACTGTATGTACTAGAATTTGTATTCTATACAAAACATTTTAATCTAACAGAGCAATAAATAACTTGAGGCTTTATTTGGTGTCTCCCTCAGTTCCTTTGACAGTCTAGTTCAAGAGGTGTCTTCCAGAAAGAAAGGTAGACATGATTTGCTTGGAGTACAGCCATATACTAGACTTCTGGGGGTCAATTTAAGTATGTTATGAAGCAAGCTCTCCCCAAATTGCAAATGTTCTAAAACCACTAAAGAAACTACAGATTGAATATATTGTTAATGAAAGCACCAGAGAGAATTAGAAAATGGTAGAGCTGATATCTCTGTTCCTAGTGGTTCTTTGTTAATCACTTTACTAGGAAAAAAAAAAGCAATTAATATTCAGTTCAGTCTGACAGGAAGCAGGCTCCCCAAACTCAAAATTAAAAATGGACTTGCATCCAGTATCATAAACAATAAACATTATCCTGAATGATAATACAAGTCATCACCATTAACAATACCTTAAATGTTTCACCTTCAATCTGTTTTAAATTTCTATTTTATGTATATTATATCATACGTAGTTTTTATTTTATATGAACTTTACAACCAACATCCATAGGGTACATGCTTGAAAATCTTTTTAACAGATATGTCCTCAAAAGCCTTTGAAAACCACTGAACTATCTTGTTCTTACCTGTGAATTCCCAGTTCTCCTTTCCTTCCTTCCTTCTTTCAACACCTATTAAGGGTTTACTATGTTTTAGATCTTAGAAACTTAAAATGATAAGGATATATAAACATGGCCCTAACTATCATGGAGCTTATAAGATCTATGGTGATAATCAAATAATCATCCAAACAATTATATAACTAAAAACTGAATGAAGTCTCAGTTATAAAAAACATGGGTTAAATAGGATGGCTAACAAAATAACTTGAGATTTTCTGGAGGGTAGACGATCTTCCCCAGGAAGGTTATATCTAAATAGGAATCAGAAAGATGAGTAGAAGGTACCAGAACAAGGATGAGTGTATAAGCATGCATTTGTGTGTGCATGTGTGCATGCATGTGTACATGCGTATGTGTATGCGTGCGCATGCATGTGTTGTGGTGGGTCGCACCCTGAGGTGGAGGGTAGCATTTAAGGAAAAAGGCACGGCTTCTCAGCTTCCACAGAGGCCCTACAGCCAGGGCAGGCATGGTGTCCTGCGGATTTACAGCATATTTCAGAAGTGAAGAAAAAAAGCCAGGCTGGGTCATAGCCAGCCTAGAGAGAAGAGTTAAAGAGGGTGGAGAAACCCAAGACAGCTGAAGGGGAAGGCAGGGGCAGAACTTCAATAAGGCACAAAAAGCCCAGGGAAGCCCTCCACTCACCTCTGGACATTCATTGCCAACCATGCCCCTCTCCCTTTTCATGTCTGCTCCCTAACTATCCATTTTCCCAGGCACTCTGACCAGCCAGCTTCCTAGCTTTGTGTACATGATGCTCTTCAAGACTGGGCCCTTTTTTTCAGAGTCCAACCTGGCTAATTCCTATTCAGCCTTCAAGTCTCAAATATCAGCTCCTTCTAGACCATCCTTGCCTAAACCCTCATAGCCTTCGTTACACTTTCATATACCACTTTGTTAATTTTCATTCACAGCACTTATCATGACTAATAATTATATATTCATACCCATGTGTGCTTTTGAAATTCTGTCTCCTTACTAGATTGTAGATTCTGTGGTAGCAAATTCTACAGTCTATTTTATTAACCACTACCAAGTAGATGCACATTTAATATCACTAAATTCAAAATTTCCCTTAAATAATCACCTCAATTTAAGTTAAAATTCTAAAGAGTTAGCAATCACTCCCACGTCCCAACACATAAGAACTTACATACCTGTAAGTTCTTTAAATGACAGGATTAAGATATTTACCATCTCCGTGACTTTAATCTCTACCATTTAGTTCAGATACTAATAAAAGTCAGTAGTTAATAAGCTTCAAAATCAAGAATCTTTTTACCATTAAAAAAATATAAAAGACTAAAATTAAAAGACCATCGCCATTGGCAATTTTTCCTGTCACAAAGCCAACAAAAGCCCATGCCACAAAATACGTTTTAACATATTATCATCACGCAAGCAAAATTAAAACACTGATTTTAGGCTCATAAATGGAAAACAGGAAGAAAAAGAAGAGCTATAAAGTCAATCTCTCAAACTAGTCTGTTTATAGGATAGATAGCTCAAATCTGCCAAAAACAATCTTTGGAAAAAAATATCAGCATCACAACTGGCTGCCATTTTGTTCGGTGTCTGGAGTGTGTCTGCTACCCAGTTAATTCAGCTATTAAAAACAGTATGTCCAAAAGGAAAGGGGAAAAAGAATGTAAAAAGGAGAATGTTCCGTAATAAATTTCCTGATCATATTTTAATTATAAAATAATCAATATCCCAAAGTCTCAACTTGAGGCCTCAAGGATCTATTCCCAACTTTAAAATACACTAAAAAGAAAATATTGTTTTTAAAGGTAAATTTTCAACTATCCTGCTCTCAAGTAATCTGGGGTATGAAGTTTCAGATGTAGGTTGGCAAAAAAGAGGGACTGGTAGTAGAAAAAGAGAACACTAATTCAATAGATCAGGGATGCCTTACTCCAGTGGTTTTCACACTTTTTGGTCTCAAAATAACTTTATAGTCTTGAAAAGTATTGAGCCCCTTAAGGAGCTGGTCAATGTGAGCTATATCTATCAATATTTACTCTATTAGAAATTTAAACTGGAGAATTTTTTAATATTGTATTTATTTTAAAATAACATTAAACACACGGGGGTGCCAGGGTGGTTCAGTCAGTTAAGGGTCCAACTCTTGATTTCGGCTCAGGTCATGATCTCACGGTTTGTGAGACTGGGCCCTGTGTTGATCTCTGTGCTAACCATGCACAGCCCACTTGAGATCCTCTCTCTTCCTCTCTCTATGCCCCTCCCCGACTCATGCAAGCTCGCTCGCGCTCGCTCTCTCTCTCTCTCTCTCTCTCTCTCAAAATAAATGTTTAAAAAATAGAAATAAAGTAACAATAAACATACTACCCTGTGTTGTATAAATTAAAAAAAATATTTTCTCCAAAGAAAGGTAGTAAGAACAGTGGCATTATTTTCCACTTTTGCAAATCTCTATGTTTGGCTTAGTAGAAAACAACTAGATTCTCTTGTATAATTCTGCATTCTATCTGTTATGCCACATTGTACTTGTTGAAGTACATATAGAAAATACAACCTTGCACATATATATCAGAGGAATCAGAAAGATGACTGATATATAAACACTCTTGGAAGGATCTCTTGGAAGCCCTGAGAAAGTCATAGAGACCCCATGGGATTCTGGACACTTTGAGAATCACTGCCCTACTCTTTAAATGTTCATTCCTTTTACCAGACCAGATAACCAAATGGTACCTGATATTTTAGGATGAGTATTTACCCAATACATGACAAAAATGTTACTGTTCTACAGGTTTAGAAATCTCATTAACTTCTCTAACATCAAAGAAATCAGCAAGTCTAATGGTCAAGGAAGAAGGCATTAGATGTTTTTTTGGAATATAGGAAGAATACTTTATGTACGCAACTAAATAGGTTTTAAATGTGACATAAAACCTGTGATAAGAAGGTACACAACTCTTCTTCTACTTTGGTTCAACCAAAATCCTTATGCAATGTTCTAAGGTCAAAATCCCTAACTGAAAAATCAGAGGCTACTAGGGATTACAGTTTATTATCTGAAGGGTTCAGAGTACAAATTTTTGCCTCCAGTATATACCATCTCCTTTCTTTTCTTGGACAAGGTCTTCCATCCCTAGTAATATGATCTGTCTTTCCTTTAGACACAAGGGAAAGAGCTACTCAGAATAAGTTTAAGGACCCCCCCCCCGCCATATTAACTAAGGTACCCTCTTTAAATCAGCACCATCTCTTACAATGTCTCAGGACTACTCTCTTAGGAGACAGAACAGCCCCATGATTTTCTACTACAAACAGGTACATCACCAGGGCAGAACAGATCCGCTTTCTAAATCCCATGGTACTTTTTAAACTCCATTTATAAATCAGACTGATATCCAGTCAAAGAGCTCAATTTCAAACATGTGTGGGCTTAAGATCAACTTTGGCACTTGTTTTGCCCATCACAATTTTACAGCTGGACAGGAGCCAGAAATACATTGTAATACATTAACTCCTTCCCCCCCCCCCAAAAAAAATCACAAAACATTTTGATATTGGTCACAGAATAAACAAGGGTATAATACACTTCTATATTCAATTTTTGGAACTCATATTAAGCAATCTAGTTGATAATCTGCTATTAGAATAAAGGATATTTCTAAAACCTAGACTTAAGGACAGCAAACAACTTGTTATCTATAATGTTGGAGATGAAGGAAAAGTTGTAAGATGAATTAAGATACTTTCCGATCAGAAAGGTCTACAAAATGTTCATTGTCTGGACCAGTCTAAACTCATTTGGTTTGTCCATTTTTTCAACACAGAATTTACTGAGTACTTATACAATGGGGGCTTTCTTGATACTCTCCTCAATTCAACTTCTAACAATCTCCGAGTTAGAAAGAATCTTAAAAGCTGAGATTGTACACCCACTTCTCCCAATTTTGAATAACTTTTATACCATCTACATACAGTTGCTCTCTCATCACTGGTGAAGGCTGTCACTACTTTTCCGGGTTTTTCTTCTTTATATTTCTGTATATGGTCTATGCTATGCCTTCCATGAGGAAAACAAATTCATTCTCTTTAATATAAAAGATAGAGGCAAAGCAGGAAAATGATTAAGAGTAATCCTGCTTTCTCTAAGCTATCTGTCAACATTACATCGTTATCACCCTAACAGTAGTGGCACATACTAACTAGTCAGACATGGTGCTTAGAGATCATATGGATTGTCTCATTTAATCTCTCCCCAAAGCACTCTAATACTCATATTAATCCCATTTTACAGATAAGAAAATGAGTGGGTAGAAGTAACTTGCTAAAGGACACAAGATTAAACTTAAGACCACCTGACCAGAGTTCAGGTGTTATTAAACCATGACTCACGACCTTCGTTAAGCCAGCCGGCCACAGTTTAGCAATCTGTGTTTGTTATCCTTAACATTTTATCCAAGTTTCAACACATTCTGTGCTTTAACCATCTTGATTTTCCTCTTAGAAAATAATCTTTACTCATGGTTACTTGGACCACCTTTCAATCATGCCCTCTTTCCACTACTCTAACCTCAAAATTAAGCTCATATGCTCTGCAACCTCAGCTTCTCTCCTGCACTCCTGCAAAAAGGATCTCAATGTGAAAGGAAAACCAAACCACTCTGATATTGTTTATCAAGTGGTTTCTAACTCCCACCCCCCCATCGCACTCTCTGGTTCTCCTGTAGCTCACATCTTAAAATAAAAACAGAAATTAGTGTTAGTCAGGCACATTTGGGACAAAGTTAGCAGTAAGACAAATTCTGGACATAAAACTTTGCAGGAAGGTATACTTAAAACAACCAACCCCAAGTAGGACAAAAATCATCCATTATGTACCAACAATTCTGTCTCTACTATGCTCAACAGGCAGAGAAACAACCCAAGGACAGCTTGCTCACAACTACCTGGACCTGTGGAAGAGGTGAAAAGAGGGCCACTGGGCCCCAGTTCCACTGGGGGAAAAAATAAAAAAGGGCTAGCCCGAAGCCATCATACCATATAAGTCAGGGTCTTTTCTCCAGTTCACAAATGACCTGTGAAATATTTTTAACACCACACTGTGTCTGAACTGGCAATGTGTAAGTTGCCAGGGCTTGGTTTTATATAGACTTCACTGCTGCTGGAGGGTTTCTGGTGGGATGTTACTTTCAGAATATTAGCATGTAATTTGATCTTCCGCGATAGATGAATACAAATAGCTTCTTGGACAAGTCCTATAGAACTGAAACCCAGCCCCTGGATCAGTCCATCCTGTAGTTAGAGGAAATAATTACAGATTATTTCAGGAAAGAAAGGGTTTTGACTGAAAGAGTTACACTACAAACATTCCAGCTGTGACAGATGGACCCAAGATGAGGCTTGGAAAGGAGGGGAAAAGAACAATATAATCTGTAAGGGCTTTGAGGGTCAGGGGAAGATAAGGCTTAATTGAATGAAAAGTGAAAGGTTTAAGTTAGCTAGCATGTAAGAACCAAAGAATCCCCAGTAAATTTATTTTAAATGTTATACAGGATGAAACTGACTTTGCTGCACCCCTACCCAATTTACAGATAATAACTAAGCAAAGCTTCGGAGATTTTGATGCTGTGATCACCCACTGCATGCCTTACTGGTATCCAAAGACTAGGTTCTATTCCGACACACTTGACTACATAGAAACTGTCCCTCATTTTCCACTTCATTCCTTCCGTATTAAATAGCCATGGCTCTCCTGCTTTGTTTCAACTTATAGGACCCCATCACCTCCCAGCTGTTTTGTTATATTCTCCTAGGTAGCTCAGGGTTCATGCCTCTCCCTCTAGTTCACATACTGTGGCTGGAATGATTTTTTCTTTTTTTACCCAGTGGTAGAAAGGACCCTGTTATCCCCACCCCTGCCTCACCCCCGTCACCAGCCCGGGACCAAAACTTGTGGATCCCTAACTGTGGAGTCCATCTAAAATCCCACTTCCTCCCTAAATTCTCAGTCAGATGCTACCTCGCCCCTCTGTCTTCTCATTTCTAACTATGCCTGAAGTTTCCCCTTTCACCTAATAGTGCAGACTTTTCTACCCATTACTGGACAAACGGTGTTTCAGGCACCTACTGTCCTACACAACTGTCCCAATTCTAAGGCTAATATGATTAACCCCTATAATAATGTGGAGGCTGGAGGGAAGGCTAGAATGAAGTAAAAGAGAGATGTCAGTACCAGGGAGGTATCTGTCTCTGTTTTTTGTGTTTTTTTTTACATTAGAGACACTAGAACATATTTCTATGGAGGTAAAAAAAACAAAAACAAAACAATAAAACCCAAAATAAACCACGCTTTATACGCCAGCCTAACCAGAGCCTTCCTTCCCATCCATACTGCCTACACACTCAAGCCCATTCCCACCTCAGACCTTCCCGCCCTCTCCCCTACATTATATTACCATGCCATATCTTCTTCCTAGCACTTAACACTGTGAAATCTGTTTTGCTGACTTATTAGTTCATTGATTTTTATTATGTTTCCCCCTCTCCCATCCCTCCTTCCTCCACTTATCAAAATATAAGTACGGGGCACCTGGGTGGCTCAGTAGGTTGAGCATCCGACTTTGGCTCAGGGCATGATCTCACGGTTCATGAGTTCGAGCCCCACATGGGGCTCTGTGCTGACAATTCAGAGCCTGAAGCCTGCTTCAGATTGTGTCTCCCTCTGTCTCTGTCCCTTCCCTTCCTGCTTGTGCTCTCTCAAAAAAGAAATAAACATTACATATATATATTATATATATTTAACACAAGAGTAAAAATAAGCATTACATATATATATATTTTTTAATATTTAACACAAGAGTAAAAATTCTACCTAGCTCATGGCTGCATTGCCATGCCTGGCACATACTAGGCACTCAATATAAATTAAAACACATTAACTTTAACTTCTTAGTCTACACTACACTTCGGTTCAGGTGGGGAAAGGGAAGTGAGGTTTAAGGAATTTTATACAGCCTGGCAAGGAAATGACTGGGGGAGGTGAATGCTCCTCATTCTCAATTTAATATAGTAGCAACCAGGTATCTGAGATAAATTAAAAGATCTCATTTTTAACTTGGATTTCAGTTTTCAAGGGTGTCATCCAAGAGAAGCAGCCAAACAAAAAGCCAGCTCTGGCAGACTCCGGGTATACCAGACAACTCCCTGGTGGACAATATCCCATTTGGAAAGGACTGCATGGAGCTCTAGTTGCAGACACCAGCTGATCTGCCCAGAGCCATCCCCAGTGACCTCTGAGACAGCCTCTGTAGCTTGAAAATACATCTTCTACAAGTCAGAAATTGACATATTATCTCCTCCTCCCACCCCCAGTCTTCTAACAGTTATTGATGCTATTTGGAAAGCCATGTTTCCATGCCTATTAATAACCTTCAGAAAGAACCCCAAGGAAGTGTCAAGAGAAAAACAGATCTGGCTAGGGGAAGCCATAGACTCAATCAGAGTTACAATTAGCAATTAATATATTTGAACAAAAAGAAAAGTTGTAACATCTTCGGTATCATATGTTATCTGTCCAGGAGGCTTAAAACAAAATATTCTGCCAATGAATTCAAGAACTGTTCAATCAAAAACACTGGTCTTTACAGAAAGGAGCACTTTTAAAAGGCCCCTTATCTATTTAAACAGACCAGCCCCAGCTACTAACTTGATCTACACATCAGTGATTCCAGGGAATTTTGCCTACAAGACTGATATCATTAAACCTTTATAGTTATTTACATCTTTGTAAAGTTTCTTCAGGTGACAAATCAACCTACTCTAAAATAATGGAGTAACTAATTAACAATCTCTAAAAAGACTTCTCTTAGTGGTCTTTTTCCTCTCCCCTCCCCGGACTAGAATGTGATTAATGGAATTCTCTTACAACTTAGCTTGAAATATGCTTTTGCCAGTTGAGCAGCTAAAGCAGAATCAGATAATTGTGGTATGACTCAACAAATGCACAGCTGTTCATTTAAATATATCCATCAAAAGTATAAATACGATCATGAGAAAGAAAATGAACTGTGTACACGGGGACAGTGCACAAGTCAAACGGGTTAGTACTGAAGTAACCACAACAGACAACAAGGAGGAGAAGGGGAGTTGCGGCTGGGAGAGGTTCTCTGCATCCCGGGTAGAGAGAGACCAGAAAACTGATGGAACTGAAGAACCACTCGCCCAACCCCAAACACTCCCTGACCTAAATAAGAAATTAATGGCGAGTTAAAAGTAAAAATAAATGCATTCTACTACATGGGGAGAAAGAAACGAAATCTAGGAAATAGCTGATGCTCCCAAGTATTGTGAGGTAGAAAGCCAATAGGGTAGAAACCAGGAATCCAATCTGTTATTCAAAACAGAACAAAGACCCCAAGGTCCAGGAAAACAGGAGGAACAGGATTCTCAGTCCTCTCCCCGCAACCTTTGAAGACTGTGATTATGAAATCAGGAAATGGGGGAATCCCTCCAGTAGTCCCAAAGCAAGTAACTGAGAACTATCACCCCATACCAGGCAACACTTTGTAGAGGTTCTACGCACACAAGAGTGCCCACCTGAGCATGAAGGAATGGAAACCAAGAAAAAGAAATGAGAGACTGTGAAGAGGAGCCAAGGGAGCACTGAATGACAGAACCAAATGCCTGGTCAGCCCTGCAGACCCTGTTCCTTCCTCCTTCCTCAGGGATGGACCCTAAAGCCTGCTGGAACTTGAAGAGCAAAGGTACTGAAGATCTGGGTGCCTCTCCTCTTTTAATATGGAACTCAAAATAATAACAAATAAAATGAACATCTAGTCCATGAGGACGATTTCCAAGCTTTCCCCAAACCATCAAAAATCAAGTTCTTTCCAAAAAATAATCTCTCTGGTTGAGGGGCCGGGGACACTCATGTTTAGCCTGACCGCTCGGCCATCTTGCCTGAGGGATCATTCACGTTCTCCACATTCACAGACAAACCTCTTCTATTATTATAAGTGACAGCTATTTCGACAAAAAACCCCTGCCTCAGCCCCTAGGCCTCCCAGATCGACCCTCTTCATCCTTCATAGAATACTTTCTAGAAGGAGCAATCTACACAGCTCCTTCCATGTCCTCCCTCTCTTTTATCCAATCCATCACTGAAATGCCTCTTAAGGGTCTCTTTGTAGACTTTACCTTATCCTTCAGATCTGTAAGGGATCTGAGATTCTGATTCGATTGACCGGAGATGAGGCCCAGGAACCCCCCAAACCCGCAGCAATTCAGGTGGTGCTGAGAATGCAGACGGTGGGCTCGCTTGCCCATTCTGCAGCATGGCAGTGCTGATGACCGCTTTCTGTCCCTGGGTTCCTCCCTGGCTGGATTCAGAGGCTCCACACTCTCTGGACCTTTACTTTTATAGTTTGGACCTTCTCAGTTTCCTTGGAGGGCGTTTTCCTCTTCTGCCACTCATCCCTGAAATCTTAGTTTCCCACAGGGCCTCCCATCTCAGCTCCCTCTTCTCACTCAAGATCGTATCGAATTTTTTAGCGTCAAGGCCACTGAGCGGAGACTGAACCACCAAGTGGAGACTGGACTCGCCCACTCTTTACTCTTGTCCCCCTTCCTTATTCCCTTCTTCTACCATATGTCCTTGTCTTTTCACTGTTTATAAAACTAATTTTTAAAAATTGTATTAGATATTTCAAATTACAGAGACACTGAAAAGTACTTAAAAAACCCTATTTTTGACCTCCCAGTTTTAATTATAAGCACCATCCTACCACCCAGTTTCAAAAATAAGTGATCTTATTTCCTCTGTTCTGCCCATTTTCTTCCTGTGGTATTTTAATGAGAATCCTAGATGTCACATCATTTCACCCGCAAATTCTTTCACAAACAGGGACTTCTTCTAAATACAACTATAAAATCAATATCTCACCTAACAAAATTAAAAGTATCCTTCTTCCAAGTATCATCTTAAAGCTAATCAGTGTTTCAAGTTGCCCAATTTTCAACTATAAACATCCCCTGCATTCCCCCCCCCACCAAAAAAAAAATGACAGGGAAAATGGGGAGAGCATACCAATAAGAAGTTGTTTTCATTGCTTCCGATTATTATAACGAGAGGTTCGGTGTTAGCATTGTGGCAGTACCGAGAATACTCTGTGTATAATGTAGCAGAAAGCAAATGAGTTACTATGGTATATTCGAATTCTAGCATCTCCTGCTGTTTTGGAGAACCAGAATTCTCTGTGTGAAATAAAGGAAATATAAATGTAATACAGAAAAGGTTAAGTAAGAACGATATAAACTCAATTTGAATTGGAAGCATCAGTATGAACTTATGAAGTGTTTTATATATAGTTATCCTTTGTCCACTAAAAGGCCTAGAAACAATGACCTACCCAGCGGCAGTAAGTATGCCTGGTGCCCAGACAGTGGCATTAAAACACCACTTCCCACTAAACGAAAAAGAACAAGTGGAATTGAACCATGAGGTTACCATCACCAAATCCAGCCAGTAGGAAATTAGAGATCAAATGGATGAGTTCTTCAACAGATAAACTATAAGTAAAGGAGGAAAGGAAAGGGTTGCTGGGGGAAACCTGAGGTTTGAAAGACTTAAAAGACATAAAACGATGTACAAGACTAAAGTACAGAGGCTAGGTATGCACGTACGGGTGATAAAACTGTAAAGAAAGGCAAGAGAGCAATTATTACAGAAGTCAAGAAAGCAGTGACTTCTGGAGGGAAAGAGGGGCTACATCTGGCCTGGGACACGCCAGGGGCTCGAGGGAAACTGCTAATATTCTATCTCTTGATCTGTGTGGTGGTCACAAAGAAATATTACCCTTATAATAATTACCTAAACTATGTATGCTTTATGTGGATATCTATGTTTTATTTTATAATAAAAAGATAAAAAGAAGACCAAAGCAGAATGTGTGCTGTTAAAAAAAAAAGGTGCACACTAATGTTAACACACACATGCTCGCTCACACGCTCTCTCTCTCTCTCTCTCTGAGGAAGTAACAGCACTGTGTATCATGTATATACAAAAAAAATCTCCCCAGGTTTGTGTCACAAATAAGGTTTTGTAATAAACTTCTGAAATGTCAACTACTTTTTATCTTCAAACAGGAAAAGTGTTTTTTCAAGTTCCAAGTTTATTAATCATTAATAGAGAAATAGGCATGAGTTACCTAGTCATAATGAGAAATCAAGTATGAAATAAAATTAATACAACATCTTATGATAAGTTGGTCCTTCCTCTCTCCTCCTTCAATTACATAAGTTTCATGGGTCGAGGATTGTAGTGTCCAGATCAATGTTTGCCAAACACAGTGTAAAACTATCCATCAGACAACAAAACTTAACATCATAAAGATGTGAGCCCTTGTATATATATGTATAACACAATCCCAATAATACCAGCAAGTGTTTTTCTTAGAAGGGAGAAAGTGGTGACTATATTTGATATTTTAAAGTTCATATATTTTTAATTTATTTTTATTTTTTATTTTGAGAGAGAGAGAGAATAAGCAGGGCAAGGGCAGAGAGAGAGCGGGACAGAGAGAATCCCAAGCAGGCTCCACACTCAGCATGGTATCTGATGTGGGGCTCGATCTCACAACAGTGAGATCACGACCTGAGCCACAATTAAGAGTCAGATGCTGGGCGCCTGGGTGGCTCAGTCAGTTAAGCATCCGACTTCAGCTCAGGTCATGATCTCACAGTTTGTGAGTTCGAGCCCCATGTCGGGCTCTGTGCTGACAGCTCAGAGCCTGGAGCCTGCTTTGGATTCTCTGTCTCCCCCTCTCTGCCCCTCCCCTGCTTATGCTCTGCCCCTCTTTCTCTCAATAATAAATAAATGTTAAAAAAAAAAAAAAAGTCAGACGCTTAACCAACTGAGCCACCCAGGCACCCCAAGTTCATATACTTTTTAAAACCTCACACATGAAAATAGACATGAATATTCTATAAAATGGAACTTTAAAGTTCTACAAAAGGGGACATAAAGAAAATATGAATATTCTGCAAAATCGAACTACCCCTATCACAAGGAATAACACACATAAGCTCCAAGAGTTAAAAAGCTGTGATCCTGGTACATGCCTGGGCAGACAGATCAGTGAAACTAAATGGATACCCCCAAAATAGACCAAAATGTACAGAAGAATATATAATACAAAAGAAATCAAGGAAGAAAAGTTGGGACTATTCAGTAAAATTGGAAAAACTAGCCAGTTAAAGACTGCTTATTTCTCACTAAAATTCCTTCTTGGCTGCTTCTTGGGCATGTGCTGGCCCACAGAGACCACATTCCCCACTCTCCCCTGCAGCCTGATGTGCCCCAAGACGAAGTTCTCACCAATGGAAGTATTAGTAGTACATGTGCAACTTGTGATCACTTGCCCTGGACCTTCTCCTTTGTCCTTTGAATGGAGGGAGCCCAGATACAGGAGCAACCCATCTAAGACCATGCAGATAAGTACTGGACAGAAGGAACATAATAAGTCTCACTGACCAATGGAGATGAGCTGGTCTGCGGACCTGGTTTGTTCACACGAGGACTGTTAAGTGAGGAAAAAATCAACTTCTATGTTCTTTGAACCATAGCATATCCCTTGGTTCCAGCAACTCAGCCTTATCCTAATTAACAGAGAAACATTAAGTTGGATTCATACCTAACATTCCAGCTGGATCAAAGATTTAAACCTAAACACTGAGCCACATGACATACAAGGGACCGTGAGATAGATTTTTAGATTAGAAACGGAATAGGTCTTTTTATTGTGATACGAACTCCTGAAGCCACAGAAAGTTTGATTATCTACTTAGCACTACAAATGTTTCTGAACATCTTTTATCGACTGTCTCTTCCACTACAATGTAAGTTCCATGGAGGAAGAATTGGGATCTGTTGTCTTCACTATTATATTTACCACTGCCCAGAACAAGTGCCTAATACATCAGAGGCATTCAGTATGTATTTGCTGAATGAATGAATTGGTATACTTAAGGATATAAAATTTTAAATAATCTGCACAGCAAAATAATTTTTGTACAAATGACAAAACATAAATATCACTTATCACATTTAATTTTGTTAATGCATAGCAGCACCTATGAACTGATAATAAAAAAAAAGTCAATAACCCAATAGGAAAATAGACAAAGGGCACAAACATACAGGGAACACAACTGGTAAGTATTTAAAATTATGAAAAGACGCTCAATGTCAATGAAAATAAAAATGCAAATTGAAGCTACAGTAAACTGTCTTTTTTCACCTATTTGGCAAAGAAAAACACCTCTGACAATCATACTGTGATCAGCCAGGGTATGAGGAAGCAGTGTTCTCATCCACTGAAATCTGAAGCTCCACAAACTCAATGAGCAGAGCAACTTGGCAATAAATTTATACCAAATTTAAAATGTGTGTACACTTTGACACAGCAATTCTACTGTAAGAAATGGGTCCTATAGATATGCTGGTGACCCTGTTTGAAATGCTGTATGTACACGGTTATTCCCTAGAGCCTTGTTCAAAAAATAAAAAATAAACTAGAAGTGATCTAGATGGCCATCAACATAGCACTGGTTAAATAAATTACGGCACATGTCCACAGTGGAATACTAGGCATCCGTTATAAAAGAATGCCGTATTGGGGTGCCTGGATGATTCAGTCAATTGAGCATCTGACTTCTGCTCAGGTCATGATCTCGCAGTTTGTGAGTTTGAGTCCTGTGTTGGGCTCTGTGCTGTCAGTGCAGAGGCCATCTCGGATTTTCCGTCCCCCTCTCTTTCTTCCCCTCCCCCACTCATGCATGCCCTCTCTCTCTCTCTCTCTCTCTCTCAAAAAATAAACATTTAAAAATTTTTAAAAAAGAGAGAATGCATATTAATATGGAAGATCTTCCAAGAAATATTATCTCAGTGAAAAAAGGTACAAAATAGTATATATTGTTACCATCTGGGTTAAAAAAAAAAACACAAGAAATTGCAATAATCTATAGGTTATGTGTTGTATTATACGCCCTGAAATCTCTGAAAGAATACACAAAAAATTGGTAGCAATGGTTGCCTCTAGGAAGAATAATTGGGCACTTGGGAGATGGGGAGTAGTGAGACTTATTTTTCTCTCTTTTGTACCTTTTTAATCTTATAAACATCGATTGTATCACCTTCTAAATATAAATATTTTATAAAGTGAAAACATTACAAATATTTATCCCTGACCCCTAGAAATCTGAACACTTCTCTGGTGATTCTTACTGTCAAACACGCTTAGAAAACTAGTGAGCTGAACAATTTTAACCCTGTTTCATAATTAAGAGTCACAGGGTTAGCAATTAACAAACACCATCATCTCCTCCTCCTTCAAATAAATATATATGCAAAATAAAGTCAGCCTCTAAATTCCATCCCTGTTATTCATTACTTCCTCTTAAAATTAATTCAACCTCATGCCACCTTAAATGGGCATGAAAATATTTCAAAATGCTCCCAGGATGGTAGCCAGAACCAACAACTCCACTAATATATTAACATAGCCTAGTGCCAAAGAAGTTTCTTGCAGACACCCAGAAGATGAAAAAGTGACATAACTGTCACCTCGGCAACAGTCCAAAGCTGTGCATCATCTGCCTTAGAAAATAAGAACTCACATCATTAAGACTAAAAGTCCAATGTTAACAGCCGTGGCTTTTGTTTTCTCCCTAATGCAAAAGGTCTCCCCCCGCGTCCCCCTTCAAATTCTAGGCTAACCCCTCACTTGTGGACCAGTTATCACATTACAGCCTTATAAGGAACACCAAGCAGTCATTATTTAGAGTGACATTCTGCTTAAAAGAAAAATTCTTCTTGAAAGGGAAAAATGTCCACAACTTATCAAGTGGAAGGAAAATGCAACTTGTAAAACAAAATCTGTAGTCACGTTCATCAAGTTTTCAACATAATGAATATGCATATTGTTTATAATACAATAAGATTTGTGTATGAACAAGTAGGTGTTTGAAATTACTAGCTATGGGTAAAAGAGCAAAGGCAGGGAGGAAATCTTATCTGTATCCATGCCTGTGTTTTATACTATTTTGTACTACTTGCAATTAAATAAGCAAAAATAAACGACTTTTATAAGGAATAATGTTTTTAAAAATAGTAAGTTAGGCTTTTCTTTAAAAAGAAAACATCAGACAGGTACTGAGGACCTTCCAAAAGTGTAGAATCAAGGAGGCTGCAGAGACCAACCCTTACAATCCTTAATCCTGAATTATGTGTTTCCGTGTCGACGTGCAAGTTTCCAAGCATATCCGAGCAATCTGAACAATTAACTCAAAGAGACATACCCACCAATATTTAGCACTTCAGGCCTTCCCTCTCAGAAACATCTTATAGACTCTGTTCTAAAGTAGGTATTTGTGGGGTACATGGCTGGCTCAGTCAGTAGAGCATTCTCTCTGTTTTTTTTAATGTTTATTTATTTATTTTGAGAAAGAGAGAGAGTGTGAGCAGGGGAAGAGCAGAGAGGGAGAGAGAGAATCCCAAGCAGGGCTCAATCTCACAAACTGCGAGATCACGAACTGAGCTGAAACCAAGAATCAGATGCTTAACAAACTGAGCCACCCAGGCGCCCCAAGCACAAGACTCTGAATCTCAGGGCTGTGAGTTCGAGCCCCACATTGGGTGTAGAGATTACTCCAATAAAATCTTGAAAATAAAATAAAATAAAAATATTTCTATTTCCCCCATAGCTTAACACAATGATAGCAAGACTTCTTTACATTGATTTCAAAATACTCCATAGGAAGCATATTATGAAAATGTAGTTCTGGAAAAGGTAAAACTATCAAAGATCAGTAGTTTCCAGGGAGTGACTGGAGGAGAGAAGAATTAATAGATAGAGCACAGAGGATTTTTAGGGCAGTGAAATTTTTGTTTGATACTATAAATGGTGGATATATAGGTATTTATATTTTGTCCCCAACGCACAGAACAAACAACACCAAGAGTGAACCCTAATGTAAACTATGGGCATTGGATGATAAATATATGTCAATGCGGGCTCAACAATTGTAATTAATGTAATTAATTGCTAACCCTGTGACCACTATACTGATACAGTAGCCCCCCCGCCCTTTATCCACGAGGGATATGTTCCGAGACCTCCAGTGGATGCCTGAAACCATGGAGAGTACCAAAACCTATATATACCGTGTGTATTTCTTATAGACATACCCATGATAAAGTGTAATGTGTACGTTAGGCACAGGAGGAGACCAACAATAACAGATAGTGAAATAAAACAATTACAATATACGGTACTATAATAAAAGTGATGTGAATGTTTTCTCTCTCTCAAAATATCTTCTATGTACTATACCTCACCCTTCTTGTGTGATGTGAGATAACAAAATGGCTCCATGATAGGATGAAGTGAGGTGAATGACGTAGGCATTGTGACCTAGCATTAGGCTCCTACTGACTTGCTGACCACGTATCAGAAGGAGGATCATCTGCTGCATCTGCTGACCACGGCTGACTGCGGGTAACAAACCATGGAAAGCAAAAGGGCGAATAAAGGGGGTACTGCTGCAGTGGGAGAGGTTGTGTATGGGCACAGGGGGTACAGGAGAACTCTCTGTGCTTTCTGCTCAATCTTCCTGTCATTCTAAAACTGCTCTGAAACATAGTCTGTCTGAAAGAGAAAAAAGAGAAATGGCCCTGTAAGGGGGAAGGAATGGCAGAAGTATTTTAAAAGTAGGGAAATATTGATAGTACTTGAATAAACTGGCCAAAGTTAAAGAATAACTGAGCAGCTCCACCAAAGACAGAGAGAGAGAAGCCCACCTTCAAGGCAATGCAACAACTATGAACTATTAGGCTAGAGTCCTAACCTTGTTATACTGAGTTCATATAAACCAACAAAATAATCACTGTGGCTAAGAATTTACCGTGTAGATTTGATCTCTGCCAAAGAGCATTAAAAGAGGTGATGTGTTGAAATGGCTCTAGGGCTGGCTCTGGCCACGCTGCTCCGGAGAGCTCCTGGGGGAGCTGACTCAGCTACCTTAGAGCTGGCGCCCCGTCATGTCTTGCCACGGTCCCTCGAGCAGGGCGCTCTGGTTCAGAGCTCCGCTCTCTCATCCACCGTTCACCGGAGACCAGCAGAGTGGGAGAGGCGCTCCTGGAGTCTCCTGGAGTAGTAAGCTTTCCAGTAGTTCTGCTTGAGCAATGGGACGCTGACACGTGGCTCAGGGCTGCAGAGGGGAAGAAGAAAGAACACCATCTAAGAGAAGAAAATTCCGCAAGTTGTGAAGGTGCTGGCTCAAAAGTGCACACCTGACAAGCCTTTCAGTTGGGACCACAAAACTAAAGCCAACTTACAGCTGAAGCAAATTGTAAATTTCAGGGGCTGAAAAACAATGACATGCAGTAGATGTTGGTAAATATCAAAAATCAAGTTCCTTTAAAGCCATATACCATGGACTCCAGCCCATTACAAAAAGAGCAAACAACAATGGCTTTGTACATAGTAATTATCATATGTACTTGGTTAAAAACAAAAACATTCAAACAGTACACAGGTATAGAATGAAAGTCTCTCTCCGGACCCCAGGCTGCTCCTAGACACCCCACTGCACCAGAGTAACCAGTTTCTTGTGTATCCCACCCAGAAACAATCTGGGTTAGGTCTACTTCCAACCCATTCTCAGTCGCAGGCAGAACTAGTTCAAAGGCTCATAAAACAATGGTGGGGAAAGAGCAACAAGCGGAAGGGAAGAGGCTCTAGATAACTCACAAAAAAACAAAAAGCCACCCAAGCTCCCCTTTCCTTTAGGAAGACTTTAAAAACATCAACGTTTGCCAAAGGAAGAGGAAATTTTTATTAGAACCAAACTTTTCCATCCAAATAAGTCACAAAACATTGAAGAACTTACTTCTTTCAAAAAACAGCACCTTTTTTTTAACCTCAAGGAACATTTTGCCAAGAAAACGTTCATGTAAATAAATCTGAGCAGAAAACAAACCCAAAATACAACATTCCTAAATAATTATTTGGAAGGAAAATCACATCAACCTTGAAATTCAAGGGAAATGCTTTACAACTAATATCGACTCTTTCCTTGCTTCAGTTTAAATGAAGGCTCACAATCGATTTGAAAAGACAGCCTAGCTATGTAAAAGGCATACTAAAAGAACGACAATAATATCTCCCCCATGGGAAAGTCGACCAGAAATTTCACATTTTCAGCAATCATTTAGTGAAGTCTCAAAGAATAAAAATCCATTTCTAGAGTGGACATCCTTAAAAACAGACTCATTAGCTAAGCAGCATCCACAACTTTGAGTTTCAGAACAAACTGTTAAAATCTTGGTATTTTCCAAGCTGCTGGGGCCAGGGAAATTTGGCGGTCAGGGTCTCCCATTGACGCTGCCTTCCCCTTTGGCAAAAAAAAGGCCTTCCCCTTTGGCTTTTAGAAGCGGCCCACTGGTAAGCTGCCCTGCCTCGAGCTAACCATGGCTTTAAGTTATAGGTACTGTTTGGGAAAGAGCTTTAGGTAACAAGAAAATAAGGAAACATGAGTGCATATTTTTCTGATTCTTTCAAAACAAGAATGGTCAGAAAAACTGTCAGAGACTGACTGTTTAATTACCAAGGTGCTTCTATTTCCCTTCCAACTTCCCAGCCCTATCTATCACCTTCACCGCATGGAATTCCTTCCAGACCATGCTCAGGTTCTGTTCAGCCTTCTCTAAGGACTCTTCTTTTTTCCAGATCTTCCCATTCTGATTCTTCCGGTATTTATATTCTAGGTGACTCAACCTGGCACTTGATCCCCTGCCTTGAACAGGGTTTGTCTCAAAACCAATTTAAAACTAGAAAAGATTCACATATCATCCTTCTGCTATATCGGTTCTTCCCAATACCTCACATATAGTTGGTGCTCTGGAGTTACCAGATAAAACTCAATTCTTCAAACTAAACATTATTTAATATTTGCTTTAGAATTCATCAGGCTCTCAAATAACCCACAGATTGAAGTCAAAACAGTGGTGTACTATGAGGAAGAACAGGTTGGTAAAAAGGGAGCTAAGTGGAGAGCAAATTCCAGAAACTTAGCTCTTCAAATGTTCTCCTCAAGACCCATCTCCCCACAAATAACACTTCATGCCAATAAGCAAGCTTGGCAGAGCCTGAAAGGTAGTAGAAAGCAGTTATGTTCAAAACCCCAAGAGTGATTAAAAAAATAAAAACAAACAGAGAGGGAGAGAGAGAGAGACACAGACATGTGCACCAATTAAAATCAGTGCTATAAAATAAATATCTATGTAGCCAACTTCAGCAACTTGTCCCAAAACTTCCATTGAGCTGAGTTTTCTTCTAAAATCTTAGCCAACTCATTTGTTTGGCAATTGAGGTTTAGTTATTGGTGGCTAATCATGCCATATGAAAATCTGACCCTTTATAAAAGTGAGAGGCACATTCCTGTGAAGTGGTGGAGGGTGAGGGTGAGGAAAGGGGAAAAAGAGATTAAAAAAAAAAGTTCTTACTCCAAGTGCGGGTTCAACATAGCAGTACATTTTTCTTTAATCCAATTTAAAAGAACATGCAGAGTTTCTTAAAAGTTATTGTAATAGGATGGGACCTGAGGAACAGGCAAGCATAAAAGGTACTTAAAATCAAACAAGTTCTTGGCAGTCAACACAGCAGCTAAGCAACAGGAAGAAAAAAAATTTCAGGGCATGTTTTCTCAACTATTTAATTATAACTGTATCCTTGGCCTCCAGAAATTGTAGCTTCCAAATACTGCAAAGTGTTGCCCTTTCAAGATATCACCCCTTGTACGGTGATGGATGTTAAGTGTACTTACTGTAGTGATCACTTTGCAATACACATATACACTGAATCACTGTGTTGTATACCTGAAACTAAGATACTGGTATATGCCAATTATACTCAATTAAAAAAAAAAAGACGCCAGCCCATACCTTCGCTGTTTATCCACCCAGCCCCATAACCCAAATAAACCATGATGGATCTTGCTGTAAAATTACTGTGAACTGAAATTACTTTAAAAAGCACCATATGGTTGCAAGAACATGGTCTTAGGGAAGAGCCAAACCCAGTTTTCCAACCTACTTAATGTGATCTTGCCCAAATCATTTAACTTCTGTGAGTTTCAGGTTCCTTTCCCATGACACAGGGTAAATACCTTCTACCTTTGAAAGTTACTAATATACGCCAGCCATTATTTAGTGAGCCCTTACTTCCAGAACTGTGCTAACCACACACTTGCATTATCTGATTTAATCCTAACAACACAAAACTGGAGGAAGGTGTTATTATTTCCCTTTGAAAGATAAGAAAACAATGTTAGGTTAAGTAAAACTGTTCAAGATCACAATTTTTAGTAAGTGGCAAAACCAAGAATCAATTCAAGTTTTGCAGACTCCAAAAATCTGTTAATTGCCATTAAGTAAAATTGCATCGTGACTGTTTATAAGAATTGAACTGAATGCTCATAGTAAATATTCTTAGTTCCCTTTCCTGTTTTCTACTTTTTAGAATAATAGAAGTGCTAAAGCATTGTGGTAGGAAAAGCAGAAAGCACACCATGCCAAACAATAATACAAATCATCTACAAATCGCACTACAAATGTCCTCTTGTTCTGCCTCTAAAATAATATCACTACAACCAAGCATATGAATGTCGAGTATCCTTGAAAAAGAATCTCTTCCAGACACTTGAATACATGAGAAAGACAGGTATGATTGCTTAGTAATGCTGGAGAAAGGCAATGGGGATATCAGCCACTTCCCAAGATTACCACTTTCCCAGTGGAACAAATCTAGGTCACATGCCCTAGACAACTGATAAACTCAGAGGACAGAAACGAAAAAAACAAGGAAAGCCATACAAAGCTGAGAAAAGATAAAAGCTGACTGAACCAGGAAGCAGAGAGGCACACGGAGATACAGCAGATTCCCTGCTCCGGGGGGATCGAAATTCTCAACACATACTAATCTCTGGGATTTAGGGATGAGAAATGGGAATTTCCAGGAATTTCTCCAGAATTCCCCAAATTACAGTTTTTCTTAAAATACTTCCACATGTTCTTTACTCATTATTTTGGATATTTTTGTTAAATGTTACATAAGTAAGAAATAGTGGTATTTACAAAGAATTGTAGCCTATAACAAATATTCGAATGCTAGAAAATCCCAGTGAACATTATTGGTTAGTATTCCAATAGCTGGCCAAATCCAGCCTGCAGTCTGTTTTGGTAAATAAATGTTTCATTGGAACACAGCCCCACTTGTTCATTTTACGTATAGTCTACGGCTGCTTTCACACTAAAACAGCAGAGCTGATAGTTCTGACAGAGTCCATATGCCTTGCAAAGCCTAAAATATTTACTATCTGGCCCTTTGGAGAAAAAGTTTGTTGACCTCTGAAATAACCTGAGGTCATTTGGATCTCTGAGGAAGGTTAACAGCACTGCACACAATCCCATGTGGAAATTGCCATTTCAAAGACTTATTCTGCTTCAGAAGCATATTTCTTGGAATACCACTCACAGGATTTGTATACAATATGCTATGTATATAAACTTATTTTATTTGCAAGGATGACTCACCAGTAGCAGCAGACAGGGCCACAAACACATATTTATAACGTAGCAACAGCTACAAGCAATCACGACCAATTCTTTCCTCTGTCCTGTCCTGGCTCTGGGACATGTCAATCTTCTCCTTCACTCCACAGGTTAACGTTCAACTTGACATCAGCGAATTCCTTCCTTCGGTCTACCACTGTCTCTATGCTAACTGTTTAATTCTCACAGGAGAATTGCAACACACTTTTTCCCATTCACCTGATTTCTTAACTGATTGCTCTGGGGATTTGAAAAGACAGAAATTTCCCAAGAAATCCCTGGAAGGAATTCTGCTGTGGAAATATACTATTCTCTTTAGGTGTGTCGAGATTGAGTAGTGATCACACTCACTGGGCTTTTAAGGGATAGAAGAAAAAGAGTTGAGGAGAGGAGGATGAGGAAAAACAAAGTCTCGGGGATGTTTTAAGGAAAAGATTAAGGTCTGTCTCAAAGCCTACAGAGAAGGGGAACCTAAGTGGAGGTTAAGATGAAGGTGAAATTTCCTAAGGCTATGGCCCCAGTGATAGATTTAAGGCCCAAATATCAGAGCACCTTTCTCCTCCAGAATTTAAGTTATAATTTGGCTGACATGAGAGGCAGTCACTGTGAATTATGACAGGAGTAAGTGTAATTAAACACCACATTATTTCTGAAACTAACCTGCTTATAATTTATAATCTCAAACACCCTCATCTGAAGTGGCTGGGTGACCCACCAAAATCCCCTTCATCCATCAGTCCAGCCAAAGATTCATTTATTTGCATCAGAAATACAAAGCATAAGGACCAAGGATAAAACTCAAGGCAACAAAGGCAGTTGGCTATAGTAGCACCAAAAGGGTTCCAGGTTTGAATCAGAGTCCTGGGTTGAGTCCCAGCTCTGCCAATCACTAGACATATGATCTGGGGCCAAATGGCCAACTGTCTGAGCCTCAGTCTCTCGCAGGCAAAATGGACATCATGACTTCCTTGCAGAGTTACCACATGTGAAGCCCACAGCACGTGGTGGGTGCTAATAAAGGGTACTATTATTATAAACACAGTATTTAAGGATCAGGTGTAAGAAGAGGAGACCGTGACTGAGAATCAAAAGGGTTGACTTATTACACTGAATCATTTGAAAATGCTGACATTTGACCATTTTGACTCACAAAAATAGCAGTTTTTAAATAAATACTATAAAGAGCTCTGCAGGGAAGCCTGAAAGGAGACAGCATGAAAGACTAATACCCCATCCTCATTCCCCCACTGGTGGCAGCTTAGAAGAAATCCAGACACCATATGGGAAGGCTGCAGACTAAAATAGAATACCCCTTAGTCAACTCCTCACTAGAGAGGAGGTGTGACTTTAGGGAGAAGAAGATTCAACAAAAGGCAGACAAACACACACACCTCACTCCTAGGTAGCCCACGTACCTCGTTCCTTCTCTCTTTCCTTCTCCGTTCCTGCCCTGTCCTTTCCTTTTATTATTTCTTTCCCTAGGCAAAGCCCAATGGTGTCCTGTTAACCAGCTGGGGAAGGAAAGAGCATTTCTGCTCAGCTGACGTTACCGACTGCACAGCAAGCTTTTCGGTAGGCTTTGTAGTGCAGTTGGTAGCTTGATAAAGACATCCAATGGATCCATTGCATTTTCCCTCCTGTTATTTTTCTATCTCCCATTCATATGGTAGGTGTTAATTTTTTCAAGTCCTCCTCATCCCCACCCAGCTAATGGGTCTGTGGTTGATTCATGGCGTCATGACAGTTCTTGGATGAGATCTGAATTTCAAGATACCCCTTGAGCCCAAACCCAAGTAGCTCTATTCCAACTATCTCTAAATCTCAAAAAGGTTCTAACTGAGAAATCAAAATACCTTGTGTACAGCGGGATGAATATCAGGTAGAGGTAAGAAAGGAGGAAAATGTCATTTCTTCCATCCTCCCAACCCATACACTTGAAAACATAATTAGACTTCCCTGGTAATTCGCTTGCTTTCTCAGTCTGTTGGGTCAGCTTTAACAAACCTAAGTCCAATTCCTGTAGCATTTCAGCAATCCCTTTTACCATGTTTTATCTGTTGTCTCAAAGTAATGTGGCAATCCTTGATGATCACCCTCACACATTAAACTATGGAGGCTTTCATCAGCTGATGATCTCAAAGCACTTTTACAAGAGTTTGCAGGGATGCCTCCCACGTGGGCCAGAACCAGATTTTCTGGTTTTCTAATGGGGCATCTGGCATTCTGTGTCTCCTAAGCTTTACTCTGCAGTTCCTGTGTTTATATACCCTCACTAGATAGACATTAGCAAAGCTTCAACAGGCAGGCTTCTTGGAAGTAGGGACCCTGTGTATCTAATATCCCACGGTATCTCCAAAACCTGGTCTATGGTCACACCAGACCTATTTAAGTATTTGTGGAATGAATGGAGCTTAAAATTACAGAAAAACCCAAAGCATTATCAATTGCAAGCTCATATACTTGGTTAAAAAAAAAAAAAGCTTTTCTATCACCAAATGGCCAAGTTTCTACCCTAAGCTTTAATTCAGAACAGTACAAAATGTACTAAATACTCTTATTTGAGTGGGTCAGGCTAACACAAAAAACATAAAGAAACATATAAGGATTGTAGAAAAAACTATTTCATAAAAGCAGTCTTTACTTTAGAATGGCAGTAAGTTTTCTTAACGTATTTATTAACTAAACAACTACTCCAAATTGAAGGGTAAGTTTTTCAAAATTGTTATCTATAGAAATAGCCAGAAACACTGAAGGGGCTACTACGAAACAGGAATACAAAAATAAATGAAGAGAGAACTAAAGCTCTTAATTTTTTTATTTAAAAAAATTTTTTTAATGTTTATTTTTGTGAGAGAAAAAGAGACAGAGCATTAGCAGGGGTGGGGCAGAGAGAGATGGAGACATAGAATCCGAAGCAGGCTCTAGCTCTGAGCTGTGACGTGAGGCTCAAACTCACGAACTGTGAGATCATGACCTGAGTCGAAGTTGGATGCTTAGCTGACTGAGCCACCCAGGTGCCCCAGAACTAAAGCTTTTAAAAATCATTCTTCCAATGCCCTCTTGAAAATACTTACGTCAATTACCAGCCTAAATAAAACTTTCACCAGATCACTCCCCCTAAGTGAGGTTCACTGAGAATACACTGGAAAAAAAAGGCAATTGACATTATTTTTCTAATGGTTTGGTTTAATATATTTCCTCACAGGCATATAAGCACTTCCAAGGCTAGGCAAGAAAACTACTTGCCCCCTGTGCAGAGAGAACAAGGTAACAAACAAACAAAAAATCCAGTAAGGTTAAAAAATACTAAAAGTGAACAATATTCTACATGGCTTTGTCTTCTTGTACTGTTTGTGTGCATGTGTGTATACTACATATCCATAATTATGTCAGACAAGCTATGCATTTTATAAGTAGTTGCCAGTCCCATAACGAGTTATCTGAAAACCTAACCTGTAGCTTCTAAAGAGAAAAATCACCTCTTACTTATCTTTAAGCTTTATAATAATTGGGGTAGCATCCCTTCCATACTGCTCAGCAAATACTTGCTGGCTGATGAACAGTGAGATTAATTACAGTAAGATTCGAGTCGAGAATCCAGGTGACTCTGGGTCTACCAGAGATTACACAGCCTTGAACATTATAGTTCTGTCCACTCTGCTCCATCATCTTGATGGGATGGTTATAGGGAGTCTTCAATGTATGGTGGAGAAAACACTGAACCGAGGAGCTTGATAGGTCCTTGCACCACACGTGTGTGACACTGGGAAATCACTTATTCTCTCTGGCATCCATTTTCCCTAATTATAAATGGAGAGTGGTGGCCCAAGTTGCTAGGTTTCCCTCCTGCTCAAAAATTCTGTTTAGATAGTTCTTTTACAATCGCTAGCAGGATTCCTCAAGAGTTATGCTAATAAGAAAGGCTACCTCTTCTAATTAAAGATGGTTTTCCAATCTACTCCTGTACTGTGATGGCACACAACCCACTCATTTCCCAAAAAAAAGTAAAAATAACATTTTTCATTGAATTTAGCAGTTTGGTTCTTAACTCACACAGGTTTGCTTTTAATTTGCTTACCAATAATTTGTTTGCCAACTGAAGGATAATTAAGAAAATACACAAAAAGAAGTGGAACAGTGGGGTGTCTATCAAGAACAGTCTCTCAAGAGTCATGAGAGTACGCCCAGTTGCCAAGACAAGGAATCTAGATTAATAAAACTAAAGTCAGCATGTCCACCTTACCCACCACCCCAATTGTGCCAGTTTTCCTTTATGTTTTATCTCATACAGTGGAATCGCACCAATGAAGCTTGATGGCAAGGTTGGAAGCTAGGGGTTCATCTTACAAACCTCACCAGTGCCTTTGTCCCACTCTTACTGTCTCCTACCAACAATACTTCAACTGCCTCCTCGGTGATCTCCTCTGGGTACCTGCCAACAGTGCAGTCAATACCCATTGAGCACCCTCTGCTTTGCTTAACCATCAGTGGCTCTCCTTGTCATGGACAGATTCCTGATGTCCATGACCTGGCCCAAGACCTCTACAACCTCATCCAGTCACCACCCTTCAGGTACTCTGAGCCTGACTGCATCCTACAGCACCACGAAGATACCACCATTTTGTTCATTTTCAGCCTTTAACCTTGCCCCCCCAAAAATGTCTTTTTCCACCTGTCAAATCCCTATGCTTCAGGATCAGCTCAAGAATCACCTCCTGATGGACACCTTCTCTGAAACCCCCATGCCTACACCCCGTCTGAGGTACATGCACCCTCATCTGTTGTTCCCAAACATAATTATCATGGCACCTAAGAAGTAAATTTCATTTTTTTTTTTTAATTTCACTGTTTAGTGAGTCTGTGACTCCTCGAAGATAAGTAGTATTTTCTTCATCTCTGGAACAGCAGGGACAGTCTTATAAATAACAGGTCCTTAATAAACATTGATGGATGAATGGGTGAACCCTGATAATGGATTCAAAGCATAAGAGGAATGCTCCAAAGGAAATATGAACAATAAAATCTGGGAAATATGCTAATGGGAAAGAAGAGGTAGGCCTACGAGAATCCACTTTTAGTGCTCTAATGGTTTTTAATTCAAGGCAAAAAAAAAAAAAAAATCCCCAAATCCTAAATTATAGAGACTAAGAACTAAAGTGCTTATTTCATACAAAAAGACAATGTGTAAACTAAATGTATACACTAAACCATTGTTGTTTACTGACTTACATATGAAAACAGGGAAGTATTGCCTACTCTAACACTTCAGAACATAATCTTCTAAATTATATATACAGAAAGTAACCTGAGAACAACACTTAAATACCATGCTAACACTGTAATATTACTGGAAACTAAGATGTCGGTAAAATGTAAGAAGGAAGAAGCTTCATCTTATAAGAAAAACATTAATTTTTTCCCAGAAAATTATTCCCAAGTTGGTCACTTGGAGCCAGGCCCCCACACGGTTCTTTAGGCTAGGCTCTCACTCCCTGGCCTCCTTCCAGATGTCTTCAGTCAAGGTGCTGAGGGCCAGGGTGGGCAAAAGGGGAGCTCTTCTTCTCACCATGACAATGCTATCTTCTTAATGTTCCTCCCCATCCCATTACCCATTTCCCCAGCCCCAACCTTTTTATGGCACATAGTAGGAAGAAAAGAACAAATGCATAAATTGCTATATAATGTAACTGAGCTTAATTTAAGACATATAAAGAAGGTAACAGAAAGGAGGCAATGGCCAAAGTTGAATATTAAGGAAAAGAGAAGGAAGATCCAAGGAAAACACTTGCCTATTAGTAGTACTCACCAGCCTGGATCACTTTAAGTTTACACATGAAATTGCTTAATGCATGAGTCATTTCAAATCATGACTGTATGGATTCATTTAATATGTTCAAGCAAACCTGCAATGAGATGACCTAGAAGTCTGGAGATGCAGATGATTCTCCAGTCAAAAGAATGGGGGTGGCAGACATATTTTAGAAAAATCAGAAACATAAAAAAGTATGTATTTGGAAAAAATTTAAATCCTATGGTTTTCTTATTACAGATGGGCAGAAGAATGTCAGATAGTTTATCAAAATTGGACATGAGTTAAAAAAAAATACCAGGTTCAGGATTGACTGTTCTGAAGGCTTGTGGGACACAGTCAAGGACACAGGTGCCCACTGGGGGACTGGTCCAGAAGCTTAGCTTCTACCCTGACCCAGTGCACAGGATGACTGGGAGCCGGACTTCAGCTTCTACTTCAATGATCTTAGCTTTAAAATCAGTCTTAAATGCCGATGATTTCTTTCTTGGGTGATGAAAATGGCCTAACTTTGGATAGGTGACAGGTGCACAAGTCTATGGATTTACTCAAAGCCACTGAATTACACACCATGAAAGGGTGGATGTTATAGTATATGAACTAACTCAATAAAACTGTTTTGAAAACAAAATCAGTCTGAAAGCTCTTAGGCCTTTTTCTGTACAGCTTAAGACCTTAAGCGTTTGCTGGGCTGTGCTTGTTAACTACATAGAGACATAATGTGTGTCTCCCAATTCATTTGTATGGAAAGAGCTGAAGCTTTGGAAATCACATGGTTCAGTTTGGGAACTGAACCTATGTCTGTCATTTCCTAGGCGCTGGGGTCTTGAGCATGTTACTCTCTGAGCCCCAGTCCCCACCTACCTATCAGATGAGCAGAATGAGTCTGCAGATCAGCAGCACACTCAGACTGATGGTAAATAGCAGAAAATTAAAAGGGAAGGGGCCGTAAGAAAGGACATGTCAGCTGGCGGAAGAAAACTGAAGGGAAGACATAAAAGCAGAAAAGATGTGGTAAGTGAAGAGTAGGGATGGAGGCCAGCCCACGTGGAATCAGGGCAAACCTCCTGGGAATCCTCTTTTAAGTTCCAATGATGCTTTGGGGTCAGAGTTACGTAGGGTAGGAAGATGGGATAGGGATGCTCCTAGAAGCATGTGCGATTATAAGGCTATATTATCTATGACACCTAAATTTCTGGATTCCTTACCCAAATAGTTTTATTTATTTTGAGAGTGTGCATATGCACGACAGAGGGTTGGGGAGGGGCAGAGAGAGGGAGAGAGAGAATCCCAAGCAGGCTCCACGCTTAGCTCCAGGACTCAATTTCATGACTGTGATATCATGACCTGACCAGAAATCAAGAGTTGGACGTTTAACTGAGCCACCCAGGTGCCCCTTTACACAAGTAATTTTATATAAGCAACCAACAAAGCAGACACGTTTTCTATACTTTTAATCACCTCAAGAGTCATTAAGCAACCAGTCCGCTAATAGAATTATAGGCTCTTGATTTGGATGGCTATTAATTAGAACACATAGTTTTGCACCAGGATTCATTTTTTACAGATTAATTCTATATAATAAAACATGCCTGAAGCTGTGTTAGCAGACTTTTCATCGCAAGCCCCAAGATTCCACACCTGTGATTTAATTTACATTAGCACAAGTCGAAACACCAGCTTTTCGATCATTCGTGATATTGCAACTCTTAAGAAACAACTTACCTGACAATGAATACAAACAATCTATATTTACCATCAAGAATCCAAATTTCCACTGGGCCAGAATTTCTAATGTGAAATGAATTCTTCATGGTTGTTTTAATAACACCATTCTCCCCTAAAATGTGCTCTATCTGATCAAGTAACTAACTATAGTTATACGTATATATATATATGTACATATATAAGTATAGATACATAGTATATACGTGTGTATGTCTCCTGAGGATCTTTTTGTGTGTATACACACACACACACACACACACACACACACACACACTCAAAGATCCTCAAGAGACCAATGGGTAGCCTGGAGATGGCTCTTGGGTAGAACTCGAGAGTGAGTTGCCCTTAACTGAGCTGGGATTCTTTCAATAAGATGACAAGACCACGAAAGCATGACATAGAGTATTAAAAGGAAATAGAACATTAGCAACTGCCTCTGTTTACCATTCATACTGTCAACAATTCTGAGAAAAATTCTGCTGAGTTTCAGGTCACTAAACCCTCGTCCATTTTATAAATATTTGTCTCCCTGATTTTGCTTTTTATTTTTTTTTACTTTTTTAAATCCCAGAGGGGAAAGATAATGTCCTGTAAGTTTTAGAATGGCTTCTTTTCTAAAATTGGCAGGAGAGAAAAGGCTAGCTTCTGCTAGTTCTAATTTTGAAAGCATGAAGTAGTGAGGGAGGAGACTCTTCGATAATAAATTTTTTTTTAATAAGATTTTAGTTGTTTCCTGAGCAGCACTTTTGTTGGTTCTACCAGCACTGCTGTGCGGCCAGGTTTATTTTAAGACAACACACTCTGCATAAACTCAACCGAGTCTCCCAGAACTTACAATCAAATTTAGACTGGTTTAACACAACCGTGAGGTGTCCTTCCATCATTTCTCACTTTGGACATATAACAAGTAGGTCAAATACATGCTTAGAAGCCATTTTATTTTAAATTTAATTTTGTATGAACTTTCTTAGCATGTGCAAGCATGCACACACACACACAAACACACACGCACAAAATGCTTTCACTTCTACTTCAGAGTTATACTCAACTCCTAATGCCTTTGGCAAAGACAAGATCCAATATGTAAGGTAATTAAGGGAAAAAAAGGCAAATAAATATGAATATTCACGGAAGTAGTATGCCAGGTTTGGGAAAAGCTTCCAAAACTTCTGTATATGAATATGTTCTTTCTGTAAAAGGAGATAAGGGGCTCCCAACTGTAGGGTTTTTTGTACATCAAACATCAAGAATGGTAAGGAAACTAAGTATCTCAATCCCACATCTGTCATTTCTCAAATACAGTATGATTTATGGATGTGAACTATATGAATATATATTTAATCTATACTAAAAATGCAACTAAAACCTTTGGCGAAGGCCCTAGTTATTTTTCCTAGGAAATTACCAGCACTCCATACCCTACCCCAATCATATCTTCTTCCTCCCCTACACTGTAGCCAAAACCCAGAACTGAGTCCAGACGGCCTGAATCAGGATCCAGACCCTGTAATTCGCTATCTTGGGTGCATAACTTAGTGTGCCTCATTTCCTTCAATTGCAGAAATCAGACGAAAAAAAAACTGTACTTACCTCACAATTGTTACAAGGATTAAATGAGTGAATATATGTAAAACATTCAGAACAGAACCTGACATCTATGTACTATTAAAGGGTAAACCATTACTGCTGATGCAGTTGTTACTATTAGAACCGTAATCTTAATGTTTATGATACTCATTTCCTTCCTTTTCTTAATAGTTCTTACCTTTTAACAACTAAAAACTATAGTTACTTTGGTTTGTCTTGGAATTCCCCTCTTTTCTCACTCTGAAAGACATAACAGAAGGCATTGGGGAGTGTGGTGCTGAATCAGTTCTAAAGTATGTCAAAATGTCTTTACCTCAATAATGAATAATAAAGTACTCGTGACACTCACACTGGACTGCCATCTAGTTCTGCCCCATGGGGCAGACCAATGACAAAAGCAAGGATCCCTCAACCAGTAGAGTTGAGAAAACTTAACATTGATGCCAACTGTGCAGATTCTATTCCTCGAAGGTTATCCAGGGAGGAGAAAACTGAAAGTAAGTCACCACCAACTAACCAGCCAAGGACATTTTAATTAACGATACTTTAATTTGGTATTCAGTGCTGTTCTCTAGTCAACATACATGCATATATAAACATCTATCAAAACCACTATGGGGCCATTTATACAATAAAATCTAAAAACAAAAACCAAAGAATCACATCTAGAACCCATTCAAGTCCTTTAAACACGTAAAGTTAACACAGTGATGGTCTGACATTTCAAAAAAGATGGCACAAAACTGTAAACATGACATGTTAAAGGCTATTCAATACCTAATATGAATCACTGAGGAATCCTATTTCCTCAAAACAGTCTCCATAGTTTGCCATCTAAATAAAAATTATACTAGGAAAGGCCACACACTTAACATTTTCATCTAGAGGTGCCTGGGTGGCTCAGTCGGTTAAGCGTCCAACTTCAGCTCAGGTCATGATCTCGCGGTTTGTGGGTTCAAGCCCCACGTCGGGCTCTGTGCTGACGGCTCAGAGCCTGCAACCTGCTTCGGATTCTGTGTCTCACTCTCTCTCTGCCCTTCCCCGGCTCGTGCTTGCTCTCTCTCACTCTCTCTCTCTCTCTCTCTCAAAAATAAATAAGCATTAAAATTTTTTTTTAAATTTTTTTCATCTAAAGAACATAGTTTGCCCATGAACCTTACTTTGCCATCTTTATTCATGAGAGAGAAGCTTGAGACCATGCTTGAGACATCATGGCCTCATTGGCCCTGTGGTGTGGCCTGGAAGTGGCCTGGGAGGGAGAGGTCTACAGCTAGGATCCTTGAGAATGCTAACAATCCAAACATGGAGTTTCCGAAAGGGAAACACAGGTCACACCTAAAATCAGATCTGTGTCTTCTGGCCCTGGCATAGTGCCTGACATAAGGCATGCACTCAAAGAAGTGTGCTGAAAAATACAGGACTATCCTCGCCACAGAGCCCCCACACCAGCATTCTGGCAGGTCTCAATAGAGAGCCCCCACACTCAAGTATCTGTTCCCTCCACCTCATACACCATAAATCAGAAAGTCAGAGTAACTTAGATTATAAACTCCCAGGAAACAGAGACAGTGCTAGGTCATTGGATCACCTCTCTTTTGAATTTCCAGAACTGCTTTTCTACACCACTCAAATAGCATTTCTTTCCTGCCCTTCTCTGGAAGCAGTGTTTGTATGGCCTCAAGACAGTAAGTTTTCTTAAGTGAGGTCCCTCCAGGTAGCCTTGCCTGGCCCAGGGTCCAAGGAGAGGCTTTACTCAGAGAATGGGCTCAGAACGCACACACAGAATGAATGTGACTAAACCAAGCCTTTGCCACTCTCCAAAATGAGATACATTGGGGAAAAAGATTATTATTATTATTTTTTTTGCTACTGACTTTGAGCATGGAAATCCAAAGATATCTGGAGGGAAACTACAGTGTTACGTCAATGACAAGTGACTCTTCTCCTGACTCTTAAGCAGAACCATCAAATTTTAAGGCTCGTAACCCTTGGATACACTTTATATAAATTAACAATTTCTATTGTCAAAAACTCCAACTAACCCAGACAAATAGGCTTGGAAACTACCAGCCAACTTCATTCTGTGAGTAACCATTAAGTTTTAATCAGATGTGGTTCAACTTCTGGAACAGCGAGCATTAAGAAGGGCTCATCAAGGAAAATGGGCAAAAGTGGGGGCAGGAAGATGAGGAAGAAGAGGAAGGGGAGGAAGAAGAGAGAGAAGAAGAGGAGGAGGAGGGAGAAGGGGGAAGAAGGGAGGAGGAAGGGGGAGGAGGGAGGAGGAGGAGGAAGAGAACAAAAGAACCGCCCCCAAGCCAGTCGTGGAACACAGACTCTTGACTGAATCCTTCTGCCCCTCTTTGCAGCTGTTGTCTCCTGCAGTTGGCACAAAGCACTGCCAGTCTGGGACCGGCTTCCAGTGAGGACAGCATTGTTTTATTGGCTACTTAGGCATTGCACACACCATTAATGGAGTTTTTATCTCTCCATTTTCCTGTCAGTACAGAACCAGCCAGTCTGACTCTGTTATTATCATTAAGAAAGCTTCCCCCCCCCCAACACACACACATCTTTAATCCAAACAACATCTGGGAACTTCAGCCTCTATCATATAAAAGGGAAACAGATTTAGAGGGAGGGGGGAGACCGTTCCATCCACACTGAACAACAACCAAATTCCAAAAGCCAAACTTATCTGGAGCCATTCAAGATCTCCAAAATGCTGTTCACTTCAAAAAGGGAAGGTCATTCCTGCCGCGTTGCTTTAAACCTCCTCTAAGACCTTTGCTCTATGAAAATAACCCCATTGTGACATGTAGCTTTAAAAAAAAAAAAGAAGGAGAAAATGTATTACTGATTTCTTGGGTAGCAAGTTCAGCTATGAGATAAAAGTCAAGAATAATATTCGAAAGATGATTTTTAGGAGAATGCATTTTTTTCAAAAAGGAAAAAGAATAAAGACCCTTGATGACACATAACAAATGAGTACATCTCTAGTGTACAAACTAATTGGAAAAAAAAAAAAAAACTGGCGCCATTAAACCCAGAAAATATGTCCTCCTGTAACAGACAGCTGTCTCCTCTGTAGTTTAAATGTGCTTTTTGCTTAGATCACTCCATGAGTCATGGAATCAATACAGGAAAATGCACAGAGCCAGCCACACTGCAGAGTCACACGCCAGAGCAGGTTCAAGCAGCACATGCAGTGGACACCCGCTTTCTACCTCATGCTTGCACATGCCTCCGGACTGGTCTTCTCAGCATTCCTTCTATAGAAGCAGAAACTAAAGTTACAGACCTCAACCGCACAGTTGTCAAGCAATCCCTCCTGCTCTGTGCCCTTGTCCTTTCTGAGTTTTCTAGAATGCACCAGCAACAACTATACTGAGTGAGGAGGGACTGACTTCCCCAGAAAATCGCGTCACCCAGTAGAAGACACAAATTCGAACTAAGCCTTTAGGAAAAGCCCAAATTTGAGAGTCAGCAGAGGTTAATAGTTTATTTTTAATTTATCTTTTTCTTCCATTCAGCAAAAAACGGGGCGAAATCACTCACTGTCTGAGCTCACGGGAAGCTTTGCCTGAGAGCCCCTTTGCAGTCTGTTGTTAATGACAGTCTCAGTAACCTGATCCTCTCACAGTGGGAGACTTGAGTAAGCACTGGCCTCTCTCCGGTCTCGCCTTTCCATTGTCCCACCCTGCAGGGCCAGCTGTTTCTGACAGCCAAATTGCTGCGTGCTAAGCAATGAATGCTGTCAGAGAAGGAATTTTCATTTCTATAATGCATAGGCCTCCGTGGACAAATTATACAGCTTATGGTGCTGGCTGCAGGATGCTGCTCCAGGCTTGAAGTGCTGCCAAAATGCAGCCTTTCCTCCCTTCTCCCCAGCCCCTAGCTGACGAGACAGTCACTCAAAATGAATCTGAATGGCCAGAGAGAAACAGAACACGTGCTTTCAGGGACAAACAAAACATATGTCAAGAATAGCTGTCCGGCTACAATCTTTGCTGGAATAGCATACAGTGAAAGCTAATTGAGCTAATGTCACACCACAGAGCTACCTAGCGCGGCATCCATTAAGACCTACTGCAATTTCATACCCTGCCCTGAGCATCCCTGGGGCATCAGCAAAATCACTGGCCCTCTGCTTCCAAGGGATGCCAGACTTGCCTAGAAAACACATCAAGAACTTACCACTTCCTGAAAACTAAGGCGGTAACCACCAAGCAACAATCTAGAAGGTCCCGAAACAATACTCTTGCATAGTAACAAAGGCTCCTGATACATGATTTATAGAATCATTTTTGGAACTTCTTTCCTCCCCAACACTAACCCTACCTTCCAGCAACAACCCCTGACTTGGGTTGGAGCTAAGCCCCCTCCTTTTATGAGTGAATGTTCGGGTAGAGGGACTGGACCAATCGACACACTGCATGCGACTGTGGGGTGGGATGTGACCTAGGCTGGTCCAATCAGAGTGACTCCTGGGATTTTACCCAGGAAAAAATTTCCAGGGATTTTTACTGCTCAAAAAGAAAGTTTGACTTTCTCATTATACTCGAACCTCGGAGCATATGCCGCAGCCATTTTACCACCACGACGGGCGAACCTGACTGAGAATGGAGCCGGCAAAGAAAGAAGAATTAGGGAAAAAACAGGGTTCTAGGGACACCTGCATCAGTCCTAGGTTAACCCCGATCTAAAACCTGCCCTACTCTAGACTCCCCAGTATAGCAATAGTTGGATTCTCATCTTACTAAGGCCAGTCTGGGTTTTCAGTCACTTGCAAATGCAAACTAACAGATGAACCAACATTCCATCCTAAGAACACCCACCGGTTAACACAAACACACATGTTATACCTTACCATGTAAGCAAGAAGAAGGTTTTGTGTTTTTGGTTGTTTTCCTGGAGAACTTACTCTTTCACTTTTCCCTTCTAGTTCTTATACCCTAATGGGAGCTAAAATATGCAAAGCATCACCTGATTTGGGCCCCTTCTGCAAGGTGAGTCTAAATCTCCGACCTGAATTCAAAGAGAGACGAGAAACCTAAATTCGTGATCTGCATTTTCTTTTGGTGTCACAGATCTCAACATGACCTGGTCAATGTGACACAGGGAACATGGACTCTGGTCAGCTAGTGGTCCATCAGCACTGTATCAATGAAGCCAACCCAGAGAAAGGCCAGGAAACCGTCGCAGCCCTGACCAGAGGAGGGAGGGGACATGTGCTTCTCTGCTAGGGCTTCAGGTCAGCCAAAGCACAAGCACCTGCAGGCTGCAAGCCGCCAAGGCCATCACGCGCGCCACATCCTGCAGCCATCCGCTTTATCATTAACTACCGTCTGGCCAACAAGGGCAGGGTTCGGTTCAAGAACACCAGCAACTTTAAGGCAGGAGGCATATCCAGAACCACGGTGGGCTCACAGCCACTCACTACAACTATAAATATCCTCCTGGCTGCCGGCCCGACAGCAACCACAATTCCTGCTCCCTTGTTGGTAATAGAACTGCAGGCCTTTTCCCCCCAAGAAATTCAGCACCACCAGGAATGGCAAAAATTATGAAATGTGCATACGAGCTTACTCCATGCCCTGGCAAGCCTTGCTTCCCACCCTCCTCTCAGCCATACCTGGCTTCTGATCCCCAAAGATCAAAATGAGGAGACTTTAGAGTTGAAAATCCTATGACTAACATCTCAGTTTGGTGCTTAGAAAACACTGTAGAACACAGGGTCAAAACTGTGAGAGAAGGGAGAGAGAGAGAGGAAGAAAATAAGATCAACCCACTTTCAACCCCCTATGCATCATGATGATCATTCAGTTTGGATCCCAGCCCCTGAGAGTCATTCTTTTGTTGGAGGATACGAGAGAGCAGGGTGCCCTGACTCCTCACTCGTGGGGAACAGAAAGCCACACAGGAAGCCCACTAAAACCACTTAGGGCAATCATGTAAATAAATGACGCATTTGGCTAGCTGCTCTCAAGGGCAATAAAACAGACCAAAATTCTCAAGACTGACTTAGCCTCGATGGTTGAAGATCCACCCAATCCCCTGAATCAGAGTTCACCCCAGTACTTCATGAGGAGTCACTGTAGGAAGATATCTTTTGTTACAGACACTGTGGAAACATAGAAACCACAATGATCCAAATAGTGAGGAAGACCCTAGATAAGACCTTTTGCACCATCTCATCTCCAGCACCTGGCACAACACCTACAGTTGGCATCTCAACACGCCATGCCCCTGGCATGGATGGATCTCTCTTCCAAACAACTTCCTGACCCTTAGGAAAGGCCAATCCAAAAATATACAGCATAGAGGGCAGAGGGTGTTCTGAACCCTCCCAAGTTCACTGCCTTTCCTCCCCATGGTCATTCATGCACTTGACCAATATGTCCTGTGCATCTACAAGGAGCCCGGCACTGTTTTAAGCAAATGCGACCAAGTTCCTACCCTTACACAGTTTACATTCAGGTAGAAAACTCCATATGGAAGTTCTTTCGTGCATCTAACCACATGTCTTCTGCTATCAGGACATAAATCTGAGAGAAAATTCCCTCCATTATAAGAAGAAATACCCCTATATATAAGGAATTCTTCAACTCATGAACCAATTAATTCTGGAAAAAGTCTTCAACACCCAGTAACAGAAACAAAGTTCAGTATCAGATGATGGCCCAATTTACTCAATTTCTGCCACTTTGTGCCCCTCCCCTTTTATTCCCCTGAAATGATCTGATACACAGAGGGGCTTAAGGAAAGTCATTTTAATCCAAAATGATGCCTCTGGGCAAGGGACTGCTCCAATACTCATCTACTATGGTTTCTTTTTGCAACCTGAAAACTGATGAGGCAGTGTATGAATTGAAGCTTTCCTAGTACAAAGAACAACGTATTTAATCACATCTCTGTTATACAAGCCAGGCGATAGAGAATTACTCTCAGACTTTAACAGTCACAAAATTATTCCTAAAAACATGAATTTAACACTCATTGAGCCATACTCTACATTTTACCCTCCCATTGACTTGGGAGACAGAAGCCTTGAACGAATGAGAAGTAGAGCTTTACGAAGATAGCACAATACATGTCTCCAATCAGCAATAGTATGTTTTCATGCCTGCCATTTCTCAATATTTCTACAAACAACCCAAATAAATAATCATACAGCCAGATTATAATGACTGACATATTCAACACTGCATTACCCAACACTGGTCTGTATCCTAAATCCCACAAGTTAGGGTCTTCCTGTGGGGACTTGAAAACATTCCTTAATACCACTAGTATCCCGGTTTTCCCTGCAAAGTGAATAATAATAACACCCACAAGTTTTGAAACATTTCCCAGCCACCAGATAGTGCTGTTAGAGATCTGCATGTCCATTATCACACCGGATCCCCCCAACATGGATAACAATGCAACAGGAATCATGATCTCCATTTTACGGATGACAAAACTGAAGCTCAGAGAGGCTAAGTAAGTTCTCTAAGGTCACAAAGCTGGAAAGTGGCAGAAAGACATTCACACCCACAGTTGCCTGACACCATCAGCCATTCTGACCCATTCCGTTAAAGTCTCTGCATCATGGGAGAGGATTAACAGGGACCTTATGAAGCAATCTTGCCACAGAACGATGTCACTGTATACAATAGTTACGTTTCACAGGCTCGACCAGTTATATTAGGATTCATGGGTATAAATAAAACTCCAAATGAAGATATCACCAGCTCGAAAATACCAAAAAGGCTGAAAATCAGTCACCTTCAAATGCTTGGTACAAAAAAACATCAGAGCTCCACTTAAACTTTAATAAGGTTAGACTGCCGGCATCTGTTCAAAGTAAGACTGGGACTAAAGAAAAAAAGGTATTATCAGATAACCTCGAAGTTAAGCCAGATGAAGAAAAGAAAACTATTGGGAAGGCAGCCGTGCCTACAGGGCAGGCCAAGGAGAGGACCATGGGAAGCTGCCTCCTCAGGGAAAGCAAGGTTGGGTGCTGCCCTTGGCAGGGTGCTCCATTGTGCTGAGGGAGAGCAAGTTTTGGTGCCTACGAGAACCATCCCCTAACTTTGTAGAATTCACTGGAAAGGATTCCAGTGAAGCCAAAAACTTCCATGAGAGCAGGTAAGACACATTCCCAACAGTGACTATCTGCCAACCAGCCTCAGTGCTTTACCTACGGCAGAGGTCCAAACCCCCCCCTCACCCCCCCCAGGTCTGCCCTGCCATGCAGGGGCTTCTCAGTTCTGTTTGAGCACCAGCCCCTCCCGGCTCCTCACTTCAGGTTTCTGAGAAATAAAAAGCTCCCCCAAAAAAGAATACCGGAAATGAACAAAATACTTGCACTGAGAAAGATCACTGGCTATATGTCAAAATAGTGCCCTGACAATCACCATGCCAGGATCTTTACCTTCTGTTTATTTTAAAACAAAAACAAAACAACAACAACAACAACAAAAAGTTATCATTTCTTAAACTCCCTGCCAGGAGCTAAGAGTTGCATAGCAAAAGAAGCCTTTTTGCCTTCAAGGGCAGGAATTACCCACGAAAGCACATAATATAGGCCAGAGATGAGGGATTCCAAGTCTAGAGTTATGCCACTAATGCCAAGAGGTGGAAGATATAAACCGTGACTGCTGGCTGAGATGTGTAGTGGGTTGGCTGCTGCCCCCCACCCCCAGAAGATACAGCCACATCCTAATTCCTAGAACTTGTGGATGAGTCTTTATTTGGAAAAAGGGTCTTGGCAGATATAACTAAATTAAGCAGGTAAAGATGAGATGGTCCTGGACTACTCGGATGGGCGCTAACTCCAAAGACAAGTGTTGTCCTTATGAGAGCGGCAGAGAGTCAGGAAGAGAAGAGAAGGAGGCCATGTGCAGATGGAGCAGAAGCTGAAGTCATGCTGCCACAAACCAAGAAATGCCTGGAGCACCAGAAACCAGAAGAAGCAGGGAAGGATTTCTGCCCCCGCCCCCACGAACCCTGCCACGGCTCTCGGAGAAACCCCGCCAGGCCCAACATCTGATTTCAGACTTCTGGTCTCCACAACTGCGTAGGAATGAAATCCTGGCGTTTTAAGCCACTAAGTCTGTGGTGATTTGTTGCGGAAGCCCTAGGAAACAAGCACAGATGGTGAGGAAAACACTGCTCGAGGAAAGGCCTAGCAGGATGGCCAAGGGCAGCACAGGCAGGAGAGCCAGCGTTGGAGAAACACCGATGAGGAAATGCATACCAAGGTCCTGGAGACCAGAGAAAGATGCCTGGATGCAACACGGGGGAGACAGCGACTGGAACGTCTGTCTAGGTCATGATAATTTTATTAGCTAATAGGGGAGTCACCAAAGACGTCTGAGCGAGGGAATCAAATGTGCCATGTAGTGTTCAAGTGTTCAAGGAAAATTCATCTAACATGAAAAAGGAGAATGAACTAGAAGCAAATATCCAACGAACCTTCCTTTTGTGAAGAAAGCTTCTTTGAAGAACAGAAACCAAGTATCCAAGTCTTAATCCCCAGAATCTGTGATCGTTACCTTCTATGACAAAGGAACTCTGCAGATGTGATTAAACTAAAGATCTTGAGATGGGGAGATTATCCTGGATTATCCGGGTTGGCCTTAAATGTAATCACCAGTGTCCTTTTAGGAGGAAGCCAGGGGGAGGTAAAACTACAGAGAGAAGGCAACGGGACAATGGTAACAGACTGAAGGGACGTGCTCTGAAGACAGAAAAAGGAGGCACAGACCGAAGGAAATAGGCTCGCCTTTCAGGGCCTCCAGAACTGTAAGAGAATAAATACATTTGTGTTCTTTCCAGACACTGAGTTTGTCACAATTTGTTACAGTGGCAATAGCAAACCAAGTTTTATGTTTTCTTCTCTGAAATTTGGATAAACCTTTCTTACCCTGAATTCCTCCCGAAATGATTCTTTCTCGCCCTTCCCCTTGGTTCACCTAGGCTAGTCCTGTTTTAGTCTTCCCAAATTCACATTCAACATGCTCTATTTTAACACTTCCTAACTCAGTTGTTTTAGACCCTCATGCACTTCAAAACTCAACATTATTACCTATATATGCCATACGAGGGAGTTGGAGAGAATCTACTAATTTACTCACCCACCCACCTTGTCCCAGAAAGGATTTAAGAACAAGCTCTTTCATTCTGGTATGAAAAATGTTTTATATCTTCATCTGTGTGAGTTTATATGAATGAGGTCAAATGTCATAATTCACTGAACTATAGGCTTAGGATGTGAATACTGTACCTCAATAAAAATGTAAAAGAAAAATGATTATCTGATTCCACCTCTTCTCTTGAGGACAGGAGAGAAGGCTTAAAGTCTTCAAAAGAGAAGAAAGAAACAACATGTCACATTGGGCCACTGGGCTGAGCACAACGGATAATGTATATATAGTCCCCAGAAGAGATCTGTAGATAAGCCCTTAGAAAAAACATCAAAAGGAATAAACTTAAAAAAAAAAAAAAAAAAAGAGGGGAGCCTAGGTGGCTCAGTCAGTTAAGCATCCAACTTCAGCTCAGGTCATGATCTCACAGTTCGCATGTTTGAGCCCCGCGTCAGGCTCTGTGCTGATAGCTCGGAGCCTGGAGCCTGCTTCAGATTCTGTGTGTCCCTCTCTCTGCCCCTCCCCTGCTCAGGCTCTGTCTGTCTGTGTCTGTCTCTCTCTCTTCTCGTCAAAACTAAATAAACATCAGGACACCTGGGTGGCTCAGTCGGTTAAGCAGCTGACTTCGGCTCAGGTCATGATCTTGTGGTTCATGAGTTTGAGCCCTGTGTCGGGCTCTGTGCTGACAGCTCAGAGCCTGGAGCCTGCTTCAGATTCTGTGTCTCCTTCTCTCTCTGCCCTTCCCCTGCTCGAGTTCTCTCTGTCTCTCTAAAATAAAATAAACATTAAAAAATATTTTTAAAAAACTCAATAAACATTAAAAAGAAAATAAAAAGAAACAAGATAGAATACCAAGAGTTCAAAGGCAACTGACTAACAGTGTCTTTCAAGCTTTTTTGACCAGCACCTGTAATAAAAAATATCTTACATTTCAACTCATTACATGCATACATAAATAAAACTGAAACAAGAATTTCACAAGGCAATCCTTCTCTTGCAATACATGAGTTTTTATTCAAAACTTTTACTAACTTTTATTTCTAATGCTGACTGTGACTCACTAAATTGATCTAGTAATAGATCGCAATCCACAGTTTGCAAAAACAATAAAGCATGGGTCACAGGAATTGAACTAGACAGGAAAAAGATATTATCAAAAGGCGACTCCCCTCCGACGTTATGTGAGAGAGGAGAAAAGTTCAGAAATTTTACTTTTCAACAAAAAGCCAATAAAAAATCTTTGAAACAATTTGTATTAAAAGGAAACAATCTGTATTAAAAGGCAAGTTTTTAAGTTTCTCAGTACAATTTTCTACTTAACCACTGCCGAGTCCCAACCCATCTGGGTCCCATATTTGAGGCTCAGTTTGATACCGAATGTTCAATTCAAGGAATGTATCTGCTAGGAGATATGCAAAGGTAAACAAGATATGTTTACTCTTTACCTTCAAAGAGTTTATAATCTACCAATAAAGAAAAATATAAAGCACCAAGGGAAAAAGAAACTGATTTTAGCCAGAGAATAAGATGTTGCAAAGGCTGCAAGGTAAAATAAATGGCATTTGAACTGGGGAGGGAGGAGAGGGGGGAGGGGGGAGAAAGAGGAGGGAGAGAAGCTGACAGATAGAATTAGATGCAGTACACAGGAAGCTGGCTAACAGTTAAGTTGTGGTAGATTTAAAACAGGGCCCCAAAATTCATTGGCTCTCTTTCCATCAAAACTTGAGATCTATATCCCCTCCCCTCAAATCTGGGCTACGTGATGTTTGACCAACAGGGTGACATAGAAGTGACACTGTAACAGTTTCCAGGAACAAGGCTCAAGACACTTTGCATCTTCCATTCCCTGTTTTCTCAACACTTGCTCTTGGAACTCCGCCGTCATACTCTGAGGAAGCCTGAAGAGAGCACATGTAGGTGTTTCAGCTGACAGACAGTATCACCCACAAGATATGTGAGCGAATGAGACTTCAGATGATTACAACCCCGACCTTCAAATATTCTCAGCTAAGGCCCCAGACACCGTACAGACAAGTAAAGACAAGCGGGTCTTTGCTGTGTACTTTTCAAATCCTGATTCACTAAACCATGGTCATTATAAAATGGTTGTAATTTTATGCCACTGCATTTGAGGTAGTACACTGTGCGGCAGTAGATTGACTAGAATAGTGCAGCCAAGAGTAGAAGAGAATGTGGTAGAAGATAACTATGGGAAAGAGTGTGAAGGAAGATGGCATATAATCTTAAAAGTCAACCTAAGCAGTTTAAAATTTCTTCTATATGCAATGGTGAGTAGTTGATGGGTTAAAGGTCAAGGGAATTATATGAATGAATTAGGGAGATTATATTAGCAGCAGCATATGGAAGGGATTTCCCACAAACTCCAGAGAAACACTTGAGGAAGATACGACAATCCTTAGTGCAGATCTCCTAGCTGTCCCCATTTTACAAATGAAGGCTTGAGGGAAAGATAACCTAGAATAATCTGACATCTAATCTAGCAGCAAATCCCATTGGCTGTATCTTCAAAGCATATCCTGATTCTAATCAACCTCTTCTTATACTTCCAAGCCTGGTTCAAGCCATCACTATCTCTCCTTTAGACCAGTGCTTATCCAACTGAATTCACCATATGGGATGGATCAATACTGGATGTAAAACATCCTGTCCAGTGAGCTGGGTCCACTGATCACACGTGAGTCATCAAATTGCTTTAACAGTTTCTAAACACACATAATTTCTGAACCTATCACATTACAGATTAGGAACAAGCAGTTTTGGAGATAAGCACCATGGACTATCAGGTCCAAATTCCCTGTAGACATCAATCTTTGGGATCTAAGAACAAGAAACTGGAATTCCTGGAAATTCTTGAAATCACAAATTATTCTTAAAATATCTCCAATATTCTTCACCCTTTACTATGAAATCTTTAAAAAATTATTTCATAAGTACATCATGTTAAGTTTAGTAGTATTTACAAAAACTGAAGCATATAAGAATATTCAAATACTGGGAAATGACAACAAATATATTAGTAGCACTATGCAGAATCACATGTCAAAATTACCAATTTAAGGATTTATTTTGCTTCCAAAACTAATCATCACTACCCACAGAGTTTTATTTAAAAAAAAAATACTCCATACTAAAATGTATTAGTATTTACTTGCAAAATGACTCATTCTTAGCAACAGACAGGGCCACAAATATACCATGCATGGATAACCTGGCAATAGCAACAGGCAAGTGTGACTGGTTAAATCTTGGCTACTTTTCTCCTTGGTGCTCTTCTTTTGATTCCCAGAATAGTCAACCTTAACCTTCTGCTCTGTGTGTCAGTGTTTCCTGCTCTGGCTTTCCACTTGAAGTCAGTAGACTTCTTAGAGCCAATTAACTTCTCTATGCAAATCATGGCTAGTGGCTACCTTGTTGTACAATGGAAGTATCAAGAATCTTAGACAACAAATGAGCAAAGAGAAAAAGAGAGAGTGGGGGAAGGGGGGAGAGACAAACCAAGAAACAGACTCTTAATTACAGAAAACACACTGATGGTTTGGGCGGGGGGAAGAGGAGGGAATGGGTGAAACAGGTGATGGGGATTAAGGAGTACACTAGTGATGAACACCAGGGTGGTGTGTTAAGTGCTGAATCACTATATTGCACACCTGAAACTAATATAACACTGTGTTAACTAACTGGAATTAAAATTAGAACTTGGCACCTGGGTTGGCGCAGTAGGTTAAGCAACTGACTCTTAATCTCTGCTCAGGTCATGATCTCACGGTTTTTGAGTTCGAGCCTCTCGTCAGGCTCCACACTAACAGCATGGAGCCTGCTTGGGATTCTGTCTCTCCCTCTCCCTGCTCCCCCACCTCTCAAAATAAATAAATTTAAAAAAAAAAAGAAATTTGGAGGATGGGGACTAAAAGAGAGAAACGATCTATCTCAGAAAATTCCAAAATGTGAGGGAAAAGGTACAATGAAGCCAGTAAAGAACCAAGTCAGAAAGGATTAAGTAATCAAGAAAAGATCTGAAAAAATTTAAACAAGGGGGAAATGTTAACAGACTATAGACAGAGTCCAAAGTCCCAGGCAAGATTTGAGAATGGATTTTAAACACTTAGCAAGTGATAATCCCTGGGGACCCCGATACTAAGAGCAGGTCATACAACATTAACCTAATTTCTTTTTTCAAAAGATTCTGAAACTGTGAGTTCAAGGAAACACACACTTATAGATTTCAGCAAAGCGGCTGACAAAGGCTCTTATGAAATACCTGTGGTCAAGATGGACAAAAAGATAAGCAGTTGTATCTGTAAGTTACTGCATTCAAAGGGTGCATTAGGAAGAACTCATGGCTTCCTAACGTTATGGAAATGGAATCCAAAATGTTCAAGGTCATTGCAATGAATAGGAACTGACAAACTGAAACTTAATCAAGGTACATTTAAGTTCTTATATGTAGTAAAGGGAGTAAAAAAACAATGGCACAAGTAGCCAAGCAGAATCCGAGGGAAACAGGATCTAGCAGCAGCATCTACAATATGCAGTAGATATGATATAATAGGAGAAATTTTGAGACTTCTATTAGTAGTCACCTCCGTTAAGCAGGACCATGCGGCTCTCTGAATTACAGCAGTTTTGGCTGCATAATACAAGCATGGAAGTCAAAAAATTAGAAGAGAGAAAACACAGTCAGATATATCGCAATCTGCTGTAAACATCAAGTTTTAAAGACTTTCAATCAAAGATATGGGCAACAAGGTAGGCAAGACACCTGGAAGCTGCAGAGAGATTCTGCTCAGATAAAAGCATCAGGGGTGAATATGAAAGCTCTAATCATATAAATACAGTAGTCTACTCTATGTCTTACAGCTAAAAAAAGAACTATGTATGACCAAAGGATGGACAGCAGCTGCACTTATTACCGACAAAAACAAACAAACAAACAAACAACAACCCCTGACAATCAACATTGTCTAAAGGCAGAGTGGGCTCATAGTAGACACTGTGTCCCTTAACTTTGCAGAATTTCAGTGAGGCCTGGGGGCTCCCACAGAGGGTCCAATGCAGGACCCCTGCAGGGTGGTTGGACTAGATCCTCCCAACCTTGTGACTCTACCACTAGGAAGAGACCACTGAGGAAGTCAGGAACATCCCTGAGGCACTCGCATCTGATCCTAACCTGGCATTTCAGAGACTTTTAATGAATGGGAGTAACTTCAGAAGAGTAAGGGGGAAAGACAGACAGAATGTTATGTTTCTTGGACAATGACAAGGGGCTTTAAGAGGCAGCAGCAGCAATGAATACAGACTGTTTTTTTTTTTTATGCTTCTGCAAGAAGCACCTTATGAAAGTTATAGGGTTCAAAACATTTTGTTTCATGATAGGGAAGACGTAAACCTATTTCTAAGCTCAAGGCAAAAGCCAACAAAAAAGGATAAACTAGAGGAGGTTGGGAGAAAAGGGCAGACGGAAAATAAAGAACAAGACCTTGGGAGAGGAGAATAGATTCAACTGAAAATATCTGGGACACAGTAAGAGTTGCATAACATGTTTTAGACACATAGTCACATGTACAAATAGAGGTACTTAGCAAACACACACAAGATAGGTACCATACGTACCATGATCCTTTGACTGGTATTAATTCCCAGGAAGCCTAGTTTCAGAATACCCAAATAAATAAAATAGACCATATCAATCCATTCAGAATGCCACAACAAAATACCACTGGGTGGGTGGCTTAAACAGAAATTTATTTTCTCACAGTTCTAGAGGCGGGGAAGTCTAAGTTCAAGGTACCAGCCAATTCAATTCCTGAGGAGAACACTCATCCTGCCTTACAGATAGCTGGCTTCTCGCTGTGTCCTCATGTGGCAAAGAGCAAGCTTCTCTGCTGTCTCCTTAGGAGGGTATCAATCCTATCCTGAGGCCTCACTCTCATGATATCATCTAGATCTATTTATCTCCCAAAGACCCTCTCTTCAAATACAGATTATAATGGTTCGACTTATGATTTTTTTAATATTTATTTTTGAGAGAGAACGAACAAGAAAAAGCGTGAGTGGGGGAGGGGAAGAGAGAGGGAGAGAGAGACAGAGTCCCAAGCAAGCTCTACACTCAGCACGGTAACAGACACGGGGATCATGACCCGAGCCGAAATCAAAAGTCAGATGCTCCCACAGACTGAGCCTCGTAGGCATCCCTAACTTACGATTTTTTTTTTTTTTTACTTTACGATGCTACAAAAGCAATATACGTTCAATAGAAACCAAACGTCAAATTCTGAATTTTGATCTTTAGCTGGGCTAGCAATGTAGGGAATGATCCTCTCTCATGATACCCAGCAATGCAGCTCCCAGTCAGTCATGTGATATGAGGGTGAACAACTGATAACACTACTACTCCATACCCAGACCCCCATTTTGGATTTCCCTTTCAGTTCAGTGTTCAATACATTACATGAGATATGTAACAATGTATTATAAAATAGGCTCTGTGTTAGATGATTTTGCCCAATTGTAGGCTAATGTAAGTGTTGTGAGTACATCTAAGGCAGGCTAGACTAAGCTATGATGTTTAGTTAAGTTAGATGTATTAAATTCATTTTCAATGTAGGATATTTTCCACTTACGAGTTTATCAGGATGTTCTCCTATCCTAAATTGAGGGAGATCTATACCATCACACTGGGGGGTGGGGGGTGTTAGAGTTTCAACATATGATGTTTGGGGGACACACACAATTCAGTCCTCTACAGAGATGAACAGATAAAATTATGAAAGATTACCTTCAAAACTTCTGCCAGTGAATGTTCCCAATCCCAAATATAATCAGACTCCTTTCCTACCTAAAATTCCCTAATAGCTAGCATAGTTTGGGAGTTAGATTAGAATTGTTCAGCACAGAATAGGGAGTCCTTATAATGTAGCCTTCACCCATCTCTCTGACCTTACACCACATCAATCCACACACATACCATAAGCTATAGTTAAACTAAAGTCCTTGGGGTTCCCAGCCTGCACCACACTCTTCTCATGCTTTCCACCTTTACTCTGAATGTTTGCCATGCTAGAGTACCCTGGCCCTACACTGCCAGGCTAATTTTTGCTTATTTTTAAAGTGTGTACTCAATACTTCCTTGGGTCAGAAACTTCCCTACATCTTTCCCCGCAAGATGGGGTAGGTGTTCATCCTCTGGCCTCACTGCTGCACTTTCAGTACACTTCTGTGAGGGACAGCACTTGCCCATCTGCACTGCAACCATTGATGTGTGTGTCTCACGAAATAAGCCCTGAATTCTCCAAGCCAGGAGTAGCACCTTTGGAACCAGCACAGGGCCCACCATATCATCTGTCTCAAATTAAAAAAATGAATAGATAAAAGCATAAATCAAAATGGACCATAAGGGTGCCTGGGTAGCTCAGTCAGTTAAGCTCAAGTCCAACTCTTGATTTTGGCTCAGGTCATATTCTCATGGTCATAAGATCAAGTCCCACATCAGGCTCTGCATGGACCCTCCTTGGAAGCCTCTCTCTCCCTCTGCCCCTCTCTCTGGCTCTTACATGTTCTCTCTCTCAAAAAAAAAAAAAAAAAAAAAAAGGGACACCTGGGTGGCTCAGTTGACGAAGCATCCAGCTCTTGATTTTGGCTCAGGTCATGATCTCACAGTTCATGAGATTGAGCCCCATGTTGAGCTCTGTGCTAACAGAATGGCACCTGCTTGGGATTCTCTCTCCCTCTCTCTCTGCCCCTCACCCCCCTTGTGTTCTTTCTCTATCTCAAAATAAATGAACATGAAAAAAAGACAATAGATCATAAAAGTTTCAAAAAAGAACAATGATTGAAGCATTTTTTTTATTCCTAGCAATTCACATCCATCTTCCATAGACATATTTCTAGTTAGAAATTCACACAAAGTTCTGATTATCTCAATCACCAGCAAAATGGAACACAACATAGAAACCACTCGGAGATCAAGAGCAAAGACAGAGGGCAAGAAAGACAGCACTTGGCCACAGACTGGCCAACGCAAAATGCACAGCAGAGCGTTTACCCGTAAAACAAGCTTTCCCCTCTTTCAACGAGAGAACTGCCTTTTCACATTTTTCGTGAAAGCCAATGAATGACTGAAGGGCCCCTCAAAGAAAACTCTGTCCCACTGAGACTTGAAGATGGTACTTTTAGGCTGTAAACTGATTAAAGTCCCTTCCCTAAAAAAACAACTCACCTGCACCCCACTCCTCAGCAGGGCCGACTTTATATTCAGGAGTCAGGGCAAACCTGCGGGTGATCCTGGGGGAAGCCACACAGAAGTAAGGTCCGTACAGACACCAGCTGTCATTACTGTCTGAATTAGCCGTGTGGGTCAATGGTCCTTCAGGATGAGGGTGGCTGAATTAAGTGCGGGGAAATGACTTTACGCTCTGACTCATATTTTGTCTTTTTCTCCTCTCAAGAGAAACAAGCTCTAAATGGTACATTTTCTGATGACCAAACATTAACTCATCTGCCTTAATTTCCTCAGTGACTACAAAGTCCTCCACTTCATACTGAACCAGTCGCCTGAAATGTTAATGTAAACACAAAAAAGGGGGCTCAAAATTGTATTCCTCTTTCTCAATCCCATAGCACTCTAAAAAATAAAACATTTTAATGTAGTCTGAGGTACAGACTCTTCGACATGACTCTACAAAGAAGATTATACACTACCATCCCTTAGTAGAAGTAGGGGGGAAATAAAAGTGCCACAATGTGCTTTGTCCTGTGGCTATAATTAAGGTTGAAAAAGACCTTCAGTTTTCTCCTCCAAGACATCATCCGATTAGAATATCTCCTGTCTCATTCTTACCTCCCCTCCGTGGGCTCCTTTAAAGGTGCCTGACATCCTCCCAGTTCCCCCTAGCGACTCCTTCCTGCTTTCAACTTTTCACTCAGAATCTCGTCTCTTGTCCTAAAACTCGCTGACTCCATTTTTTCATTCTCTTTCATCATTCCCTTTCCCCAAACCCTAACACTGTATCTTTAATGACTCACAGGGAAAAGAAAAACGCATTTAAAAAAGCAAGCTGGTAATGGTCCGTGGTGATAAAATGGAAGAATACAAGACGGCATCTCCTTAATTCAAAATAACAAGTCTTTGTTGAGTGCCCACTACGTGCCTTGTAGGGATTACAAAATAAGATCAGCTTTCCGGAACTGTTTTGTCAGAGAGGCTGATTTACCTTCACAGCACTCCACACTGCTCATCAGAGTATCTCGTATTGTAAGGGAGGGCCCCTCTGACGTCCAGAGAGGTCTGCGCCTCTTCTGCTCTAGATGACTTCTGGTATTAGAATGTGAAGAAACACCAAAACAGAGTGACAAAAACTGTGCATGCATTAAATATTTACAAGACATGCCAGGCCAACATTACTGGGCTGGTCTCTAGATAATTACATGGTCCAGTAATGAGACACAAGTTCAAAGTTGTGTGACCCATGATGCCTTCTTTCAGTCCTGTTGTTATAGTCCCGAGGCCCCGTCATTCAAAAGTAACGTCAAGAGCAGGGTGAGGCACCTTGTGAGAGGGAAGCGTGGCCACCAGGCCCTCCTGCCCACCACCACTTCCCAAGGCCTCTTCAGAGCAATGAGTGAACAAGTTCATTAACAACAGTGAACACACAGTCCCTGCCCTCAGAGAACTTACAAACTAATTTTAAAAGGGGAGGAAGGGGGAAACACTCTCCACCCCCACCCGTTCCTTAATATGACAGAAGAAATATTGTGCCAGGAGACCAGGATTCCACCAGGGACCCATCACTATGTCATCAATCATGGGCAAGTCCTCCTCAATACATTAAACTTCAGAACTTTTATTCTTTTTTTCCTTGTAAAATGGAATGATACTGTTTTTGAGCCCTGCCTCTGTACAAAGGCTAAGATGCAGTGTTGCTTTGGTAAACTGCAAAGCCCTCCACCAATGTAGGACAAAAGGTGGCATACTGAATCACAAGCTGCCTTATCATCAGCATTTTTAAAAAATGGTGAATGACATTTGTAAACATACAGATTCAGAATTTGACATTGTTGTGTCTAGGGAATAGTAAGAGAAGGAGAAAAAAAGGTGAGTGGCTATGATTGGAAATAAAACAATTTTATGGAGCCCCAGAGAGCTTGGGCAACTTGTCTGTGAATATCTGAATATTTGTTATAATCTTTGCTCCTCGTTGAAATAACTTCCGTGAGTAATCAGAGGATGACGACTTCCCAAACAAACCCACATGTATTCCCTAAGGTCCCACACTATCCCAGGCTTTTTCTTCAGTTAAAACTAGCTCTTGTGAGTCTTTTTCCTCTGGACCCGCTATAATCTTGTTTCCTCCCTCATGCTAAATTTACACAAACATGACTAATGACGTCCTAAATTACCAAAACAAACTGCCCTTCAGAGCTCTTATCTATCTGTGGTTCACAGGCCTACCTTCCTTGGGGTGAGTGGAGGAAGACACACTGTCCTTAGCATAACGCCTACTCTTGGCTGGTCCCAGACTCTTCCCTAGGGCTCCTTACCCCTGCACTCAGGGCGGGTCCTGGTTGTTGCTCACCG
>CM053578.1:36841347-37022521 GCA_028646485.1 Cryptoprocta ferox
GTCAAATTCAGCACTTCCCCTTCCTGCATTCTCTACTCCTCCCTATTCTGTTATGTGATCACCATCTATACCTACTATAGTCTGAGAGTCTCCTCCTTCTACCAGACGACACAGATCAGTTACCGCATCACATCTGCTCAACCCCCTAAATGGCTCTGAAATTTCCAGCATCTCCTCCAGCCACATTTGTTACCACTTCTTGGCCAGTCTGCTGCTCCCCCCGCCTCCACACAAGTGTTTCCCAAAGTGCGGAACAGGTACCCCGGTGGTCCCCCAACATGATGCTAGATAAATTTAAACTTTTTTTTCATTACAATGATTAATGTTTCTATTACATAAATTAATTAAATGAAATTAAAATAAATTCTTAAGGTGCACATCCATACTGCATTTTCAGTTACAGTTGTTTTAAACAAGTTTTCATGCCCCTAACCTGGGGGCCTTTAAAAATTCCACTGTCAGGGTACATCCAGACCAACTAAATCACAACCTTGTGGGGTGGGAATGGGCATTGGGTTTGGAACCCCACCTCACACTCGGTGCTTCCACTGTGGGAACAAATTTGGGAATCACTCCATTAGAATGAGCATTTAAGGGAACAGGTTGAGCCCACCTAAAGAAAAGGAAGTAATTAATCAAAGGGACAGTAAACAGATAGGAAAGGTACCTAACTCACCTGGTCTGTCCAGGACTTTAGAGCTGAAAGTCCAGCAACCTAGGATGGTCCTCAGTCCCAGGAAATCCCAGACAGTGCGGCCACCCTCCACAGATAAGGCAGTGTCCAAAGTTTGGGAATGAGTGCTAGCATTTCCCGAAATGCGTCTACAAAACGCTATCCGCCCTCCCTAGGGTATTAACAGTTGTTTAGCTACAAAGGGTTCCACTATGGAATAACATGAAAGACCAGGGATAATCTAGGGATATCCCAGGATAAAGGATTAAGATGCAGTGTTCCTCAATGCTGTCTTCTCAGAACTTTCAGTGTAGTATGAAAATGTACACTAAGCAAAAGGTATAATGTCCCGCATTTCTCAAACTTATTTGAGGACTTTTTTTTTATTGTGGTGTACTTTTTGGTTTCAAGAAACTTCTTGTAACGTGCTGCCTCACCTGTACTTCCAGATACTTTGGGGAAAATATAAATCTGATAATGTTACTTCTTCATTATCAATCCCATGCTTGAAAACCAAAGTCCTAAGCAAGTGGTCTACTTCCCCAGCTCTCCCATCTTTTACCTATGCCTTTTGTTCTAGTCCAGTGTTTCTCAAACTTCTAGAAGTATTCAAATCACCTGGGGATACTGTTGCAACACTGATTCTAAATCAGCAGAATTGGGTAGCCCTGAGACTCCACATTTCTAGTGAGGCTCGTGCCCAAATGGTGCCGTTACTGCTGAATCAAGCAGCACACCTTTGAGTAGCAGAGCTCTGGTCACATTCAGTTCTGAAGGATACTGTCCTTCCGATACATACTTCTGTGCCTCAAAGGTCCTTTTCCCACCTAATACCTTCCTCCTCAAACTTCAAGATGCTCAAGAATATCATTCCTCTGAAAAGATGACCTCAGATGCCCTCCCGAACAAAACTGCACATCCCATCTTTATGTGTAGAGTTCCATTTGGGTGCTTTGCTCTGTTGGGAGCGTGACTATTTTTCTGCCTCTCCCAAGCTGAGCTAACTGACAGCCTTTTTATGATTATATGCTCAGTGCCTGGCACATAGTAACTACTCAACAAATCTATGTAGAAGGAGGGCGTAACCACACAAAGGAGACAACACATGAACTTGGTCTAGGGAGACCTTTAGAAAATAAGTTGTTATGTAGAATCAAGTTTGTCACTTTGGAGTTTCATGGTGGGGGACCTTTAGCAAGAGAAATAAGTAGAATCTAAGTTAACACTGCAGAGATTCAAATCTTAAATGAGAGTATCATCACCTTCTTTTTTATACTATACAAAAAAAAAATCCCAATTTTCTCAAAATGAAAACTAAATCTAGATAATCTTCTGATTAACATTTAACAGATTAACATCACCAGGCACAGTGGGAAATAAAGCACCGTTTGACCTCCAAATCTGTGTTCATCTGCTTTACAAAGAATCCTTCTGACAATTCTAAGTTTAAACAAACCTTTGTGCAAAGAGTGCTCCAGCAGCTTTAATGTAGTCACAGCTGTCAAAATCATGGGCAATGCATCATACTTAAGAGAGTATTTGAAAATGTGTCAATAATTATAATTAGACACTTGTTCCAGATCTAATATACTTTCACTACCCTTTAACTTCAACTAATGTAAAATTAAAACCGGTTTCTTAAAAGTGCAACTCTCAGATCATAATTTAATTCTAAAGTAGATATAAAACCTGTCACACTACAAAGATACAGTACATTTTACTCAAGAGGAAAAAGGGCCATGGTATTGTAATACATCATTTTAGGTAAGGTGACCACCTTTAATGGTGAAAGGGTAAAATACATTATTGAGGTGACATAATCTTCCAATATTTACTTCACCCATTTGTATTTAAAGATTTTTCTCTTCAAAACTAGGCATGACCCAGAGCTCAGACAGTAACTGTTAACATTCACATTTCTTTCCTATCAGTCTTTTTTTTTTCCCCTATGTCCATATGTATGTAACTACAAATGTTGAATTGTACTATGTTTTATGTTAACTTACATTTATGGAATTGTATACAATTTATGGATATGGAATTGTGCCATTTTTTGTGTCCCGATTCTTCTACTTAATTTTGTTTTGTATACTCTTCATGATCTATTCATTCCAAAAGTTTCTGCATGCCAAAATAAAATAAAATAATATAAAAATAAAATAAGGCAGGATACTAGGCACAGAATACACATGTACACTCAGAGTACCAAACAAACATAGTCTCTGTTCTTGATATTTACCCCGGAGATACTGGTAGAATATATATATATATATATATACACACACACATATATATACACACACATACTACCATATCTATATATACTACCATATATATAACATACAAAAAAGAAGGAAGAATCTAAGTAGATGGATTAGCCAGCAAAATCCTCTTTTGAGAAGGTTCCATTTAACGTGAGATCTGTCCGTGAAAACTCATCTAGGATAATACTTTTGGTGATTATATAATATTACACTTTATTAATAAAAATGTGTATATATATAACATATACATATAAAAATTATATATGTAGGTTATTAAAGAACATTTAAGTTGTTTCCTTTTTTTGTTGTTGTTGCTACTCTACAGCTAGATGAATAAATTTGTATACTTAAAAAGCTGTAGTATTTTTTTTTAATGAGTAACCAAGGGCTCAAAATCTTTTCCAGGAAAATTACATTTATACTAGCAGCCCAAAATTTTTAGGTCTTTGAAATGAAAAATCCAAGCATAGGTGCTTAATTCGGGGGGAGCCAATTTCTAAAGAAAAAAATGCAGCATGGGAAAAAAACATGAATTTCATATTAAATGTTATTTACTTGGGTTTGAATTTTTAAATACATCTAATTTGGTAACTGCCAGAAAACCCAACTATTTTATTAAGTTACACCAGTTGAATATCTCAAAATTTCCAATAATCCCCTACTGCATCTTCTTCTTATTACAAAAACTTTGAAAGATCCAAAGCAATCCACTCTAGTGTGCTCTAAAATCATAAATAAAATTTTGCTGTTTCTTGAAAACTGTCTATCATATGCTTATTGCTTTTTTTAAAAGCTATTATAAAAATAAAACTTTTTCCCTAAGTCTGAAAATCCATTGCCTCTATTCCTGATCAATAATAAAAAGCTGACTATATGAGTTTCTTGGTCACTAAATGCCTACTTACCACTCACTGTATTTTTTTTTAAAGATAATCAGCCCCATAAGCTCTGCTTTTAACATAAAGCACAAACCAGACACAGTGCTTTAAAACAATCAAAGTAAAGCTGTGGTTAGCAAGGCTTCCAAAGCCCAGGGTTCTTTAGACTCAAACTTACACAGGAAGAAAAAAAATAATAATAATCAGGCTCCATTTACTGGAAATACCAAAAAGGAGGGAGACTGAAAGAGAATCAACAAATTATTAAACTTTAGAAACAGCTGAGTCTATGCCCTTCCTAACAAATGAGGAAAGAAAAGTAGCACATAGAAAAAAGTTCAGAAAGTGACTTTCTTGGGCCATAAACTTGGTTTACACCAGAGAACAGATCCCTGCTGAAGTCTCCTGGGTTGCTTTGTCATTTCCACCAGACCACTTTGCTCTACTCGTACAACTCAAAAATGAAATTCTTGGTACAACCTACACTGTAATATAAAATGCAGCGGCGCCTGGGGGGCTCAGTCGGTTGGGCATCTGAATTCAGCTCAGGTTGCGATCTCAGGGTTCGAGATTTCAAGCCCCACAATGGGCTCTGCACTGATTAGCGCAGAGCCTGCTTGGGATCCTCTGTCTCCCTCCCTCTCTGCCCCTCCCCTGCTCGCACGTGCATTTTCTCTCTCTCTCTCTCTCTCAAAAATAAACATTTAAAAAATACATACATAAATAAGTAAATAAAATGTAAACACCCATTCAGTAATTCCAGTCCTTGATATTTACCCTCAGATATACAGCAGACAGACAGGTAGGTCTACATATAAAGCAATATACAGATATGCAGAGGAGCATATGTGAAAATAGTCACTGCAACACTGTAACACAATGTTACCTAAAATAAGTAAAAGACTGGTTAAATAAATTATGAAACACCTACACTACGGAATACCTTTCAAAAGAACAAGGAAACTGCTCATACTAATAGGAAAAGATTTCCAAGATAAACTGAGTGAAAAAAGCCAGGTACAAAACTGAAATATATACAGTATGATACTATATTGATAAGAAAAACACATTAGTATACGTTTGTAAATGTAAAGATGATCACTGGAAGGATACACATTAGTTTCTTTTTTAAGCTTAGTTATTTATTTTGAGAGAGACAGGGCGCGCAAGCAGGGCAGGGGCAGAGAAAGAGAGAAAAAGAGAGAATCCCAAGCAGGCTCCGCCCTACAAGCTGTGGAGCCTTACCCGGCGCTCAAACTCACTAACCGTGAGATCATGACCTGAGTCAAAACCGAGTCTGTCACTTAACCTACTGAGCCACCCAGGTGCCCCCACAATTAGTTTTAATGAAGGTTTTTCCTTAGGAAAGGAAAGCAGAGGTCTGGAGAACAAAGTTACCTTCCTACATACCCTTCCTACACTTCAAATCTTGTACTGAGCACATGTAATACAACATAAATAGCGTCTCTAAAACATAAACTATTGTAAAAGTAAATAAAAATATTTTATTTTTAAGAAAACAGTATGGGAATCCATATTAACATACTTATGTAATGAAATAAAACTATGAGTTAGAAATAAAAACAGCAATAAGATTTTTTTAAGAGTCATGTGGCCCAAAAAGGAGATTGTAATGTCCGAGACAAAAGTATGAGACTAATATAACACCGTATGTTAACTACACTGGAGTTAAAATTTTAAAAAACTTAATTTGGAAAAAGGATGAGAACGGACGCCTGGGTGGCTCACTTGGTTAAGCGTCCAACTTCAGCTAAGATCATAATCTTATGGTTCCTGAGTTCAAACCCAAACCCACCCCACTCTGCTGACAGCTCAGAGCCTGGAGTTGGCTTTGAATTGTGTCTCCTTCTCCCTTCTGCCCCTCCCCCACTCATGCTCTATCTCTCTCTCAAAAATAAACATTAAACATTTCTTAAAAATAAAATAAAAATATTAAAATGTTTTCTAAAATAAAAGTATGAGGACAAAAGACATGCCCTCCTGGAAGATTTTCATGCTCAATATCCACATCTGTGAAAGATTCGCTCCACCTGTACTTAGAATGTCCTAAAACAAGAAGACCTTCAGGGATGAAAAGGGAACCAAGTAGGAGGGGAGCAGCTGAGGAGGACCTTAGCTGATTAAGTAACAATGAGCTGAAGGGAACCCTAAACAAACAAGCCAAGACAAGAAGAAAAAAACAAAACAAACAAACAAAAAAAAAACCCTCATCTGTAATTTGAAAAGCACATTCCATTCTAAACAGGCTAAAAGAATAAATCTTGTGAAAAACAAGCCATTCACTTCGGGCACAGCTTCACCATCTCAGGGCTACAGCAACCACTTTTTCTATCACCTGTGATATTACAGAAAAAAATCATTGTTAGATTTTTTTTGTGCCTACATTAAGCTCAGTGAAAATGGCATAAACATAAATTACAGGTGTCACCCTTCAAACCGTAGAACTGCCTTTGATTCTATAAGCAGATGTTTATCAGGTCCCATGTTCAAAACCTGAAGACTATTACTGTATCCTTTTTTAGGATAAACATTTGATTTATTTGCAAGATAAGGCACTTGACCCCCCAAAAAAAAAAGTCAATAAGAGACTTTGGGCTGTTTGTAACCGGTTCATTTAATCATTCAGACCTTAGCCCATTTGTTGCTGTTTCCAAACGGGACCTTTCTCCCCCAGATCCAAATGTCCCAGGATGTCATCCTCTCACACACATCTCATCGCCACAGTGCCAACCCCCTATCTGCCGATTCCAGTGCCGTATTTCCAACTTGACGTGAGCCTCAAGGAAGCCCTCTTCTAAACCCCAATGCAATACCTTTCTCCAAACCTGGTCCTCTTAACCTTTCGTTTTAAGATCGACACCATTTTCTCAGCCATCCACATTCCCTATGTCACATACCTCTGCCTCCCACTCACCCCTTCCTTTCTTCACAAAAATGATTTGTTCACCTTGTGGCTTCTCCAGCCCAAAGCCAAAAACCCTATTTCTACCTACTCTCATTTCCCTTGACTCCTGGGCTGCTACCCTCCCCGCTAATCTGTGGCTATGTAAGAGGCTATACCGAAGGCTATATATATATCAGGGGTCTCAAACTCATATGCTTGTAGGGACAAGGTAAAGTTAGCATGTCAGAGTGAGCAGGCTAACAGAATAAAGAAACAGTAGCAGCTACTGCTGGGCCTCGGTGTTGGGAGAAAACAGGGTGAGCCGGGACTCTGGCAAACAGAACACACGTCCGCTCAGAATCACACAGAGCTCTGGCAGGTTCCTGCAGGAACGCAGGCCTCGGGCGGCCAGGGCTTGCAGTTCTGCAGAAGGTGGAAATCGGAACTTCTTATAGGAAATCTCCCCATAGTTAAACAATGGCAGCTATTTCAAAACGAAAAAATAAAATGTTTTACATGCGGGATCCAACAGGACGTAACTCTGGGGTGTAGTCAGCCCGGGGACCACCAGTTCTCAAACTATGCTTTAGAGCAAGTGACTTTGGAATGTACAGCCTAAGTGAAAGTTCAGATGTGTGATTCCAGGCATTTTCCATCACCCCTCTGAGTCTCAGTTTCTCCTTCTGTAAAATGGAGTAAGAGAAGTAGGTACTCATAGCATGGGTGTGAGCAATACATGAGAGAATGCAAGTAAGGGGCCTGGCCAGGGCCTCCCCTACAGACGTTACGTTACTGTTGCTGTTTTAGAATCAAGTCAAAAATTGTTATCCTGGCATTCAACGTAAACTATCATTTGGCTCTAAATCTCCTCTTCTGATTTTTCCTCTACAGCGCTCATCTCAGTGTATGCTACCCAGTCACGTCACATCATGAGGCTTTTAACTCCAGGAGTTACCATATACGCTTGGCAAAAAAAGTAAGCAAATAATATGGGGGAGGGTGTGCAACAGAACCGTTTAAATGTACCTGCCATTGGACTCAACTTTGACTCTGGAATCAGCGCATAGCCAGAGACATGAATCTGCTGTTCCTTCCAGTTGTCTCAAGGGCATGTGAGGCCTCTCTGAGAAGCTGCACCTCAAGGCAGTGAGTCTGAGTCTAGTGACGAAAATATGTGCAACTATGTCTTTATACAACTTGGCTCTTAAACAAAAGCCAACTACCTCTTATTTACTTGCCCTGTTCCTTGGTTTTGGCAGGTTGCCTACTCCACAACCTATACATAGAGATCTCTCTGAAAATGATAACATCAAAATGGTACCTTTTTCCAAGGCCAGCCAAACAGTCACTTCCTCAAAGGTGTTGTTTGATCGTTACCCTCTGTATCATGTGACCAAGGTACTTGGCCTTCTGCCGTTTATAGTTAGATGTGCAACTCTTCAATCCCTTACTCAAGTGTGCCTTAAGATCTACTTTATTTTACTGTACTCTCCATGCCCGGCCCCAAGGACAGGAAGATTTGATAAATGCTCAATAAATGAAGAAAGAAGAAGAGGGGAAATGATGGAGGAGCAGTGGCAAGACAGGAAGATTTTAATGATAAGGACAATGAAAAAAATGGTAAGGACAGTGACAGCAATGATGACTGCAGCCACCAATTAAGCTCTTATATCTCTGAATGCAAAGAGCTGTCCCCTACTAACCTTGTTTTGTGTTTCTGAACAATAACTGTATCGGGTCATCTTCCCTACCTCTCTCCCATCCTTTTGGTACAGGTGACCTAAAACGGGACTCCTGCTGTCCCCTTATTACTGAGAGTCACCATCCCATTCAAATATAATCTAAGTAAACAGGGAGCGAAGTGGCTCCTGCCACCAGCTTAAATTAATTAACCCCACCTTTGATGCCGATTAGGATCAAGATGATGATACACTCTTGGAGCTGGTCCAAAGCACATATTAGTCACTTTAATCTGATGTGAGAAACACACAAAGACCCCTACACAGAGAAAAGAACAATGGCAGGGGGAACGGTGGGAGAGCAGAAGGGCACAGGCCATCTGTAGAGTAATTGAGACTCATACACAAAGAAAAACAAAATTCTGATCCAGATTAGCAAATGTCCAATAAACGAATTAAGGCTGATTTCTACAATATCTAGAAGTTATGGGTGTTTTGTTTTTTTTTTCAAACTCCTGGTTAGAACCCATTAGCAAGTTGTGAAATCAATTTAAGGGTTTTTTTTTTTTTTAAGTTTATTTATTTTGAGAGAGCGAGAAGGCCAAAGTCAGGGAGGAACAGAGAGGGAGAGAGAGGGAGAGAGAGGGAGGGAGGGAGAGAGGGAGGGGGGGGGGAGAGAGAGAGAGAGAGAGAGAGAGAGAGAGAGAGAGAATCCCAAGCAGGCTCTACACTGTCAGCACAGAGCCTGATGTGGGGCCTGAATGCACGAACCATGAGATCATGATGAAGCCAAAGTCGACACTTAACGGACTGAGCCACCCAGGCACGTGAAGACGAGATTTTTTTTTTTTAATAAAAATTGACTAGAGGGACACCTGGGTGGCTCAGTCCGTTGGGCATCAGACTTCAGCTCAGGTCATGATCTCACGGTTTCTGAGTTTGAACTCAACATAAAGCTCTCTGCTGTCAGCACAGAGCCCACTTCAGATCCTCTGTCCCCCTCTCTCTCTGCTCTTCCCCCAGGTTCACTTGTGCTCTATCAAAAAAAAAAAATTGACTAGTAATGAGGAAGCAGTACCATATTGTTTTATAAAAATTACAATTCAGTCTTATTTTTTTAATATGCATGTGTGTATGTGTGTGTACTCAGTCATAATGTAAAATGTATTGCTGAGAGTAGAAAATGTTTTTAAAACAATGAAATAGAACATTTATGTTTATATAATCTCCGGGGACTGAGACTTTCCATTTGATACTAGGCCATACTCATAAAGTAAGAGAATATTTGTTTTTGCCACCTGTTGTGCACAATGGTTCAGTTCTTCAAGTTCAAAAAACATTTTTAAAAAATCACTTGGCACACTTGTCCCTTACCATGTTCTTTATTCTCGAAAGGAAAATAAAGGTCACTCTAGATAACCACCTACACTTTTTCTTTCTACTGGTTGTTCCTATGTATAATTCTTTCTTGTGTAAGTCCCTGACATCAAGTTACAAGCTCCAAAGTTCCAGCTTTCTTAGTGGCATTTACTTATTAGTAGTAACCTATAACTTAAGGAAAATGATCAGTCAAGCACATTATGTTTTCACCAAGAGCATAATGCCATTCATTCATTAATAGCTGCAATTTCGAACTTGGTTGAAAATATCACCTCAACTCATCTCCTCTACCCGAATGCTTTTCCTCAAGTTCTTTTTATTGCACATCTTTCTCAGTATCCACTCTCTGCAAACTCCAAGTACCATCCCTCATCTAACATCCAGCTTTGTCTAAGACTGCCCCCATCTTGGTTTATCCCCTCTGTACATTTCCCATCAAACTCAAGGTTATTTGTAGAGGTTCAATCAATAATTCTTCCATAATTGCCTAAAAAAGAAAAATAAAATCTGGAGCAGTCTTGTTTTCTTTCTAATTCTTTAAGTAAGTTCTATACCCAATGTGGGGCTTGAACTCATGACCCTGAAGATCAAGAGTAGCATGCTCTGCTGACGGAGCCAGCCAGGTGCCTCAGAGCAATCTTATTTTTAATGTCATCCATGCCACATGGAGGGTAGCAAAGACCAATCCTGGCTTTCACATATGAGCAACGCACCCCAATATCAAGTATTCAAGCAGAAAAGGTCTACATGCAATGGCCACTCACATCAGCCCTTAAAACCTATCTAAAGAGAAGTTCACTCTGAATTCCATCCATTTTCCAAAGAGGTCGTCCACATTCCACCTCTCACATGAGCACTGCCTACCACACTGTTTTCACTGTCAACTGTTTGTGAACTGGCACAATAGGAGAAAGCCAGGGAAGGAGTCAATTCACCAAGAAACTGAGTCCCAGCCATACACTCAGTATCACAGGTTCCATGCTCTGTGGGATATTAAGCATGAGTGAGATATTCTTCCCAAAAAAAAAGTTTTGTCCTTAAACCCAAAAACAACCTTAAAAAAAAAGGAAGCATAAACTCAAATGATTCACTAAGTTATATCAAGCATTAAAAAAGGGTATCAAAAAAGTTCCTTCTACTTAGAGTGTCTTTCATCCCTGTTTCCTAAACGCATCCTTAAGGACCTCTGTGTCTTACCAAAGGTCATCTTCTCTCAGGCTGTCTCCCTGATACCCTAGAGTGCTGGGCTTGTCTGCTTCTCTAATATGCAATCATCCATTCATTCTCTCAACAATTAAAAAACGGTTTCCTGACTGTGTGGTCTGGACCAGGCATTGTGTTAGGTGCAAAATATATACAAAAGATGAATAAGACAGTCTTTGCCCCCAAAGAGCTCAGTGAGCGAATTTCGAAAGGTTTTAAATTGGTGAAGGGGAATGAATTGTGTCCAACAAATAAATGGAGGAATGAATAACTTGAAGTCCTTGCCCTCAAATCAATCTAGTCCCAGGATGAGTAGTAAAGATGATTAAAATGCTAGGAAAATGTCAAAACAAAATCCAGGAAGCAGTCCTGTAATGAGAGTACTCTGAGCCCTGAAGGCTTTGGCTCTCCCCAAAAGTGGGGGGAAGGGCCATGCAAAGGGACAGACTCCAAGGCTTGGCCTTAATGATAACAACATATCAGGACACCTGTGCTAGAGAGGAACCCCCTTAAACTTGCCCCATCATCCAAAAAAAAAAAACCCAACCTACTGCATGAACCTCTACAAAATTTGGAAAAACTAAAATTCAGTGTCACTTTCCTGGTCACAGTAATAAAGGCCAAGTACCCAGAGCAAACAATGAAGCAACCCGAATGGGCAAAGTGGAATGTTGGTCGGAGACTGAAACCCAAAAATCAAACAACTGAGTAGTGGTGGCTCTGAAAAACAAAACTCTCACGGATCATAGAAGGGGCCTCAGACATATAAACAAGCTTGGATTTCCCAAAATGCATATAAGAGCACAGGAATATTATTCAACTGTGCAGTCAGTCTGAATACTGGGGATGGGAAAGTATCTGTTTTAACTTCAAAAAGGAAGCTGCTGGGCCTCGTTAGTTCATTTGGGGAGTGTAAATTCAAGCAAAACTACGTCCCATCTGAACTGAAGGCCATGATTTGCCAACCACACCATCCTGACGAAGCTCTTTCAAAAGGAGTCTTTTATTTGAATGCCCTTTCCAAGAGACAAATCCCGCTTTGGAACTTCTGATTCTCAAACTAGCATGGCAACCAAGAGCAGTCTATGGCCAACTGCTGAAAAAGAAGAGGTAAACCTTCCACTTGGTTCTTCTGAGAGCTGAAATTGGCCACAGAAAGAAACACTCCACAGAGTTCTCACTCCAAGAGATCAAAGAAGACATTTTGTACCAGGAAACCGAATTCAAACTCTCATTTCCAGGAATAAAGCCACAGTGCCCAGTATTTGCTTGGGAAAATAAAACAAGAGACTATGTGGACTCCAATTAAAATTTCCGATGGCTTTATTTCCCAGCCTCGCCAGTTTAATCCTGTTAACATTTTACCCAGGCTTTGCTTTAACCCAAATACCAGCCTCCCATTCGGAATGGTCACACTTATACACTGGGTAAAAATGAAAGCGTTGTAACAATTCATGACAGCATTTTTGTCCCATCCTGAGCACTAGATGTATGGGACAAGGTGAAGCTGACAAGTGCCAGCTTCAGCTAAGCCTACGTTTCCCATAACCACAGTCAGAAGAAACCATGCTACAGCCCACGCTATTATTTTAGCCACAACATTGAAATGCAAGTGGAAGCAGAATAGAGAAGAGGGGACATACCTCAATCTCATTCAGGTATGACAACATTCGGCTTCCTTTAAAATTATCACTTGGGGTCTTATCAATCAGCCAACAGCTTTTGCGTGCCTACTTCATTCGCACAGGCACCCAGCTAAGTCTATAGTCAGAATAGTGCAGTGAAATATTCCCCAAGTAATCATTATGTTAATAGTCATGTGTTTAATTTTCTTTATCCTTTTACCAAAAAAAAATGTGTATCATGTATGTAGGTTATAAAGTCTAAAAATAAAATCAGCACCTTTGAACCCAAAACCCACTCAACCCAAAACCCAGAATGTCACCCATGCTGTGGCATCTATCTATCTCCTCCACCCTGATCTCCAGATCCCTGCAACATACACACACACACACACACACACACACACACACCAGGTAATTACTGTCCTATATTTGGGGTTTTAAGTCTAAATGCATCTTTATGATTACCTCCTATTACTAAAAAGTGAGTTGGCTTTCCAAATATGGCAGTGATATATTGCTTCCTCTTAAAAGATGACATCTTTTAGATTTTTTTTTAAGATCAATCATTGCTTTAAAGAGAAATACTAAATAATTGATAGACTGAAACTTAGCCATGGCAAACTCATGAAGACGGTGTATGAGTCAGTGAAATTTGGCAAACGCTGGCAAAAGTGCCCAAGAACATGGGTTCCGGAGTCTCATAACTGCTGGTTCAAATCCCCACTCCACTACTGACCAGCTCTACAATAAGGGCAACTCACTCAATTTGGGGAAGCCTCAATTTCTTACCATAAATGAGTGAAATAATAATAAAACATATGGTTGTTGTGAAAATGTAATGAAAAATGCATATAAAGAGCAGAGCACGGTGCCCAGCACATGTCCGGGGCTCACCATTAGATCTGTCATTAAATTCATTCAAAACCTATCAGCTGGTGTTGCTACCATTAATAGTTTACATCTCTCCAATTTCTACCAAGTTGTACATTAGATCCCTTCACATAAAAATAAATCAAGATGTAGAAATCCAAGAGCAGAACATGCACAGAGGACAGTTCCAGTCCCCACTTCTCTTTGTCTACAAAGTACTTTTTACACACACACACACACACACACATTGATTGATTCCATCTTCACCTCATGACCTTGAATAACAGGATCATTTTTCAAATGCATTTCTGCCCTGTCCCTTCCTCCCCCAGAAGGCTGGACTACTTGATCTAACCTTACCTAGAAGTCTATCATGATCATTACAGTATTAGTTCAGTGAAATATAGAATAAGATAGAGACATTGTCTCTATCTACCGACTCAATCACTGTTAGCTGTTGCATGCACAGATGCAGAAAATTTAGTAAATCACTACTTTGAAAAAAAAATCATCATTACAATGCTATTAACAGCATTAAGTTCCCCACTTCTGAAATTAATTACATTCCTGAATAAGGCATACTCCTCCATCGCTACTTGGCATCCTTAATATTCTATTAAATTACTTAGAGATAGCAAGAAACTTACTCAGATTCAAATGATCACTCTCTTCCAAGGTACAAAAGTTGTAAAACTACTACCTAAATCAAGTTGTATTCAAAACCACTCTCACCACTTCAAGTAAAATTCGCCCAAACTGCCAGAAAATGAGCACGAACCCCATCCGAACCCATTCTAGCCCTTGATTTTTGCCATCCCTCCAGAATTTATCGCAACATCATTCGCCACCTTAGAGTGTTTGCATGAGAGGTGACAGGAGCAATGCTATTATCCAGCACACAATTCCATCAATTTAAGGCCTACACACTGCAGCTTCAAAAGACTTCCGTTGTATTCTTCGTTTTAGTTCCAGGCCAGAAAACAAAAAACAACTGAATCACCAAAAAAAGGGGATTTGGTCTTGGAAGCCAGATGGTCCCAGTCCTGTCCAGGCCTTAAGATAACTTCCTGACCCTGTCCCCATCAGTGAAATAGGTGAGGCCCATATTTCATACTCAGGCATACTGTAAAGCTGGATGGTCAGACCAGTGCCTGAGGTCAGCACAAGTCTAGTGTCTGCTGGCTGCCCAAGTCCGGGCCCCTGGCCAGCCACCCAGCTCCAGAGACAAGTGCCAAGACATACTATAGTGTTTCCATTTAAGGCCTGCCACTTGGATCAGCCCATCTCTGAAATTTCTTAACACCACCTTTCCAGGAAGAATTTTTTTGGGGGAAAAGGGAGGTGGTGTCTATTTTTTGCCACCGCCTTCCCTTGGGCTGTCAGAGCAGTCTGCATCTCTGGGACAGGATTCTTTAAAACCACTGGGTTATATGTAAGTCTCAATTAGAGGGCCTCTTTTCAAAAATATACAAACTATGTATGAGATCAGTCCTTTTTCTCATCACTTAATTCCCATTACACACACATACACACACACACACACCTCAAAAAAGAAAAGAAAGCCCAATAAAATGAAAAATCCATTGATTACTACCTCTCTTTAAAATCCAAATTAAGCACAACTTTTTAACCAACACTTTTCTTCTGCTACTAAGTGGAATGTTTTCTTCCCTAAGTAGTTTTCCTCTACTAGCTTTTCTCCCATGCAAGGAGCGTTCAAAACTCCAGGGAAATGAGGGGAGGAAGGGAGGCATGTCTGGCGCAAACTGGACAGACCTAAGCCAGCCTAGAACCCTAAGGAAGTTAAGTGAATCCAGCAGCCCCAGAGGCCCACATCTCTCCCCAGCGCGCCCAAGGTTCTAGCCTCACTGTTTTGGTTACAGTGTTGAAGGAAGGGTTTTAAACTTGGCAAAGTACCGTGCAACATCTGTAACCACATTTGCCTTCTGGGGATCGGGAGATGAATCCCACATTCCTGGCTTTGAAGCTTTTTGAAACTGCAGCTAGGAAGCACGGAGGGCGGGAGGGAGTTGAGCAGAGTTTATTGGCTGTCTCTCCTGCAGAAAATTCCTCTTGGAAGAGACGGATATTTTGAGGGTGGGGGTGATTAGCCCATCCCTTCACTCCGTACCAAGCTCAGCTGGGAAGGTGAGCCCGTGGCCAGGCGGCCAGATCGATTTACAAGTCAGCGGCGCACACCCTGAAGGAGTTCACCACACACACTCACACACGCGCACACACACGCGCGCGCGCACACACACACACACACACACACTGCAAACCAGAGACCCTCCACTCCATGCCTCTGTCCTCTCCCATATCCCACCAGCAGTTCTCAGGCCCAAAGCAAGACAGTTTTGTTCCGCGGCTGCTTCCCCCACCGAGAGTGGATGAAGCTTGGGGGAGAAAGGAATGAAAGCGAGGGGGAGGCACCGCAGACGCCCACCCTCCCACCCCCAATCCCAGCCTCTTCTCCAACCAGGCTCCCTCCTCCCACGGTCCTCCCGGGTCCCACGGCGCGGCCGGCGACCTGCCCTCACCTCTGATCCCGCCGCGGCCAGGGCTGAGCCGGGGGAGGCGGAGTGCGAGCCAGCCGGGCGCTGCAGGTCGGCGCGGAGCGGCGCGGCGCGGCGCGGGGCGGGGCGGGGCGGTGCAGCCGGCGAGAGAGCCCGGAACTCTGCGGGGCCGAGGGCCGGTGGCCGGCCCCGAGCGGCGGCCGCGGCGGCTGCAGCCGGGCGGTGCGTACGGCCACGGCTCTCCAGCCCTCGGGCCGGCGCGGCTGGCTGAGGAGCAGCCTGGCAGCGGCGGCGGCGGCGGCGGCGGCAGCGGCAGCCACCCGGGGGAAAGAGCCGGGGGAGGGAGGGGAGGCGGGGTGAAGAGGAGGAGGAGGAAGGGGAGGAGGGCGGGCGGAATAAACTTCCCGAGGCGCAGCGGCACGGGCTAGGAGGGCGGCCGCGGGCGGGGCGGGCGGCCCGGGGGGAGGCTCGCCCGAGGGGCGGCGGGGGAGACGGTCACTGAGAGTAGAAAAGTTCCCCCGGCGCGGAGGGGGAGGCTGCGGCGGCGGCGGCGGCTGCAAAGAGCAGGAGCCGGAGCGGGAGGAGCGGGAGGAGGAGGAGAAGGAAGTGGCTGCGGAGCGCTCGGCCAATGAGTGTCTGGAGCTGTGATTAACCAGGCAGCAACACATCATTTCCTCCCGGCGCGGATCCAGGGAGCCGGGAGGGAGAGGGAAGGCGGCGGGGCGGGGCCGTCCCCGCGCCCCCTGCAGGCGCCCGGCTGGGGGCGAGCCCGCCGAGCCCCGCCGAGCCTGGCCTCGCCGCCCCCGGCACGCCCGGCGCGGTCTGGCGGGCCCGGAGGAGGCTGCGAGCGCGCCGCCCGCGGGGCTTCTCAGAGGCGGGGCGGCGGCGGGGCAGGCCCGAGCCGGGCTCCCGCGGCCGGGGTGGGAGGAGGAGAGGCCGCGCGGAGCGGGTGAGTGCCCAGGTAGGCGCGGGCGGGGCCGTCTGGACAGCTCCCGGGGGCGCGCGAGGCGGGAGGGCTGCCTCCCGGGCCCTGCGACTGCGGGCGGCGGCGCGAGGCTGGGGTCCTGCAGGTCAGAGAGAAGCCTCAGTGTTTTCATCCAGGCCATTTCTGACCTGCCTTCAAATCCCCTTCCACTTTGCTCATTTCCTTGCAAGGTCTGGGGTTATGCAAGAGCTTACCATTTTCGCAGTCGGCCTCCTTAGCAATAAAAATAAGCGGGGGGGGGGGGGGGAAGCGTGCAGGGGAGGGGGCTTCTGCAGTAATCTAGTCCTGTCCTAGGCGCCAGGGAAGCTTACTGTGGGAAGGAAGGAACATTCCCCGCCGCAGAGAGGCTGACAACCTCGGTCCTTAGATACACAAAAACACTCCAGTGTTCTAATATTATCCAGAGCATCAAAAAGGCATGCGAGGATCAAATTTTGCATGGTGCCTGCCGAGTGTAAGGAAAGCACCAAGCCATTTCCTCTGCCTTCTAGAAGCTTATAATGTACAGCCCTATCACAAAGCAAAATAAAAGCATGAAACCAATAAATGGGAATACCATCAAGTATTTTTATCTCTACAGGTTCATTCATGCAGCAGGCATTTATTGAGTGACTGCAGTACTGCAAAAGGTTGCAAAGGAAATGGAAGATCTGGTCCCTGCAGGTCAGTTTACAATCCAATTAGGAATGTAAGGCATATATACATGAAACATCTAGAGAATAATCCTCAGGTATTATGTAAGCAAAAAGATGTAGAAGGCGGGAGGCATTTTTTTCATAAGGGGAAAGACAATACCTGTATGCTTGGTGAGAATCAGGAGAGGAAATTCCAGGTCAATCAAGCAAAAGTGCCTGTGTGTACCCTTACTCTGTAGAACAATAGAACAGGGACCTCAGTGTCACTTGGCTCAAGCTCTGCCATTTATAAACTGTGTGACCTTGGGCATGTTTTTAACCTCTATGAAGGGAATAAAGCCTGTCTCCAGGTTTGTTGTGTGATTAAAATGAAATTACACTTACATAAAAGCTTCTCAAGATGCTGTGTGAATGTTCCTGGGGTACATCGATAGAGTTCTCATTTTACGGGCCTCTTCTTGGTGGCCTTTCTAGTCTCTGGTAGGCTGTAAGCTCCAGGAGGGCAGGACGAGGTTTGGTTGTCTTCACTGCATCATCATCATGCCTAGCAGAGTGGCACATGTGGGTGCCCAGCAAAGGTTTGCTAAATAAGTGAATAAATGAACTAATGAATCCTGTTATGCTTTTAACTGTCCAACTTATAACTTATGTGTTCCTTCAGTAGTGATCTTGTGTGACTGGCTCAATGCAAAACCCTCTAATTCAACCTTCCTGTGACTAACTTTTATTCCAGGAGACTATCTGGGAGACTTCAAGGTAGTTCTTGTGGCCTTGTAACGATAAACTGATGATTGCACGTGCATGTACATGTGCGCGTATAAAGCAGGAGGATAGACAGGCAAGGACACAGCCCATCACACATGCCCTATCCACACAAGAATACAGCCCAGATACAGTCCTTTGCCTTGGATACCTTAATCCAGAGTTGTTCAATTTTAGTTCTATTAATGTCTTTGGCTGGATAATTGCTGTGGGGTGTGTCCTTTGCATTGTAAAATGTTTTGCAGCATCCTTGACCTCTATCCATTTGATGCAAAGAGGATGCCTTCTGTCTCCAGTTGTGACAATTTTTTTTACTTTTTTCCGTTAATCTTTATTTTGGAGAGAGAGAGAGACAGAGGATGAGCAGGGGAGGGGCAGAGAGAGAGGGAGACACAGAATCCAAAGCAAGCTCCAGGGTCTGAGCGGTCAGCACAGAGCCCAATGCGGGGCTTGAACCCACGAACAGTGATATCATGACCTGAGCTGAAGTGGGACACTTAACCGACTGAGCCACCCAGGCACCCCCTCCCCCAGTTGTGACATTTAAAAGTGCCTCCAGCCATTGCTAAATGTCCCCTGGAAGCAAAATTGCCCCCTATTGAGAACTAGTGCCTTACCCCAATGTCTAATCCACCGAGTTAACTCTGGTGGAGAAATCGAACAAGTGAAGTAACTCGAAAGAAATACATCTTCTGTTATTCCAAGATTCTTAGATCTTTTCCATCATATGTTTCAAGGAGCATGACTCTTGTTAATTAATTGCCTGCTGCATTGTGAATTGGCATCTCTTCTGTTTTCTGCATATCCTCCTCCTTTACACCCAGATCAACATGTTCACTTCTAAAAGTCAACAGCTTTCACAAACTATTAGGAAACAGAGTCTTGAGCAACCTAAGAGTCCTGTATAATATTTTCCTTTAAAATTTGGAGAATTCATTCCATAAAATTTTGCAGAAAGCATCCCTGTTATAATTAAGCTCTTAGACTCACCACAGCCACTCTGTGCTCAGATTGTAAGTAATATAGAATATAAATTGTACTTTTTTAGAATTTTTTTCATATAAAATATTTAACTACTTTGAGTGATTTTCTTTCATCCTGAAGTCATTTCTCTTTGGTTCCAGAAGAGTTCTCCTTTCATAATGGTATAGAGAACATGGTTTATTAAAACCTATAAAGTAGACATCAGCTTAGTTATACATATCAGCTCCTAGAAGCAAGTTCTTTAGAAGAATATTTGGATGTTTTAGAGCTGGTGTTGTTGAAAATTCTGATGGGTTGATGAGCCACTGTTCAATTTCTAAAGATTTCTTGAAAAAAAAAATAAAGATTAATGGTTGAAGGAATGAACTAATTCTGATAAGTCTGTTCACTCAGTACGGGCATGTAAACCAACAACAACAACAACAAACCCTGTTCCTAGCACATAATAGTACTGTGTTTACAAGGTGAGCAGACATTTTTGTTCAGCAAGACAATATCATCTGTCTCATTAAATAAAGTTCTTTGAAACATTGGTTTTATAGCTTTGTTTGTATTTCATTTTGGTTTTACAGTTCTGTAATGGTTACAAGCATATGGAGATTAGTTTACATCCAGTTTAGTGATTATTCACACTTAAGTTGAGCGTTGAAGACAAGGTAGGCATCCAAACTGCTTAAAAAAAGAACAAACTTTGAGGGTTGAATGTGGCTTATGGGAGAGCAATTTCTGTTTTGTTAGACTGGAAGTGGGACACTTTCTCTAGGGATCTCCAAGTTTTCTAAAAAATCCATGAAATTTGTGGTTTTGCTTCAGTTAATGATATTTTTAAAAGAAACTAATATTGTGTTAAATTAATATGCATATTCTGGGTCATATGAACATCACGTAGCCATGATCCCACTACCCATTTTTTGCTATATACCTATAAGAATATGCAGTTTATTTAAATGATATTTTAATAAATATAAGCCATCACCGAAGATCTGTGGGGATTGTTTTCTTTTTAAAGGTGTCTATACATGACTCAAGTTATGAGACATACTGACCCAGCTGCATCATAATTATTCTTGGAAAATGCAGAATTTATTGAATGACAATAGTATGGAATTTATTCCTCATCCTGAGGCCCATCAGAAACCATTATTACTTTCCAAAGATGGAAGTAACTGGATCAGAACAGTAGGGGGTAGAAGAGAAAATCATAACCTGTTAGGGTCACTAAAAATCCTATCAGTCCTGGCACCCTTTCCCCAAAAGGTAAACATTTAACCAGTCAGGACAGACATTTGTTTATCTTCCAGTAAAACTTTCCCAGGTGCATGAATGACTCATTAATTGTTCATTTCATACAAGACCTTTTTGGCCACCTACCATATTCAGGGGACTGTGTTTGCTGCTCAGGGAGTCCTCAAACTGCCTACAGCTACTTCCCCCTGGGAAAGTTAATCCAGACACTCCAGGCACAGTGGGTTACATGCAAACTAGGGTATACAACTATGGGCCAACCATTTGATAAAAGAGGCATTACAGAACCATTGCGGAAAGATTATTCATTCATTCAACAGTGTTGAGGCATTTGGAAAATATCCAGTTAGTGCTCCCTCTCACACCATTCCTGAAAATATTTCCAGCAGGACTAAGAATTAAACTTTTTTTTAATTGTAAGTTAACTCAAAGCAAATACAGGTAGATTCGCATCTTTGGATGGGAAAAGAACTTTGTAAGATGTACTTTGTAGAAATTTTGCCCTAAATTTTTTTTAGGAAACAAAAGGGGGACAAGCCAAGTAGTGAAGCTACCTGCAACCTATACTCAAAGGGCTAGTCTTTAATATATTTAAAAAAGAACTTCTACGAATCAACAAAATGCACCCTTTAATAGAAAGTTGGTCAGATGTTATGAATAGACAACAAAATTATTACATATGAATATTAGGGGAAACGTTTAAAAATTCAAGGAAAGATAATATAAACAAAAACTGAGATAAAATATTCCAGATAATTTTTCAGCAAATGAACATATTCCCTATTGGTAAGATTGACTTTATAAAAGGATGCTCTGTTGTTGCGGAGAGCGTAAACTGGAAAACAATTTCTTGAAGATAATTAGGTGAAACGTGTCAACCCCCTTAAACATATTTCTACCGTTTGACACTTTAATCCCATTTCAGGAATTTATGCTATGAAAATACTCATCAATCAGTCAAAGATTTGTATAAAATGGTAATCATCTACTAATTTTGGAAATGCCAACAATAAAGCACAAGCTGAAAAAAAGACAATAAAGGTAGTACTTTAATTCCATAACCCTTATAAACACATGAATCTCTCATGTTCACATATCCACAAAGGTGACAAACTAGAGGAAAATATTCCATGATGTCCTGTTACTATCTCTGCATCATGGATATGGTTGACTGTTATGTTCTTCTTTACACAGGTCTGTGGGTTCCAACTTCTCTATAATGTCTTACTTTTATAAGCAGAAATTTAAAAAAAAACTATTAAAGTAGAAATGCAGGGTGCCTGACTGGTCAGTCAACAGAGCCTGAGACTCTTGATAGTTCAAGCCCCACTTGGGCCTAGAGCTTACTGAAAAATTAATTCATTAATTAATTAAAATAAAAGTAGAAACATATTTTAAAAGAGTCTGGCAATCATGGAACAAAACCTAACTGGTGAAAATTACAAATGAATTTATACTTGCAAAGTGGGAGGTAGGGTGTAGAGAATAGAACTCAAATTTGGCATTTTCTGTGCTCTGCAGGAAGGTGCATTTCTTTAAAAAAAAAAATCATTTCCCAGAGGGCTCACAGCTTTATCTCATCCTCTGCCTGCATCTCAGTCTGTGAACCATTTCCTTGCAATCTTGAGGGCTAGATGCTCATCAGGACTGTCCGTGGCCTTGCTCACATTCTGAAGCTGCTTGAGTTTCTAATTTACTTAGCTACGGTTAATTTAGCTACATTGCAGAGATGTGGATTTTAAAAGCTAGTCCTGTGGATGAATGCCCTCAGGACTACCAAATTAATTTCTTCCTCAAATTAAACAAATATATTTCAAATATAATTGTGTGGTTCTTGGTAGAATCCAACATCACAGAGGCTTTTCATTCTTAGGGAACATTCTTTTGCCTGATTGGTCCCTCTGAGCATTGGCATCATGAAGACATTTTCATGGAATAAGAAATCAAATTAATTTTCCAAGTCCTAGTATAGCCCCACTCTATCAATATCTAAAATCTAAAGACTTCCTTTTTATTAACCTACTTTTGTTTAATGAAACTCCAGAGATCAGCTGCTAAGGTTAATTACATATAGCAGAGAACTAGTTGTGTGACCTTAGGCAGGTAACTTCAGATTGTAGAGTCTCACTTCTCCTCAGGTAGAAAGTAGGAGATGGGTTGCATTTTGAAGGTCTCTCTGTTTCGAAATTCCACAACTTGAGTTGGAATTCCTAAAGAAGCTTATTATCTGAAGTTGCTGGTGCTGCATTTGACATTTCTGGGGGCGAAGAGCTTAAGACTTCCAGGAACTGACAGAAAGCTAGGGTGATGAGAATAAAAGGACCATATGGGCAAACGGCCTTAGAGAGGACTGAGGCACCCTGGCCCAGTTAGGCAGGTCTCAGAAAAAAAAATGTGCAAGGGAAGGGACTAAAAAGGGTTAAGCAAGGGAGTGAGTGACAAGTTTGCTTAACATCACTTATCATTACAACCAAGATATGTATGTTCTTTCATTAGCAAGATGTCCCCTTGATGATTATTTTGTTTAAAAAAGATACAAAGTACACACGTGTGCCAAAGGATATATTGTACAGTGAAAAATAAGTTCCAGAACTACCAGCTTCCGAGCTACCCACTTCCCTCCCCTAATGGCAGCTTCTCTATATCCTTACAGAAATGCAGTAGGCATATGAAACTATAACCATATTTCCTTTTGCTTTAACAGGGAGCATGCGACACACTCTTCTATCCTTTGCTCCTTTATTTGTCAACATAACAGCATATCTTGATAAATATTCTTTGCTGCTACAACAAAGTTATTACACCAAGTTTCTGTTATTGTGCCCCAACTCAGGGAAGCAGAGACTCAGAGAATCTAAAATTGGAAGGTACCAAAATCTCAGCCAGTCCCCGTCTGTCTCTTACATATAAAAAAGTTTGTCCCTGAGGGACACCTGGCTGGTTCAGTTGGTAGAGCATGCACCTCTTCATTCTTGATCTTGGGATCATGAGTTCAAGCCCCATGTTGGGCATAGAACTTATATTTTAAAAAGGGGGTGGGCACCTGGATGGATGGCTCAGTCAGTTAAGCGTCAGACTCTTAGTTTCAGCTCAGGTCATGATCTCACAGCCCCATGGGGCTTCCGCACTACAGTGCAGGACCTGCTTGGGATTCTCTCTCTCCTTCTCTCTCTGTTCCTCCCCCACTCGTGCTCTCTCTCAAAATAAATTTTTAAAAAAAGTGTTTTACCTGAAGAATCCTGTGAGTCCTCAAATTCTCATGGCTCCTTAAAGCAAGGCTGGAGCTGGAACTCGGTTGTCCTAATCACCCTTTGGTTTGATTATACTTTCTGCTTGTAAAGTTATACATGTTGTAATTAAAAATACTTTTCAAATGGTATGCATGGTATGATCTGATTTTCATTCTTTAGTCAAGTATGTATGATGCACGGAAAGGAGAGTATAAGGCAATGTACCAAAATGCTGCCAGTAGCCATCTTGGGATGGTAGCAGTAGAAGAGATCTTTTACTTTTTTGTTTTATATAGCAACTTTATTGAGATACAATTCACAACCCATTCAACTCACTCAACGTGTACAACTCAGTGGTGTTTAGTATATTCACAGAGCTGGGCAAATATCACTAGAATCAATTTTAAAATATTTTTATTGCCCCCAAAAGTAACACTATAAGCCTCCCCATATGTATACTTTTTATTCTTGTGTTGCATTTCCAAAGCATTTTGCAGTGATTATTATTTTTGTAATAAAAATAAATGAATCTATTCAAAAGAAATTAATAAAATAATGCCATAGTCACGATAAAAACCCACAGAGAAAATACAAAAAAGTATTTCAAAGAAGGTAAAATCACTTAATTTTACTATTGCCAATATAAATAGATATAGTATTTTGGATAATCTTTTGATCTTTTCTGTGCATATACATACATTATACATAAATACACATCGTTTTCTCTTACTCTTCTTAGTTATATTATGAGCATTTTCCTAGGTCATTACATATTCTCTGATAGTATGATTTTTTGACTGATTTAAATCCCTGAAGGCATCACAACTTTTGACAGCATCGCATTGTTTTCTTAGGATAGTTTCCTAAAAGTAAGAATCTAGGTCATATTTCCAGTTGCTAGCTGGTTTGAACAGTTTCCAGTGTCTTGTCCCACTCACCACACCCCTTACTGTCTCTGTTACGACCCTCTCTATTAGCCTTGCCAATTTGGAAATTTTAAAAAATTCTGTTTTTAATTTGCACTTATTTGATTGCTAATGAGTTAGCACCTTCCTTATAAGTATATCAACTGTTTGTATTTTTCCAATTTTCTTTTCAGTTAATGCCCTTTACCCATTATTCCATTGGAATGTTAGCGTCATTTTTACTGATAAGAATATAAAGAGCTTTCTCTTTTTCTTTCCTGCTGAGCACTGAGCAGGTAGAAATTCCAATCTATTGGCATTTAATTTCAAAGATTAACTTGGTTTCCAGTCATCATTTCCCACATCTTTGCAGTGGGACTGGCTACCTTTCTTTAGGGGGACTCTGCATTTCTACTATACTAAAGAGATTGCTAGGGATGAGGTAGAGACCAGTCTGTGAAGTTCCTTATATTTTGAAAAAAATGGTTGTTTGCCAATTTCGTTCTAAAGCTCCCCCAAATCTATTTACTACCAATAATATAAAAACTGCATTAATAAGCTTTGATTTTCCCAAGTAGCCATATAGGTTTATCAGTCTCTATAAAGGATAACATCAATGCTGGATCAAACAGCACCAGGGTGTATAAGATACACCCATGTCTCACGTCACTTTTCTCTCCAACATGCTTGAGTGTTTACACCAATGAACAGTCTGAAGGTTAAGTCTGACTCAGGTCCTCTTGGTGCTCCATCAAGTGCTCCCGGCTCCACAGAGCAGTAAAGGTTATCAGACCCCCCAGTTTGTAACAGAGATCCTATCTGGAAGAAAGGAAGTAAAAGTCTTTCTCTTTAAACAGCTAAAGAGTGGTTCCTGGGTGGCTCAGTCGGTTAAGTGCCTCATTCTTGATTCCGGTAATTTCAACGCAGGCTATAATCTCATGGTTATGAGGTTGAGCCCTGCATGGGGCTCTGTGCTCACATTGCAGAGCCTGCTTCGGATCTTCTCTCTCCCTCTTTCTCTCTGTCCCTCCCCCATGCTCTTTTGCTCTCACTCTCTCTCAAGAATAAATAAATAAATTTAAAAATAAATAAAGGGACGCCTGGGTGGCTCAGTCTGCTAAGCGGCCAACTTCAGCTCAGGTCATGATCTCGCAGTTCATGGGTTTGAGCCCCGCATCGGGCTCTGTGCTGACAGCTCAGAGCCTGGAGCCTGGTTCAGATTCTGTGTCTCCCTCTCTCTCTGCCCCTCCCCTGGTCACACTCTGCATCTCTCTCTCTCTCTCTCTCTCTCTCAAAAATAAATAAACATTAAAAAAAATTTAAATAAATAAAAAATAAAAATAAATAAAAATAATAAACAGCTAAAGATGTTCTACTGATTACATCTAAGAAACTGGAGTTGCAAAATGTGAAATACGTAAACATCTGAATCTCTTGATAATGGAAAGGACCTTGGAAAACAAAAGAAATACACAAACACCAAGGCAAAAGTGTTGATGACAGTGATTATTCCTGGATAGAAAATAGCCATATAATGTATTTGATTTAAAAAAAGAAAAAGTGGAAAAAGGCCCTTTATTGATCTGGGTGAACATACGGCAACCTCATGTAGAGCTGAGATGAGCATTCGATTTAAACGGGCTTACTCTACTGCTGCTAAAGGTCGGGGTTTCCTGTTGACAAATCGAGTGTAGACTTGGTGACAAATTTGTTCAATTCATCAGAAGTTCTTCCACTGTGAATTGTCTACTTCTTGATTTCCAGTTATGTATTAGGCATTGGTAAAATTTAATAACCAGAACATAGCCTTAATTTGATATTACTTGATTTTGAAAATCAAAACAAAAATGGCTTTGTATTTTGTTTTATATTTTTTAATGTTTATTTATTTTTGAGAGAGAGAGAGCGAGCGCACAAGTAGGGGAGGGGCAGAAAGAGAGGGAGACACAAATCTGAAGCAGGCTCCAGGCTCTGAACTGTCAGCACAGAACCTGATGCAGGGCTCAACTCACAACCATGAGATGATGGCCTGCACTGAAGTCAGACGCTCAACCAGCTGAGCCACCCAGGTGCCTCTGAAAATGGCTTTATATTTTGACAGCCATCACTATTCAGTCTTTAAAATAGAATGATGGGGTTTTCTATTTTGAAGAAAATTTAGAAAAGATTTAATACAGCTTCCAAGCTTCTTTGTCCTTTTTTTTTTTTTTTTAAGATTTCATGATATGGGGGGGGTTCTTTTTAATAAAAATTTTCAAACATAATTAGAAAGAGAAAAAGTAGAATTATAAACCCCATATACCTAGCACCTGGGTGAGCAATGATCAAGATTAACCTGCCCACATTGCCCCCAACCCTAGCTCTTGGAAATTATTTAAAAGTAAACTTCAGCCACCATGTCATTCCATTCCTACATATTTCAGCAAGCATGTCTAAAACATATGGACATTTTCTGACCCAGCCACAATGCCATCATCAAACCTAACAAAATTAATGATTACTTGCTACATTCAATTCCCAGTTTAGATTCTAATTGCATAGACTTTCTCAGAGAAGTCTTTTATCAAATCAGAATGCAGACAATGACTGTTTTTATCATGTGGTTGTTTGGTGTTTTATAAAGTCTCCTTTAATTTTGAGATCAATTAATCCTACCATCCCTCAACTCCGCTCAGTTTTGGTGGTGGTGGTGGTGGTGGTGGTGATGCCATCAATGTGTTGATGGAATCAACACAATGGGCTTCACCTCCATTTTACTTTCTAGCTGTTGAAGAAATACAGGCTTAAATAACTCAAGTGAATCCCCCCAGAAGAGGAGTTAATCAATACAGAGTGGAATCTCCTAATCCCATCCTATCACACCTTCCCCAATATACCGTGTTGCTATGTCACAGTTTACACCATCTCTGCTTTCAGCATTCTGGTGGTTCCACAAACATTAGGAACCTTTTAAACTCTACTTCTTCCATGGGTGCTTACATTTAAAGTTCCTGGTATTTTCCAAAAGTTAGTCAGGACTTAGAATTTGCAGCTTGCCTTTCCCTAATACCAGGCTCGTTGAAGTTACTCTATAAACGTTACTTTCTGAAAATATGCCAAAACTAATTCAGAAACTCAAGTTTTCCAAAAAAACAAAACAAAACAAAAAAAATCACATAGGAGACCAATAAAAAGGACTACTGCTTTCACTGGGAATGGGAAGCAAAACTACTCCAACGAAATTGCATGGACACATAGACCAAAAATTAGAATCAAGCACGAATGGCTTAGAAAACCTCTAAGACAAACTGACTTACTATAACCTATTTTAGACAAGCAGGGTATACATTTTTCTATTGGTGATATGATTACGACATGAAATAAAGTGTGGTCATCAATTCTTTATATGTTCCCAAGAAGCATGGAGGTGGAGAGGACATGGGGGAATTAAGTGCAGAAAACACATCTTTCCTCATCCCTTTCTTACAGCCTCCAGAGAAGATGGAAAGAAGAAACAAAAACTTAAATCCATTTCAGCAGCTCTGCCTTTGTCCTTTTTAACAAGTCAACCAACAAATCATTTCTTTAAAGCCAGTTTTAGCTATTACAGACTTTTATTTGCATATGCTCCATGCATTCTTCCTGTGTTCTAGAATTCTGATTAGAAATTGTTGCTTTCAAACACCACAAGTTCGTCACATAAAAATGAAAAATTCTTGGCTACATTTTCCCCTCATTCCTTATTAGGCTGTGAAAAGAGGGGTCACCTACCACTTTCTGGAGTTTGTTTATTTCAATCCTTAAATATATCTGAAGAGATTTTAAAATATTACTTGTTACAGTGGAATGGATTCTGCATGGTTGCTGAGTCTTTTTTTTTTTTTTAGAAAGAAGGAGAAAAAAACCACATTGTTTTGAAAAAACATGTTTTTAAAATAATTTTATAGATTGCAGATTTTGTAAATGATCATGTTAATTGTTGGGAGGGGGTTCCCAACCTTGTTAATGTCCCCTTAGCATTAGGCTTTTGTTCCCCAGCGTTGAATATGTCATTTTCTCCCACAGACTGCATTTCTAGGGGTATAATTGCTGTCTCCATGTAAAAGACAACTCATGTGCATAAATTTCCACTCACTGAAATGAGACTCTGCCTCCCCTAATTTTAATGCAGATGTGATCCAGGGGGTAGAGTTACACTTACTTCCCCAAGCAAAATGAAACAGATTACACATTAAATATTGTCTTTGGAACCAGGTGCACAGAAACAACCAATTACCTAGACAGCTCATCAAGTCCTGATATGTTTACCACATTGTTTTCTGTTTTCTCTTTAAACATTTGGTGAATTATTCTGAGGCTTTCATTTCTCTATAATGAACAGAATATGCTTATTAATAAAGGCCCCTTTTGTGTGACTCACTAACAGTTGACTCACAAAAGCCTTTAAGACCATGTCTGAAAGTTTCTGAACTGAACTTGAGTTCCCGTGAAGACAAAGCCTTATTGCTACAAAGAGCCTACTGCTTCTGGTTCGTCTTCTTGCTAAATAATGGATATCCAAAAATGACCTAAAGGAGAAGGGATGTGAATTTGTGAAAAAGAGAGATGGAGGGAGGGTGCTTCTGTTCCCCTTTTAGATATTTGGAATTGTTCATACTTAAATAAGAGTATCCATATTATCAGGTTTTGGTCACTGCTCATTATAGCCTTTTGAATTTTGGGCATGTCATTACTTCTTTGGGGTTTTTAATTAACTGAAAATGCTGATGAATTCAAGAGCTCTCTCAAGACTCGTTCCTATTATTCCAAGACACTTTTACCACTTCCTGAGGAGAGGCTGTTTTAGATTTCCACAAAGTCATTAACCTCCCAAAGAATGTGAAGAATAAATACAATTGGGTGATGCAAAGACGTAATGGGTACAAACTCTTAGGAAGGTTGGAGACAGGGGGTTCTGTGGGAGCGTGCCTGACGGTGGACAGAGGGGAGGAAGGGTCGGGGATAGGGAGGAGGAAGATGTTTTTGGAAACCTTATGGAAAGGCTTAGTGGTGAATGGCCTGGAGATCAACCATCTGCTGATGGACTGGTTATGCAGCACTGACTTACTTACTCAGGGTATCCCAGCCTTTAAATATGCTTCCGTTGGAAGTTAGGGGGAGCTCTAAGCAAAATAGGTGAAAAAGTACAACAGAAAAAATTCTACATGTGTGTATGTAACCAGGTTGCAGAAATTGGGCATAAATTTTATGTTTCTTTTTAATAAAACAATTTGAGACATTTTACAGAAGGTGAAACTTTCAGATGTGGTAATAGAAAAAAATACTTGAAATAGGGAGAATGCTGAAAGTTACCTATTCATTACGGTCAAATTGGAAGTTGGTATAAGGTCTGTGGAAGGTAATTATATTGCAAAATTACAAATGCACCTAGTCTATGACCTTGCAATTCCATTCTAGATTCCTAATTTCCTGCACATATCCTCACCGAACTGTGAAATGATGTATGTACAAAGTTTTCATTGCAGCACTCCATGCAAACATAAAAGGCTGAAAAAACCCAAATGTTTATGGATAGGACACAGTCCCTAAACTATGATATGTTCTTACAATGGAACACTATGAACTTTTAAAAAAAACAAATAACAAAGTCTTAATGTCTTGATATGATTGAGCTCCTCAATATAGTGGTTAAATGGAGGAGGGTGGGAAGCAAAGTTCAGGAAATTGAATTATATGCTATCATTTGAATTAAAAAGGAGAAATACACATCTATATTGGCTAGTATAACTGGACAAACATTCTTGGAGACGGGGGGAGGTGAGTGGGAATGGAAACAACAGAAAGGAAGGGATAAGGTGTTTCACTACTTTGAACAGGAAAAAGTTCAAAGTTTAGAAATAAAAATTGCTAGGTCTGGAGTGAGACAGTCCTAGTTCTGTGTACCGGTTCTAGCCCTTTCTCACTCTGTAAACTTCGTTTCCTTATCTGCAAAGTAGAGAAGATAATGCTACCTATCTCATGAGGGAGCTGAAGATATTAAACAATGGTACACATATAGCATGGAGTGGAGGTGGTATAGTGCCTGGAGTATGGTCAATACAACCCAAAACAATGGGTTTCCATTACTCTTCTTATTAATATCATCGCCAGCTTTCTCACAAATCTTGGGTATTTGGGGAAAAGGGTGGAAAAATCACAGTGGAAGTTAAAAAAAATGATTACATTTTCAGCTCCAAAGGGGGCTGCTGAAGGAATCATTATCATCAAAACTATTTAGGGATGCCTGGGTGGCTCAGTCGGTTAAGATCCAACTTCAGCTCAGACCATGATCTCTCAGTCTATGGGTTCGAGTCCCACATCGGGCTCTGTGCTGACAGGTCAGAGCCTGGGAATTTAAAAAAATTTTTAAACATTTATAGACCACTTCTCTGTACCTGGCATTCTTCTCTTCACAATTAACAAATAAGGACCCTCTCCTAAGTTTCCTATCATGCGCATCTCATTCCAAGTTGTGAAGAAAACTGTAAAGACACATATTTGACTGACTTAGACCGGTCAGTGATGGTCACACCGGAAAGGTCAGCACTCTCAGGCACCACATTGCTGGAGTGGGGAGGGCTAGATCCCAAGGGAAGAGGAAGGCAGGTCAACAAAAAACAAGAGACCTCACCTACAGATGTTTTTGTGGTATTTCTGATTTTAAAGGAGGAATGGTGAGGAGAGGGAAGAGAGTGGATGTTCTGTGTACTACCTACATGACTACAGGTAGCAGGCTGGGTGGTTTTGCCCTGGGTAGGCAGTTTGAAGGAAGATGGTGTTCCTTGCAGAAATATAGCTGTGGCTTTGAGGCTCGAATGCTGACCTATGAACTTAGGAAAGAAAGGGATTGCCAAGCAAATGGACTCAACCCTGAATATATGAACTTGAGATCTCCAAGAGTCCGCAGAAAAACTCTAAGTGGCCCTGAAAACCCACATATTCTAAGCAGGAGTTTGTTTATATATAAGAATATACAGTTTTCTGGGGATAGCCATACCTTTCACCAGATTCTCAAAGAAGGCTGTGATCTCAGAATGATGACAAGCCCCCACTAGGTGGATGGTGATAGTAAAAGCAGTGACCCAAGGAGTATGATTCATCCAACATGGGGAACCTGAGTCTTATACAACAAGGCTTTTCCAGAAAACCATAAAGAAAGAATTAAAGAATGACACTCTGCTATAGTTGCTTTCTAAGCACCATTCTTGTACTTCTGCTTTTGTTTTGCCATATTCACTTTTATTTTATTTAAAATTTTTTAATGTTTATTTATTTTTGAGAGAGGCAGAGACAGAGTGTAAGCAGGGGAGGGGCAGAGAGAGAGGGAGACACAGAATCTGAAGCAGGCTCAAGGCTCTGAGCTGTCAGCACAGAGCCTGATGCTGGGCTCAAACTCACGGACCATGAGATCATGACCTGAGCTCAAGTCCAACACTTAACCAACTGAGCCACCCAGGCGACCCTCCCACATTCACTTTTATTATTCCTTACTGAATGTTCTTTAAATGTGTTCACTTTTGAAACTTAAATGCCTCGTTTAGGCTCAACCTATGAAAAAGTATCTGGGAAATTATGGGTGTATTATGCCATATGCAGGGTTTTTTTTTTTCCTAATGTATATTAGAAGAAATTTCTTTCTTTTAAAATTTAAAGATGTTTGTATTGTTTCCAAAACCATTCACTGCATGCACAGAGGTGGGCCTGTGGCACTTTGGAAAACCCTGTCTCTAAGTATTCTAAAATTCATATCACATATTCCATTTTATAGAGAAGGAAGCTGAGGGATGAGGCAATTAACGTAACTTATTAGAGATTCTAAGCACATGTGGCAAAACTTTAAGTCAGGTCCTGGGCAATACCGGATCTGCTGATGACTCGGCCACGCTATCTTATTGCTCTGCAGTTTAAAGAGATTTCTAAATGCTCTCACATTTCCCCACCACCGCATAAAGAGGACCAACTAGGCTAAAGTACGAACTTGATCGATTTAATAACTCTGGTAATGATCCCAGTAACTGAAGAGGCGGGGCGGGGTGTGTGGGGGGGGGAGCCAGTGAGTTTCTTTCTACTGAAATTCCATCTCATTTTTATTTTCTCTTAATGTTGTTTTTTGAATCCCAAGTTCCAAAACCTGTCCCCTATTATGCAGTGCAAACGAGAACAGATGGGGGAAAGTTATGTTGGAAAGGGCTTTGGAGGGCCACAGAGAAGAGAAATATGACTACTCAATGTGTCACACACCAACTTGCAGCTGCCACCAGCCCTTGCACACGATGCAAGCCGCGTATGGAACCAGCCCGCGGTGCTCAGAAGGAGCGGGCAGACTGCAGGAAGGGAGCGCAATTAGAGAACAGTCACTTTACTTGTGTTTCCTTGAAAATATGAATAAAGAGCATAGCAGCGGCACAGCCAGCAAAAGAGAAATAAATGCAAAGGCCAGCTGGGAGAATGGTTAGTGATGCCCCCAAGTTTCCCAAATGGTAGCCGATAATTGGCTTTACCCCTGCCTTTTTATATCAATGAATTCCCTCTGCATTCCTCAAAGTCACCACTCAGGTCTTCTCTCTGTCTAGGAATTAGACAGGAATTCTCTCTTCTAGAAAGGTCATACTAGCTTACATACATGATGTAGCTTCCAGCAAGTGTTTTTCGGTACCCACATGTGCTTAGGAGTTCACTACATGATTCCAGGGCGACTCAGCTGATCTGGTTTCAAAGGGCATGTCTGCCAGTTACTATCTGTGAGACCTCCAGCAAGTCACCTAACTTCTCTGAGCCTGGGGTCCATCCCCTATAAAATAGATACAGCATGACTTACTTTTGAGGGTTTTTGTATTTGAAGAAATGTATATAAATTCCTGGTACAAGAGCATTGTTTGATATATAGCAAATATTCTTGCTGTGATTGTCAGAAAACATAAAAAATGTGTTCTCTTTTCTTTGAATTCAATATAACAATATGGAGAAAAATAATCATATATATATACACATACACACATACATACAAACACACAGAAGTATCCCTGGGAATCTATGTTGAAAGTAATTATAAGGTAAACGTGGTTTACATATTTTATTCAAATGGTGATTCAGGTCATACAGATGGTATCTGTGAACAAATCTTCATGTTGTAACAGTTGTGTTAAGTCCTATAGGGACTTCCTCTGAAATCGTGCCTGTCTTTGCAAAGTATGTATGCAAAGTCACAGAACACTCTTTTTCTCCCTGGGGCAGTTTGTAAATTACCTACATCAAAATCTCTATGGAAGGGTATTAAAATATAGTTTCCTGGGTCCCCACTATATTTTCAACATCTTTAAGCTATGGAGTTCAGGGATCCTCATTTTGAAGCAAAACGATGGTGATCCCTGAGCACACTAAAGTTTGAGAACTGCCTCCTGAAGAAATGGGGACAATGGTCATTCAAATTTTGAATCATTTCCAGATACCTTTCCTCTCCCACCACCGACAGCCAGGCCCAGAAATGCAGCAATTGTTTGTGAGGCAGAGGTTTGAATCCAGTAGTTCTGGCTTCTGTTCTCTTGTTTTGCATAGTATTTAGTTAAGGTTGGACTATTTATACTCTCTTTGTCCACAGGAGATATTAGGCTTAGTTATAGTTTGTCCTAAGAGGGTGGCCATGCATCCCAGTTTGCCTGGGGCAGCCCTGAGTTGCCCAACATAGTTATTAATAGCACTCCTTTTCATTATCAAAATTGTCCCAGTTTGTATGATTAATTATATCATTCATTACCTTGGAGGTCTAGAGGAATGTTGATTATCACATGTAGGACATGGATAAGGGCTGGCAAAATGTCTAACACTTGCTATTCACTAGTAGAGGAAAGATACACTCAAATACCATCAGCAACAACAAGGAGGTATGTTGGGCAGAAGTAATATAGGAAGGATTAAAGAAAATTATACTTTTTCAAGTTATTCCATAAATTGATACCTAGAAGAAGGGCATGGGCAAATCAGGAATTCTATACTAGTTAATATCTCCCTTCTCACCCAAGCTGCTGAACAAGAAAGCATAGATCTTGGCATCATATCAAGTTAGATATATCCATTTTTCTGTTTACTGGCTGTGACCTTGGGCAAGTTATTCAATATCCCTGAACCTTACTTTACTCACATGTAAAAAATATAATAAGGCTTACTTTGCTTGTGAGGATTTAATAAGACATGTTTATAAAATGTCTAGCACCATGGTTAGGTGCTCTGTAATGGTGATTCTGACATTATTCTTTCCATCATGGCCACAGCATTATGGTTCCACCAAAGAAACATGACTTTTAAAAACAAGTCCTTATAAGAGGAGTCACAAGGATGCTGTGGAAATGGGAATAGATTCTAGTGTATAAAAACTTTTTCTTTCTTCTATTTTTCTTCCCTTCTTTCTTTTTTTCTTTCTTTCTTTTATTTTTGACAAACTCGAAGTCACACTCTTTTGAATGGAAAAAAGTAAAAGAGTAAAGGGAAAGAAAGAAAGAAAGAGAAGAAAAGAAAGGAAGGGAAGTAAGGAGGAAGGAAGAAAAGAAAGAACAGAGGAAAGGAAAAGAAAGGAAAGAAAGGGGAGGGAGGAAGGTAGGAAGGAAGGAAGAGGGAAGGAGAGAAGGAGGGAGGGAGGAAAGAAAAAAAAAGGGAAACAAAGGTGATGGGATGTGATTTCCAGCCAGCAAAACCTCTGTAGAATTTGGCCTGAGAACTTCCATCAGAGGTATTGCTAGTTTTTTGGGGGGTAGATGGTGGGAGGCATAGTCCATCCAATGGAAATGATGCTACTGTTCATCTAACTATTGCCTTGCAGCCATCCAGACTGCTGTTTGGGTGGGCGGGATGGAGAAATACTATTCTGTTAAAGCTAAGAGCTTTGAAGTGGAGACAAACACAATCTGGTAGTATTACAGAGGCATTATTCACCCTGATGACTCACTCTCGTTGGCTCCCACACAGCAGAAGCAAGAGGTAACATCAGTGACCTTGAAGATGTTGGCCAAGTATAGATCCAGCCCTAAGGCCTGATTTTTCAAATGAACACGTGTGTGTGTGTGTGTGTGTGTGTGTGTGTGTGTAGAGAGAGAGAGAGAGAGAGAGGGAGAGAGAAAGAGTGAAAGGATTGTTCAACTAAATAACAAGTATTTACAAGGAAATAACCATCACATGAGTAGGTCTCTGTTCAATGCACTACAAAGGTAGCTCAGTGTGTGAACATTTAGAATAAGCATTCTTACCTAGGAGTTGAATATGAATCCGGTCCCTATTCCTGGGCTCCAGTCTTTCTCATTATTTCAGTTCATCATGACTCTTTGAATGCAGTTTGCTTAGAATAATCTTTTCTATGTTCCAAGCCACACACTGCTCTATGCTCAGAGCCTACAAATAAAATTTAAACAGATGCAGTCCCTAGGTCTTTGACAACATGCAATGGAAAGCAGACAATAATAAAAAGGTGCACCAGAATATACTGATGTGCAGGCAGCTACAGAAGGGGCAGAGTCATGGCCTTAGACCAGATGGTTCTTATGGTCCAGCAAAAAAATAAATAAATAAAAATAAAAATTATCAATGTGGAACCACAGCAATGATTTCAAGTTGGTAGAAATAGTTCTTGGAATTGTAAATTGAAGCCTCAAAGAAAAAAGAAGCCATAATTTGAAGCTAATGAAAAGAGAGCACTGCAGGAGTTAAGCACTAAACAGCTAAAATAGAAAGTGTTTCTAGTTATGGAGTGTGCCACATGGAAAAACCAGGGGGTGATAGGGAAGCATGGCATTATAAACCTTGTAGAATATCCAACTGATCACCATGTTTTCCTGGACAAATAAGTAGCATTGGATTGGAAGGGCTGTAAAAGATGACTTAAAAATAGACTTGGGACAAATGGCCTCATATAGCTTGTTCTTGGTGTAAGTTTCCAAAGGTTTATGATTATATTTTGAGTTATAGTTTTCCCTCAGTGTTTCTACTTTATATAAAATTTTTGCTTTTCATGGGTGCATATATGTTATAGGAAGTAAGGTACAGTTTGCTCAGATTTCATAGCTATAATTAACCAAAAACTCTTAGAACCTTTTCTTTGCAATGAGCAGGAGACCAACTGCATTAACTTCGCTCCCATCATATCCATGTTTGTTTAGGTGTGAGGAGACAGTTCCTGGAAAAGGATGGTACTGTCTGGACACAAGGTATCTGAGTATTAAGATGTTTTGCTATAAGTAAGAGGATATTTATTATCTCATATAACAAAAGTAATGTCTGCAATTTGGTGAATCTGAGACTCAAGACAATTCAATTCAACCAATATTCAACAGTACCAGGCACTGTTTAGGTGCTGGATTTGAACAAATAAAGCAGACAAAAGTCACTGTGTTCAGGGAACTTATGTTCTATGATTGGTTAGTTCAGTGACTCGATAACATTAACAAGTTTCCAAACAAAGTTTGTTTTTATTGAATTCTGCCAAACCCAGCATGTCAGCTATAACCATTTCTGACAAGAAGAATCAAACTGAAACGCACAAAGCTTTTGTAATTTACCCAAAGTCACACAACTACTAAATGAAGGAATCATGAGCCCAGATTCTTACCTCTGTGGCTGCTTCTTGCCCCAAGGCTGGAGAGGACCCCAGCCTCCCTGAAGCACAGGCCTACCCGACACTTGTACAACTGGGGTCTAAGATCCAGGAATCAATGAGGGATGGCTTCTGGAGAGGGAACTAAGGTGATTTCTATAGCCTGCTGCCTTGAGACTTCTTGGGTCAAATGCATCTCTAAGTCTCAGGATTGACCACTTTATTTTCAGTCTGGTTAGAAGCTCTCTCAAGGTCATGGTAAGGAGATCAGGAGAGAACTGAGGTAGCTCACACAGAATCAAGGTGACTGTGGGTCAAGGTTTCTATCTGCAAAGGTAGTGATCAGCACAGATGGGCTGAGGCTGATGGGCATGTCAATAGGTAGTTTTCCTAAACCCAAGAATAAGCAGTTTGATAGGCAGAAAGCATACAAAGCTGGAATTAAGAGGCTCTGGGTATCAACTTCTACAATGGAATAGTCAGAAAATTCTTAAAGTATGTTGGGCATTGTTTTGGCAGAGGCTGTTGAAAATTGTCATCATTTGACTATAACCAAAAAAGGTGCCTTTGCAGCTCAAGTTCTCAACATTGCTATAGGTGACTACTATTCAGTGGTGGAAACTACAACATTTTGGGTGGGGTGGGAGCGCGAATTTAAACAGAATTTAAATAAAGTTTAATAATGTAGAAGGAAGAGGAGGGGGGATATAAATAATTACTTCTATGAAATACAAACTGGAGATATAACGTCTTATTTAAAGAAAACAATAATAAACCTTTATACTAAAAGACAAGGAGGGGCGCCTGGGTGGCTCAGTCTGTTAAGTGTGGGACTCTTGATTTTGGCTCAGGTCCTGATCTCATGGTTTGTGAGTTCAAGCCCTGCAGGCTCTGTACTTGCAGCACAGACCCTGCCTGGGATTCTCTCTCTGTCCCTCTCTCTCTGCCCCTCCCCTGCTTGCGTTCTCTCTCACTCTCACTCTCGCTCTCACTCTCTCTCTCTCAAAATAAATAAATAAAACATTTAAAAAAGAGAGAGAGATAAGGAAATCATCAGAAATGCTGATTAATACATGGAAGAGAATTCAATTGTGTTTGCAATGTTTTATTTTTTACACTAAGGGGTGGGAAGCATATTACCCTCTATGCTTCCTTCTATTTTTTTTCTGAAATCGTTCATTAAAAAATACGTTTGGTATCATGTGCTTCTTTGGAATCTGTAATTTGTGATCTCATGAGTTGTCATTAGTGAGAGGGGTGGAGAAAAGACTCTGAATTCTGAAGTCTTCTTCCTTCTAGAAAGGATAAGACCTTGGGTTCCTGGTTTTAGATCATCAGCAATATTCCTCATATCTTTGCAAGTCGTGGCATTGCCTTTCTCTCCTGGTCCCCTGTCCCCTTGCAATTTTTCCCATTGCATTTGGGAACACAGTTACATCCTAAAATTTGCCACTGCCCCAGTTGTACCAAGGAGTGTGGGTGTAGTAGAAATTCAATATCCACCGCTATGTGTCATCGTTCCTGAGTCAACTTTGCTTTTCAAAAACACAATATGTTATTAAACAAAATCTCTCCTCTGCTCTGAACAACAGACTAGCGGCTGGGTTTTTAACATAGATTTAAGAAAATAGTATACATGTTTAGTCCACCCAAAGGCTAATCACTTGCCAGGGTTTATTGAAAGTTGCTAGGGTGGTTCCCCCCTCCCCATACCAGTTTTTGAGTCACATAATGGCAACATTTTGCTATAAAAATGCTAACTTCTCTTCTGTTGTGCTTCTGCTGTTATTCAAAAACAGCCAAATGGATGTTATTGAAATCCGGTCCCAAAAAAGGTTGAAATTGCTCCCCAGCTGGGCCTGAGACCCTGTGTGCCAAATTTCAGCCTAAAGAGAATTCTTATATTTGAGTCACTGTGAGCAGCTGAAAATATGAGGTTTGGGGTGGAAATGCTAACAGACTCTTAACTATCATTTTGCAAACCATGTGATTATAACACAATGCAAACCTCCTCTGGAGCAAGTCTCTGGCAAAAGCAACAGAAACAAGATGTCTGGGCCCTGAAGTTCTGCCTTTACAAGCTTCTGCTGGGCCAGCAGGAAGCAGGGAAGGCTGGCGATGACATGGCCGACATTTCTGTTCTTGCTGAGGTTAAAAGATGGGTCCCACTGGTGAATTTCTGTTAGAGAACAGAAGTGTGTGCAGCTCATTCCTTTACAGGGCTCCTTGGAACACGGGTTTATGGTCACCCTTGCTTGTTCTGGAAGTGTTATCGCCAACACAGTGCTTGGTTCCAACCAGACACGAATTGTTTGCCACCTCTAGTCCCATTGGCTTAGTCACACTTGCTCCTATTCCAACTTGGCAAAAATGCCTGCACTGCTTGGCCACTTGCTTCTGTCATCTGGCATTTAAATGTGGGCTGAATCTCTCCTCAGTAACGTCCAGGGCCACAAAGATGCTTTAGTTCCAGGCTTCAAACACATGTTCCAGGCAGTGAGTGCCCAAAAGTAGGTAGAATTTCCATAGGCCAGTCCAATCGTGGACCCTTCACAGGATGAGAGGTGATCAGAGCTTCTTGAGGACAGCCCCCCGAGTGCTGTTTCTAGAAGAGGCCTCATCACACTTTCTGCAACACTCAGCCTTCTCTAGGGGCTGAGAGATAGATTTGTTCCCAAAAGCCCAGTCACAATGTGCTTAATCTGTTTCTGCCACTTAACAGCCTATCTACTTTGGGAAAGATGCTGAACTACACTGAGCCTCGGTTCCTTCATCTATAAAATGGGGATAGTTCCTGCCTTCTATCCACTTGTAAGGATCATAGAATGTGAGAGTGTTTCCTAAATTGCAGTGTATTATACACATTTCTGGCAGTGTTGTTATCTCCAGAATCTCATTAGGCTGCAGATTTCTAATCTGGTCAAAACTGTGGCTGAAGCCAATAGGAATGGATTTAAAAGATCTGCTCCTATTAGAAATAGCAGGCTACAGGGACACCTGGCTGGCTCAGTTGGTGGAGCATGAGACTCTTGATCTTGGAGTTGTGGGTTCGAACCCCACATTGGGTATAGAGATTACTTGAAAATAAAATTTTTTTTAAAAAGAAAGAAATAGCAGGCCACAGGTTCTAAAAATGAATATATATTTATTGGATGTCTCCTATATGCTCAGTTCTCTGTTAGGGGCTGCAAAGGATACACAGAAAGTGAAGACATGATTCTTAACTTTAAGAAGAATATAATCTAGCATGAAACACAAAGTATTTGATGATTAAGTGATAAATGCTTTAGATACAGTATCATTTTGGAAGTGGAGAGAAGTCACGAAGGCTAGAGAAATAGCAGTGGCCTCATGGACCAGGCATGTGGTAGGTTCTAAGATCCCTTCTTCAGGGGACTTGATCTTTTTTCTTCTCTTTTTTTAATTTTTTAATGTTTATTTATTTATTTTTGAGAGAGAGAGAGAGAGAAAGAGAGAGAGAGAGAATGCCGGGAAAGAGCAGAGAGAAAGGGAGAGAGAAATCCCAAGCAGGCTCCACGTTTTCAGTGCAGAGCCCACAATGGGGCTCCAACTCACTAACTGTGAGACCATGACCTGAGCCGAAACCAAGAGTTGGACGCTTAAACAACTGAGCCACCCAGGTGCCCCATCAGGGGACTGGATCTTCTACCCTGTAAGTGGTTTTACTGGGTTTGCCTGTCATAGTACCATGTGATTATAACACAGTGCAAACCTTCTCTGGAGCAAGTATCTGGCTATATGTGCATATGCCCAGGCTCGGCTACTGCAGTATCCCATCCTTCTAGCCAGAATGATTGAACAACGGAATGGGACTTGATCCAAATCTGGCCAATGAACCGATCCCCCTTAAGTTATTATAAATGAAATAGAGAGGGAAAAGTTATTTCTTGTGGGCAATGCATAAGAGAGAATGATGTAACTTTGGAGCCCTCTGTGGCCCTGTGTCAGCCCCTTCAGTCTAGAAAGACAAGCATAGAAGAAGAGAATAAGTCCAAGGCATTGAAGTGGAAGCTGGACATGAGAAGAGGCACCTAATAGCACTGTTTGGGTCCCTGGCTTCCCTGAGACAAGTTCTTCTGTTCTGCTAAAGCCAGACTTCCATCTTGTGCCCACAGAAGTTCGGTTTGGATTTTCTTCCATTTGAACCAAAAGTCCTAACTCTTAGAGAGTGGGATTTTAGTTATGTATTTAAAAATGGGTAGGATTTGGGTATCCTCAGGGAAGAAGGCAGAGTACCCTGGGCTAGGTCCAGAGATGAGAATGAGCATCTTTGGGGGGTCTGAGAAAATCAGCCCAGGTGGAGAAAAGGGAGTAAGTTGGGAATAAGTAAATAGGTGCATTATTAAGGGAGAGGCCAGTTTTGTCAAGCTGGTAAGAGATGAGGTTTGATTAGGGGGAAGCAGTTTCTAAAAATATAACAAAGAAAAACTACAGATGTTTAAAGGCAAAAATTAAAGTCTGTAGAATAAGTCTGCTTGGGCTGCCATAACAAAATACCACAGACGGGGTGGTTTAAGCTATTGACACTTACTGTCTCACAGTTGTGGCAGTTACAAGTTCGTGATCAAGGTGTCAGCAAATCTGGTTTCTGGCAAGAGCTCTCTGGCTTGTAGACGGCCATCTTCTTGCTGTGTTTTCACAGGGTCTTTCCTCTGTTGCGTGGGTGGAGAGAGAAAGCTCTGGTGTCTCTTCCTCTTCTTATGAGAACACCAGTTTTATCAGATTAGGGCCTCACCCTCATGATCTCTTTTGACCTTAATTTCCTTCTTAAAGACTCTATCTCCAAATACCGTCCCATTGGGGGGTTGGGGCTTCACATATTACTTTTGAGGGGATACAATTCAGTCCATAACATCTGTCAAAACTAAGAATAGAAGAAGATGAGGGTAATGAGACTTTAATACACTGTTAGTGGGAGAAGAAATCTGAGAAGAAAAATCAGGCAAAATCTAGTCATGTTGAAACACGAATAACCAACACCCAGAAATTCTATTATGAGATTTGGAGTCTTCTGCACCAGTGCACCATGAAGTACATTCAGAAATGATTCAACATTGTTTTTAAGAGTCAAAAGATCAGGAGTAACCCAAATGTCCATCAAAAGGAACAATAAATTTTAGTGCATTTATGCAATCATCAACCTTATATGGCACTAGAAGTAAAAAAAATCTAGAAATACCTGTATCAACATGAGTAAATCTCAAATATAATGATGATGAGGGGGAAAAAAATCATGTTACCAGACATGTAGAGCAGTGTAACATATCAGTGGAATCCAGGAGCTAGTTCATACCTATCGGGCTTATTCCTTCCCAAGTCCTTGTTCACTAACATCAGGTGTAGCTTGAAATTGGCTGTGGTGGGAATATTTACACCATAGAAATTGGCAGATGCTTTAAATCAGTTCTTTTATTCCAAGTTTTTTCCCTCCCTGGAGATCCAGTTGTTAAGCACTTACCAAAATGCCAATAAATAATATTTTTATAAATATTAAAATATTTACAACACAATACACAAGAGTAATCATATAAAGACAGTATTTGGTATAATAAACATCACATTCCGGATAGTGACTATTTCTTGAAAAGCAGGGTCAGAATGTGAGGAAGGAGTGATACACAAGGCTTCAACTGATCTTGAAATGTTTTATTTCCTTTTTAAAAATTAAAAAAAAATTTTTTTAATGTTTATTTTTGAAACAGGGAGAGACAGAGCGTGAGCAGGGAAGGGGCAGAGAGAGAAGGAGACACAGAATCCGAATCAGGCTCCAGGCTGTGAGCTGTCAGCACAGAGCACAACGCGGGGCTCGAACCCACAAACTGTGAGATCGTGACCTGAGCCGAAGTTGGACGCTTAACCGACTGAGCCATCCAGGCGCCCCACCTTTTTTAAATTTTTAAAAAATGTTTATTTACTTTTGAGAGAGAGAGAGAGAGAGAGATGCAGAGAGAGGGAGACACAGAATCCAAAGCAGGCTCCAGGCTCTGTGTTGTCAGCACAGAGCTCGAACTTGCAGACCACGAGATCATGACCTGAGCTGAAGTCAGACGCTTAACCAACTGAGCCACCGAGCTGCCCCAAAATGTTTTATTTCTTAAACTGAGGAGCATGTATATGAGTGTTAATTAATTTGTATTCTATACTTTGTGTTTTTTGGAAACAATTTGTAAATCAATGAGATGTGGAAGCCAGTCTTCTCATATAGCAGCGTAACATGGGTGAGACAGGGGAGGCACCAGATTTAGTCTCCATCCTTGAGCCATCCTGCTAGTTCAGCAGGGATGGGAGATCTGTGGCTCTCAGATTTGGCCACCGCAGGGGTCCAAATGAATCTGCTGTATCTCTGGAGCTGCACCCAGGTGCCATGTTTGATTCTGAGGTTCCAAGAGAAAGAGGGAATAAATCCCATCACAACCAAGAGGTGAGATAATCGAGGGAAATCTTTGGGTGATTTACATGAACATCTCCGGATGACCCTTCAACTCTGTCTAAACCGACCCCCACAAGCCGCCCAGCACACAGGAGAGTATATTTGGTTCTGTGCCGCAAACACAGCTTATTTTGTCTAGGTGCTTGTTCCCAGTCAGCTCAGGTCATAAAGGACTCAGAATCTCCCAGAAAGGGGCGTATGTAGGAAATGTTAAGGCGGATTTACAGCAAACATAAGTCAGGAGATGCTAGGAGAGGATGACATCGTTCCTCAAATAAAGAACTCTTTTAGCCGTTCTGTTTGATATCTGGCATGTTTTCATTCTTCGGTGAGGTGGACTAAGTGCTCTATTTTAGTTACAATCCCCTTCCTCTTGAAAGCAAGTGAATGACGCATTTATAGGCTGGTCTAGATTTTGTACCTCTCCCTGACCTCCCTCCTCCCCTTCACATTTAGCGATGCTTAGAGTTTGCTCAACACACCATGCTGTTCTCTCGGCCTGGAACCCACCAGCCCGCCCACAGTCCTTCTCTGTCGTGAAGCTCCTGCTGTGTGAAGACTCTCCTCCCCCCTCCACAGGAGAGGAGTCTGTCTCTGTCTCCTGTGGGGCCTCCTCCTGCTAAGACACGGCTTCACCATTTCCCTTAACACACAGTATGGTAGTTACTGCTCGTAGATCCATCTCCCCTGTTGCAAAGTTGCGCACCTTCACGGCAAAGACCCTGTGTTATTTAGCTTTCTACCCCCAGGGGTAGCATCCTCTCTTTTGCTATAGGCCCGGCATCCTCTCTTTTCTTCTTAAAATGATCTGTTGACACCCATGCAGAATTCAGTTGTAGGCCAGGAGGCAAGGCAAGAGAGGTGGGGAATACCAAAGAGGAGGAAACACAAACTAGCTGGCACAAAAAACAGAATTCCATGCATTTGTGGAACTTCAGCCGACTCTGGGCAGTTTATGAAAAGTAAAGCATAAATTACACAAAGGCTTAAGGTGCAGAGAAGGCAGGGATCAGCGATAACAAAGCTCCTGGTACCTTTTCCTTCCCTTCAGCTGTGACCCTCTTCCGCTCCTTTTTTTTCATCTCATAACCTGGTCTGAAATCTCCTGAATTGTTGTCAACAGCTAGTTATTCCATGTGTGTTATGCCCTGAATCCTGTTCTGAATACAACGCTAGTAGGTTCCACTAATTAATTAAATTGTACTTCATAGACTTGGAGTCAAGGCTCTTGAATACAAGATGCAAATTTATGCAACATATGCAAATCACTCATGTTCTCAAATTCCATGAACAAAATCTGGTAGCCTTGAGATAAAAAAGCCCCTGCCAAGCATCATCTCTTCTAATTATTTCTTAATTCCACCCCCCCCACCCCCTTTAACACTGAACTAACGCTTTCAGGCTTGGCAGAAACTGGTAGAAATACAATGAGAGTTGGTTATAAACAGGAAGTTCCTTAAGGGCAAAGACTCTCTAATCTACTTTATGTTCTCCGGTGGCTCCTAATACACTGTTGAGCACACATAGTCTTACATAGGGCATGCCACCACTAGTCCTAACTACTCAATTATGAACAATTCAGGTGAACAAAAGTTGAGAGCCCTGTGAGCTTTGTATAAAACATTGGCATTTAAGTCTAGGAATAAGGAAACGATGACTTGGACTGTCTCAAACACATGTGGTTATATAAATTCAGGTGAATTAAAATTAAATAAAACTAAAAAATTCAGTTATGAGAATAGTCACATTTCAAGTGTCTGACAACTACACGTGGCTAGTGACCTGTTGGGCAGCACAGATATGAATGTTTCTATTATCGTAGAAAGTTCTATTGGGCAGTGCTGATCTAGACTTGGCTACTCAAAGTCTGATCCTTGGGCCAGCAGTATGGAATCACATGGGAGCTTAATGGAAATGCAGGATATTGGGCTCTACCCCAGAACCACTTCCTGAGAATCTGCATTTTAACAAAATCCCCAATTCATTCATATGCATATCAGAGTCAGAGGCATCGGTCTGAATCTAAAATAGAAATTGGTGGTTCTCAGAGCTTAGCATGCATCAGAATCATCTGGAGGAATTATTAAACACAGATTGCTGGACATCAATATGAGAGTTTCTGACTTAGTAGGCATATACCAGTTTCCTAGGGCTGCCGTAACAAATTACCACAAGCTCTGTGGTTTAAAACAAAAGAAATCTATGCTCTCTCTCAATTCTGGAGGCTAGAAGTTTGAAATCAAGGTGTTGGCAAGGCCATGGTCCCTCTGAAAACTTCCTTAGGTAGGGAAGAATCCTTCCTTGCCTCTTCCTAGCTTCTGGTGGTTTGGTGGCAATCTTTGGTGACTCTTGGCTTGAAGGTGCATAGCTCTGATCTCTGCCTCCATCTTCACATGGCATTCACCTCTTATATCTGTGTCTCTGGGTTTGTCTCTCTTCTTAAAAGGACACCAGTCATATTGCATTAAGGGCCCACTCTACTCGAGTATGACTTCACCTTAACTTAGTTAATTGCATACAGATGCATCATTGTTTCACCTTCTGGTGTACTAGGGCTTAAGACTTCAACATATCTTGGGGGGGGGGGTACAATTCAATACATAACAGGATTTCCAGGGTGGGAGCTGATAATTTGCATTTGTAACAGCTTCCCAGGTGATCCTGATGCTGCTCCAGGGATCACACTTTGAAAACTACAGGTCTAAAATACCTACAAAATAGGAGTACATAGAACTAAAAGTTGGATTATATTATAGAAACAAGTGTGTTCAGGAGTTCTATCTTAAAGCATACTTAAAAGATCGTCATCCAGTCTACATGTGAATACTTCCAATGACAGGGTTCTCATTACCAGCAGAACAGCATTTTCCATAGCGATTCCTGTGAAAATTCACACCCTTTGAACTTTCTAAATATCTGATATATCTAGACATATCTAGATATCTGATAGCAGCTGAATATCTCAGTAGTGAACTCTATCTACATATCCCTTGTGTGACAGAATTCTCGGAATCCGCTAGATTCTGAGTTACTCCTGGGGGCACACTTGTTAAGGTTTTTAGGGATGATAATCACGCCTCCCATTGATTATACATTAATTAGAACTAGACACTAGAATCCAACAGATTAAGATCAAAAGGTCAGTTTTATTTCCAGTAAACATATATGGAGAGTACAACTTGGACCTTGACTGCAATCAGCCTTCCTCATAACCCCCACATAGTTGAACTTATCTGTCATAGTCACATACAGAGAAGCAGGATGATTGGATCTATACCAATGTGCAAGATTTTGAGGGTAAGAGTCCCAGCTATTACCACATAAAGAAAGGCTCCACCACTAGAAGACAGGTTTTCCTGAAAGAGAAAGGAAAAATACCCAGTTTCTCTTCCCCCAACTCACCCATCTAAGAAGACAGCCCTTCTCTGGTGGCCAACTTACCACCCACTCCCACTTACTTTCTCCCTTTCAAACACATCCCCAATGTTACTTGTAAACGTCCCCCTCTTCCACATTGCCCAAATGTTGGAAGTTGACCCTATTCTCAACTCAAGCCAATCATAGGACCTCTAATCCCCTTGCAAGTGATTGGTTCTGGAATTCAGGCTTCAGCCAATCAGTGCCCAGCATTATTCTAGATCCTGCATTTGGACCAGGGATGGGCACATTAGGCTGAATAAGAAGTTTGGTTGAACAGTTGGAAAAGAGGTTTTCTAATGAGGAAGCATTTTGTTCAAGGACTGATAGTAGCCATCTTCTAACCACCAGAAGAGTCAGTCTGAAGAAAAAAAGCCTTCACCTAGAGACTGAGAAGAGGCAAAGAAGAGCAGAGAAATAGATCTCCAACTCTAATTGTAACGTTTGCTCGATCTTTGTTTGTTTTTGTTGTTGGCATTGTTATTTTTTAATGTGTTTTGTTTTGGTTTGGTTTGGTTTTTTTTTGAGAGAGAGAAAGAGAGACAGAGTATGAGCCAGAGAGGGGCAGAGAGAGAGGGAGACATAGAATCTGAAGAAGGCTTCATGCTCTGAGCTGTCAGCACAGAGCCCAAAGTGGGGCTCAAACTCATGAACCGCAAGATCATGACCTGAGCCAAAGTCGGATGCTTAACTGACTGAGCCACGCAGGTGCCCATGTTGTTGTTTTAATTATAAAAGAAACTAAATTTCCTTATTATTTAAGCTCAATCTATCAGTGTTTATGTCATTTCCAGGTAAAATAATTCTTAGCAATAAAACACTCAAATATTTTCCCCATGGGTTAGTAAAATTTGCCTCATGGAAACCTAAAGAAATAGAACTAAGTATCCACCCACCAATGCTCTATTTTAATTCATTAATGCTGCTCTTAAAGTATGTGCCCTTCGCTGGACAGATTGCTCCAGACACTGTGCTACTGCCAGCTCCCGGAACTCATCACAGTACCTTCTACAGAATACACTCTAAGCAATCATTTATTGAGCAAATGCAGATGGAGACTGCATTAACATTTTCAGCAGACACATAATAGTTGTCATATTAAGTTCAGATAAACTAAAACCCCTAGAACCTTTTTTATATAAACTAATGTCAAAGCTGCCTGTCTCTACTCTGTATCTGAGCAGTTGCATTGTATATAGTTTTAACATTTTTACCTAAATAGAGGCCTTGATATTTATTGCTAGTCAGTTATATCTAAGAGATTCCAGCCTAGTTTATTCCAGCTCAGTTGAGATCTTTTTTTTCTAAAGATTTATTTTACTTTGAGAGAGACAGAGAGGCAGAGAGACAGAGAGAGAGAGAGAGAGCGAGAGAGAGAGTGAGAGAGAGAGAGAGAGAGAGAGAGAGAATCCCAAGCAGCTCCATGCTCAGCACAGAGCCTGATATGGGGCTTGATTCCATGACCTGGGGATCAGGACCTGAGCCAAAATCCAGAGTTGGATGTTCAACTGATGGAACCACCCAGGTGCCCCCTGAGATAATGTTTAATTGCAATGTCATCATTTGTAATGTCAACTATTCTTCCTATTTTGGTATCAACTTCAACAAAGGTATACATTCCTTCTGTATCTTCATATGAATCAAATGGCAAAATATTGACTGAAACAGCAGTAATAAGAGAAGACTCACTCTAGGTTCTCGCATTGTTCGCCAGGAGTAGCCACTCTATTCCTCTCCATGCATTCCTGACTTGGCTGGTGAGATAAGAACTCCTGCCTTTCTAGAAATGTCAGTTTTATAACTTCTACCCCTTCTAGTTCACTCCCTCTACCTCTGCCTATGTTTGGTGATTAGTGACTTTTGGAGAAGGCACTGAAAATGTCTGAGTGCATCCTCTCTGAGTTCTTTGAAGTTCCCTCTGCTCTAGGAAACTCTTCTCCTCCACCAAACACAGAGCTGTCTCCTCGGGGGAGACCTGCTGTGGCCCAGCTATGCCATGACTGGATAGGGTTGAAATGTTAGGAACTATTAGGGGGTAGATTATGGGCACATAACCAGCCAAGTTCTTCCAACAGTTTAACCAAAAACAAGACCTAGGTATTTTTTTCTTTATTGGGTTGACACCTACATTTATTTGTCCATTGCTTCAGAATCTAGACACATAAGAACAATTTGTTATTAACTGCCTGTTCCCAAAGGCCAATTAAATTTTTTTTTTTTTTTACTTTTTAAATTGTCTCTACACCCAATGTGGGGCTCAAACTCACAATCCTGATATTAAGAGTTGCATGCTCTGCCTACAGCCAGGTACCACAAACAAAGCTCAGTCTTTTTCTGATTGTTCAGTCCACATTTAATTGTTCAACAGCTTTAAATGTATCAAAATATATTACTATTCAGAACTTTCAACATAATCAGGATTAAAGAAAGATCTGTGATATTCCCCCAGTTGGAAAACATGATAGTCCAACTAAAAAGTGAAAAGAAATTAATTAGGCACGACTTATTCTGAGCAAACACATCATAATTTGAAATGATTGTTGTCTTAGTTCAGGCTGCTATAACAAATTATGCTAGACTGGTAGGCTTGAACAACAGAAATTTATTTTTCACTTTTCTGGAGGCTGGAAAGTCCAAGACCATGGTGCCAGCATGGTCAGGGTTCTGGTGAGAGTTCAATTTTTGGTTGGCCATCTCCTTATATATCCTCAATGGTTAGGGTTGGCAGAGGAGGGGGTGGAGAAAAAGAGAGAGGGAGAGGAAGAGGAGAAATTTCTCTGGTGTCTCTTCTAAAGGCAGTAATTCCATCATGATGGCTGTATCCTCATGACTTAATTACCACCCAAAGGCCCCATATCTTAATACTATTACATTGGGGATTAGGGTTTCAACATATGAGTCTGGGGGGAGGGTACACAGACACTCAGTCCATAGCAATTATTGTGTTCTTATAAAAACTTATGAATTATCTTCTGTTTAGTAAAATCTAGATGAATATTAAAAAGAATTAGCCTTCAAGTTACATGTTTGTATTTTCCATGATTCCCACTTGTTCCCCCTTTTCTGATTATCAGACTACTCCTTACCTTGTCTTTTGAAGCCACTCCCATGAACCACAATTCCTCTAAGATTTCTGTGGCTGTGAAATGGCACTTGGATTTCCTTCAGTCCCATGGAATGTAATTCCCAAGATCCAGAGACTTGAATTCATAAAAACCAAACAGACAAATTCCTACCAAATCTTGTCTCTTGAGAAAATTAAAACAAACCATAGCAATTGTCACTCCAAGCTGTCAACTGCCTGAGAGATTCAGAGATCCATGGTCAGTAATAATTTAATTTGTTACTTTGCTGAGCATCTGGTCTGGCCGACTCTCATAAGTGGTAGATGGCCTCAGTTCGGTTAGCTGGTAACAGCCTAGTCACCTGCCCAATGTCCCCATCTCAACCATGTGTTCTGTGTGTACTTCTTTCATCATGGTGACACAACTGCTTTGTCTTTATGAAAAAAATGCTAGGGGAAAAAGTGATTTCTTGTTGCTATGATGGAAAAAAAAAGGTCTAAAGAAAAGATGGCATTCCTGAATTTAAAAGTTTAAACAGGTCTTGAGTCAAATGTCTCATGAATGCCAGTGAACTCATGCACTTTGGTGGCATGATGGTTTATTGAAATATTGATTTGTATTGTGCTTTCTGTATTTTTCTTCTCCCTTCATTGCAAGAAGGTGGTTGAGCCATCGGTTGGTTGAATCTTAAGCTATGTCAGAATAACTTTGTTTCTTATCTTCTGGAAAAAGCTGAGCTTGTTGAAACATTTATTTGAGGAGTTCTAGAGAAGATCAGGGAGGCAAGAGAAAGAGATTTTGCCCAGGCAGAAAAGAGTTAGGATTTTATGGGTTCATGATGATCTTTACCAAGGGAAATGGCAAGACCACAGGAGGATATGGCTTCTAGCCTCACTGTTTTCTGCAGCAGCAGAGAGCAGCAGGCTTCTATGGACCACGAGGGGTGAACAGAGAAAATAACAAAAAATCATGTGGTCTGAAGATTAGATATTTTGGTAGAGATTGCTAAATTCCATAAATATCTATATCACCCATCCTTCCTGGATACACAAGTCAATTCTCCTTATCTGCCAGTCCCCTTCCATTTAAGCAGAGCCAAGTGCCTGAGTCTGGCTGAAGTAATGTACACCACTTTTAGGCCTGACCCTTAAATATGTCCTCATAATCTCTCCATTACCACCTTAAATCACTTTCTGGTCTGAGTGGCTGGAAGCAAAGGATTACAAAGCCCAGAGGATGATTGGAAGATCCCATGATGGAAAGATTCCCTGAGTTACCAGTTGATGAGAGCTGTCCAGCATGGCTATCTGACCAGGAATATCCATGTTGGAGTTCATGCAAGTAAGAGACAAACCTCTCATGTTAAGAAACTGTGATCTGGAGTTTTTTTACACAGTAACTAGCTTTAACTGCCCTGCCTATTTCAGACATCTAACCCCTCTCTCCCTTGCAACACATGCCTCCCACATGCTTATATCTGGAATAGAGCAGGAGACCCAAGTAAGAGCTGAGATAGAGCTAGCTGTTCACTGGCTCAGTGGGATCCTGAGAGTTGCACTGCACTTGATTTAAAGGAGATACAATACTTTGAAACAAGATTTGACATTGCAGACTGAGTTTTATCTCATTTCCCCATCTGAACCCCCTTTGCCTTCTGGAAGAGAGGCAAATGGAGGAATCTGGCCTCCCCATCAGATTAGATTGTCCAGCACACACCTGACAGTGATTCTTCCTGCCAGGGTAGGCATTAGCTTTCTGGCCTCCCACTTTAATTTCCAGCCCTTCTCGGTCCTTCCAGGGTATAAGCATGAGCCTTAGAGGTCTGGAGAGCAAAGAGTTATGCCTTTTTCTTTTTTTTTTTTCGGGCCTTTTGCTTCTTTGGTCAATTAATTAGATCAAAATTTCAACTCGAGGCTGCTCTGCCCGTCTCTAGCCTGCACCTGAAATATTACCCACCACACACATGCTTTTGACAGCAAGAGCTGCTCAAAAGCCTCTCCAGGCCTCTATTCCAGGAATAATCCAAGGAAAGGGTTGCTACCTGTAAAAGCTGTGAGTGCTGAAGGCCTCCCTGTCCGCTGCTTCAAAAGAACAACTACCCTCAGCCTGCCTTTATTTTGCATTATCGCTCTTCTTTTTCAATGAAAAGTCCCTGCTCTCTATTCATTATAAAGAATAAAGAGCTTTTCAAGTGTGAGTTGCTCAACCCAGAAGGGAACAGAGCTATTTTTAAGAGGGTTTCAACTCAGAGCTGTTCCACAGGCCAGCCTGCCAGCAGAAGAGGTCTTCCAGGGAGGCCGAAGGCAATCGCAGCCTCTCGTCAGGAGGGGATATTCAGGAAGGAAGCTCCTGGGGCAGAGACATTCTAGCTCTCTGGCCCACAGACAGCCCTGGTGCCTTCACACCTGGCTCCTCCAGGCAGAACCTCACAAGGGGGTCGGGGGAGTATTTTTTATTCTCACCCATTTGGGGTTTGCCTGCTGCCTTAGGTTTCTCACATCGACTTCCTCCAAATAGGAAACAATCTGCTTGATTCTCATCCAGGAGCACAGAGAGGAGGGGGGCCGCCTTTATGTCCTCTCCTATCTTCGTCAAGCCATATGCAACTGGCAGCCACCACACTTCTCTCAGTGGGAAGAGGATAATCAGAGCTGGATTCCTGAATGAAAGGAGGAACATGCAGAGTCGCCTGCCTCTCGTCCAATGGTAGTGGAATCCTTGTGGCCTGAGTCAGTCCGGAGCTCATCTGAAGCCTGTGTCCTTTAGGGATGGGGATGGGCTCTCAGATTCCAAGTTAGAGGGACCTGGGTTCAAACCTCACCTCTCAGGTCCCTGTCCTCTTAGGGTAAATGAGAACACTACCATCCTCTCAGAGGCTCCGTGGGGAGGGTTAGCCATTCCATAGTGGCACATGCATGTTCATCATGGATCTGGGGGCTGGAAAGATATGCTAATTTCTTTGAACAACAGAAAATGGTGCTGCTGGATGACAGAAGAGATATTGACAATTTTATAGGAACTAATGATTCGGGAGGATTGAGATGACTTTCTATTCTCCCATTACATTAAGCTTCTCCAACAGAGAGAAGGGGCAGGGAATTAAAACTATTCCATTGTTCTGGTAGCTTTGGGGAATAAAAGACGTGTGTATCCTAAATGATGAGAAGGGACAAAAATGTCAACTAGTTTCATAAAAAGAATGGCTAAAAGAAATAGAGAAATGCTTTTCATTATAATATACCTTGCACCATGGAGGTAAAGAACTTATAGAGACCATCTTCAGTAAATTTCTTTTAAGGAAAAATAATAGCCAAGAAAATATAGACTGGCTGGACCTAAGGGCAAAGATAGTGCAAATATATGCAGGTATAAGGTTATACTGTTAGATGGATGGGACAACCAATCAGGCTCTGAGCTTCCAGTAGGCCAAAGCAGAAAGGGAAATATTATGTTACCAAATGTACATCTTTCATGAGGAACCCCCTACTGCTACCAATTCCTCATCCTTTTTTATCATAAGATTCATGAGCATGGATAATTATCTTCAGGAAGAGAATACTTGGGGAGTTTCACTACGGCCTCTTTCAAGTATTTGATGGGCTGCCAAGTACAAAAAGGAAAGATTGCTTTGGGTAATTCCAAACCACAAAACTAGAATCAATGAGTGTAAGTTAAAGGGAACAGATTTTGGTTAAAAATAAATAACTTTCTAACAATTAGAGTTGTCCATAAATGGAATGAGCTGTCTGGCAAAGAAGTGAGCTCCCTGTTACTGGAAGTGATCAAACAGAGGCTGGCTAACCATCTGCTAAGGATAAAAAGGATTTGTACATAATGAGAGAATTATGCAACAACATAATACAAGGCTCTTCATGACAGTTTTATTTATAATAGTGGGAAAGAAAATAGAATCAACCTAAATGTCCAACAGTAGGGGATTAGATTAGTATGGTACTCTCATATGATATATTATTTTTTTACAGATTTTACAGATGTTAAACATCAACAAAATGATTACATGGGAAATGTTCATAATCTGTTACTAAGTGAAAAAACCCAGGCTGTAATAACATATATATTATGATGCCATTTTGTAAAAAATATCTGTGTGTGGAAGAATAACACTAAAAAGTCCATACATGAAAATATTAATAATGATTACCATTAGTGTTTGAATTATGGGTGATTCTACTCCTCTGAAATTCTCAGGGCTTTCCAAGTTTTCTACACTGAGCACTTACCATTTATATGAGGCAGGGGAGAAGTAAAAAGAAAAAACCTCCAAAATCTCTTATTCACTAGTAGCTTCAACTAGATGATTTTCTAGTTTTTCAAACCTAAGAATCTATGATTTTTATTTTAAGTTTAGGTTGATTATTTTCCTCATAAAATAACTTGTCTCTAAAGAAGATTTTAAGGGCGCTTGGGTGGCTTAGTCGGTTAAGCATCCGACTTCAGCTCAGGTCATGATCTCATGGTTTGTGGGTTCGAGCCCCACGTCAGGCTCTGTGCTGACAGCTAGCCCAGAGCCTGGAGCCTATCTTCAGATTCTGTGTCTCCCTCTCTCTCTGATCCTCCTCTGCTCACACTGTCTCTCTCTCTCTCTCTCTCTCAAAAATAAATAAAACATTAAAGAAGATTTTAGTCAGAAAAAAACACCCTCCCACAAAAAAAATATTGGCTTAAATCATAACATTTTGGGTATAATCGAATATATTTCTGACTTCCATTTTTATCTGAAGTCTCTTTTGAAAATATATGGGATATAAATTTAAAAGTCTATACAGGAGAGTAGAAAGAGCTTAGGAATTGGAATCATACACTGCTGGGTCTCAAATTTTGGTTCCACTACATACCAGCCTTCGTTTCCTCAACTTTAATATTGGATAATAGTGACAGCTAAAATGTAGAAAATTCACTCTGTGCCAGACACTGGTTAAGTGCTTTACATGCAATAGAATCCTCAATAAAGTCCCCCGAGGTGAATTCTATTTTCCTTATTTTTCAGATGATAAAACTAAAGCACAGAGAATTTCTATATTGCCAAGATCAGACAGCTCTAAGAGATAGAGGAAAAATTCAACCTCAGGCAGTCTAACCTTAGGAACTGTGGTGTTAACCACTATACTATACTGCCTTAGAGAGTTGTGTAAGGGTTAATTAAATTAACACACATAAAATGCCTAGCAGAAAAGCAGGCAGTCAGCATGTTAAGTTTCTCCCTAAACTTTTCCATAGCTATTTGGCCCCTGAAAGACTTTTGATTATCTTCTCCAAGAATGCATTCAGTGAATACACTGGAAAAATGTTGGCTATATGGTAGGTAGTCTTACAACAAGTTCATTATCAATGGCATTCATGTCAAACGCAGAGATATTAGAAATCATGTCCCACAGGATTTATTCTGGGACTGATTCTTTAATATTTCATCAATGATTTACATGGATAGAACAGAAAATAAGCTCCTAAAGCTGACAGATGATACATGCTGTTAGCAGATGACACCCATCGTCAGTTAGGAGGGCTAGCATCCAGGACAGGATTAGAATTCCAAATGGTCTGGCAAGATGGAGAAGAGGTGGAGGCAAAAAGAATGAACTTCATTAGCAACTAGCACAGAGTAATACATTTATTAAGAGGGAAAACATTATACCGCATAGCAAGGGCCGTGACTAACAATGAATAATTGTTGCTGGAAAGAGTTAATGGTTAAAGTTGCTCATAAGCTGGAAATGAGACAGAAAAGTCAAGTCTGATTCTGGAAATGTACTGAAAAAATAAGACTTTGTTGGAGTGAATCAATTTTCCCATTATATACCATGTTTGAAACACTCTTTTGATTCCTATGTGCTTTCCCCTCAATATTGTTCTGGACTTATTGGAAAAGGCATACAAAAAGTAAAAGAAATTTTTACAATCACAAAATACAACCCGAGGGAATAGTGAAGGAACTGAGATCTTTTAGTTGAAGAAGACCCATCAATGGCTGACAATTCATTTCAGAAATGCTTACTGAGCAGCATCTATATGCCAGCCTTTGTGCTGGGTGCTGGGAGACACCAGATCTGTTTTTTGCCCTTGAGAAGCTCAAAGACAAGAGAATAATCACTCTTAGGTTTATAAAGACTGTTATTTAACTCTGCTATTTATGTCATTCCTGGCTAACTCCTATGCATCTCTTTCTTTTATCTCCCCTTCTTTCCCTCATTTCCTCTTCTTTTCCTTCCCTTCCCCAGATGTTAGGTCTATGATTGGAGCCCACTGCATGGCAGGTTAGCTAGGTATATTCAGTAAGGTCCCATCTGAGACTTTGCCAGGATACTAAGTTCTTTTCTTCTTCCATTTCAAAGTATTTCTATAAACATCTTTCACCCTTCACAAACTTCCAATAACATTTCAGGCAATGAAGCCAGTTTGGGAGAGAGAAAAGCAGGTTCCCAGATGCAAAATAGATCAGTTTGGCTGGAGAGAATGCTAGAGTAGGTATATTATGAATTTTATAATATTAAGGAATTTGAACTTTCTCTTATTGGTGATAGAAAGTCAATGAAGTTTTGTGAGAAAGGGAGTGACAAGATCAACTTGGGTTTTAGAAGAGTGATCTTATTGTTGTAGACAGAATGGGTTATTAGCAGACAGACTGGAGGAAGGGTCTCGTTAGAAGGTGGTTATTAAGCTATAAAAAATGACCAGAATTAGGCAGTAAAATTAAAAGAGGCAGAAGATATGTGGACATGAGAGACACTGTAAAAGAAAAATCAATAAGATTTGATGCCTAAGTAAATATGAGCATCAAAGGAAGGAGAGGAATTGAAAACAACCCATAGATAGTAGACAAGGAGTTTGGAAATAAAAATGTCATTAACCAAATGCGGCAGTGGGAAGGTCAAGACGTTGGTGGTATGGGAATCATGATGGGTTTAGGGCCAGACAGGTTGTCTTTGTGTTGATGGAATATACAAATAAAAACCATATATCCAATGGGAAGCTAGGAATAGATTTTATGTATCATCCTCACAGAGGTAATAGTGTGTTCTAGAAACCTCCACCTGTTTATCCCACTGACACATTACAGTCTGCATGCCTAAGATTGAACTCCACTGTCACTCACAAACATGAAACTTAATTTGTGTTTTTCCTCCAAGTTCATCATGCTTTTAAACACCCAGGCTAGCAAACTCAGAGTCATCTCTGGCACCTTCCTCTCCCACCCTTCCCACTCCCACAAGCAACTAGCCACTAAAACAATCGATTTTAAGAGTAAAATATGTTGTATATCAATTCCTAGTGCCATAGTTAATGCTTGCATGATATGTTCTCTTAACTATCACACAATTTTATGACAGGGTTTCTTGTCACATGAGTCTGTATTTTTCCACTGGCTACAGAATGAAATTCAAAGTCTTCCAGGGATGAACATACTTGTCCAGTCTAATCACTGAGTATGTCTGTATATACCCAACCTGAAAAAAAAAAAAAAAAACCACAAGCTTCCCTGCCTTTGTTTAATGATGCCAGGCACTTTTATGCCTGGCATGCCTTTATTGATGATGTTCCATTATTTTGGAATAATATTTTCTACTCAAGAAGAATAGCTTTCAAGTTCTGAGTCCTGTGCTAGTCCCATTATGAGGGCTTCTCTGACCTCCCATTGCTTGTCCTCTTCACTCATGTTGTTTTCTTTGAAAGCAAAAGCCTGAACCAGGGATGAGAAAGTAGCTATGGCAAGAAGCAAAGTATGTAATAAAAGTCTAAGCAAAGGATTATGGGGGAAGATGGACACAGAGAAGGAAGAAATTCAAAATAAAATGACAGTCTTGGCCAGGCCTGGTTAGCTGGAGAAAATTACCATGTCTCCTTTGACAAAAGGGAGAAAGAAAGAAAGAAAGAAAGAAAGAAAGAAAGAAAGAAAGAAAAGGAAAGGAAAGAGAAGGGATGGGAAGGGAAGGGAGGAGAAGGAAAAGAACAAAAGAAAAAGAAAAAGATTAATTTGGCTTTGAACATGTTTGGGTTGAGAGATCAGCGATGAACCCTAATTGAGCTGATAATTAAAAAGCCTTTCAGAAATGAAAAGTGTGGTTGAAGCTAGAGAAAAATATTTGAAATTTACACACAAAGGGATGATACCAGATGTGTGGGGAATAAAGGAATAGAAGAGTCTGTTAGGGAAAAGATTGGTCTGAGGATAGACTATAAACATGTTACCAGAGTTCCAGTCCAAAATGCCAACAGAGGAAGACCCTAAACTCACTTCTTCTTTGGACACTCCAAATCTACACCTGTTTATAAAGCAATTCCTCCTGAAGAAGATAGACAAGACAAAAAACAAAACAAAACAAAACAAAACAAAACACAGCAACACATAGAGAATGGCAAGAGAGGAACACATAGAGAATGACAAGAGAGATGGAGACAGCATAACAAAGGGAAACCTCACCTGCCCATATGGTGAACTACAGTCAGGAGGGATGTACTGAGGGACCATTAGCAGATCCATCTGTGCTGGGGCACAGATAAAAAAAAAGCCATGGTTTAAAAGGGCAGCTAGAATATAGAGGATCCATCTCTAGAAACCTGACAAATGGCAGGAGAGCTGCTGGAACTCTTTCCAGGTCAAAGGAACTGATGAATGTCACAGTTTACATTTGCCCTCTACCTTGACTGTGCAGACAGGAGCAGAGTACCAGGCACCATAGTTGGCCTGCCACCTCAGCAGGACCCCAGGCCTCTAGCCCACACCAGCCCCAAATGCCCTAGGGCACAGGAAAAAAAGGTATAGTTTAAAAAAACAACTAGAACACAGAAGAACTAACCTTAGAGCCCTGCCAAATGGTAAGGGGGCTGCTGGAACTCTCTCTGGATCAGACAGGCTTGCAAGTGGCATGGTTTACATTCCCCTTCCACTTTGAGATGGGAGCAGGATTTCTGATATCATAGCCAGCCTACCATCTCAGTGAGACCCAAGTCCCTTGCTCACAGCAGTCTCAGCTGTCCCACCAAGGCAGCCCCAGCTTACTGGGACACCCCTCAGCCCTCACTATAGCTCTAGCCATCTCATCAAGATGACACACATGCAAGGTACCCAGAACACTCCAGGCCAATACCACTTCAGCTCCAGATGACTGGCCAGAGCACCTCCAGAACAAAGTACCTCAGGACCCCATGGCCCATACCTGCCTCAGCTCTATCTGCCTTGCCAGGGCACCCACTGCATAGAGTGCTTCAGGACCCCCTGGTCCACACCCCACCTTAGCTCCATACTCTTTCCACTAGGGAACCCCTGCATGGAGCACCTGGCTTACATATGCCTCAGCTTCAGCTGCCCTGCCAGGTCACCCCTGCCTGGAGCACCCTGAAATACCTCAGCTTGCACCCACTTCAGTGTCAGCTGTCATCCCAGGGTACCCTCAATACAGACATCCCTGACATGTGCCCACTTCAGCTCCAGCCATCCCACCAGGGAGCCCCAGCACAGAGTGCCCCAGGACCCCCAGCCCATGCCAGCCACAGCTCCAGTCAGCCAGCCAAAGTCAGCAGGCACACATAGTTTACACAGGGGACAACCATACACAAGATCATTTCTTCAAGTTTAGGAGAAGTAGCTGTCCCGTTCATAGAAACAAACACAGAAAGTCAAGCAAGATGAAGAGACAGAGGAATATGCTCCAAATAAAAGAACAACACAAAACCTTGGAAAAAGGAAAAAAACTAAATGAAACAGTGATAAGCAATCTACCTGATAAAGAGTTCAAAGTAATGGTCATGAAGGTGCTCTTCAGACTAGAGAGAAAAGTGGGTGAATCAGTGAGAACTTCAACAAAGAGAGAGAAAATAAATGAAAGAACCAATTAGAGTTGAAGGATACAATGACAAAAATGAAAAAATACATTAGAAGGAATCAATAGCAGATTAGAAGATGCAGAAGAACAGACCAGTGATCTGGAAAATAGGGTAATGGAAAGCACCCAGGCTGAACAGCAAAAAGAAAAAAGAATTTTAAAAAACTGAGAATAGGTTAAGGGGTATCTTAGACAACAGCAAGTGAACAAACACTTACATTATTGTGGATTCCAGAAGGAGAAAAGAGTAAGTAGGCAGAAAAAATATTTGAAGAAATAATACCTGAAAACTTCCATAACCTGGAGAAGGAAGTGGACATCCAGGTTCAGGAAGCACAGAGAGCTCCAAAGAAGATGAACCCCAGGAGGTCCATACCATGACACATAATAATTAAATTGTCAAAGATTCAAGATAAAAATGCTGATTCCTTACCTAGAACTATAAACGGTCTGAGTAGGCCTGAAATCTGCATTAAACAATAAGCCCTCTGTGTGACTCTATGCTTACTAGAGTTTTTAAAGAGCTATTTGATATTAGAATGATGAATTTTAAATTCCTTAAGGTTGCTAGATGCATGTACCAATTTATAATGAAGTGTGTGTATGTATGGCGGGGGTGGGGAGTGATGGATGGGGTAGGAGTGCTGAAGTTTGACAGACCTGGTAATCTGGGAATTGGTTATGAAAATGACAGTTTTCTTTAGGGTGGAGAGTGTGGCAATCAAATAGGATGACAGAGAAAAGCTTTATGAACAGGCGCTGGTGACTAAGTTGTCTTATGTGTATGAGTGCTTGTTAGTTGTGTTTCACTGCATAAGTCCCTCTGTGAAATAAACCCTGTTATGGTGATTGTTTTCAAAAACTATTGTGAGAAATAAATCAGATAGACAAACATATTATGTAAAACAAGTATTTACATTTGACCAATTCCTAAAAGATGAAAGTTGATATTTTTAGGAGTATGGTATCATTTTAAAGCCCAAATATCACATGACTCATTGTTTTGGATAATTTTTAAATCACTACCAATCACTCTCAAACCAAATATATAACTTTAACTTAACAAGCTACAACTACCAGATTAAACAATTTTAATAAACTAGCAGTTTATCTAATTTCTTAAATTTGTTAGCTTCAGTATATATTAGTCTTAGAACTCTCTCTTCAGAAAGATAAACAAGCTTTAAATATAGACAATATATAGTGAAAACTTTCTACTCTATAAAAATTTGCCACCAGTTGTAAACTTATCTATAAAGAGAATATTTTGGAGGAAAAGAAAAGAAAAAGAAGAAATGTGACTGTCACCCTCAAAAATGTATTCATGCCCTTTGTGATTCCCTTCCTCTCATCCCTCTTCACCCACCACTTGGTTCCAGGTGACCACCGAATCTGCTTTAGTAATTGTAGATTAGCTTGCATTTTCTAGAATTTTATATAAATGGAATCGTACGTTATGTACGTCCTCTTGTTTTCATCTGACTTCTTTCACTCAGCAAGTTAAGATTTATGCATGTTGTAGTGTTTGTAAATAATTGATCCATTTTTACGGTTGAGTTGTATTCCATTGTGTGACCATACGTTTATGTTAATCCATTCACATAGTGATGGACATGTTGATTGTTTTCAGTTTTTGGCTATTAGAAATTTAGCTGCATTAAAACATATAACCACCCCCCCCCACACACACACACACAAAACATGTGACTAGTTTCTGAGATGAGAGAAGGAATTCTGAGTAGCAAAAGAGCCAGACAAAGACTGGCCACTCAGGTAAAATTACACCTTTTAGTTTTCCAAAAAAGTAACTTTTTTTGCCTTTAACGTGTTATGGAAACTTCCAATTTCTGAGATATCGTATTTGTGATTTGAGGAAACTGCCGATCTTCTGCTCAGTTGGGTCCCTTTTGATTACAAGTTGTGAAAATTCATCATTTTTCTTTCAAAAGAAGTATTCTATTCTTATGTGAGGGTATCTAACCAAAACTAACAACATCCAAATATTAGGCCATAGAATTTAAAGAGAAATGGATTAGTAGGGGCTGTTTTCACATGATCTAATAACATACTGGGGGTGGGGTTGGGGGCTGGAATAAAATGTGTTAAAATGGATTCAATTTGACCAAATTACAGCTTTTGAAAGAACTTCTCTTTAGCACAGGGTTTCTTTGTTGTCTTTAGAGGAATTTATTGAATTTATTGAAATTTTTATATTTATAAAAATATTATAAAAATAAATGCTTGTAAAATGAATCCAAACAATCCATAAATAAAAAAGTAAATATGAAAGCTCCATCATAGTAAGCAAGTTGGCCTATACCCTTTTAAGCTTTCCAGAATACATACACAATCCTACATATTTTTTTCTACATGTGATTTGTCCAACTTCCACCATCTCATTTCCCCTAAAAATAACCTGTAGCAATTAAAAATTATACTTAAAAAGGTTACAGTTCTACAAGACACACACACACATCACATTTCACATGTGTTATATTCTGGCCCTTACTTTGATGGTTAGAAATAGGCAGGATAGGATTATTGGTACCATTTTATAGGCAATGTCAGTCATGCAAAGTCTCAAAGCTACTTATGCTGAAGAAGTTGTGACTGGACTTAGGTCCTCCATACCAAACAATATATTTTTTTGCTATATCACACTGTTCCCCACAGTAGGATTTCCACATCTGAGTCTTCCCAGCCTCAGCTAAAGTGTTCTATAGCATATATCAGATCAAAACCTGTATTAGGACATAATTTTGAACATCACCATTGCCTAGTAGTTTCCTTTAGAATGAAAAGAGTGGCCTTCCAAGCTTGATCTACCAAGTATCTGGATTACATCTTGAAGTGATGACAATGGAGGGTACAATGAAAATTCTACAGGACCCCACACTGATTCTATATATAATCCAACTTTATCCATAAATGTTTCTGGCAATGGGCACATCCACTACTGAACAATGTGCTGGTAAAACAAAACAAAACAAAATAAGACAAAACAAGACAGTGGGCCCAAAGTGGAGTCACTTATGCTAAGCTCCATAACACTTAACTGAGACTTAACCATAGTTTCTGTTCTCCCAGAAATGGAATCTTAAACCATTCAATCAGGAATCACCTGATCAGCACTAGTTAGGGTAGTCTGCCTGATAGAGCCCCATTCCCTAAAGGAAAGTAAACTTGCAATAAGCAACCCACTTTTTTGCCTAGTAAAAAAGACCTGCTCCCATCTGCCTATAAGTTTATCGTTTTTAAAGATTATTTATTTTTATTTTGAGAGAGAGACAGAGAGAGAGAGAGAGAGAGAGAGAGAATCCCAAGCAGGTCTGCACTATCAGCTCAGAATCTGATGCAAGGCTTGAACTCATGAACCATGAGATCATTAAAAGTCTATCATTTTGTACAGCTCCTTGGAGCCCTATTCTGTCTGCTAGATTGGATGCTGCCTGATTTGAATTTACTTTTGCCCAAATAAACTCTTAACATTTTTCATATGCCTAAGTTTATCTTATAACAGTACTAGTGAAGGGAAATGGGAGGAAGAGATGCAAGAGGTAGTACAGAGGAAAAAGCACTACTATATTTCATTTATGAGAAAAATTTTTTCCCACATCTTACTGCTTAGACATAGGTATTCATCTTACAAATCCATAGATCTCTGATTTGGTGAAGAACACTAAACAGAGACTCATTAAAACTAGATTCTTGTCTAAATTCTGATATTTCCCCATTTGGGGAAGGCCATTTAACCCCCCAGTGTTGTGAACAACAGGTGACATGCTCACTACAGGCTACACAGGAGTTGCTCTTAATAATAACTAACATTTATGAAGGGTTTACCCTGTTCCAGTTACCGTTCTTAGCACATTGAGAGGATTTTCTCATTTTAATCCTCACGGCAAACCTCTTAGGAAACTCCTATAAATATCCCAGTTTTATAGATGAGCAAAGTGAGATTTAAAAAGTTCAAATGAATGTAGCTATAGGTGAAAACTGGTAAGTGACAGAGCTGGGAGTTGAAGAAGGAAGTACAAGGCCAGAGGCTCCCCCACTAACCCCAATACTATTGACCTACTTGCTAGCTATGATTTCACCTCATTGTCTTTTTATTTTCCTTCTTCCTATTCCATTTCTCCACAGGTTTACTAGCTGATCTTGATTATTATAGACTCAGATGCCTTCAGGATTATAAATGTAGAAAGAACTGGTGAAGGACGGTAAATATTAGGGATGGTAAACAATATGATTCTCAGCCTGCCTGCATGCACGTGCGCGCGCGCGCGCGCGCGCGCACACACACACACACACACACGTTAAACAATGCATCAAATTAAACTAAAAGCCAAACCAAACAACTGTGGACTAGTTAGCTTTCTAAAAAGTAATACAAATTAAATTTATTAGGGATCCTTGTAGTGTCCAAAAAAATGTGTTTATTTCAGCTACCAGTATGGGAACTTCCATTAAGTCGCCAAGTAATAATATCTATTCCCGATGGATTATAGCAACACCTGCAAACACTTCAGTAAACCTAAGGAGAGGAGGTGACTCAGAATGGATCTATAATTTCCTAAAGAGGAGGTCTCCAAAATGACATTTTTATTGAGCACTTCCTATCAAGTAACAGGTACTTTCTTTTGTTTCATGCATCTTCACCTTATACCATTTCTAAGGAGGAGGACTAGAGGGTCCTATTTTTTGATTACCCTATTAAGGCTCCAGGGAGTGAATAACTTACCCAAGGTTTTCAATGCCTCAGCTTTTCCAGTACACTCATGGAGCCAGAGGTGGATGTATCATTAAGCCAATGAAGACTCTCAGTTCTTTCCAAAGCCTTGAATCTGTTTTTATTCCTAGTTTTATGTTCTCTTTCTTTAAAAGAGCCATCCAAACTGTTTAAACATTACGCTCCCCCTAAACACAGATCCATGCTGTAGAGGAGTCAAAAGGCTGTGCTAACAACTATCTTGAACAAGTCACTCTCTGATTCCAACTCCCTCCCCGTTGAAGAGAAAGCCACAAACCACACAATCTCTGGCCAGCCCCAGTACTGTGGAAATTTATACATCCTGTACTTCTCCTGGGAGAAGGATCTAACTCTCTGCTGGTTCACCATGCAGAGAGACTAGGAGGACAATATTGACTATATTTTTCAGCTTCGGTTTTTCTATTAATTGCCAAGTTGCCCCTAGACTGCAGGAAATGAGATGCCAAAAGGAAGGGGAGTGGATCCCTTCCAGACCTCTACAACTCTCCGATTATACTAAATCAGTAGCAAAAACCCTCTTTAGCATTTGAAAGGGAAGGCAATTGTATTACTAAGCCTCACTCTACCGCCTCCAGACTTTTCTCAGCCAGAGAACAAAGGGAAAAAAGCAAACACCACTTCACACTCTTATTCATTGGAGGTTAAAAGAGACCTCCCACTATACAAAAGTCCTTCTAAAGGTCAGTTTGGGAGTGTATTGAGGAGGGCACTGGCTGGGGAACAAAATGTTTACCATAACTCTCAGGCGGCTGCTTCTGTTTTTCTTTCAGCACGTGCACGGGGTACATCTGTCAGAATTGGACCTTTTCATCCCCAGTTAGCTTGCTGGTGGTCAAATTATACATCCTTGGCCCTCCTCAGTCTTTTTCAGATTCTTAATTCCAGTTGAACTAAAAAAGCAGGGCCACCCTGGGCCAGGACAACTCCCTGGGGACGGGTTATTCATTCATATTCATTGAGTCAACAACTACTCATTGAGTACATAACATGTGTCAAGCACTGTGCTAGGTGCCAGAAGGATGCAACAACGCAAGAGCTGATGCAGTTGTCTTAGAGCTTCCATTCAGTGGGGAAAGCCTGACATTAAACAATGAAACACACACACCATTTTTTAAGTACAACTGTGAAAAATGTCTGAAGGAGCACAGTGTGCAAAAAGAGAGTTTAACTTGAGAGTGGCTGACCTCAGAAGGGCTGTAAGAGAGGGGGGCTTCTTTGAGGAAGTGTGTGGGAGTTAGCTATGTGCCAGGGCAGTTGAGATCATGCTGGGTATTGCAGGCAAAAAGTCCTGACTTGGGAAAAAGATGGCTGGGCACAGGAATTGGAAGACTAATGTGGCTGGAGCCCAGAGGGCAAGCCAGAATGTGGCTGGAGATTAGGTAAGAGGGGAATGTCCATAAAGCTTTTATTCTGTAGGCTTTTGCTTTCTGTCTCCAAGGCAACCGAGGGGGGTATCTTGGGGGGGTTAGTTACAGAATTTAATAAGGGAAGTGACTTATGAGGTTTGTAGTGTCAAGAAAGGGTTTTAGGGGGGTAGAGACTGATCCAGGGAAACCAGTTAATAAACTATATCAAAAGTCAACATGAGAAGTTCTCAAATTTTAATGAATTGCCTGGGAATCTTGTTACAATGCAGATTCTGATCCAGGAGGTCTGGGGTGGGGCCTAGACTTGCATTTATAACCCAGGGGCACAGGTGTTGGTCTGTAGATATACCACACAGTTTCTACTAGCAGTTTTATTATTTTTAACGTTTATTTATTTACTTTGAGAGAAAGAGAAAGCTTGCAAGAGTGGAGGAGGGACAGAGAGAGAGAGAGAGAGAAAGAGAGAGAGAATCCCAAGCAGGATCTGTGCTGTCAGTGCAGAGCTGGATGTGGGGCTCCTCTCACACCAGTAAGATCATGACCTGAGCCTGTATCAAGATTCAGATGCTCAACAGACTGAGCCACCCAGGTGCTTCTCTACTAACAGTTTTAGATTAAGGTGTTTTCAGTGCAGATGAAGGAAAGCAGATAAACTTAAGAGCTATTGTGTGGGAAGAGTCACAAGTCTCTGACTTGGGCAACTCTAGTGGAAGGGAGTTGTATTCTTGGAGATGGGCTGTATCAGAAAAGAAAGAGCAAGGTGAAAAGCTCAGTTTTGGACATGTTGAGTTTGATATGTCTTAGGACATAGCCTCTAAAGAGGTTATGCTACATATGAATCTAAATCTCAAGAAAGAAGAGGAAGCTGGAGATACAAATTAGGAGTTACCAATATGTAGATGGTGTATGAAACCATGAGAATGGATGCTGTCAGCATAGGGAGAGGGTATACAGCAAGGGTCTCAAACTCAATTTTGACCTGCTGGCCATCTGTTAGTCCTCTCTCAACTATTTTGGGAAGAGAAGAGTCCCAAGGTGAAACAGGTATTTAACAACTGAGTGAGGAGGAGAGGCCAGAAAAAAAAAATCTGAGAAGAAAATGTCAAAGATGAATGAAAAATCAAGTTGCTATTCAACGACCATTGTCTTTCTTTTTTGCTGACAGAACAGATTTGAGACATGGAGATAGTTTGAGATTAAAAAGATAAACCCTCTCTGTGAGTCCCAATGGCTGAGTTATGGTTGACCTAAACCAGACATAATCTCATTCTACTCTGCCCGAAGATTGGACCAATTGTGGGCTCTGACCAATGAGAAAAAATGGCAAAGGGTGTGGTGAGTGAGGAATTCATGGAAGGCATTTTTCTTTCCTTTATTATAAAAAAGAACAAAAACGAGAAGAGCTTCATTCATGGTGCCACTGTGCAGCCCCCAACCCCTTTACTGCTGTGAACTCAGACATGCTCTCAGAGCAATGTCAGGCGTCTTAGGGCTGAAAGAATATGAAATGGGGGTGATAACTCAACAGCAGAGGAGAGCGAAATTAAAAACAAAAAGTGTCCATGTTGCCAATGACATAGCTGGGCTACTTAGCTGCTCTGGAACCACCTCCCTCTACTGTTTTTGGTAAGTGAGATGATAAATACTCATACTACTTAAACCACAGGTAGGGATTCTGTCACTTGCAGCTGAATGTATTTCCAGCTGTTACTTAGTGAATATTGTGTAATGACATTCCGTTGTGCAGACCTGGAGTTAGATAGACATGGTTCAGATAGATACAGTGTTTAACTTTGGACATTTATGTGTTTCCTCGTCTGCAAAATGGAGGTAATAATAGTATCTCTCCCAGGAACTCTCCCATACCGTTGATGGGAGTGTAAAAATTAGCAAAGCTGCTTTGTAATTTGGTAGGATTTACTAAAACTGAAAATGCATGAAGCCTAAGACCCTGCCATTCTCCTTCTAGGTAAATCTAGAGAGACTCTTGCCCAATGCATTGAGGGACATATACAAGATTATTCATTGAAGCGCTTTTTGTAATAAAAAAGAAATAACAATAGTGTAGATATCTATCAGGGGGAAATACATAGATAATCTATAGTATATCAATATGATAGTATACCATGGAGCAGTTTAAACAGATGAACTAGCTCTCTCTATATATATCAACATGGATGGATCTCAGAAACATAATGCTGAATAAAAAAAGCAAATTGCAGAGTTAGGCATGCAGTATGATCCATTTATATATATTTTAAAAGCAGACACTACACTACATATTTTTGTAGATCTGTAAGTCTATAGAGAATATATTGGGACAACATACATTCGATACGCTCAGGAATTAGGGATAAAGAAGATAAGAAAAAATAGGGGTCATGTCTAGACAGATAATTATATCATGTCAGTAACAGAAAAGAATGACTGACTGAATCAATTCAATTCTGTGCCTCTGCAGTTCAACCTTAGAAACAAAATAAAACAAAACAAAACATAATAGTATCACTCTTCTAGGATTAAATGACATCATAGTTCAGTGGCTCATGGTAAGGGCTTAACAAATGGTGGTCATCATCATCATCATTTTTATGTCCACTTGCTGTCTCTGCCTTTTTGCTTTCTATAGGCTCTTTCTGTTACAACAATCTTAGATGGGGAGTTTAGTTGGGTACTACACTCTGGGCCTAAATTTCCAATTCCCATTTATTGTTTGGAGGTCTATAAGGGCAAAAGGCTTGGTTTGGACCAGTTCTTGATGTGCATTAAGATTACTCTAATGGGTTAAAAAAAAAAGTGCCATAAGGCCCAGCCAGTGGCAACACCAACCTACTAATATCCCAAATAACCACAGAGAGGGGAACTCTTTGCTGTTGTGATTCCTTGCATTTTGCATACATAGCTTACCTAATCGGAACTAGATTGAGCAAAACAAGAAATTTACTGATACATGTGAAAATTGGAAATTTCAAGAAAGGAACTGGCTTCAACTTTTTCAACTGAATTGGGGGACTTTCATTGCCTTGTACCTACATACATCTGCTAGTTCCACAGCTGAGATTTCTGTTGCTTGAATCATCTAGGTGGAAGAAGGAAGTTAGCAGAAGCATACTCAATAGCTCACAGAATTAAAGGAAGTGCTGAGACCCACGTGTTGGGAAGAAAGGGAAGGAGGGAGCTATAGGATCTCACTAAGGAGTACATTCTCTTTCTTTAGTCGTGCCATGGGAATAGTACAGCGCCACCTACCTAGAGTCCCTCTGTCATTCTCCCTGAAGAAAGAGTCTGATTGGATTAGTCTGAGATGGAGCGCCTGCCTGGTGACTGACAGTCCTATTAAGACTCCATAGAACTGGGAAGGAGTAGTCCCCCCAAAGACAAGCTGCTTCCAATACAAGGGGAAGGATGCTAGCTAGCAAAAATGACAAATGTCAACTATACTGTTAAATATAGTTTGCACCTAATTAGGAATTCCAAAGGCCATAGATGGAAAGATAAGATATTACAACTTCATTACCAGCTTGTGTACGACTTGGGGAACTAACTTCGCAGTGCTTTCTCTTCTCTTTCATACTGGCAAAGTGGGGTTCATGACACATACTCCTTTCTTAGGTCATCAGATGTAAGTCTCAATAAATTAATAATAAACTCTGAGCTGGGAAGGGTCTCAGATCTCTTAAGATATTGATTCTCAACCTAGCCATGACTGCACATTAAAATAACCTGGAACACTATTTTAGAATGCACACACCCAGAGAGCCTGATTTAATTGGTCTGGGAGGGAGAATTTGGGCATCAGTTTCTTCCTTCCTTCCTTCCTTCCTTCCTTCCTTTTTTCCTTTCTTGGCATCTGTATATTTAAAAAGTTCCCAGGTCAGATCCGGGAGTGACTCAGTCACTTGGTGGCTCCATCTGCCTGTCCATCTCCAGGTGCCATCATGGCAAACATGGTCAGTCAAGTGTTCCTGGGCTTCTGCCTCACCATCCTGTTGCAGCCTCACATGCAGTTGAAGATGTTCATCCAGGTGGAATATGAGCCTCTTCTTCCAAAACTAGGAAGAAATATTTGGGGGCAGCAAGTACATCAGTTTTCTGTCTGTTTTATCATGCTCAGCACATTGGGAGCATTGATGGGAAGTGTGGGTTGTTCACAGACTCTAAGACCCCAAGACTTTGTTCAAGAGTCCTTGGAACTGTGGTCTACGATAAAGTTTTATAGGACTTAGGCTCTGGAAATGAACAGAAAGAAGTCACACCTTCCTTTGACCAACTTATGAATGAGACAACTCAGGAGAGATGACGGTTTGTTCTGCTGCTGCCCTCATCACACATCCCTTCCACATGAACACTGTAGATCTATGGTACAATTAATTGGCAAAGAATTCAAGTTCTGTGGACTTTGTGACTCCATAATAACCATTTATTGTGAAGGGGGCATCCTAGGATTTTTTTGTGGGTTTTATACCTCAACTCCTAGGTGACATGATTTCTTTGTGGCTTTATAACTCACTTCCCTACCTTGTTACCTATGCGCTAGACAGTAGGATTTCTACCATGAATGAAATGAAGAGTTATTCCCAAGCTGTCGTAGGATTTTTTTTTTTTACCAGTATGTTGGCCTATTCTGTCGTGCTTCTCTCTAATCTTGTGGCTTTCAACAACTGTGGGCTTGCTTGGGTCCCCTCCTTACTCCCCAGTATATACTTCTTGGATAAATTGCTGGTATATGCTACAAAAAGAGGGAAATATGAGCTGATGAAATAGCTTGTTTTTCCAGAAGGTCCCCTTTGGCAATATCTATTGTTATGACCTTAGAATGTTAATTTGAAGATGTGGGGCAGGGACAGTGACATTTCTATAGACCCAGATGCAAAGGATTATGGTAGAGAATGTTGATTTCTATACAGTGTGGCATGGTTTTTAAAAAGTCACTTAATCTTGGGAAATAAAAATAAAAACTTCCCAGGTCATTCTAGTATGCGGCCAAGGTTGAGAAGTCCTGGGATAGACTTAGAGATAGTTTGTTCCCACTCCACTGTCCTCCTATGGAAAGTCCCTCTGTATCTCTGAAAGATAACTGTCAGCTTGTTTTAATGATTCCAGTGAGGGGAGTATCTTAGTCTGCTCAGGCTATGATAACAAAACACTGTTTGCTAGGTGGCTTAATAGAAATTTATTTTCTCACAGGTCTGGGAACTGAGAAGTCCAAGACCAAGTTTCTAGCAGGGATCAGTTCCTGGTGAGAGCCTCTTTCTGACTTGCAAATGGCTGTCTCTTTGTTGTGTCCCTTCCACAGAGAAAGGGAAGCAAGCTCTCAGATGCCTCTCATAAGGACACTAATTCTATTGGATCAGGGCCCACCCTTATAGCCTCACTTAAGAATAATTACTTCAATAAAGGCTCTGCAAATACATTCACATTGGGGTTTGAAGTTTTCACATATGAATCTGGGGTTGGGGAAACACATTTAGTCCCTATCAATGAGGTCATAGCTAATTTGGTGGTAAGGTGACTCAAGTTGTTAGAAAGCTCTTCATATTAAGCACAAGCCTTTCTCTTCCTAAATTTTTCCTACCTCTTGGGTCTTAATTCTGCATAAAGGGTTAAGAGAACTGGGAGGTAACTAACAAAAGAACAACTATTTTTGCACGCATTATAATCTCTGGAGCCTCAGGAGAAAACTGTGAGCAAGATATCATTATTCCCAATTTACAGATCAGAAGACTGATACCAAAGAGGATGAGTTCATCTGCCTAAATTCGTAAAGCTGATAAGTGGCAAAATGAGAATTCACACAGAAGCCTTTCTGCCTCCTAAGCCCATGCTCTTTCCAGCACTGTGCTGAAGTGACTTCTCCTACACAACAGCCCCTTGGATACATGAAGGTAAAGTTGACTGACTCCTGAGAACATGCCTTGTTCTTCCTAATGCTGCTTGCACCACTGCTTGTTTTTGCTTTTCTATATCTCCCTTTCTCCCTTTTATTTCATCCTTCTATTACCTACTCTTCATCCTAGCTCTGATTTACTTCTTTTACCTCATAATCTTATTTTTCCTCAGTGTGTTTCCTGGAATTCCTTTCATTTTACAAACTGTATTATGGACCAAACTTTAGCATGTGTAAGAATCATGCAGAAATATTCTGATTCACTAGGTGAAGTGGGGCCCAAAGATGTGCACTATGGTCTGTCTATAATGTGTTTATAATTTTTTTCTACCTGCTCTCCTTCCCCCCTTTTTTGCAACAGCATTTCTTTCTTTTTTAGGAAGTGCTTTTAGCCCACTCTGTGTGATTCTGGTGGGTCTGTCAATCATGTGGTCACATGTAATCCACCATAGGAATTGGACACAGGAGTCAGAACAGCATGTCAGAATCACAGAAGCACCGTGGGAGCTAACCAGTACAGACCGAGGTGCTGCCGGGGGTGGGGAGGAGCACCAGTCCGGAGGGGAGGAAGGTTTTTTTTTTTTTTAATTTGTATATGATTTATGATAAGAGTAATATGTCAGAATGTGTACACCATTTCTCTGGACACAGTGATTGGTCTGCTTGTCATTCAGCCCTTGATCCATGAAGGGCCAGTCAGACTCCTTTTTCAGGTTTGCCATGGATGCAGGGAGAAAAAGAGTTCTTTTCCTTGGGTTGCTGACTGTTGGTGATGCTGATGGCCATCTTTGTTCTCACACGGACGGAGTCTACCTGGGAATGACGTGAACATGAAAGGAAGGAGAAAGTGAAGATGAAGAGCAAGAGGGACTATTCTCAATGGAACTGCATCTAGATTTGCTGAAGTCGGTTTCTCCCTTACTTTGCCCATTCCCTTAAGTCAATAAATACTGTTTGGTTTAAACTTGTTACAGTTGAGTTTTACCTTCTTGCAACCACACTTAAGCTAGAAAACATGTCCATTTTAGGGGTGCCTGGGTGGCTCAGTCAGTTAAGCATCTGACTTCGGCTCAGGTCATGATCTCATGGCTTGTGAGTTTGAGCCCCACATCAGGCTCTCTCCTCTCAGGGCAGAGCCTCGTTCAGATCCTCTGTCTCTCTGTCTATCTCTCTCTCTCTCTCTCTCTCTCTCTCTGCCCCTCCCCCCCACTTTCATTCTCTCTCTCTCTCTCTCTCAAAAAAACCCAACATTTAAAAAAATGTCCATTTTGTCCAACACTGCAATCAATATATGTTCACAAAATAGGCACAGAAAGAGTTCGCACTGTACATTTACTTTTCTGGGTCTCCAAATTGGCTGAAATACCACAACTCTTACTGGAACTTCATGCAGAAACTGCTTTGGAATCTGTCTTTGATTGCCGGGCTGCAGCAGATACCAAGATGGGAATAGTGGTTAATAATCCAGGGTTTGGGTTGGGCAGAAGTGGGTTCAAATTATGGCTTTACAACTTGCTACTAAGCTGCAAATTTTCTGAGGCTCAATTTTTTCCCACTTGTAAAATGAGGGTAACATTATTTATGAAGCAATTATCACTTTGGTCTGATCCATTCATCCTGCTCACTCTTTTTCCCCCCATAACTGAACATGCTCCTCTGGCCCATAGTGGGCATGCGTCTCAGGCAGGGCCAACAATAGCACCTTTGTTCCAGTGAAGTCAAATTAAACTCTGCTTGGAATTCAAATTGTCAGTGAAAACCCACAGAAGTAGAAGGAAGTGTAGGTAGAGTCATCTGATGATAGGGTCATAGATTGGGAAGAGAACAGAGAGAAGAGAACCGAGTGCTTCAGAGTGTTGTCCTTTCTGTCTTTCCTAACCCTGTTTGTGCAGCTCTTCTGATTCATGAGCCAGTCCAGAGGCCTTCTCATAAATCTTTTTTCAGTTATGTGCGATACAACCAAAGAGCCTTAATGAATCAATCCACCTCAAAAGTTAGCTCTGAGGAGTGCCTGGGTGGCTTAGTTGGTTAAGTGTCTGTTTCTTGATTTTGCCTCAGGTCATGAACTCATAGTTCATGAGATTGAGCCCCGTGTAGGGCTCCATGCTGACAGTGCAGAGCCTGTTTGGGATTCTCTCTCTCCCTTTCTCTCTGCCTGTCCCCTGCTCATGCACACACACACTCTCTCTCAAAATAAATAAATAAACTAAAAAAATAAAGTTAGCTCTGAGAATTAAAGAAGATAATACACGTGAGGTAATTCGCTCAGTACTGGGGATTTAATAAATGCTTAATAAATGTTAACTAGTACTTTAGCTTGACTTCCTGATTAGTGAATCCCACATGGTTAAATAAGTAAATCCCTGCTTATTACCCAGAAATCAGCTATGTGGAGTTTCCCATGTGAGAAGCAGTTTGACTATGAACTGTGGCCTATATATCAGTGTCTACTCTTATGCCTCCAGTTAGGGTAAGAATGAGATGGAAAGATTCTGATCTAGAAGGTCGGGGTGGGAAAGTCAAATTTGAAATTACCAATTATTTTCTCTATCCATGCTGTCTTAATTCATATGGTGATTTTCTTCTAATTGGCAGATACATGAAACTACCATTATTTCTCAGTATTGGGTTCTAGAAGCAGATTGGTCTTTGGAAAGATGGAGCTCCACAAGTTAATTTCATATATTACATGTTTTAAATCAGTCCCTTAGTAATAGGCTGAATAATGGACCTCAAAGATGCCAGTCCTAATTCCTGGAAACTGTAAATGTTAACTTATAAGGAAAAGGGGGTCTTTGCAAATGTGATTTAGTCGAGGATCTTGAGACAGATTTTCCTGGATTATATGGATGGGACAGAGAGGAGAGGGCAATGTGAAGACAGGCAGAATCAGAGTGATGTGACTGCAAGTCAAGACATACTGACAGCCACCAGAAACTGGAAGAGTCAAGGAAGGGATTCTCCCCTAGAGCCTCCAGAGGGAGTGTGTCTCTGCTGATAACTTGATATCTGCTTAGTGAAATTGACTTTGGATTTCTGGCCTGCAGAACTGTGAGAAAATACATTTCTGTTGTTTAAAGCCACCAAATTTGTGATAATTTGTTACAGCAGCTGCAGGAAACAAATACACCATCTTAGATACATTTGTCACATGTATTAAAAATCTGTCTAACCAAAAGCTATAAGAGACAGAAAGTTTATTCTATTTATGTAAATTATTTGGCACTTTCTATCCTGCAAACTTACCAAAAAGCTGAGAAGAGTTGTTCTTTTTTTTTTTTCTACACCCAAAACACACACACATGAATTCACAACCCCAAGATCAAGAGTTGCATGCTCTATTGACTGAGCCAGCCAGGCACTACCAAGTTTGGGAGAGATTCAATTCCTTCTGTGGTATCATGTGCAGACCACTCCCCCATTGAATGACTTTTCTTTAACAGGCACACAGCTTGCTCTGCTTCTGATGCAGTTTCCATTGCCCCTGGATCTCAGTGCAAAGCTCTTTGGCCCCTTCTGAAGAGAAATAAAAGAATTTGGCTGACCACAGATAATAAGCCCTTTTCCCCTCACTTCTCCAGGAGCAAGAGACTGGTTCATTGCACAATGGCCTTCACATATCCCTTCTCTCCCCATGGGATGGGGTCAAGTGAGGTCAAGCATCTTGGAGGGAAATCAAGAACATTGCTAAGGACTTCATTCATTTCTCTCCTCTTATGGCAATGATAATTTTAATTTTTCTAATACTTTAAAAATATTGTACAAATGTTTGTAAAAAATATGGAAGAATGTATAGTAAATAGTTCAAGCTCCTCTCTCCACAACTTCCCATTATACTCCCTTCCACACATTTAATCTTGGTAAAAGTTTGGTGTTTCCTTCCAGAAATTTCTTTAAATGCCTGTGTATTCCATTGACATGTATGTGCCTGTGTGTGTACTTGTATACATAGACACAGAGGCTTTTTGGTTTTTTGTTTTAATCTGATATCAATAATGGGAAAAGGTTAATTGCTGAATCAAAGAAACTCTGTTATTCCAAGGTCAAGGCCATGGTTAAAAAATATAGAACACTGCCACTCAAGCTGGAGATGTTTGGGTAGATGCTATTTAAGCTTTTGAACCCTTGACTTCTTTGAATCCTCCTGGCTCACAGAAGTGATCACCCATCTCTATTAAAAGCCAGCACTCTTTCCTTTCTTGAAGACAATTAAGATGTCTTTCCCTGCATGGCAGAATGTGCCTTCCTTATGATCTGACCCCATTTTTCTTTCTAGTCATTAGGTCTATATCTAGGGTTAACTTTCAACATAACATAGCTGGGGGACATGCTGGGCCTGATAAGGAAGGAAAGGGTCTTTACGTAAAGGAGCTATAAAACCTAATTATAATGTATTGGTAGTAGCTGAGGGAGGATTATAGAAACTGGATTCTGAGGCCACTCCATCAAGCAGGCTAGAACAATTGGATAAAGGAGAGTTTACTGAGTTGTGGACACTTCCCAGAATATAAGATTTAACAGCCTGTCAAAGATCTGAGGAGACAGTGTGAACTCACCACTAGTATGGATCCTAGAAACATGGAAAAATAGTGGCTCATGCTAGATGAAGGTGAAATGCCAAAATTGGTATGGTAGACAGTAGAGAAAGGGATTAAATGCCCAGGGAAATGGGCATGCTTAAATGGATATATATGTAAGGCTAAAAGAGACACCAGATGCTTATGTACCCTGGAAAGGACTAATGGATGCATCATTCCCAAGGTCATAATTAATGCATTCATGGGAGGGGCAATAGCATCACTAAAAAGTTCAGTGAGGAAAGTCCTTGATAAGATTAACAGTAGGAAAGATTACAGAATTCGGAAAGTGGGAAAGTTACAGAATTAGGCTCAATAATAGCAATAGAGATGTTAGGACTCCAAAACAACAGAATTGGTAGTGCCACTTAACTGCCAGAAGCAAGATGGATGTAATTTTCTTAATGAGTGGCAGAGTCATAGGGTAGCTAAGGGGGCCTGATCTGCAGAGGAATAGAGATAGCTAATGGACACAGTATGCCTAGGGGCAAATAGATGGACACCCAACAAGACTACAATTCAGCTTCTACAGTCAGAAGAAAAAGAAATGGACAACCACTAAATTGAGGGCAATTATATGCTTTGATTCTTGCTATGCTCCTGGACCTGAATTGGTTTTCAGGTACAGAACCCATTGACTGAATAGTCACTTATAGTTAGGTATCCCAAACACTTTGGAGACTGTGGGAAACAAAGGTCTGAGTTAATATAGATCCTCAGATACTCAAAGTATCATCATGGTTTGTTTTCCTGTTAGAATGGAGGCTTATGGAGTCTTGACCAAGGTCCCACTTACAGTGAACCTACTAGATCTATTGATCCACCCAGCAGTCATTTTCATGATCTCCAAATGTGTAATTGGGATCAACCTAGGTCAAAGTTGGCATAACTTCAACTTCGGGTTCTTGGCCTTTGGGGTATGAGCTCTCATTGTGGGGAATCCTAGTAGAAGCCTCTGAAAATACTTCATCATCTCACTAGTCACATCTAAGAACCAAAACCAACCAATATCACAACCCTAGGTAGGGAGATGGCCAAAGTTAAGACTATAACTTTTGTGGGAATGGGGGCTTTACCATATCTCTATTTAATTTGCCAATCTGGCCCCCAGAATAAGTAAGATGGATCTTGGAAAATGATAGTTTACTGCAAACTTAAATGAATTGTCTCCCTAATTGCAACCATGGTACTGTGTATGATTAATATATTTGCTAGAATGAGTTAACATGGTTTCAGGTACATGATACATGCCAATTAAGTTAGCAAATATATTCTTTTATATTCTGATTAAAAATAGCGTCAGAAACAGTTTGCATTTACATATAGTGGATAATAATACGTTTTTACAGGGGCGCCTGGGTGTCTTAGTCGGTTAAACGTCCGACTTCGGCTCAGGTCATGATCTCGCGGTTCGTGGGTTCGAGCCCTGTGTCGGGTTCTGTGCTGACAGCTCAGAGCCTGGAGCTTGTTTCAGATTCTGTGTCTCTCTCTTTCTCTGCCCCTCCCTTATTTGCACTCTGTATCTGTCTCAAAAATAAATAAATAAATAAAAATAATATGTTTTTACAGTTTTTCCCAAAGCTATGTTACTTCTATGTTTTCTATAGGAATATAGGTCAAAATGATCTGGACCATCTGGACATCTCATAGAACTTCACATTGATCCATTGCATCAATGATGTTATACTAATTGGGGCTAATGAATAAGATTGGTTAGCATGCTGGAGGACTTAGTAAAACACATACATTCCATGTGAGATGAACCCTATAAAGAATTAGAATCCTGACACATAAATAAAATTCTATAGTTTTTTTTTTTAGAGAGAGAGAGGGAGGGGGAGGGGCAGACGGAGGGTGGGAGGGAGAGAATCCCAAGCAGGCTCCATGCTCAATGCGGAGCCTGATGCAGGGTTCAATCCCACAACTCTGGGATCATGACCTTAAGCCGAAATCAAGAGTTGGACACTCAACGGACTGAGCCACCCAGACACCCCAAAATTTTGTAGTCTTGTAGTCAGTGGTGTGACAGGGCATACCTTCCAGAGTCACAGACAAATTATTATACCTTGGCTTCCCACTACCAAGTGGGAACTCCTATCCTTGATAGGTTGCTCTCAGTTCTAGAGACAGCATATTCTACACTAGAGAATCCTTATCCAACTCATATGCCAGGTGATGAGAAGTGATGCCAGCCTTCAGTAGGTGCCAGCACAAAAAAGAGGTCTTCAGGGAATTTGAGCTGCAGTGCAAGCAGCCTTGCTGCCTGAGCAGTAAGTCCCCGCAGGTCCTACAGTATTGGAGAGAAGTGGCAGGAATGATGCAAAGTAGCAGCACGGTTTATGGCAAGTCCCAGCGGGAGAATAACAGGCAGATTCCTGAGATTTGGGCACAAGCAACATTACATGCTTAAAACAAACAAAAACTTCTGGTGTGCTAATGGACATTGGTAGAGATGGAATGCCTGACCACAAGACACTAAATGACCATGCTTCTAGAACTGCCCATCCAGAGCTGGGTTCACATAAGGTTGCTAGAATCCTGTAGCAGTCTATTGTAAGATGAGCACGAGCTCAAGCGTGAGAAGGACTATAGAACAAAAACAAGCTGCATGAGCAAGTAGCCTATGACCTTCACCACTGTGCACCAGCACCTCTCCCTCCCCTCACTTTGATCATACTGGGAATTTCTTATCCTCAGCTGACGGAAGAGAAAAATCTACAAGCTTGGTTTACAAATAGAAAAGCTTAGCATGCCAGTGCTTAAAAATGGAAGCAGCTGCACTGCAGCGTCATTCGGAAGTGGCTTGGAAAGACACTAGTGAGGGAAAATCCTCCTAATGGGCAGACGTTTGGGTGATGCACCTGTTTATCCACTTTGTGTGAAAGAAGTGGCTTGAGGTTACAATATCTCCAGACTCATGGCAGACAAACATGAAAGAGTAAGATTTAAAGAATGAAGCAAGGAAGTAGATGAGCATAATGGAAGAACAAAGTATGAAATTCTTTGTATTATATGTTAATACCCTCCAGAGAGCACCAACCATGGAGAAAAATCTAAATAGCCAAGTAGACATGATTACTACACCAGTCTCTGTAGCAAGCTACTTTAGTGCTAGCTCAGTGGGTCCGTGAATATAGTGGCCATGTGGGAGAGATGGATGGGTCCAACATTTACCAACACTGATTTAATTGTTACTGATATCAAATGCCCAATGTACCATCAGAAGACACCAATGCTTAGCCCCTGATATAGGGCTGTCCCTCAAGACCAGTGGTGGCAAGTTAACTGCATTGAGTTCCTTCTATCCTGGAAGGCCAGAGGCTCGTTCTAACAAGTATAAAGGCATATTCTGGGAGTGCTTTTGCTTTTCCTGCCTGCAAGTCCTCAGCCACTGTAACTATCCAAGAATTCATGGAATATTTTATCCTTGAGAAAGGATCCTATGTAACATTGTGTCAGAGCACAAAGCCTATTTTACTACAAAGGAGATATGGAAGGGGCACCTGGCTGGCTCAGTCGATAGAGCATTTGAATCTTGATCCTCGGGTTGTGAGTTTGAGCCCTGTGTTGGGCATAGAAATTACTTTATAAAGAAAAATTCTTTATTTAAAAATTTTCAAGTTTATTTATTTTGAGAGAGAGAGAGAGAGAGAGAGAGAGAGCGTAGGCGAGGGGTGGAGAGAGAGGGACAGTGAGATTCCCAAGCAGGCTCTGTGCCATCAACGCAGAGCCCAATGTGGGACTTGATCTCACAAACCACGAGATCATGACCTGAGCTGAAATAAAGACTTGGGTGCTTAACCAACTGAGCCACCCAGGAGACCCAATAAATATTTTTCAAAAAGGAGGTATGAGAGTGGGCCTATGACCATTGGATGCACTGGTCATATCACATACCATACCAATCAGAAGCAACCTGCCTGCTAGAGCCTTAAAATGATCTTCAGAGGACATAGTTGAAATGCTAGCTTAGAAGCAGCCCTTTGTAAAAAAAAGGTATCCATTGTCCAGAAGATTGGATTTAAGAAAATTTCTATGATGCTATATCTCTAAGTAAGATGAATACATAGGTCCAGTAATTAAGGGATGGAAGTAGGAGTGATCTCAATTAATATATCCCCCAATGATCCACTAGGGACTTTGTCCTTTTTGTCTCCATAATTCTACACTCTATAAGGTTAGAGGTTCTGGCTCCCAAAGGGGGACACTTCTGCAAGGGGATCTAGCAAGTTTTCCATTGAAATATAGACTACAATTGCCACTACAAGTGCTACTAGGCACTTCAGCTTCCTTGTATCCAGGGACTGGCCAACGAGGAGAGGAGTTACCATCTTGGAAGGGGTAATGGGACCTTGGTCTTCAGAAGGAAGTAGAGGTGCTTTTATACAAGGGATAAATATGTGTGGCATCCAAATAATACACCTGAGTGTGTTTTCATACTCTGTTGCTCAATTGTGATGGTAAATGGACATGTCAGCAACCCTGACTCAAGAGGACATGGTGTCCAGAGACTAATAACACCCCTCAGGTATGGGAGCCTAGATAACACCATTAGATAAATAACCAAAATTAGCAGAAGTAGTGCTGAGGTAAGAGGAATCTAGAATGGATATTGGAGGAGAAAGACAATGAGTATCATGGTCCTAAGACCACCTCTAGGTAGGAACCGTAATTTGTCCCATTAACCTTTCTCTTCTCAGTTTCTTTGGGGAAGAGAGATGCATTAGAATTCCGGAAGAATAACTGTCTAAATATATATGTATTGTCCCTGAAATGTTTCTGAGTGGCGCCTAGAGTGAACAGTAATGGATATGGACATGAACTACAATGATCCCCATCAAGAAAAGACTTCTGTCCTGTCAGCTCGTTCAGACTTGATCTCAACAGCCTTGCTCAACAACACACCATTTCCAGGGTATCCTATATCCAGTGACTTGTCATGTGAGGGTATAAAGGCCTAGCCATTTTGGGTTACTATGCAAAAACTTTGATTAGCTATATATATATTCCAGAGTTCCTAGTGCAGTGAGTTAAGCCTTTGCTAGAATCACACTGTAGTTTAGCTTCTGTCTCTGCTCAATCATACTTCCTTCCCCTTCTTTCCATGAATGTTGGTATTTAACAGTTATCCTTGGTGTTAAACTTTATCTCAGAGTTTGCTCCTGGAGCTCAACCTATAATACCATCCCTGACCCCTATTCTGAAGATGTGAGCAGGGTATCCTCAAAGTGGCACCAGTCTGGAATGGGACAGAAGAACTGATCAAGGCAAGGAAAGCATGTATATGGAAACAAGAATGACAGCAGAGTTTGAAGATTTACTACACAGGGGAATTAATCAAACAAATAAAAATGAATTAATTGATTGATTAATTGATTGATTGATTTTGTAAATAAAAGAGGAAGGGTTTTAAAAAAAAATTTCTAGATCAGAGAATTTTCCAGGTCAGCGAGAAGGGTAGATAAACGAAGACGACATTCTTGATTCACAATCTTGGACCAAGCTGCCTACTTCATGGTGTCATCTCCTTCTGGAGCCCAAGTACACTCCGGAAATTCTCAACTTGTGGTCCCTCATAGATAGGGATGGCCTTCTGATTGTCATGGGGGTGGTGACCTGGATCTAGCTTGTGTCTTATGTGAATCCAAGAAGATTTTTGTTTTGATGACGGTGTAGACGGTTAGCAGTCCTTCTTAATGCCTCTCCTGATGAGGTAATAATGCATGCTTTCTTCTAAAAACTTTGATGTATACTCCATGTCCTGCACCTAAAACTCAAGCCACTGCAAGCCCTCAGACATCAGAGACAGTGAAATCATATGGTATTTGTCTTTCTCTGACTGATTTATTTCACTTAGCATTATGTTCTAGATCCATTCTGTCTCAAATGGTATGATCTCATCCTTTTATATGGCTGAGTAATATTTCATCATATATATATATATATATATAGAGAGAGAGAGAGAGAGAGAAAGAGAGAGAGAGACAGAGACAGAGACAGAGAGACAGAGACAGAGACATAGAGAGACAGAGAGATCTACCTTACCTATCTATCTGTAAAATATCTTCTTTATCCATTCATTTATTGATGAACACCTGGGTTGCTTCCATATCTTGACTTTTGTAAATAACACTGCAATTAACATGGGGTGCATACCTCTTTCTGAATTGGTGTGTTAATTTTCTTTGGGTAAATACCTAGTGGTGGAGTTCCTGGATCATGTTTAATTTTTGAGGAGCCTCCATACAGTTTTCCATACTGGCTACACCAGTTTGCATTCCCACTAACAGTGCATGAGGGTCTCTTTTTCTCCATGTCCTTGTCATGACTTGTTATTTCTTGTCTTTCTTATTTTAGGCATTCTGACAGGTATGCGGTGATATTTCATTGCAGTTTTAATTTGCATTTCCTTTATAATGACTGATGTTGAGCATCTTTTCATGTGTCTGTTGGCCATATGGATATCTTCTTTGGGAAAATGTTTATTCCTGTCCTCTTCCCATTTTTAATTGAATTATTTGTTTGCTTTTTGGTATTGAGTTGCATAAGTTTTGTATATATTTTGGATATTAACCCCTTATTGGATATATCATTTGCAAATATCTTCTCCTATTCAGTAAGTTGCTTTTTCATTTTGCTCATGGTTTCCTTTGCTGTGAAAAAGCTCTTTACTTTGGTGTAGTCCCAATAGTTTAATTTTGCTTTTGTTTCCCTGGCCAGGGAAGACTTATTTTGTAGTATTTTTATCTGGTTTTATTATTAGGGTAATACTGGCCTTGTAGAATGAATTTGGAATCTTTCCTTCTATTTTTTAGAAGAGTTTGAAAAGAAAAGGTATTAACTCTTTTTTTCTTTGCAAGAGTGAGAGAGCATGAGCTGGAGAGGGGCACAGAGGGAGAGGGAAAGAGAGAATGTTAAGCAGGCTCCACTCTTAGCATGGAGCCTGACACGGGGCTCAACCTCACAACCATGAGATCATGACCTGAGCTGAAATCAAGAGTCAGATGCTTAACCACCTGAGACACCCAGGTACCCTGGTACTAACTCTTTAAATGTTTGGTAGAATTCACCTATGTAGCCGTCTGGTTCTGGACTTAGGTTTGTTTCTAAGTTTTTTGATTACTGATTAAATTTTATGGCTAGTTATCAGTCTGTTCAAATTTTCTATTTCTTCTGGATTCAGGAATATAACTATATACGAACAGACATTTCTCCAAAGAAGACATCCAGATGGTCAACAGGCACATGAAAAGATGCTCAACATCATTTATCATCAGGGAAATGCAAATTAAAACCACAATGAGATATCATATCACACATGTTAGAATGGCTAAAATAAAGAACATAAAAAACAACAAGTATTGGCAAGGATGTGGAGAAAAAGGAACCCTCTTGCACTACCAGTAGGAATGCAAACTGGTGTAGCCACTGTGGAAAACAGTTTTTGAGTTTTTGAGTTTCCTCAAAAAGTTAAAAATAGAACTACTCTACCATCTAGTAATCACACTACTGGATATTTACCCCGCAAATACAAAAACACTTATTCAAAGGGACACATGCATCCCTATGTTTATTGCAACATTATTTACAATAACCAAATTATGGAAGCAACCCAAGGTCCATCAATAGATAAAGAAGATGTGGTATATATACATAACATAATATTATGCAGCCATAAAAAGGAATGAAATATTGCCATTTGCAACAACATGGTTGGAGTTACAGAGTATAATCCTAAGTGAAATAAGTCAGTCAGAGAAAGGCAAATATCATATGATTTCACTCTTATGTGGCATTTAAGAAACAAAACAAATGAACAAAGGGAAAGAGAGAGAGAGACAGAGAGAGAGATAGAGAGAGAGAAACCAAGAAACACACTCTTAACTCTAAGAGAACAAATTGATGGTTACCAGACAGGAGGTGGGTGGGGGGCATGGATGAAATAGGTGATGAGGCTTAAGGAATGTACTTGTCATGATGAGCACTGGGTGATGTATGGAATTGTTGAATGACTATGTGTACACCTGAAACTAATATATACTGTATGTTAACTATACTGGAATTAAATTTTTAAAAATAAAAAAATATAAAAAGGAATATAACCATATAATAACAACCTAACAATTGTAAATATTTATCCACACACATTTGAGCACCCAAATTCATAAAGCAACTATTAATAGACATAAAGGAAGAAATTAATAGTAATACTAGGTGACTTTAGTACCCCACTTATAGCAGTGGATAGATTATTCAGAGGAAAAATCAACAAGGAAACAGTGGCTTTGAATGTTACATTGGATCAGATGGATCTTACAGATATATTCCAAAAATTTCATCCAAATACAGAGGAATACACATTTTTTTCAAGTGCACATAGAACATTCTCTAGAATAGATCACATGTTAGGCCACAAAACAAGTCTCAACAAATTAAAAAAGACTGAAATCATATCGTGCATCTTTTCTGACCCCAACTATATGAAACTAGAAATCAATCACAAGAAAAAATCTGGAAAGAACACAAATACATGGAGGCTAAATTACATACTACTAAACAATAAATGAGTCAACCAAGAAATCAAAGAGGAAATAAAAAAATACATGGAGATAAATGAAAATGAAAACACAATGATCCAAAATCTTTCAGATGCAACAAAATCTGTTCTAGAGGGAAGATTATATCAAAACAGGTCTGCCTCAAGAAGTAAGAAAAATCTCAAATAAGCAACCTAGCCCTACACCTTAAAGGAACTAGAAAAAGTAGAAACAAACAAAGCCCAAAGTCAGTAGAAAGAAGGAAATAATAAAGATCAGAGAAGAAATAAATGAAACAGAAACTAAAAAGCAATAGAACAGATCACTGAAACCAGGAGCTAGCTCTTTGAAAAGATCAACCAAATTGATGAACTTCTGCCCTTTAGCCAGAGTTATTGAGAGAGAGAGAGACAGAGAGAGAGAGGACCCAAATAAAATCAGAAATGAAGGAGTAGAAATAACTGACACAACAAAAATACAAAGGATTGTAAGAGAATATTATGAAAAATTGTGTGCCAACAAACTGAACACCTTATAAGAAATGGATAAATTCCTAGAAACATATAACCTTCTAAAACCTAATCAGGAAGAAAACCAGCAACTCTTAACTCTATCAAAGCTCAGCTCCCTTGTTTATGATATATATTTTATGGTCTGCTTATAATTCTGTCCTTAAATATTGTTTAAATGAATATAACACACATATGTACATAATTTTAAAAAAGCAACACAATGTCTAATTATAAATATAAAAGAGTAATAAAAGCAGAGTTGTTTATAATAAAATAGTATGTACTTATATGTGTAAATGTCTAGGTTTACTAGTAGACATAATAACATAGTCAGATGTTTGCATCTATATGTAGAATCTTGTAAATGAGACCACTACAAAATTAGATTGATACAAGTATACTATAACAGAGACTCAAAAACTATGTGCAACATTGCTGCTCATGATGTGATTTTCCTAAATGTTGAATAATTTGTGGTAAATTTCTAACAAAATATTCCCAGAAAATTTAAATCTGTTAAACATGTATAGAAAATATTTGGTATTTATTTGTAGAATGGAGTTAGGTTCTAAGTTCAGTTAATTAAAAAACTACTTCTACCTAAAGATAGATTTATAATCAGGGAAATGCAAATTAAAACTACAATGAGATGTCACATCATCTCATTTGGTGGATGTCAAAAAGTATGAAGGACATGGGACAATTCTTACTACATGGGAGTGCCCCATGCATTTTAAGAAATGCAATGTTTAGGGGCACCTGGGTGGCTCAGTCGGTTGAGCATCCAGCTCTTGGTTTTAGCTCAGGTCATGATCTCACAGTTGGTGAGTTCTAGTCCCGCATCAGACTCCATGCTGATGGCAAGGAACATTTTTGGGATTCTCTCTCCTTCTCTTTCTGCCCCTCCCCTGCTCACTCTCTCTGTCTCTTTCTCAAAATAAATAAATAAATTTAAAACAAAGAAATGCAAACGTTCTCAGTACCAACTAGTAGACCTCAGTTATTTTGACACTGTAAACGCCTTACAACAAATGTTTATAATGTTATCAAATAATATCATGGGTATCAAGGAATTCTGCTATAAGAACTATCTGTCACTCAGTATGTGTTTAATTCTTGTTTATTGATGGGATTGATGAATGAATGTATAAATGTTATATTTCTTTAAAAAATTTTTTAAAATTTGTATTTATTTTCGAGAGAGAGAGAGAGAGACAGAGAGAGAGACAGAGCATGAGCAGGGGAGAAACAGAGAGGGAGACACAGACTCTGAAGCAGGCTCCAGGCTCTGAGCTGTCAGCACAGAGCCTGACTTGGGGCTTGAACTCATGAACCGCAAGATCATGACCTGAGTCAAAGTTGGATGCTTAACTGACTGAGCCACCCAGGCACCCCTGAATGTTAGATTTCTAAAAATAACTTTAACTTCTGATCGCAAGTAACAAAAACCCAGCTAACTTTAGTTTGACAAATTAGGGTATATGACCTTTTTTTTTAACTAAGAAGTTTAGAGTTAGGCTACCCAGGTTTGGTGCCACAGCTCATAATGTTGTCATTGTCTATGATACCTATTTTCCTTCCATTTTGCCATCTGGCAAGTCTGTTCTTTTACCACTTCATGAATTAACGATCACCACAGCATTTTTGGGTCTTACATCTTCATTCAAAGCAGAAAAGAGGAAGGAAGAGGAAAGGATCATTGCTAGGAGACTTCCTTTTCTATCTTATTGGCCAGAACTGTGTCACATGGCTAGTGCTGGCTACAGGGAAGTTATGATCCTCCCACAGAAAGCAATAATACTGCCTTATAAAACGTAAAACACAAAGAAAGAAACAAATAAATCCTTTCAGACACAATCACTGAGCTTCTAAGATGTAAACCTTATAAGAAGGCAAAAAGTGAAGTTAACGAAGAACTCCTAGAAGGTAAGGAAGTCCTGGGTGTGGATTTTGCCTTGGGCATATCTGACAAACTCTGGTGACCTTGATATTTCACTTTTAATGGTTTCACAGGAAGTAGGGATATGGGACAGATGATAACATTTAAGGTCTGTCTGATGTATGAAGTCTAACAGAGTCTGACTCACAGTTGGAAATGAAAAAGCAAGCCACAGATTGGTACAAAGTATTCATAAAACTTTGTATTCAGGATATGTAAAAACTACAAATCAGTACCAAAATGGAAAACAATTTATTTTTTAAAATGGACAAAATCTTGGAAAGACATTTTAGAAAAAACAGTACATTTGTAGCCAATAAGCACATAAAAAGACACTCAACATGATTAGTCATCAGAGAAGAAAATTTAAACCACAGGATACTATTATATATCCATTAGAAGAGTTAAAATTTTAAAAAATTAACAAAACCAAATGTTGGTGAGGATATAGAGCAATTAGAACTTTCATACATTGCTGATGGGAATGTTAAATACACAAATACTTTGGAAACTGCTTGGCAATTTCTTACAATATTAAACACACACTTACTATATATCCAAGAGAAATGAAAATACATATATGTACACAAAGTCTTGTACTTGAATGTTAATAGCAACATTATTAATAATAGCCAAAATGTAAAAACAACTCAAATGCCCATCAAATGATGAGTGATATACCACAAAAATGGTATATACCCATACAATCAAATATTATTCAGCCATGAAAAAGCAGGTACTGATATATGCTATGACATGGATGAACTTGGAAAACATTATGCTAGGTGTAAAGAAGCCAGCACAAAAGCCACATATTGTGTGATACTATTTATATGGTATATGTCCAGAATAAGCAAATCCATACAAACAGAAAGTAGATTAGTGGTTGTCAGGAGCTGAGAGAGGGAAAAGTGAGGTGACTTCCAATAGGTAGGAGGTTTCTTTTTGGAGTGATGAAAAAATTCTGGAATTGGATTGTGGTAATACTTGAATAAGTATACTAAAAACCATAGAATTGTACACTTTAAGTTGGTGGAGTGTATGGTGTGTGTTATACTCACTAAACAAAACAAAACAAAATATATATAAAGATTACTGGCATTGTCACCATCCCAAGATTACCACTGCCATCATCTTGGTGCATAGACTTCCAAAAAAATCATTTCTATGCATCACATGCACTTTTATAAAGAATAAAAATTGTGTTGTAGCATGTAAAATGTATTTTTAACTACAACACATAATTTTAAAATTATAAAGTAATGTCAGTCTGGAGGATGAATGCCTTGCTCCTGTCTCTTTGTGGGGGAAACATCTATTCTTTCATCCTTAAGTATGAGGTTAGCTATGGAGTTTTTATAGATGCCTTTTATCAGATTTAGGAAGTCCCATTCCATTCTTAATTTGCTAAGTGTGTTTTATCATAAAAAAGTGTTGGATTTGATCAAATGTTTTTTCTGCATCTATTGAGATGATTGTGTTTTTCCCTCTTTATTCCATTAATATGTTATATCATATGGATCGATTTTCATATGTTGAAACAATCTTGCACTCCCACAATAGATCTCACTTGGTAAGGTCTAAAGTCTTTTTATATGTTTTGCCAAATTTAGTTTACCACTATTTGGTTGAGGAGTTTTGATTCTATATTTATAAGGATATTGATCTGAAGTTTTCTTGTGGTCTTTGTTTTGCCTTGACATTAGGGAAATACTGGACTTAAAATGTATGTTAGGAAATATTCCTTCCTCTTTTATTATCTGCAAAAGATTACTAAGAATGGTATTAATTCTTCTTTAAATGTTTGGTAGAATTTACCAGTGAAGCCATAAAGTCCTGAGCTTTTCTTTGCTGGAAGTTTGTTAATTACTAGCTTAAGGTATTTACTTGCTATATGTCTTTTCAGATTCTCTATTTCTTCATCAATTAATTTTGGTTGTTTCTATGTTTTGAGGAATTTGTCCACTTCATTTAGGTTATCTACTTTTTTGGCCTATAATTGTTCACCACAGACTGGGTGGTTTAAACAACAGAAATTTATTTCACAGTTTTGGAGGCTATGAAATATCAAGGTGCTGGTTGGTTTGGATCCTGGTGAGAGCTCTCTTCCTGGCTTACAGACAGCCACCTTCCCCATTATGTTCTCACATGGTCTTTCTTTCTTCGGTGCATGCACATGTTGAGAGATATAGAAAGAGAGATAGAGATCTTACTCTCTTCCTCTTCTTCTTCTAAGGTCATTAATCCCTTCATGAGGGTCCCATCCTCATGACTTAATATAATCTTAATTACCTAATTAAATTTCAAAGGCCCCATCACCACATACTATTGCATTGGGGGACACGGCTTCAACATATGGATTTAGTGGAAGAAGGACACAAACATTTAGTCCATAATATTCCATCTTGGGCTCAAATTCATGTTTTTATCAGATGCAAAATATATTCTTTCGATCCCAACAATCTTAAGAGTCTTAACTTACTTCAGCATCAATTCTGAAGTCTAAAGTCCAAAGTCTCATTTAAATATCTAAATTGGATATAGTGAAACTCGAGGTATGATTCATCCTGAGACAAATTCATCTCCAGCTGTAAACCTGTGAAACCAGACAAATTATGTGCTTCCAAAATACAATGGTGGGACAGGCATAGGATAGATATCCCTATCTCCAGAAGGGAGAGATAGGAAATAAGGAAAGGGTAATGGGTTCCAAGCAAATAAAAACCCTAGAGGTGAGCTCCATCAGATCCTAAGGCTTGAGATTACCATCTTTGGTTTGATGCTTTTGGACCACTGAAGCAGAGATCCTTCCTTTGAGACTCTGTTGGGCTGGGGTTGTAAGTGGGGATAGTATGTGGAGATGGGGCTGGGCTGGTGCCAGGTATAGTGTTTGCCCCCATAGAGCCCACAGTTCTGTATGATGGTTCCAGTCCCAAGGCCTCTGTCAGAGGCCTTCTGGTCTATTGAATCCGAGGTGGTAGTTCTGATGATCTCAGAATCACCTTGGGGTCATTTTTTCTTCTTCTTGAAGAATAACACATGTTCTAGCTGAATAGCACTATCATCCAGTACTGTTAATTTCATAAAGTTCCACAGCCTTTCTTCATTTTGCCTCACCTCCATTCTCCTCAGTTCAAACCAGCATTATTTCTGCTTATATAATCCCACAAATTCTTTATCAAGAGACAGTCCAGGCACACTCATAGTGTTCTCTTTTATACATGTGTTCTAATTTTTTGTAATACAGATAAGTGGAGAATTTTTCAAATCTTAAAGTTTGGGTTCGTTTTTGCTTAACAATCTATTCTCAATTCATTTCTCTCTTTTTGTTTTTTGTTTTAAATTTTTAAATGTTTATTTATTTTTGACAGACAGAGAGACAGAGAGAGAGCATGAGTAGGAGAGGAGCAGAAAGAGAGGGAGACACAGAATCTGAAGCAGGTTCCAGACTACAAGCTGTCAGCACAGAGCCCCACGCAGGGCTCGAACTCACGAACTGCGAGATCGTGACCTGAGCCAAAGTCAGCGCTCAACCAACTGAGCCATCCAGGTGCCCCTCTTTTGGGGTTTTAAAATGAGCAGTCATGAGGATCCAAGACCCTCCTTCAAAACTTTGCTTTGAAAGCTTTTCAGCTAATTCCAGATTTCAAGATATACTACAAAGTTGTAGTAATCAAAGGGTGTGGTACTGGCACAAAAATAGACATATAGCTCAATAAAACAGAATAGAGAGCCCAGAAGAAAAATCCATGATTATATGGATATCATGGGGAAACAGAGTCTCTTCCATAAATGGTGCTGGGAAAACTGGACAGCTACATGCAAAAGAATGAAACTGGTCCACTTTTTCACACCATACACAAAAATAAACTCAAAATGAATCAAAGACCTAAATGTGAGACATGAAATCATAAAAATCCTGGAAGGAAACATGGATGGTAATTTCTTTGATATTGCTTTATCTACATTATTCTAGACACATCTCCTCAGGCAAGAGAAACAACAGCAAAAATTACCTATTGGGACTATACCAAAATAAAAAGCTTTTACATGGAAAAGAAAACCATTAACAAAATGAAAAGGCTATGTGCTGAATAGGAGAAGATATTTGCAAATGATATATCTGAGAAAGGATTATTATACAAAATATATAAAGAACTTACATAACACAACAAAAAAAATATCCCAAATATTCCAATTTAAAATGGGCAGAGGATTGGGGCACCTGGGTAGCTCAGTTGGTTGAGCATCTGACTTTTGATTTTGGCTCAGGTCATGATCTCACGGTCTTGGGATTGAGCCCTGCATTGGGCTCTGAGCTGACAGAATGGAGCCGGCTTGGGATTCTCTCTCTCTCCTTCTCTGCCCCTCTGCCACTTGCATGCTCTGTCTCTTAAAATAAAGAAATAGGCATTAAAAAATAAATAAAATGGGCAGAGGACATGAACAGACATTTTTCCAAAGGATGTCAGATGGCCAACAGACACATGAAAAGATGATCAACATCAGTCATCAACAGGGAAATGCAAGTCAAAACCACAGTGAGGTATCACCTCACACCTATCAGAATGGCTAAAATAAAGAAGACAAGAAATAACAAGTGTTGACAAGCACAGGAAGAAAAAGGGACCTTCATGCACTGTGGGTAGGAATGCAAACTGGTGCAGCCATTGTGGAAAACAGTGTAGACATTCCTCAAAAATTAAAAATGGAAATACCACATGATCCAGTAATTCCACCACTAGGTATTTACCCAAGAAAATGAAAATACTAATTAAAAAATTATATGCATCCCTATGTCTATTGCAACATTATTTACCATAGTGAAGATATGGAAGCAACCCAGGGGTCCATCGATTGACAAATGGATAAAGAAGTGTTATATATAAACAATGGAATATTACTCAACCATAAAAAGGAATGAGCTCTTGCCATTTGTAACAATGTGGCTGGACCTAGAGGGTATTATCCTGAGTGAAATAAGTCAGAGAAAGACAAATACCATGATTTCACTTAGATGTGGAATCTAAAAAGCATAACAAATGAATAAATGAACAAACCAAAAGCAGAAATACAGCCATAAATACAGAGAACAAACTGATGGTTGCCAGAGGGGAGGGGGACAAGTGATGGGCAAAATAATTGAAGGGGAGTGGGAAATATAGGCTTCCAGTTATGGAATGAATAAGCCATGAGGATAAAAGTCAATGATGTGGTAATTGTGTTGTATATTGGTACATTTGTGAAGAACATTGCGTAACACATATTGTCAAATCACTATGCTGCACACCTGAAACTAACATTACATTGTGTGTTGACTACATATTTCAAGAAGAATAAAATAAAATATATTAAAAACATCTTTTAAACTAAATATTCAATTCCATAACTCACAAGTTCTACCTTCCACAAAACACTAGGACACAAGCACAATTCAGACAAGTTCTTTGCCATTTTATGACGAGGATCTCTTTTCCTCCACTTTCCAATAACATCCTTCTCATTTCCATCTGAGCTTTCACCAATGACCTTTAATGTCCATATTCCTACCACAGTCTATCTATTCATGATTCTTTAGGTCTTTTTTAAGAAGATGGAGATTTCTCTTTAGCTTTCCTCTTCTTTTTGAGCCCTTACCAGAATCTCCCTTAATGTCCACATTTCTGGCATGCACCTCAAAACTCTGTCAGCCTCTATCCATTATCTAGTTCCAAAGCTACTTCCAGGTGTTTAGATATTTGTTACAGTGGTACTATATTTCTCAGTACCAAAATGTCTTAGTTAGTTCAGGCTCCCATAATAAAATGCTATAGACTGAGTGGCTTTAACAATAGAAGTTTATTTTTCACAGTTCTGGACGTGGGGAAGTCCAAGATCAAAGTGCCAACTAATTTGGTTCCTGGTGAGAGCTCTCTACCTGGCTGACAGAGCACCACCCTCTCATTGTCCTCACAAAGCCTTTCCTGGGTGTGTGTGCCTGGGATGGGGGTAAGGTGGGGAAGTAGGGTGGGGAGAGTGAGAAAATCTTTCTCTTCTTCTTTTTAAAAAATTTTTTTAAAGGTTTATTTATTTTTGAGGGAGACAGACACAGAGCGTGAATGGGGTAGGGGCAGAGAGAGGGGGAGACAGGATCTGAGGCAGGCTCTAGGCTCTGAGTTGTCAGAACAGAGCCTGACACGGGGTTCAAACTCACGAACCCCTGAGATCATGATCTGAGCTGAAGTCTGAGGCTTAACCAACTGAGCCACCAAGGTGTCCTTTCTTTTCTTCTAAGGTCACTAGTCTCATTTTGAGAGCTTCACCCTCATGACTTAACCTAGCCAAAATACCTCCCCAAGGCTTGACTTTTAAACACCATCACATTGGGTGTTAGGACTTCAATATATGAACTGTGAGGGACACAAACATTCAGTCCACAATACCTCATAATCCTTTTTTTTCCTGTAAGTTTGGTAGTAATGGTTTTTCTTTTGTTGGCAATTTTAGTAATATTAGTCTCCTTTCTTTATTTTTTTAAGTTTTTTTTTAAGTTTTTTAAAAAGGTTTGTTTATATGGAAACCAACCTGACAATAAACTATAAAGTTTAAAAAATAAATAAATAAATAAATAAATAAATAGGTTTATTTATTTTTGAGAGAGAGAGATAGAGAGGGAGCAGTGGGGAGAGAGGGAGAGAGAGAAAGAGAGAGAGAGAGAGAGACAGAACCTGAAGTAGGCTCCAGGTTCTGAGCTGTCAGCACAGAGCCCCACATGGGGTTCAAACCCATGGACCACGGGATCATGACCTGAGCCGATGTCGGACTCTTAACTGACTGAGCCACCTAGGCATCCCAGTTTTCTCTCTGTTTTTGCTTGATTAGGCTAGCTAAAGATTTGTCAATTTTGTTAATCTTTCCAATGAAGCAACCTTTGACTTTGTTGATTTTCTCTATTGTTTCTCTATTCTCTATTTCGTTGAAAAAAATTTTTTTTGTTTATCTAATTTTGGGAGAAAGAGACAGAGAGCAAGTGGGGGAGGGGCAGAGAAAGGGACACACAGAATCCAAAGCAAGCTGTAGGTTCTGTGCTGTCAGCACAGAGCCCAATGTGGGGTTCCAACCGAACCATGAGATCATGACCTGAGCTGAAGTCAGACGCTTAACCGACTGAGCCACTCAGGTGCCCCAAATCTCTATTTCATTTATTTTCAGTCCAACCTATATTATTACCCTCCGTCTGCTTGCTTTGGATTTAGTTTGCTTTTGTTTTAATAGATCCTTAAGATGGAATGTTAAGTTACTGATTTAGATTTTTTTTTCTTTTTTAATATAGGCCATTATATAAATTGCCTCTATATACTGTTTTCACTGTATCCCTAAGATTTGGTATGTTGTTTTTCCTAAAAGTATTTTTTAATTTCCTTTGTGATTTCTTTTTTGACCCTGTGATTGTTTATGATTGTGTTTAACTTCCATTTGTAAATTTCTTTAATTTCCTTCTGTTATTAATTTCTAGTTTCATTCACTGTGATTGGAGAGCATACTTCACATGATTTCAATCTTTTAAGATTTATTGACACTTGTTTTATGGCCTAACTTATGTTCTATCTTGGTAAATGTTTCATATTTTACTTGAGAAGAATATGTATTCTGCAGTTGTTGAATGGAACGCTCTATAGGTCTTCATTAGTTGAATTATAGTGTTGTTCAAGTTTTTTATTTGCTTGATGATTTATTGTTTAGTTGTTCTACCATTATGGAAAGTGAGATATTGATAAGTTCAACTACTATTGTTGAATTGACCATTTTTCTCTTCAATCTGATAGCTTTTGCTTCATGAATTTGGTGTGTATGTTTATAGGTATTGTATCTTCTTGATGAGTTAATTCTGTTATTATCAAATGTCTCTCTTAGGCTCTAGTAATAATTTTTGTCTTAAAGTCTACTTTGTCTGATATTAGTATAGCCATTCCAGGTCTCTTTTGATTATTGTCTACCTAGTATATCTTTTCCCATACTTTTATTTTCAACTTTTTTGTATCTTTGAATAGAAAGTGTGTCTCTAATAGACAGCATATAGTTGGGTTTTAGGTTTTTTGTTTTGTTTTGTTTTAAGCTATCCTGCAAATCTCTGCCCTTTAATTCAATCTCTTTTCACATAATGAAATTACTCATAAGGTCATGTTTACATTTGCCATTTTTCTATTTGTTTTCTAAATGTATTTTTTATCCTTCCTCCATTATTGACTACTTTTGTTTTAAAAGGATATTTTCTAGTGAACTATTTTAATGTCATCACTTCTCTTACTATATTTTTTGAGTCATTTTCTTAGTGGTTGTTATGAGAGTTCAGTTATCATCTTAATTCATAATAATCTAGTTTAGATTAATACCAATTTCATTGTAATAGTATGCAAAAACTTTGCTCCTATATGACTTCATCCTCTCCTTTCATTTGTGCTGTTACTGTCATGTAAATTACATCTTTATAGACTGTGTGCCTATCAACACAGAAAATATAAAGAGTACTTTACACATTTATAAGTTATCCTTGCACAGGGGCCATACAAGTCTTGTTTGTATTGTTCCAATTTTAGGATATATGCTGCCACATTGAGCATAACATGGTCTAATATGGCTTTAAAAAACTACTCTAGTTTCATGTGAAAAATGAATTAAAGAGGAGGCCAGTCTGGAGGTGAGAAGACCAGATAGAAAATGCTGAAGTATATCAGGTAAAAGATGATAGTGGTCTGATCTAGAGTTCACCTGTTTACTGGAGAAAAAATGTAGACAACTTGACAAATTTGAAAGATATTTAGAAGATAAAATTAACTAGCCTTGGCAACTGGATGTATAGTTGAGTAAAAGGAGAGTCGAAATGACTAATTCTCTGTATCATGTAACTGAGAGAATTATGGTGCTATTCACAGAGAAAGATAAGATTGAAATAGGAGCTTTGGGAAAAAATACAATGAGTTCAATTTTAGACTTTTTTAAATTTATGATGCTAGTAGGGTATTTAAATGAAAATAGGAGATGTTCAGTAAAGATGGGATATCTAGGGTTTGAAACTTAAGTAAGCGATATGAGCTGTGACTAAAAATTTGAGGATGATTAATGTGTAGAGAGCAATGAGTCTTGAGAGTTTACTAGACTGTCCAATAAGAATGTATAAAGTGATGATAGGAAAGGACCAATGATGGAATCCTAAGGAATTAATTCATCACAAGAAAATGAGAATAGCTCTAGAAGTAGCCAGAAAACTAGAAGAGTGCATTGTCATGGAAGTTGACAGAAGAGAATATTTCAAGAATTGAGATGTAAAAATAAGGACCATATTGTTTTCATTGGTGTTAGCAATAAGGAAAACCATTAATTACAGCAGTATATTAAAGAGAGCTGCAAATTCTTCGCTATTCCTCCCATAAAGTGATAAAATCATTTTCCCTTTTCTTGAATCTGGACAGTATAGAGCTTCTATTGACCAATAAAATGTGGCAGAAGTGAGATTGTTTAACTTCTGAGACTGGACAGCTTCTACTTTCACAAACTTAAAACATTCCCTCTGCAAGCTCAGCTTTCATGCTGTGGGAAGCCCACATATGGAGGAGCCATGAGAAGGACTCACTTCCAGCTAAGCTCCAAACCAAGAGCCAACACCACCTGCCAGCCATGTGAATGAGACATAGTGGATGCTCTAGTTCGGTCAAGCTTCCAGATGACCACAGCTCCAGCCAAAGCCATGCAGAAAAACATTATCCACTCAAGCTTAGTCAACCCACAGAATCATGAAAGATAATAAGTGGTGGCTGCTGTTTAAAATGATTAAATTTGGGCATCATTTGTTACTTAGCAATTGATAACCTATTTTATTACTATTGTGTAATCTTTATAAGAGACAATGTTCTGCTGAGGTATTGCAGGTGTAAATTGCCATGGGTTGAAGAATGACTTGAAGGACAGAAACTGGAGGCAACTATTTTAATGAGTTGATTATGAAAGAGATAAAGCTATTTAGAGTGGTATATATAAGAAAGTCTGAATTTGACAATGGTGTTGTTAGCTTTTTATATGAGAAATTTAAATGGTATTTAAGAAGGTAAACCCCTGTGCCACAGCAGCAACACTAATGTACCTATATGACAAAAGAAAATACTTAGAACTACAGTTCCCCAGTGATCTGGTAAAGAGGTCCTTTCCACAGGAAACATTGAAGATACAGAAGAGATGGGAGAAAAGTTCCTGAGCAGATGAGAGAAAATGTTATCTTTTTCAGATTCTTACAGAAAGGATCTGATTAGTCTCATTAGACATGATCGATTAGAGTCCCTGATTGTTGACTCTCATATCCTGACTCCTTGGCATTCACCATATGGATGGCTGCTTTCAGCTCAAGCACTAATTCTTTTCTAATCATCTATGGCTAGGGTCTTAGATTGTATTAGTTAGGATATTATGTTTTGGGCCACAGTTAACAGAACATATATTTCAAAATGGCTGAAATATAAATCTGAAGTTTGAAGGCTGGTGAATTCAACAGCTCAATGATATCATCAAGGTCCCAGGTTCTTTCCAGCATTTTGCACTGTCATCCTGTTTTGTTTCATTCCCTTGGGTTGGCTCCTGTAATTGTCTCAAGATAACTGCTAGAGTCCCAGGGGTTATATTCAGAAGGTAATGTCATCAGACAGAAATAGGAGGTTTCTCCTTGCATGTTCCTTTCCTGTAAGGCACATAGAAGATTTCCATTCTTCTAATGGTTAGAATCTCATAATATGCCCAGTCAATTACAAGGGTGATTTTAGGTAGATTATCTATACTTTCTACACTTCAGTTTTACATCTAGGAAATGGGTAGCATAGTACCTTGTCTTAAGATTATTGTAAGGAATAAAAGAGAGTATTCTATTAAGTGCACAGATATTGCTTGGCTCACAGAGAGTCCTTTCTTCTATTTCATTCTCCAATCTGTGTTTAGAGTTTATTTTCTAAAAAGCAAACTTGAGATTCTCTTCCCATTTAAAAGACCATAAATGGCTGGGGCTCCAGGGTTGCTCAGTCAGTTGAGCATCCGACTCTTGATTTTGTCTCAGGTATTCATCCCAGGGTCATGGGATCAAGCCCCTCATTGGGATCCACACTGAGCATGGAGCCTGCTTAAGATTCTATCTCCCCCTTCCTTTCTCCCCATGCTCATGCTCTCCCACTCCCTCTCTCTAAAAAAAATTAAATTAAAAATAAAAAAATTAAAGACCACAACACAACTGGCTTAAAATAAACTCAATTTGTCCTCAGATGCTGGGGTCTACTTTTCTGAAAGCACTCAGAAGAGACAAAAAATAACTGAGTGTGTATTATAAAGGAAAATGGCTGATGAGTAAGTAATAGTATCTGCCACAGGACCACCAATGTGTAAGAAACTGTTCTGGTTGCCTTAACTCTGGGGGTGTGAGGATTCCTATGTGCTGGGTAGAAACTGAGATGTCAGAATTTCCTTTTCAGGGTAAAGGGTGGGAACCCAGGGCACAGATGGAGTACAGGTGCTGATATGTGTGTTTGGGTGATAAAGTGAGTGAACATTCAGCGTGATTTATTCTTATCCCAACTATATTGCTCATAGAATGGCCCTGAGCTCCACCACAGCCCTGCATCTAAGCCAGAATAATAAATCATAAAGTTCCTTAAGCTCCAAAGAGGGTGCTAACATGAATACTGAGTAGTATTTGTGTTATCATGTTACTAAGTAGAAAAAAATGCATTCTTACATGCAGTGTGCTTTCTCCAGAAATAATTAGATTTCCCATCTAGATTCCCCTTTTGCATATCTCAATAGACACAGTGCCATCTACTGAAAATAAAGCACCAATAACCATGATACCCCAAAGGGATTCCCAGGAGAGCCCCCCTCTCTGTGGGCTCCCTGTCTCACCCACCTCCCAGATGGACTAGAGGGAGTAGGCGGAATCCACAGGCTGTTCTCCTGTCACAAACTGTAATGCATCTGTTCCCTGGTGCTTTCTGTGAGCAGCAAGAGTAAAACGTTCCTGTAGGGACCTAAGGAACCCGGCCAGAAACTTAAAGTGTCTGTAAAAGCTCTTTTAGACTATCTGCTTGTCTTTCTTTGATCAGGTATAAAATTAAACTGTCTTATCTGGATGAGGCATACTTTTATATTAAATCATAACAAGGATCATTGACATGTTCTCCTTTGGGTAATTATGTTTCTTTCCATGTAAGAGTTTAGCGATGTATTGTAAGTCTTTGTATTTTTCTGTGAATTTTTAGTGGGTAGAATAGATAAGAGATTAAGAACAGAATCCTGGAACATTATCAGGACTGCTATGTCTTTGGGGTTTGTGGACAACCTAGGTTGCTACAAAATTCACTTATGCCAAATTTCACATTCTAGTCAATTGCGCTCTCTCCAGATTGCAGTGTTTCTTGGTTTCATAAATGGAGAAATGGAGAAACAAAAGGAAGATTGTTGCTTACATTTGGCCATCACAGTCAGCAATAAAATAGAAAACGGAAGCTCTTTAAAATGCATAGCCTTCTGTAGGACACACTCAACGCTTGCCCTCTCCACCCCTCACTCTACCATTCTTCCTCCCAAGGAATCTTGGCTCCATCTGGTTGTAGTCCTTCAACGACCATCTATAATTTAAAGCTCTGGTGTGAATTGATTTGGATTTGGCTTGTGGTAAGCAGAGCTGGCATTTCTTCCATTCACCCCTCCAAGTCTGGCCCCATTTTCTCTATTGCACTTGCTGCTCATTCTTTCTGCTTTCTTCTTATTAGGTTTTCCAAAAACAAAACTTCCCACAGTTAAGTTTGTGGTCTGGTAAGTTATCATGAATATTCTTAAAATTGCCTCATTAAAAGGGGTATTTGAAGCTGAAACTTAAGTGTCTGTTACCATGGTAACCACCACCAACTATTTAGAACTGCCTGCCTAAAACACAGAGGTAAGGGGTGCTGTTGGCAGAAAATTGAAGGTAGACTAAAGACTACTGAGCAGGAAAGCCAGAAAGGGAATGAAGGAAAAGGCCTGTAGACCCTAATGTGGAATTCTCAACCCCAAGTTGGATATCTTTTTTTTTTTTTTTTTTTTTTTTTTTTACTGTTTATGGGTTTTTATTCTGAGAGAGAGTGAGTGTGAGCAGGAGAGGGGCAGAGAGAGAGAGAGACAGAGAGACAGAAAGAGGGAGAATCCCAAGCAGTCTCTGTGCTGCTAGCACAGAGCTCAACATGGGGCTCAATCCCAGGAATCATGAGATCATGACCTGAGCCGGAATCAAGCATCCAACTCTCTACCGACTGAACTAACCAGGTGCCCCTGGATAGCCTTCCATGCAACAAGACAAATCAAGTTGGTGCCATGCTCCCAAATTCTCTACATTATGTAGTTTAGGAAATTTGAGAACTGGAAGTCCTTTTTACCGTCAGGTTATTGAGTAGAATTTGGATTCAAAGTTTACAACTTGAAACTTGTTTGATCACCTTTTCTTTTTGCAGTCATTTACCTCTTTGTGCCTCAAGTTATCATTTTTTAAAAGATGGGCAAAATGGCATGTTATTATGCTATATGACTATCAGTGAGGCAATAAAAGTCAAGCTGTTTTGTAAACAAGGTTCTACCCCCATGCAGACTAAAACCCATGTTTTGAGTCTACAACTGCTCTCTGGAACTACTTCTGGGTTACCATCAGTCAACCTCTTGTGAAGAAAACATGATTTCTCCAATAGAAAATATCATCAAACTAACCCTATTGATTGCTTTTTCCAAGCCAGGATTCTCTAGGCTTTCCATTCACTGGACCTGTAAAAGAGTGAACAAACACTGGCTGTTAGGCATGTCTTGGAATTTTACAAAAGTGGTTATATAAAAAAAAGTATATTTGATAAATAATGAAGGTTACAAAGATTACAAATTACATTCTTTCACCTTCTGTCTTCTTTGCCTTTCCAGTTGTGATTTTGGATAAAATGTTAAAGACTCAATCAAGAGTGGCAAGCCCTGTATTTGAAAAGGGAGACATGGCAGGTCAGGGAATGTATACGGGAAATGTAGAAAGATCTACATTTTAAAAGTAGTTAAATGCTTGGGAGTCTTTTATATGTACTGCTTTCTTTGTAGAAAGATAATGCATTGAATCAATAGGATTAGACACATATGACAAAGGGAAAAATACATCTTGATGAGCAACATATGGAGGGATATAGACATAATAAAGAAGAAAACACTGCACAATCTTCACATGCCTAGGACCACGAGAGAGGGGACATTTGGGTGGGGTCTTGGTAGGAATTCTTCTGGAACAGAATAACTAGAAACATATGGAGGAGGGGTTAGAGTTATGAATATAAATGAATACATGAAATTTGCCAGATCTACTACTTCTTGGGCACTGCGTGCTTTTGTTGTCTTTCTTATTAGCACAACTGCCATAAGCGTAAATAATTGAAATATTAGTGAATTTTTGATGACTCATTTGTGTACCAGCATGAAGGACCTGGGTTAGGCAGAGTCATTTCTCAGGTGGTCATAAGTTGGCAGTCTGCTACTTCAAATGTTCTAAATTCCTTCCTTTCTACCAGATGAGGAGGGAGTCAAATCTTCCCAGAGATAGGTGGGGTGTGAAGGAGTTCCTCAAATGTCGAAACAGTGTTCTGATTTGAACATCAGAATGGGTTCACCATCAGAGATGTTTTGCACATGTTTTGAGAAAGAATAGACAAAACAATTCGACACAAAATCCTTTGCTTTATGGTTGTTAATGAGCAATGTCCAAAAAAATACTCCTTACTGTTTATGTTTCAGACCTTATAAATCCTGAAACGTAGCTTCAAATTGTAGTGTAAGACCTATAGAGTAACATGGGTATTGCTGTTAGCTGTAAATACAGTGCTTTATTATGGTTGCAGCTTGCTCTTCTTAAAATAAAACTCAGCATTTGCTGAATTTAAGTTTAGCTTGGCTTTCTTCTCTGCCAAACAGAATATAAGTATACCGGATACAATACTACGTTAGCTTTCTTTTCAACATCAACCTCAAATCTGAATGTTCTTATTGCTTATTATTAAACTTTCATGCAAAAAGAAAAAAAGGGAAAATTGAAGGACATAATCTTTGACATCAGATAGACCTAGTTCAGATCTTGACAGTGCCACTTAGTTGATGGCTAATTCTCACTTTATCTGTAAAAATTGGGTAACAAAAATGCCTATCTCAGATAGTAATTATGAAGTTCAAAGGAGCTAATGGATGTAGATTGTACTAGGGTATTTGTATAGCTTCGATAAAGGGTACTCATTTTCCCCACCCGCATTCGGAACCAATTAACAAATAGACTAGAGTAGGGCAGACAAAAGACATTATCATAGAAAAAGCTGACATTGGCGAACATGGGCTTCCTGACACTAAACACCAGAAATACACAGACTGACCACTTGGTCACAAGCAGTCCTATACAATAGGTCTCCTACTTGGAAAAGGTATTTGCTACTAAATTTAAATTAAAGCATGCCTGAGATCAACTGAGAACATATATTCTCTGTGAGGAGATTTGCTACAGAGAGAGGAAGAGGCTGGATTATAAACACCCAGTTTCTTCCAAGCTCCCCAATGAGATAACTCACTCCTCCCCTGGGGGTGGGTGGAAGGTATCCAGTTGTGTTACAGCTCATGGAGCTTCCTCTCATGGGAAAAAAACATCAGGAGGGGAGAATTAGTGTTCCTTGCAACAGAATGTTTAACACAGGATCTGGCACAAAGAACTATTTGTTATATGCGTTATAAGATAAACTGCAGCATATTGAACATGGTAAGAGTTTATTTGAACAAAATTGATTCGGATCAGGCAGCATACTAGCCAGCAGATAAAAAGGAGCTTCTAGGAGCTGTACAAAATGAAAGACTTTTGTTGGCGGAATAGGGCAGGAACAGGGAAGTCACACTAGGCCAAAAAGAGGCTTGATTATTGCAAGGCGGCGTTCTGTTAAGGATGGTAGGGATCTATCAGGCAGATTACTTAACTAGTGCTGATCAGGTAAATCCTGATTGACTGGTTTTAGATTCTATTTCTGGGAGACCTGAACCTAATTAGTCTCACCTTTGGTGATGTAAGGTTTAGCTTAAGCCTTTTTGGGCCTGTTATCTTATTTTTAACATATATCCATTTATGCCTATTATAATGATTGATTCTTAAGGAAAAGTGTAAATACTCACCAATTATATATTAAAATTTTAATTTATTCATTCATTTATTTATTTAGAGAGCAAGCGAGCATGGGGGGAGAGAGAGGGAGAGAGAGAATCCCAAGCAGGCTCCACACGGTCAGCACAGAGCCCAACGTGAGGCTCGAACTCACAAACCGTGGGATCATGACCTGAGCTGAAATCAAGAATCTGATGCTTAACCAACTGTGCCCCCCGGGCGCCCCTCACAAATTATATTTTAGACCTTAATACACGAGAGAGTGATAGGTGGCGTATCCAGAGAAGTGGATAAAACCTGGTAGTAAAGGTGTTCACCTGCCATGATGCACATTTTTATTTTGTTTTGTAGATAGTAGGTAATTAAAAATAACTTTCAGTTGGGAAGAGACCCTCAGGCTTACATTTTAGCATATGAATTCTTATGGCGGTACATGGGAGGGAGAAGATAGAGTCTACACAAGCCAGGCACTATGCTCTATACTCAGCATAGGAATAATGTTGTATATATGTACTGATCTCTCTTAATTGTCACAACAATCTTAAGAATGATGCTGTACTCTCATTACCATGATTTGACAGATGAGAAAACTAAAGCTTTAAAAGTTAAATAACTGTCTCAAGATACCCAGCTCATAAATGAAAAACCCTAGAATTTGATTTCATGTCTACTTGACTCTTAAGACTCAACTCCATGTACCTTCACACCAGGCTCTGTACTTAGAAGGGTCCCATTCTTAGTTTAATGCTCTGTTGTCATCCTCTTGAAATGCATCATAATTTAGAACAGGCCCCACGTTTTCATTTTGCATGACTCCCTTAAATTAGGTAGCCAGTCTTGCCAAGACATCTTGTCTTTCCACCACCTCAGTCACCACTTTCATCAAATCTGGAGGATTCTACACAAATAAAACTCCTCTTTTAATCAAAGAAATGTGGAAAATTAACTACTGTAGGTGGCTATAAATATGTGGATGATTATATGTGGATGTTCTAGCATTTATACATATCAATATTCACAATTCAGAGCCACATCTCCATCACCAAACAATCCTTTCTCAGCATTTCTTTGGTTCTTGGGGAACTCCCCAGGGCTGCATGCGGGAGCGAGTCCAAGAAGTGGTGACGACCAAGTCTGAAGTTTAGTGGGGGGTAAATATATTCATGTCTAAGCACATGTGTCTGGTCATATTCCAAGCCCAGACCCAAGTTAATTTAGGATTATTTTTGTGATGCTTTCCATATTTCAGCTCCCATCGGTTGGCACAAATAATTAAGGATGATAGAACACATACTAGCACAATTTTGCAAGTGTTTTAAAGCTATAGGTCCCCTGAAAGTAAGACAGCTATTACAGAAGATAGAGAAGAGTATTTCAGAAGAGCATGTTATGTGAACAGCCCTATATGGGTGCCTTATTCTCAATCATCTAATTTAATTATGAATTCATAATTCTCTTTGAGGTAGCTGGCTGTTCTTAATATCTTTTTTTTTTTTTTCTTAATATCTTTTTTAAAATATATCTTTGTTTATTTTTGAGAGAGAGAGAGACAGCACGAGCAGGGAAGGGACAGAGAGAGAAGAAGACACAGAATCCAAAGCAGGCTCTAGGCTCTGAGCTGTCAGCACAGAGCCTGAAGCAGGGCTTGAACTCACAAACTGTGAGATCATGACCTGAGCCGAAGTCAGATGCCTAACCAACTGAGCTACACAGGCACCCCTTTAATATCTTTTTTAAGAAAGAACTTTTTTTTACAGGCACCTAGGTGGCTCAGTCGGTTTAGTGTCCGACTTCACCTCAGATCATGATCTCACGGTTTGTGGACTCAAGCCCTGAGTCAGGCTCTGTGCTGACAGCTCAGAGCCTGGAGCCTGCTTCTGATTCTGTGTCTTGTCTTCTCCTCTCTCTGCCCTCTCCCACTGGTGTTCTGTCTGTCTATCTGTCTCTTTCTCAAAAATAAATAAACATTAGAAAAAATTAAAAAAAAAAGAACTTTTATAAAATTAGAAAATACAAAAAGAAAGGCTCTAGAAAAATTATTCTAAGTCCTTCCATATTTTTTTATATGCACACACAAACACACTCATAGACTTACAAAATGGAAAATAATGGGCATACGGTTTTAACCTGGATTTTCTTTTACTTAGTGTACTGAGCTTTAATAATTTTGGGAAAAAAAACCACTAAAATGCCCACTTCTCCTGAGGGTTTTAATTATTTCCCTTACTTTTTACTTTTTATTTTTTCCTATAAAGACCATTGTAAAAAAAAACTGTTTATTTTCTTAGGCTTAAAGACATGAAAATTTTTGAGGCCCTTGACAAATATTTCCAAATTGCCCTACAGATTGGTTTTACCAATATATAATCACAGTTTAGTGTGAGAATGCCTGTTTGCATAAATCTCTTTTTAAAGTTTTGATCTCTGGGCAACTGGGTGGCTCAGTCGGTTAAACGTCTGACGTGGGCTCAGATCATAGTCTCACACTCACACTCTGTCTCTCTCTGTCTCTCAAAAATAAAAATAAACATTAAAAAATGTTTTAATGAAGTTTGGATCTCAATCTATTTAGTTTTCTCCTTTTAACTGTCAGTCCAAGATGCATCCTGTGACCCTCAAGAGAGCAGAAAATGCTCAACCACTATACTGGCCACTATACCACATCCACTGTGTCCACGTGATTGTAGAGACCATAAATTTATCTCTCCCTTGGAGAAAAGAGCTTTTTGCTATGCCTTTATTTGTCATAGCTCTGGTTTGGAGACATGATTAGTCCCTAAACATATTTTTTTAAAGCTAGTTACAATTTTCTCTGAGCTTTTCTTTTCTTACTAAATGATTTTATGATTAATTGATTCTTTCACATGCTGCCCTAGAACTTGTTTATCACCTATCAAATAAATGGAAGGTTTCCAATATGAAGTCAGAGTTAGTCCTGTTGTTGCCTAATTTTGAACTCCTAAAAATGACTTTTAATGTGTATTAGATCTTAAAGAAAATAATTCTCCCAACTAATTCCTTTTTTAAAAATGTTTATTTATTTATTTGAGAGAAATAGAGAGCGAGCAGGGAAGGGGCAGAGAGAGGGGAATAGAGACAATCCCAAGCAGGCTCCACCTTTGGCACAAAGCCCAATGCGGGGCTCAATCCCATGACGCTGAGATCACCACCTGAGCCGATATCAAGAATCGGATGCTCAACCGACTAAGCCACCCAGGCGCCCTTCTTCCAATTAATTCTAAACCTTTCATAGCCATTTTGATGCTTGAATTGTGTTCTTTCAGGATTGTCATGGCTATTAAATCCTAGAGCTTTCTAGAATTCAGCAGAGAAGAAGCAGACTGAAAACCAACATTTTGAGTAAGCTCAGATGTTACTCATAGGGGCTTGGATACTTTTCCAAATCCTAGGTTTGCTTTACAGGAGGCCACACCGATCAGGGCTCATATCAATGAGAAGTTTGACAGGGAATTGTTAAAAAGAACCCCTCTCTAGCCAGAAATGGAGTAAATAATTTTAAGGCAATATGACATTCTTTGAATGATAAACTGCATTTTGAAGAGACATTTATTCAGTCATCGTAATGAAGTAAGCATAATTCTTTTCATTAACTGTTTCCATCTCAACTAATACATTTTAGTCAGTGAAAGGACCAAGAGAATAACAGCAACAACTTGACCTTTATCTTTTAACCTCAGCCATATATCTTCATACCACTCCAGCATAGAGGGCTGCAGGCTGAAGGAAGGACTGCATGCAAGAGTCCTTCCCTATGTTCTCTCATAACACCTCTTTGGAATTGGTTCTAAACTCTAAGGGTAATTTGTCTGCCTGTAACTAAGGAGGCTGCTTCTCTGATTATTAGGTCAAATAGGAGGATGAACTAGACAGCTCATCAGAGAATCAGGAAAAGATATTTGGGACACCACATAATATTTTGTTTCCTTTCTTTCTCTCACTTTTTGTTTTGCTGCCAGGCATTCTACTGCTCATTTTAGAAAATCTTTGTTCATATTTTTTTATTATAGGGTTATCATTTTATAATCCACTATTGAACATGTGTAAAGATCCCCAGATTTTTAGGTAGCTAAAATTGGATTTCAATATTTTTTTAGAACACTGTTGCTTAGTAGTAATGGAAAGAAGGCAGGACAAGAGACTGGAAATAGATATTTTTAAATTGTTAGCAAATTCTGCTTTCTCTAGAGATAAAAGTTTGAATTCCCTTTTTAGTACCGATTTTCCCACTACTTCCACTCCGTAATTCCTCGGAAAACGTATCTAGAAAGATGTTGCTATGGCCAATGTCAGAGAAATTATTGCCTGTGGTTCTCTTATAGGATTTTTATGGTTTCAGGTCTCATGTTTACGCCCTTAATTTATTTTGATTTTATTTTTGTATATGGTGTAAAAAAGTGGCCCAGTTTCATACTTTTACATGTAGCTTTCCCGACACCATTTGTTGAAAGGACCATCTTTTTCTCATTGCATATTCTTGTCTCCTTTATCGAAGATTCATTGATCATATAATTGTGGTTTTATTTATGGGCTTTCTGTTCTATTCTATTGATCTATATGTCTATTTTTGTGTCAGTACCATACATTTTTGTTTACTACAGCTTTGTAATATAGCTTGAAGTCTGGATTTGTGATACCTCAAGTTTTGTTTTTCAATAGTGCTTTGGCTATTCAGGGTCCTCTGTGGCTCCATACAAATTTTAAGATTGTCTTAGTTCTATGAAAAAGGCTGTTGGTATTTTGATAGGATATTCTGAGTTGGTTTTAATGGATTTTTCTTTACCATTAGAGGGTGTCTTTTTTGTTTGTTTGTTTTGTTTTGTTTTAGTTTTTTGCATGCTTGGTAATTTTTTATTGGATGCTAGTAATTGTGAACTTTACATTTTTAGATGCTGTATATTTTTGTGTTTCTATATATATTACTGAGCTTTGTTCTAGGAACAATTTACTTGGAAACAGATCCTTTTAAGGTTTGTAGTACTAACAAAGTCTAGGGCTGATGCTTTCCCCCTACTAATCATGTAATTTATTTCTGAGTACTCTACCTGATGTCCTATGTATTACAAGATTTTTTCATTCTGGCTTGTGGGATCACAAGAACTCCTTCTGGATATTTGTGAGCTCTGAAGGTCGTCTCACCTGCTTCCTCTGAGCGCCTTTCCCCAGACTTGAACGGTTTCTTCACATGCATGTGGTAATGGCTATGCAGCTGAAGAATCTCCATGTAAGCCTCGTTATATTTATAGGATATTTTTAATGATAAATAACAGAAACTCAACTTAAGTTAGGTAAAAAATAAAAAATCATTTGTTGACTCATAAGAAAAATCTAGGGATAGAACCCACTTGAGGACAGTGGATGCAGTGGATGCAAGAGTGAACGAGGTCTTCTCTCGTGTGCTCACTCTTGCCCTTTCTCCAGCCAACTCTTGTCTCGGGTATGTGTTCATAATAACATATGATTTCTTACTGGAGAGACCTTCTTCTAAGCAAAGTGTAAGACGGTTCCAAGCAGTAGCAGCTCACATAATCATCCTGCTAGCCCCTTTCTTAAGCCCATACATCAAATCTCAAGGAAGACTTATTGACTGGTTTGGGTTTACATGGTCGTCACTGAAGTGAATACTGTGCATAGGAGGTGGATTGTTCTGACTGGCCAAGCCAGAGTTAGCCTTACTGGAAACATGTAAAATAAAGTCCTTGCAGGAAAGAACAGTTTTGTTACTAGAAGATACTGAGGGAGGGGCATTGAGTAGACAAAACAGCAGTGATCCGCCACACCCAGTTTCCTCTGTAAAACAGTGTAAAATGTGATAATGTATTAAGAGTTTAGTGCAGTGTCTGGCCTGTCCTAAAGGCACAGTACATCTTATGTTATTATCACTAGTCTGAGGTTGGTATCTCCAGATGTCAGTAAATTTATTCACTTCTCTGCATCACTAATTCTCAGTGAAGAAGTTTCTCCTTTGTCTCTCTGGGTCAAGAATGACTCAAATTCTCACCCGTGGGCCTCAGTTTCCAAGTAACTGGGCTCCTGATCATTTTCCATTGTAATATCGCAATATACATGTTTCTGCATTCCCTGTGCAGAGATCCCCTGTGAGTGTCAACTTGGCAGCAGGAAGCATATGGTCCACTCATTGGTAATTTGAAGAGAGTTTAACAAAGAGATTATTAACAAGGGTGCTGGCAGGTTACAGGGAAATCAGGAGAGGTGGGGCAGGACCTAGGGCTAGGAGGAGGGTACTGTTATTTTCCAAGGCCTGAAGGGACAAAGGACAGAATAGTAACTAGAACCAGAGAGAGAGGGAAACTGTCAGAGCCAGGACATTCAGCCAGCCTGTAGTAATCCCACAGACAGGGAGCCAGTGAATAAATAACCCAACCTCTCCCTCTCCCTGATCCTCTAGTGCTCCCTACTAGGTGAGTCCAGCAGAAAGGAATAGGACAAGGAGCCTGTTGTTACAGTCCAATAGGCCAGCCTCCTGCATGGGGCACAGAGAAGGGCGGCAGAGGCAAAGAGTAGACCAGAAGAACAAATGGGACACGTGCAGCAGATCCTAGATCTTTGGGCCCCGCTTGGATATTTTTCCCTAGGTGTGTGCATCACGCCTATCTTAACCCTGTCGCTTGATGTGCCAGTCCACTTGGATTCAGGGTTTTGTCCCTCTTCTCAGAACGATCTATTCCTGATCATATTCACAAAACCTTTGTATACTCAGGATTTCTCTGGTCCCAAGATAGGCTTCTATAACCTGGAGTGGGGAAAAAGACCTGCAAGTCACAGTCTGGTATTTAAGAAAGCAAAATGCCAGTTGCAAGTGCCTGACATATGCAGCCTCTTAACAGGAGGTTTTGTTCTTAAGCTGTGAACTAACTCAAGCCGTTTTTTGAAAGGGGCAGTTTTACAGGTTGACTAGAGAGAATCTGTATCAAGAAAGGAGTGCTGTTAACTTATGTGGACTCATGTAGGTGGGCATTACTAAGGGTGGCTTTAAAGATCCACCTCAGCATCTTCCCCAGACACAAAATTCACCTCATTTTTCAATGTCTTTTTTTCAAATGCGTACTTATTTATTTTGTGGCGGGGAGGGGCAGAGAGGAGAGAAAGAATCGCAAGCAGACTCTGTGCTGCCGGCACAGAGTCTGACGCGGGGCTAGATCCCACAAACAGTGAGATCATGACCTGAGCCAAAATCAAGAGTTCACTGAACTGACTGAGCCACCCAGGCACCCCATCATTTTTCAATGGCTTTAGAGAGAAAGCCACTGGTGTAGGGCAAAGGAAATACAAATTAATAATAATAACAATACAAGAGAGGGGAGTGAGGTTGAAACAAGTTGCTGGGAAATGTACAGATAAAAGTGAAGTCAAGGGGACAGGTGAAGAATTACAAAATGGAAAGTGAGAAGTACTGGAGATAAACTTGCAGCCTGGAAACCACGAGCTATCCTGCAAGTAGAGAGAATGAGCAGGTCTTACTCCAGCTTTGGCTGTGACAGATGAACTAGAGGCCAAACAGCTGCCGATTAACTCAGTTAGAGGCAAATGCAGGTCTGGCCCAGGAGTCTGCTCTTTATTTTGAATCTGGCCTTTCGCTTTCTGAAACGCCTTGGAAGCAACTCAGCCAAGGCAAGTGAGGAAAAGAGAAAGCCTGACTGACCAGCAGGCCTGCACCATACAAGAGATTTGCTGAGCCATTTGAGATTGGGAGGTGATTTCCCCGGTACCTGAAGGGATGGTCTCAGTGGTGGTTTGAATATTCTGGATATATTACCTAATATCTCAAAAGAAAACTCACACCCCAAGTGCCCCCTGGCTTAAGTGCATGTTTATTTTCACAGCCTTTGTCTTTCAGAGATCAGCACTCTGTTGCTGTGTTGCTATTGTAAGGATGGAAAAAATAGAACCATTTTAATGTTGTGCTGTTTGCATTTCCCGACAGTTAAGAAGCAGCCCATTATTAGCTGGTAACACTGTTGTGACATCAGTGGTGACTTTGCTGCTTGAGATTCAGCTCATGAAATATTTTCCTCTCTGGTGCAATTATTTTTCTTTTTCCTTCCCTTTATTTTCCTTCTTTCATCTTTCATGTTTCATTTTCATGCAAATGAGTGGCTAAATGGCCATCCATGCTTCTAGTCTTTTCAAGAATTCATGACCAAAGATACCAATATGTTAGACTTGACCCAATTTCAAAATATTAGACACCCCCCGCCGCAGTTTTTTATTGCTATTCCTTAAATGGGCAAGGCAAGGGAGCTATCCCTGCCGTGTTGGGATGAGCGGGGGGGGGGGGGGGGGGGTAGAGCGGGGAGATCCTGGCATGGAGGAAGGAGAGTGTTTGTCCTCTGTGCTGGCATAGGTGTCAGAACATGAGTGGGGGGAGAGGTTATTCCATGATGGGTGGGAGGGAGCGCAGGAGTGGTTGATGTGGCCTTGGAGATTGGGAATGAGAGAGAAGCCCCTATGGGGGGATGGGGACAGTGGAGGCAACAGGAGATTCCTTATATGTAGGGGGATAGATTCAGTAAGAAATATACTGAGGACAATTGGAGTCGGACTTCTCATTATTAGAAAAAAGAAATATATATATAAAGAGAAAAATAGGGGTGCCCACTGGCTAAGTCAGAAGTGCGTGCAACTCTTGATCTTGGGGTCATGAGTTCAAGCCCCAAGTTGGGTATAGAGCTTATTATAAATAAATAAACTTTAAAAAAAGAAAGAAAAATAAAACTCTGTGATATAAAAATTAAATTATAGATAATCACATGATCTCATCATTTTTCAGTGAATGGAGATATAGAATTAAATATAGATGTGAAATATACCTGGGTGTGTTTGTATGTGGTTTGCATGTTGCAACCTTTCTCTAATTTGAGATGGTTTCAAAATTGAAACTAAAAAAATGTTAATATAGGGTAGAGGTACTATTTAAAATAGAGGTATAATGCTAACAACATTGACCTGTTAAAAGAACTAAATGATATCATTCATGTAGTGGGTATAATATGGTGCCTGGCACATAGTAATCTCTAAGTAACTATTATGCTTATCCCCTGGGATAAAAGCATATCACGAAGACTATTCTTTATCTTGTTTCTGTTTTCACTAAAAATATATCTTGGAAATCTTTTCATAACAACACATACCTTGTTTTTAAAATTAATAAATCTAGCTTGTGTTCTTTACTTTATTACTTTTATAATTAGAAAAAAAACAATAATTGTAGGGGGATAATCTGCCTTCGTATGTCATCTGCTGATGACTCATAATTTAATTAATTCTTGTTGCTAATGGAAACCTCTGGTTGAACAAGGCATAGTTGTATTTTAATAGCAGTTCTTTAGTAGAAAGAATGAGAAAAACATATCCGACACCAAATCCACGAACACATGGATATTTACACTAATTTTTCCTACTTTTGCACAGCTCTGAATCAGAAGCACTGTAGGATTAAAGCGGCTATCAAAATTCATTTATTTATTCATTTTCTCAATCTATGGACATGACCCTACTTAAGATCTCCTACAACCAGATACTGTTTGATGTGCTACAGAGGCGGCAGTGAACAAAACAGAGTCTGTGCCCTCACGGGCTCACTTATTCTAGTAGAGGGGAGACAGATAATAAACACCCAGTCTTACATGATACATCAGTTGGTGATAAACTGAACATTAGATCAGTCCCTTTCCTTCACGAAGAAAAGTAATTTGGTAATTTTTAAAAGTTTATGCCTTACTGATCATTTGACTTTCAGTAACCTTTTGAGCTTCCGTTTCCATATATCAAAAATGGAGATAATAATAATTATCCTATAAGGTTGTTGTAATCAAATATGTTAAATGCCTGGCATAAAGCCAGCCCCTCAGCAGGTACTTGATAAACAGAAGCCATTATTATATTTAAGTTATACAATTTTGGATTCTTGCTTTTGTGACTAACATAAAGAGGGTTGCTTTGATTTACAGGGGAGCTGTTGCCGTCCCTGGGTTGGGTGTGTCACTGATATATCCCCAGACCTTACCAACCTGTTCCTACATGATTAGTCACATTTCCTCTACTGTCTTATCACATCTCTCTCCCACAGGGATAGGAAGTCCTTAATTCTATTGGGTTACCTTCCAGAGGGAATCCCAAGGAATCTGTCATGGTCTCTTGTCGTTTATCACACTTTGAATGGTCACTTTGGCAGTGCCCTACAATTGGGTTTTCCAGGTGGCTTTTCCCAGAGGCCAGGGCTTGTACTAAAGTCTCCAGAGCACATCGAGTTTAGATTTGGCCTTGCAGAATATGCTGAATACTTGGGTCTATATCCAGAGAACACTGAGAAAACAGAAAGGTTCTAGAAAGAGAATGACTTGACTTCACTTATATTTTAAAAAGATCCCTCACGTTGCTCTGTAAAGAATGGAACCAAAGAGTCAAGAGAAGAAGCAGGGAGAGCGGGGCTGGGCTATGACCCACGTGGACAACGTGGAGGCTGGACTGGAAAGGGAGCTAGGTCAGGGAAGCCGCATGGGCATGGGATGCTGTCCAGTTGGAGGCAGAATTGAAGTACTTGCCAATGGATTTTACGTAGGAGTGGGAAGGAATAGGGGGGTTTGTAGTTTAAACTTTTGGGTAAATTTATATGGCTGTGCCATTCATTAAAAATGGGGAAAAACCATGGCAAAGTTTTATTAAATCTTTGTGCCAAAGAAATCTGAAGAAATACTGAGTGACACTGCAGGGAGCGGTGGATACTCTTGGGGCTTACAGCTGGCCTGAAACAAACCCCAGGGGCTCAGCCTAGCCCCTGGAAGTCTCTGCACGGCCAGGACCAGCCCAACCCCCACCTGCAAAAGGTCCAGGCCTCTGCGAGCCTCAGTCCCATGCCTAACCCATCAGTCCCCTTAGAGCTAAGCACCTTTCTCTCCTCTTCTATTCCGATGCATGTTTATCTTCTCCCTTAGGATGATTAAGAATGGGAGAAACCATCTGCCACATGGGGCAATTGCCTCAGCTACACTGCCTGATCAGCAAAACACCCCAAAGTACATTTCTCGAAGTCTGGGCTTTTCGGTAAAGTACAGTAAGTTTGGAGATAGTCCAGTTTACAAAATCTTATGGCCAGAAAAAGATTTATTAAGTTCTTTAGGAGCACAATCTAATTAAAAATGTTCATAACTCCCACTACGAAGCACAACACTTCATGTCCTGCAGACAGTAACATCTGAACTCAGACGTCTGGAAACCTCCCCATCATCACTAAGAACAAGAGAGAGAGGTCCTTGCTTCATATTTTTGGAAATAAAGGGGGCCATTCACATAAATACAAATAAAAGCAACTCTCAAGAATCAGTTGTTTTGGCAAACAAGCTAAAAAGTAATCTCTAGCAGATGCCCTATCATATTTACCTGCGAGACCCTTGCTCATTTTCATTCTTGTTTAGTAAATGCACTTGTAAGAGAACTGGGTCTTGATCAGACAGGACACTAGGTTCCCTTTCCAGAGCAGCTACTGCAAATGGCTGGATTCAAAGGTATCTTTAAGGTATGGTGGGACAGATGGACATCCTTAGCTGACAGATTTAAGTGTACAAGATTTTTATGACACAGAAGCCATCGGCTCAACTCAAAGAGCAGTTAGGAGAGCCCTCACCCTCCTGGCTCCCTTTGCCTTGCTTCTTTCATCCCCCAGACTTGGACCTCTTTGAGCACCCATTCATTTCCTTCTCTGAGGCTGGCACTCAGTTCCACTTTGCCAGCCTCTCTGGCAGCAGCAGCAGTAAATTATAATAGCTCACAACATTTGTTAAGCCCTTTCTGTATACTGTTAGGCAATGTGCCAAGCACTTAATGTGCATCATCTTACAACCTTGTAATAATTCTGCAAGGTGGTAATATGATATTATTATACTCATTTTACACATGAAAAGCACCAAGCCTGAGAGATTAAGTCCTTTGCCTGAGGTGACACAGTTGGTAAGTGTCAGAAGTCAGGTTTTTGTGACTTCAAAGCCCAAGCTCTTTCCTCTTTGCATTCAGCCCTCTCTTGTTCCCTTTCCTTGTTTCTCCTGGCTAGTGCTTCCTGTTACCAGCCTCTCTATTCAGCTGACTTCCTCACAACAGATTGATCTTGCCCTGTGCCCAGTGTCCTGGGGGTTCCCTGGCAACCACAGTGTCTTGAGGTCCTCAGCTTACCAGGGTCTTCACGAGGTGCTCTCTGCCGCCCCCACCTGGCAAGCCTTTATACTGACTAGTGTTCCTAGGGCCACACGTTTGCTGAGAAGCATGACTTTTTTACATACTCCTATTTCCATTAATCAGATGCCTATGTGTTACCACATAATTGTCCAATCAATTGTCAAGATTAGGATCTAAGAATACATTTAAGGTCTCAAAAATGGATTAAAAAGAATGTAAATTTAACTTTAATTGGATAGATGTGTCCTTAAAAAAGGTTAATGGGAAATAAGGACATTTCAAATTCAAAATTCTTTTCCTAGAAATGAGAAATTGCAATTAAAAAAAAAACCCATTGTGTGTCTCTTTAACAGGTTTCTTACTTATAAATGTGTTTGTTCATGAGATTCACTAGAGTGTTTCAGGAATGCCAGGTGAAAGTGTAAAGTTACTTGTTTGAGGTCATTTCTTCTTTAGTTTATTAGAAACAAGCCCGTGGGTGATTAGTAATTATCTCTTGGAACACTAAATTGCTCGTTTGATTCTCTTGTGTGCCAGGTATACAGTAGGTGTTCAGCAAATGTTTTATGAATTATAATGAGTACCTAAATAGCTTTTATAAGTTATGGAGGAGTGGAGGAGAATGGTATTTAACTTGGGTTAACACTAAAATTTGTCCTAAACTACAGAGTTGTTTGGAGGGTTTATTCAATAAAATGCTGTACGTGCACAATGAAATGGATATCCTGTTCCCCCAAAGTTAATGACTTTCTCAAGCACTTGGCTTTCTTACCATGCGCTTAGCACCATTTTTTCTAGGCCAATCAATAGGCACAATTCCAAGATTAAGAGCAATTTGGATCATTATTCTCCTTTCATCACATATTCATTATTTTCTGTTTGAATGAGACCTGTAATCAGTGTTATTTACCAGTCTTTACAGTGAAACTTTAAACCACCGATTGTTGCTGTCTTTGCAGGTATTAAGTGCCATTTCAAATATCCTTTCAATAATTTTGTAATAGCTAATGAAGTCCATTTTTCCAGATTTGTCAGTCCACTGGAGGAGCATTGAACCCCCCAGGAGTCTTTAAAAAGTATGTGGTGTTTAATTGGTGGCAGCTGTTCCATAGAAAGTTACCCAAGTATATAAAAGTGTTTTTTCCCTCTGTTTAATAGCTTTTTAAAACAATCATGGTTTAAGTTATCCTTGAAATATATATGCAATACATATGAAGGTCCCCTGAAGTTCTTTGATATTGAAATTTTCAGATATTATTAATTCCAACATATGCATGAAATTACAGGACAGTACCCTTTAATTTTGGATTTAATTACTAAAACTTAAAAATATATATTCTCTTGGTACCCTGGATAGATTTCTTCAAGACAAGTTCGTAGTTTATTGTAGTTCATTGTGAAACATGTACATTCGGTATTACTTGAATGCAACATTTTTCTGCCTTGTCCTTGAATTCTTTCCAAAAATCATCGAGTATTGGATACATACAGCAATAGCAGATTTGCTTAAATGTCACTATTAATCCAGATTATAACCTCCAACATTTTGTAGGAAGAATTTTGGAAAGAAGCCTGACATAGACGTCTAATGTCCAGAATAACCAGAGCCAAATATAATGATTTTACAGGTGAAGGATAGCCAAGATGCACATTTTCTATGAGTGGTTTTACTGAGAGGCTGTGTGCAGATGAAATATGGCTTTTAAGAACATAATCTTCATGGAAAAGGTCTTTCTTGTCATAGCACTGGGCTGACTTTCAAGCCAAGGTCAAAGTACTTTCTGCAGGCCTATTTTTAGGTTTTCCATTTCTCAACAGGAGGGTCCCAGTTTTAAGTTAGTGCGACACAGACCTTATGGTGCTGTGGAGGGGGAGGGAGGCCTGGTCTCTGTGGTGTCGCCCTGCTTTGCTCCCTAGACTTCCTGCTTCCTGCATCTCCCCGGGGTAAGGGGGACTGAAACTCTCCAGCTCCTTCCCCCCATGGCCACCTGGCCCCATTAATCCATGTCCTTTCTGAGAAGGCAAAGGCATACACTGAGGGGGCTCTCCCTCAAAAGTGGAAGACAAAAGCCTCTTCTGGATTTTCTGAGAGAGTGGCAACCTCACATTATCATTATTCACCCAGAGTTGTCTAGATCTTCAAACTATAAACCTGAAGGGAATAAGAGTAGTGAGGTCAAAATGATTTCATTTAGATCGAGGATGAAGAAAGCAGGAAACAAGAGCATATTGATAGAAAATGTCAAATGTCATTCATTTGTTTTCAAAATTGAATACAGAGGACCTAGAAGTCTGTAACAAAAAAAATAAATCAATGCATTTCCATTTTATATTGTGGCCTTTCACAGAAAGAGACACAGGAGTGAAGAAAGGAAGGGGGGAGGGGAAGACCAGTAAACAACCCTGATGTAGTCAGAATCTCTGAAAGGAAAAGATATAATGTAATAATCATGCATTTTCTCCCCAAAAAGGAATCAGTAGGGTGTTTTTTTTTTTTTTTTAAGGAGCACTCCCTAAATTTGTTATAAGCAGCGCTTCGATTTTATAAAACGTTTAGCAGCATATACATTCACAAAATACATTTTTCTTATTTTTTAGAGAGGAAAGATTTCAACGTTCTGTCTGGATGTTGGAGAATATTGCATCCTCTCCACGTGCTCCATAAAAGTCTACTTTCCCTGCATAACAGCCCCATCTTGTGGTTATCTGTAATCTTTCCATCAAATATATGTTGCATTTTCACAGTTATGGGCATAAGTGGGATCCTCCCTTTCAATTTTCCCTGTAGTCTGGATGAAATTAAGGAGGAAAGAGGAACGAGCATACATCAGTTCAGTTTTAAAGTCCACAGACTGGAAGGGAGACTACCTGGGAGCTGTTCAGTAAATACTGGGTGAATTAATGTTGAGCGAAGGGGGGCGGGGGCGGTGCTTAAAGCTAAGAGAAAGTGCAATAAGGTCCCCCCAGAGCAACATCAGCTCCTCATTATCTTGCTAGATCATTTGACCTTGCATCTACCTGCTTCAGGAGCCCTAGGAGGCTCTTTTATCCATCCCCGTATCCTTACTCCTTAACGCCGAGCTCTGCAATGCCAGGCGCCTGCTCTGGGGAGGACTCCGGTTTCAAGTCGCAGAAACCAGCTGGAAGGTAAGGGCTCAGGTAACCAAACAGCCAGAGGAACAGAAGTGGTTAACTAGGGAGATCTGAAACAGGGATTCGAACACCAGCGGACCTCTTTCTCCATCATGTGTCTCTGAGTATATCTGCTTGTCCCATTTTCTACGCTGCTTCTTACCTGGCTCTTTGCAGCTTCCAGGCTCACACCTTCACAGCTCTCTAACTGGAGCGAAGAAGCTCTCTTTTCCTACCCAGGTTTTGGAAAAAGCCAGAGCAGAAGTCCGACTAGCCTGTTTTGGGCCACATGACCACACCTTTGGCTAATTGCAATGGCTGAGGGAGTGAGTCACGTTGATTGGCTAAGCTTGGGTAAATTGGCCACCGCCCAGCCAATCACTGTGGAAAAGCATCCTGTGACATGATAGAACACCGATCTGGAGGGAGGGAGAGAAGAAGTAGTTTCCCTAAGGAAGGAGGGGAATAGCTCAATACACATACTTGAAACAGATTCCCTCTTTTCTTGTCCTGTCTATGTCTATCACGTCACCCAATAATAAGTGGGTGACAAATTTTCTAGAGGAGTAGAACATCCCAGGGTAGGCGTAGGCGGTCTTGGGGTGGGGTTAGAGGTGGGCTGAGCTATTTTCTGGAGCTGGAGACACCAGAGGTTTCCTTCCCTCATTAAAATCTTGCAGCCGTTCCCCATCCCTGTCTGTGGTCATGTATATTCTTTCTTTGTCAGAGCTCAAACCAAGAATCCTGGTTTTTTGTTTGTTTGTTTGTTTGTTTTTTACTTCACACAGTGAATGCCTTCTTTATCCTTTGCGTATTTTCTCCTTACTTCTGGCTTTGGGGTTGCCTTCACTTTCCTGAGCACCCATTGTATTCCTTGTCACATAGGGAAAATAATTAAAAATAGCAAACATGAGTAAGTTTCAAAGGTTCCATAATGATCCCAAGTTGTTTACCCTTTTAAAATATTTAAAAGATGTGCACGGTCAAAAGGAACTTTTGTCCGCACGACAATGCTGTGATTTTATTTAAACACTGAAGCAAGTTAGGTTGCTGAAATAATTTAAATTCACTTTTGCTTTTCCTGTAACATTTTGTTTTGAGCATTTTCTTTTCTTTGGATCGTTATATTTTATTGTATTTTTTCCGTAACTGTAACTATTACCTTATTCTTAGAATTTTAGTTATTTGCAATTTTTATTTTTATAAATAACACTGTGATGAATTCCCTTGTGATATTTAATGATATGTTAACTTCTGAAAAGATTCCTGAAAATGGAATTGTCAGATTAAAGTATATGAATATATTTATTGAAAATGTATTTCATTTATTATAGCATTTTTGAAAAATGCTAAAAACATATACAAGAAAATAAATATTATTCATAATAAGCTCACTACTCTAGATAGCAACTATTACAGTTTTATTGGATATATATTTTTCACGCATATACTTTAAACAAGAGTAATTACAAAAATACTTTAATAATATTTATTCACTCACAGTAATTCACATTTTTAAATATTATTAACAATTTTAATAGCTCATTGTTCTTCTGTTATATGGATGGATACTGTAATTAATCAAAATGCCCCATTGTTGAACATTTATACTGTTTCCAGTTTATGCTACTTTAACTGGTTCTTATACATAAGTCTTGGTGAATATATCTGATGCAGGCATGAAGTGTCTGTGTTTAGAGACATGTTCTAACTTTTAAATATTTAGACATACGGTACCTGGGTCTTCAGCTGCAGTCATACCCAGGCCCCACAGATGTTAGGGGTGGGTCTGGCTGAGATGTGGAAAGGCCTAGAGTGGAGAGGACTAGTAAGGGGAGATGGTAGGACCCCATTTTTTACTCTCTCTCTCTCTTTTTGACAGAATGAGAACAGAAGCATAACCATGGGTTGGATGCCAGCAGGCAACTCACGTGGGATAGGCGTGATTGGGGAGATAGAGATGAGATTATGGGTATGGAGCTCCTGGATGGCAAGAAGCACTCAATAATATTATTTCTTTTTCCTGAGAAGGAGAGGGTGCCCATCTGTGAACCTTCTAGGTATCTTTATGTATCTGGACGAAAACACCTTTACACAGCAGTAAACCTAAAGAAGGAACAGCAAACCAGCATATGAATGTGAAGGAAGGTTTTGTTCCACTTGTTTGTATGAAAGGTAAGCCCATGGATTTTGTTGTTGTATATTGTTTACATAGGAAAATCACAGACAGAGGCTTCTGGAGAGACTGTCTTCTGTAACCACTGCCTGAATCTAACTGTTGTGAGCTCTGCCTCTTGCTCTGACAGCCGACAGCCTGCAGGGTCCCTGATGGGGAGGAACTGAATTGTTTAGGAATGAACTGCCCACCTACTGTTAAGTAATGTTCTGTCTCTAATACAGTCTTTCCACTTAGGAAAATGGGCTGTGCACTTGGCTGCAGCCTTTACCATGCATCTGCTTGACAAGCCTGGAATGGCGGCTCTGAGGCTCAACTCTGAACCAGCAAGTGGTCTCTGAAGACATTGCCATCATCAGGAGCCTGGCTGCTGGTGGAATGGGTGAGGGTAGCAGCTAGTCTTCCAGGACAGTCTGGCGAAGTCAATTAGGAAAGTTGAGCAGGAAGCCCATCAAGCGATGATTGCCTGTCCTAGAACAATCCTATCCTCCCTACTCCCTAGAGCTCAGCAAGCAGCGAGGCTCTGGAGAGCTTTGCTGCAGCATGAAGCCCGAAGGTAGGAAAGTTTTGTGATGGCTTCCCAGCCTCCATGCTAAAGCTGCGGTTTCCTTAACAGTGTTCCAACTGCACTCCATCTCTTAGTAAAAGTATAGTTAATCTGGACTCTCCCCCCTCCCCCTTAATGTCAGAAAAGAAATGTGTTTCTGATAATAAATGTTCCCTTTGCTGCACAGCTATATTTCATCAGGACTGTGGTTAGCAAATTGCTGCTGCACAGCATAAAACTAAGCAATGAAACATAAGACATGTGCCTTGTATAATTTGCTCCGGATGCATGCAGATATTCTCTAATACCAAAAACACAAAAGCAGCAGCCCAAAGGAATTGTACCAAATTCCACCACATTTCCCATTCCAAAACACCCAAACCATTGAGTTTCCTGGGGAAATTTGGCTGCCGACTAACTGTCAGGCCACAGATTCTTTGGAAAATAATGCTTATATTCCAAAAGGATCCTTAGGCTCTATGGGGATACCGTGTTTCAGAATGCCTAGCCAAGTTGATTTGTAAGAGGCATAAAACTTGGGCTAGCCACCTTATGGATAATAAAAGTACCTGCATCCCTATCCTGTAAGGAATCTTCTGAGCATCATTTAATTCATCTTGCTTATGGTCATTAAACAAAATGAACAAAAATCTTTTAGATGGCAGAACTCTTTTTTTTTGTTAATGTTAGTTGAGAAAAGATTTTTTTTTTATCAGTCCTTTCCATGAAGACCTTCTTTGAGAGTTTTGGTATTTATTGAGTATCTTGTAGGGATCAAGTTCTCTCTTAAAGGTTTCACCTTATGCAGAAGTTGATGGGCAATTTATGTTAGCAAAAAAATTCTTGTGAACCAGTTGGTGCTGTGAGTTTTACTTCATTGGTGTGTTTCTGCCATTTTGTTTTTAAAAACTAAGTATGATAAATGCTGTAGGTCTAGGTCTGGATGACCCAAACCCACCCCCTATTCCTGTGGAATTTGAACTTGAGATTAGTTCAGGCAACTCTGATGATTGCTAGCCCTCATCTCTAACCTTGGAGGGAGCCCAAGGATTTCTCCATAATTAACTGTTGAGAGGGACCCTTTCCCTCCTCACCTCACAAGCTGAATCAGGTGGGTGATGGTTCAGGCATAAGTCCAATCTGCTTCAATTTTTCCCTCTGCACAAAGAGGAGAGCCACAGAAGAATGAGTGACTAGGTTTTGTAACTGCTCATTACAGGGCCATTCATTACACTTTTTAGTATGCAGTATGTTAATAAGCCAAGATATTACGGCAGAGGGTCCATAACTAATCTACCGTAATAAATAAGAGTAATGGCAATGGTACCAGTATATTCTATGGATATAATGTGCTGCTGGCAAAGTGTGACATTTTAAATAAACTTTATTCTTGAGGTATTTAAAAAAACATAAAGGCAGTAATGAAATATAGAGCACAACATTAGTTGACACAGCAATTCCTGCCTCCCAAGACCCCGCTAAATAACCAGAGTTTAAATCTTCATCTTGAAATACACAGCTCGTCTATGATTTTAAGTGAGTTGTAAAACTTTTATGGAGTGTGCCTAACTTTATTTAAAAAATATTCTCCACTTTTATAGTAAAGGTGACCCAGAAGTACCTTGCGAATAATAGAGCAACATATTTAAGCTATTAAATTCACCTCTCTCGACAATACATAAGCCTCTGTGGTGCTTACATCTCTCCTGGAAGGAAGTGAGAACAGGGAAGAATCTAGAATTCACAGTGTACCTAAAACACACTGATTTTAACTCCAGAAGTCACAGAGTTTTACTTCAAATTGGAAAAGTGAAAACTTCTGCCACCAAGTTGAAAGGAGGATTCAAAAGCTAAGACCACGTATTACAGAAACGTAGAGAAAGTCAAATATTTGTATACCTGAGTGTTGAAATTGCAAAAAGTTCATACCCCCAACACCTGGTTTAGGGTTGTTGTTTTTGGACCTTTAAAAGCTGATTTAGGCCTGTGGGATGAGTTCATTCCCATATAGGGAGAACTAATTTTAAGTCCAAAAACTAATTAAGATTCTCAAGAGCTTTTTATTTACTGGCAGTTTCATCACTGTGTTGCAATTCCCTGATTACATCAAGCTCCTGTACATTTCTCTGTCAAGAATAAACCATTCATTTTCTACCTTTCTTCGTTTTTTTTTTTAGCTTACATTCTTTGAAAATAAGTGCTACCTGTTAATACATATATATTACATATGCATGTATTTATATACATACACACAGAATGGTCTTCAGACGACCAGAATATGTGCAGCCCCATATGGATATAGCAATGGTGTACAAAAAATGAGAAAGCAATGATTCATTTATTTATTTCTTCTCTTTCACTGAAGTCAGTACAATAACTAGATTGCGTTGTAGCCATCTAGTAGTTGATTGCGTCAAAGCATCTAGTAAACAGTTTCTTTTCTGTGGTGCCATATTAAGCATTATTCAAAAGACACTAGTTTTAGTCACTGAAAGTCTGCTTTCTGCAAACTCCATAATATATTTACCTCCAACAATATTTGCCAGAATGCAATGATTTACAGAATTCAGAGGTCTTGTTAAGACCGTTTGGACTGCAGGGTCCCTGGGTGGCTCAGTCGGTTAACCATCTGACTTCAGCTCAGGTCCTGATATCACAGTTCATGGGTTCGAGCCCCATGTTGGGCTCTGTGCTGACAGCCCAGAGCCTGAAGTCTGCTTTGTATTCTGTGTCTCCCTCTGCCCTTCCCCTACTCACACTTTGTCTCTGTCTCTCTTTCAAAAATAAATAAACATTAAAATTAAGGAAAAAAAACACTTGGATTGCACAAATACTGTCTGTGTCAGTTTTTAGAGAGGGCAGGGAACATGGCACTGTGTCTTTTTTTCTCAGTAGGAAACCACTGTGTGAGTGGTACTCAGTTGTACCTCTCCTTTCTTCTGTCTCTACTTGTAGCCTCAGTTTCTTTCTAAGGGAAGAAGCCAAGGAGAGACTGAGCCGACCGAACTAAGAAGAGCAGGCTGGAAGGCTTGGGTATGGCTATTGCCCATGTGTCTTTGGGGGAAGTGTGCTGCTAGCAGGTGGGCAGTGTGGATAGATGTCCTTCATTTCAGGTAATGTGGGGTGAACAGTAAGTCTGTACTGGGGGAAGCTTTAGTGGAGGGAAAAAGGAAATCCTTTCCCTTTTGTCAATAGACTCTTCCATTCCTATCATACTTGCCAGAGATGTAAGAGTTAGAAAGCTCAGAGGAGTGGCAAGAATGTAGAGGCCAGCAGGGTAGGACTTGCAGGGAGGGAGACATGAGGGAAGAGAGGAAGAAGCTAGACAGACACCAGGTGCCTGAGGAGGTGCTGGGGGCGGGGTCTGGGAGTGGGGGCGGGCTCAGGAGGGCCGGTGCTGGAGGCGGGGTTTGAGACTAGGTAGGCTCAGGAGGTGGGGAGGGCGAAGGCCCCACTGGGTGAGGGGGAAGGGGAATGCACAGAGGCCTCCTTCAGAGGCTACTCTCCTCAGGCGTTGCCCCACTGTTCACAGTATGCTCTGATGTCTTCTGTTACAACCTGAAAACAGTCAAACCATCATTTTGCTTTAAAAATTATTTTTATTTGTTTTTTTTTGTTTTTGAGAGAGAGTATGCACACTCAAGCAGGTGAAAGGGCAGAGGGAGAGAGAGCGAGAATCCTAAGCAGTCTCCCGCTCAGCGGAGCCCATATCCCTGGGATCTTGACCTGAGCCTAAATCAAGAGTTGAATACTCAACCAACCGACTGAGCCACCCAGGCACCCCTGCTTTAAAAAAATTATTGAACAGGCTCTTCAACAAGTACCTGTGTGGATTCTTTCTCAATAATTTTTATAACCTCCAAAGTGGAATGAAATCAAATCCTCTAGGGGCTCCTGGGTGGCTCCGGCAGTTGGGCCTCCACTTATGATTTGGGCTCTGATCTCACAGTTCGTGGGTTCCATCCCAGCCTCAGGCTGTGCACCTACAGCGTGGAACCTGCTTGGGATTTCTCTCCCTCTTTCTCTCTCTGCCCCTTCCTGGCTTGCTCTCTCTCTTTCTCTTTCTCTCAAAAAATAAATAAACATTTAAAAAAAATACTCTAAAACACACCACACACGCACAAGTTCTGTCTTCAAACAAAACGCGTACTTCATTTTACAACTATCCCTGTAGATTTCAATTTGTGTGTATACCAGTATAATTATTTTGAAAATCATTTCAAAGGGCTAGCATTAAGGGGCTTTTTGGTGTGACGGATCTGTGTCTGGAAGGTGGTTACACAAATCTATACATATGTTAAAATTCATAGGACTATATGCCAAAAGAAAAAAAGAGTCAATTTTACTGTGCTATAATTTTAAAGGTAAAATAAAACACATTTTACTGCCTCAAGAAAAGCTGAGCTCACTTGTAAGATCCAAGGTCTCTGTCTGTCTGTCTGCCTGTCTTTCTGTAATTAGCATAAAGGCTAAGGTGGCTGTTGAGAAGATTTACTTGAAAGGTCCAGACTTGCTCTATCTATTAAAACGTTAGTGCATTCAATTAAAAAACACTTATTAAACACTTGTTGTAGAGTTCCCAAAAAGTCACTTTCCCTGAGAGGTGGGTGTTTTGTTTCCCCCCGCAGGTGATCACAAGGACTAAAATTCAGGCAGTCTGTGTACTTCTTCTGACTTTGCATCTCATTTCTCTTGAACTTCACTGGTGCTCCTCTGCAAAGTGGGCTGGATTTCTTTCCTTTCCTCAGAAAGGTTGGGATGAAGAGGTAAGTCCAGGGAGAGAGCTGCGTAAACGGCACTGTGCAACACAAGTATGGGCATTATTAGGACCAGCTCCATGTACTCTCACATCCAAAGACTGGACATTTGGGTCGAGGTAGCACCTCTGCTCCTTTGCCGAAAAGGAGAAATGAAAAAGGAGTTGGTTTGCCCTGTTCCCCAGGATACTCTAAGTGTTGACACTCCCAAGCATGTGCTAAACAGCACCCTCCATGCCCTCATATTCCAGGAAGAAGGTAGGATGCAGCAGGGAATCATGTCCAGAGAGCTAGAGAAGCCCATTGGGGAAGCTATGAAAAAGACTCTAGGCACAAGGCTGAAGTTCAGACGGTGTGCATCTGAATCACCTGTTTACAATTGGCATCCATTCTGATTGGTCAGTGGCTGTGCTCCAGCAATGTTCACTAATCTTGGACGTAACCTCTGTGGGCAGAGACCACTGAGGCAGTATAAACAAGTGGGGCAGCTTAGTGTTAGAATTTCAAGGCTCTCTTAGTTCAATTTTTTTCCAACTTTCGAAAGAGATATGAATACAGGGAAGTATTTCATGATGCTGGGAAAAGGCATCAGTGCAGTGGAAAATGGAAATGGGTGTATGGCCTTGGAGCAAGTAAAGGCTGATGACAACTATGGCCAATTATGGGTAAAAGGGACAGCTGCTGGTTGGCCAGAGACTAGGGCTTCTTAACCTGTATCGGGCGATTGGGCCCTTTGGCAGTTGGGCAGAACTTCTAGATCCCTTCTCAGGATGATGTTTTTAAATGAAATAAAATACATAAGATTACAAAGGAAACTATTATTTCAAATCACAGGGATCCCATAGATCAAGGTTAAAAGCAATTGTGCCTGTGTAGCAATCTGGGTGGTATAGTACTAAATATTTTTATTTTCTAAGGGAAGCCAAGTTCCAAATTTTTAAATGAAGCTTTCTGACTTTTAAGTGTCACCATAACATTTTTCAAACACTAAGCCAGTCTACCTCAGCACATGTCTGGGTTTGGGTTGGCTGGTAGTCACCATTTTTAAATCTCCATGTTAGATGTTGTAGGAGACTCTTTGTACTAGAGTGGTGGTGACAATCCCACATGATGTCAGTAGACAAGACTGGAGACAGTAGTATAAAGCCAAACCAGGGAAAGCCTAATATTTTGCCATTTGTTCAATGGAAGAGGACAAAATATGGCAGAAAGGATGTGTGTATCCTATGTGCTTGGGTTCAAGTTCATTACAAGGTCAGTCATTATTTTCCTTCCTTTGTGATTTTAATTTTAGCATCCCATCTTCCACTGTGATTTCCCACTGAGATATTTAGCTAGATTTTGTTTTAAGTTTGGCTTTGGAATTTAAGGTTTTTAATTTGCTTTCATCATTTCTTTTCACTAACTCTTGGAAAATGGATTTTTTTTCTACCCTGATGGGGAAGAGGGGAGAGCTAGTGTCACGCTGACAGCATAGAAAGGTAATACAGGGGTAGACAGCAAAGCAAAATCAGAGGGGAAGATCCTTATTTCAGTGAAAATTTCTTACAATAATAATATATAGGACAGATTTTTACCTGTTCTGAACTTAATTAAAATTAGGTAAGATCAGGTAATTGCACTTTCATATAATTAGAAAATATATTGATCTCTCAAAAAGAGTTATGGAATCCGTATGCATTTGCTTATAAGTGGGTCCCCATATTCCAATAAATGGAAGTCATACCATAAGGCCAGTAAGTTGTTTTTTTCAAATGCAGTCCATGAAATATATAGGGATGACATTTCCTAAATCGGTGGCTTCTATATTTTTTGACCACCATATGTAGAAACATATTTTACCTCATTATATATGTGTGTGTGATTACACATATATGTATACACACATATATTTATAAAAACAAAAGTTCCATGAAATATACTTGCTCTTACCAAAAGAAATGTTTTCTAATTCTATTCTGTTCTATTTCATTTTAAAATGTTGGTCAATTGATTTCACAATCCCCCAATGGTCTGGGACTTGCACTTTGACAAGCAATGTTATGATAAGTCCCCAGGTTTCTTCAACTTGAGGCACAGTCCTCCATTCCCTGGGGTCCTCCCTAGAATAGTCCAGTGCCCATCGAGTCTAGACCAGTCCTTTCTTCATCCATGCTTGTGTGAAGAATAGGTGTGAAACAGGTTCTGTATAATAATCAGCTTCCATACTCTTAATTCTTTAATGTATCATTTACTCATTTTTATTCTTAGTTTAATTTATTCAATAAAATATTTATTGAATATTCACTATGTGGTAGACATAGGTCTTAGATCTAGGGCAACAGGCATGTAGATTGATTATAATGTCATGTGTTAAGAACTGAGCCAGGTTACCCAGGTAATGATGGAATCACAGAGAAGTGGAACCTGGTGGAGGTGAGTTTGAATAAGATAATAAGCTAAGAAGGATGGGCCAGATAATCTCTGACTAGACAATCCCTGGCAGGCATCTCAGTGCCCCCTAAAATAAGCTCTTGGGTAGGAAGTGAATCCATACACCAGAGGCCTGGGTGCAGGGTGGGCATGGGAAGGGAGTCTGTGATGACAGGGTGAGCTGAAGTCTTTGGGTTACAGTGGGGGAAGGGGAGAGGAAATGAGGAGTTCATGAGGTTGTGGGGAAATTTGGAGATCTCTCGGCCCAGTGCTGAGGTTTTCTCCCACAGAGAGCTGACAATGCAAAAGTGTGTTATTTATTATTATTCTTCATTATTTTCACATTGACAAAGGATCTCATCTTTCACTGTGACACTCCCTAAGAATGGATTCTTGCAAACAGCAAAGACTAGTCCTCTTCCTCTGAAAATTCAAAATTATAGGATCTGGTTAGAGGTGGAAAAAATGCACTAGTGGTTATCCAACCACTTCCATTTTATAGATGAGGACAACTGAAGCCAGTCACTTGCCCAAGTCCACACAGCTAGTCAGTGGGAGAGTCAGGCCTGGAAGCTGGTCTCCTGTCATGCTCCAGCCTGGGTGCCACACCCATGACTACCTGGCGAGGAGCTTTTGGAGGGCTGGCCACAGGGAGCTTGGGAGCCTCTCCTCTGTCCTTTGGCTGCTTCCTATGCAAGCCGAGGGAGGCACCCTACCTAGGTGGGTCTCTCTTTTGGTAGATGATGCCTTCTTGTTTAGAGGGTCCAGCTGAAGTTACAGGTCACTGCTGTCTTTAATGATATCTTTGTTCGAACAGCAAACATTCAGGTTGGCAGGAGCTTTGGAACAGCATTAGTGTCTTGAGTTCTCCTCAGTTCCAAATTCCCTCCTTCCCAGGGCCTGAGAGAGACTCCTCAGGGTCAAACAGATTTAATTTGTTAGGCCTCTGTTTAATTTCTTCTCTGCACAGATTAAAATGCAGCACTGTTAGCAGTTTAATGTGTATAAAAGCCACCTAAGAGGGGCTCCTGGATGGCTCAGTCGGTAGAGTGTCTGACTTGGGGTCAGGTCACCATCTCAAGGTTTGTGAGTTCGAGCCCCACATCGGACCTGCTGCTGTCAGCCTGTCAGCACAGAGCCCGCTTCGGATCTCTGTCCCCCTCTCTCTCTGCCCCTTCCCTCCTTATGCTCTCTCTCTCTCAAAAATAAAGAAAACATAAAAAGTCACCTAAGAAACTTGTTAAAAATGCAAAGCCCAGAGCCTACCCACATACATTCCAATTCTTAGGTCTTAACATAGGTGTGCCCAGATCTTCTTTTTAAATATCGTCTTCAGGATGGTGGTACGTGTATCCCCTTAGGGCACATTTTGAAAAAACAATACAGGGGGAAGAGCATATAGAGTTCGAAGAAAACAAAGAGCCGGGCTCCCCGGAAGTTATTTCCTCTCCTTACTGAATCAAAGTTAAAGGACAAAAAGGCATCCTTCACCTAGACCACTGAGGTCACTTAGAATAGCCTCCTTTCTCCAAATTGCGGGAAATCTCCACAAGTTGGCCCGCAAAGAATCAGGATTAGGGAGTGAACTGCATGGGGAAAGATCACATTAGAAGTCCTCTATTTTAATCAGCGTCAGGGCCCCTAACCACAGGACAAACCAACACAAATCCAAGTAGCAGATTCTACAGTGGCCACTAGGTGGCGATCTTCTGCATCTATTTGAAACGCTCCGTGAGTTCTCAGGTTTAGCTTATTTTCAATATTAAATACATCATTAGTTTTAGAAGTATGCATTAATTTTAAAAGGATGCAAGGAGAAATGGTTTAACAGGCAAGGCAGGCTTCAAACTAGCATTTCAATCAAATACTGACATACTCTAGATGGAAGAATTTAGTGAGATTTCCACATCAAACCCAGGAAAAAAAAAAAGATAAAAATCTGTTTGAGTAAAGGCTGCAGTCTTTGCAAAATGAAAAATGTCACTCAAAGAAAGTGTCTTAAAAGCTTTCTGAGAAGTTGGGTTTTTTTTTTTTTGTTTTTTTTGTTTTTTTGTTTTTTTGTTTTTTTGAGAACTAGCAGGTACAATCTGGTCATTAAAATTTTTTTTAAAAAGCATCATCTGGTAAAATTTCCTCCTTATTGGCCTGTAGTCAGGATCAGAAAATGAAAGAGAGAGAGAAAGAGAGAGAGAGAGAAAAAAAAAAGCTCTGGATCAACATAACACTGCTGCAGCTCTGAACCAAAAGTGGTGGCAGAGCTTCAGCTTGGGTGGTGTGGACCTGAGTTTCTTCCGGCAACTCCACTAGGCCTCCTGGGAGGCAGCAGGTGAGGAAGACAGTGGACCAAGAGCAGAGAGAGGAGGCTGTGAGGGCTCACCACAGCACAACTTCAAGCCAAGCAGCACAGCCTCAGACTTGGAAGGACAAGCCATTGGCAAGGTCACTGTGGTCCTGGGACCTCAGGAAACAGAGAAGCTAGTGGTTGGGGTCACAGTGAGGCCAAGACAACATTCCACAGGGATAGGCTATAAAAGAGAGCAGAGGCCTCAGGCCCGTGGAGAGGGCAAGGGACAAGGTTGCCGGTCACCTAGTGGACTTTGGGCCATATGTATCTATGTGTTAGCACAGGGAGCAGCCCTTGGCCACAGCCTCACATTGAGGATAACCTTGACACATTCGAATGTAGGAACGTGTGTCTAGAAAGGTCAGTAGGAGGAGGGTGCAGAGGGATAAAAATCAATTCTCTTTTCTCAAGGGAACTAGTCAAAGTCGACTTCATCTTCTACCCTCTCAATTCAGCCTCCTCTGGAAGAAGAAACCCTGGAAGGCAAGAGGATATCATTGAAGGAAGCACGAAGCACCACCAGGACATAAAAGGTGGTGAGGAAATAGAACAGGCCTCAGAAGCTGGGCCTTCCTCCCTCCCACTTTCTCTGTTTCTCCCATCGTGCTCTTGGTCAGGACAGGAAAATGGTTGGAAAGGGAAAACTCTTCTCAAGAAGAAAGGCTGAAGGGACCGTTCTGTTAGAAATTCAGAGAGTGCAGGAGAGATGTCTGAGATGTTTCTTTTCTCTGTTTTCTTCACAGCATGGAGCTGGGGCCAAGGCTTTGAGGTCCTGGTTGTTTTAAGGGACAGCCATCCTTTGGTTATTCTCTGTTCAGGCCCCCTCAGTGTAGGGAAAATCAGATGAGAGCTTTGGCAGAGAGGATGGTGTTCCCTATGGAGTCAGTATGTCTGCAGGACAGCGTCCCATGAGACCTTTCCCGGTGCTGCTAGGCAGCTGAGTGAGACACTTATGTAGCTGAGGACAGGGGCTACCTAAGAGACATTCCTTTCGACAAAACCCTTTCTTCCACTGCATTATCCATGGATTTAGGGAGATGGGCTGCCCAAAGCTGGACACACAGCTCACATCTTGTCAACTGTCATGAGACCTTGGGCCATGAGTAATGTAAAATATCATAGGTGATTTAAGGGTAAGCAGTTTTATTTAATGACCCTCTAGATAAAAACCATATCCCACATCCAGTGTAATCAATTCCTTAACTCTGGGGTACATGTGTCTTGGACATGGGCTGATTTACTTACACTCAAGCAAACAACCCTTAGAGCCAGGAATGGAGAAACAGAAGCTAGCATTCAGAAGTAAGTTTTTGAGTTTTTGTTTTTAGGGGTTTTTCCTTGCATGGCAGACTTTACGTTGGAAGATGACGTTTCTGACACACCACAAGGCGAATTGGTGCTCAATGTGGGTTTCTGATGAATGGGAGTGGATTTGCACCGATGTGTGCCCTTCAGTCTCTGCATAAGCGTCAGCATAGTGCAGGCAGTCAGGCAGACCCATGAAAAGCAAGGGGAGCCCTCTTGCACGTCTGCTGAGAGTCTCATGGACCCAGAGTTCTGGGCATCCGCTCTACCTGCACCTACACCACTCATTACACACAGCTCACTGACCTTCAAGCTGGTCAACCGGAAGTGAATTGTGCCTTAGCCGAGACATCTTTGCAACTCTGGATGGTTAAATCATAAAATTAATAAAGACAACTTCCCTCCAAATATTTAGAAACATTAATAATAAACTAAAGGCACTGTTCTCACATCAAAGCAGCTCTTCTTAACTAATTGAGAGAGTTTCTTGTAATTAGATTTCTTTTAAAGATTTATTTAAAAAAAATAATTTCCTTTGGAAGCAGATGCTGTGTTGACTGGCAGTCAAATTACCAGAATCTTAGACATTGTAATATCACTTTAGATAATTAGCTGCATTGCTTTAATTTTCAACTACTGTGCTTTCAATTCTGTCTGGCAGCCGTGTGGGTATTAGTCTCACAGGAAACTTGCTGAATGGCCAATATGTTGAATGCCTTGGCAAGGCCACCAGAATGACAATATATAGTATGCTCCTTGCTAGAAGTAGAGTAACTATGTAATTTACTGTCCAAACTGGGATACTTTTGAGAAGAAAAGAGGCACAACTAATAATCACTACAAGAAAATAGATATAAACTGGTACTTCCTTGCCTATAAGGCAAGGTTTTGTCCCTCAAAGTTACTTCACAGAAAGACAGAAAATGCAGATATAATTCTCAATGTTACTCAGGTTCTCATGAAGTTACTCGTATTCCAGGTCAAGTTCCTTTTTTTGGTTAACTACAAAATGCTCTTTACGAAAGACATCCTGAAACAATTCAGTCACTCCTAGTTTTGCATTTTTGTAGAGATAAACTAATGGAAATCAGATTTAAAAAGGAGGAATAGAAATTTAACACAGGTTTCGCAATTATTCCTGGGCACAGTCCCTCATTATTTTTGTTGTAGGATTTTGCAAACTGTTACAAAAGCAAAAAAGGTAAGTGGTTGTGCTGTTAACCTATAGAATGAATGGGAATTCCTATTGTTAGGAAACCTTATGGTTTGGAAGAAATTTTTCATCAACATCATCATGCCTGACTTTTAAAAATACTCTAGGTCAAACAACTGAAGCATGAAGACATGCGCTCTGGATGACTCAGCAAAAGATTAAAAAAAAAAAAATTGGCCGTTGTCATGAAGATGGAAAATGTGTGTGGAGACTGAATGTAAAGTGGAAAAAAATGTTAAATTAAACATGATTTTATGTACTAACTGATTTTTAATATCAATATATAATTAAATTAATAAATTAAGTATTTTGATTAGACACTTGAATATGTTATTCATATGCCCCAAAGTTTATGTATTCAGATTAGCCAAAAACTTTCCTTTGTATCTTCTTATGGGGAATCACCTTGTATTCGGGGTCAGCTTATATCCAGGCATATGTTGTAATCACCATGTGGGTTTCTGTTCTGTTAGATTTGTAGCAACAGGCTCCTGGAATTCAGACTGGGTGAATGAGGGGGTCCCCCTGACTTCCTGCCTGGGAAGAAAATTAATCAGGACTCCAGATGATAGAGCAAAACTCTGAACCTGTGAGCTATGTCTTTTTTTGTCGTAAGTCCAGCTGCTGTCTTTCAAAATACCACCATGCATGGGGTAAGGGGTGATGAATATCAGCAGGTACTAAAGATTCATTGATGAACAGAAGAGTCTCTGGAAGCAAAGTCTACACTGAATGACTCAGGGGCAGTTCCTTTCTATCACGTGCTTTAAGAAGCCTCAGTCAGGGACCTAAGCCCTAACTTAGTGTGGTGTTAAGGTGGCCTCAGATACATTGACCGAAAACCAGCCACTGTATAGATCTGGAATGAAGAAGTGTCAGCCTGGTCTCTTCTGTGCTCCTGGCAGCTGAGAGTCTAGTTGGGGCTGGATAAGATACACCCTTGGGCTAATCAGCTCTACAACATCAGGCAAATCTCTCAAACTCTCTGATGGAGTTAGATGAGTTTCCTTCCAAAAGGGGAGAGAAATGTTACCATTAATGGTACAGAAAATGAATACCTCAGAAGTAAAAAGAAACGAGATCAGAAGCTTCCATAATGAAAAGAAATTAGGCTTCTTTTCTTCATTAGCTGTGGACTTAGTTTTACGGATTTTGGAGTAGGAGTACGCTGAAGGTCAGGGAGGAGAATTCACTTACTTAAACCTATACAGATACGTAAAAGGCCCTTAAGAACTAGAGAAAATAGTCTAGGCTCTCAAACCCTGAAGCAAGGTATTACTTGCTACATTGAGTTGGCTTGGGGAAAAGGAAATCATGTGATCCTGATGGACTTTCTCTTAAATGTGATGATTTCATTCTCTTGATTTGGCCCTTTAAAGGAATTTTAGAGAGTTTGGGGAGCTAGGAGCTGGCTTAGGTGTGGGCGACGAGTGTAGAGATGGGGAGCTGGGGTGTTGGAGCACCTCCAGGACTGCTAGGGTACTTGGAGAGTCAGCCATTGGTGGTGTGGGAGGCTTGCAGCTTTAATGCTCTTCATTTTCTAACTTGCTCTGGTTCCTTTGTTGGTTGGTAACACATTACTGGATACATGAACTTCTTTGTAGAACTCACACAAACCACAACTATGCCATCAAAAGGCTGTGAGATAAAAGTGAAAAAATGGATTCCATGTCCGTTGCAATCCAAGTGGTTCTAAATCCTACACTTTTGGTTTTCTTTAAAACTAGAATCCCTTGGCTAGGTAAAAATCCTTGCTTGCTTTTTTAAAAAGCATTTCTTTCTTGTTTTAAGCAAAGATCATTGGAACCTAGTTGTGTTCATCATCACAATTAACATAAAAAAACCTCCTTCAAGTGCCTCTTTCCCTATGTTTTGGGCTAAGATTTCACATCTTCAATAGCTGAATATTACATTTAGCTCTGGGCAGCACATTTCATGAGGGATACTGGAAACCAGAAAGCTCCGAGGAGAGAGGGATGGTAAAGGATCTGGAAACTATGATAAATGAAGAACAGGCAAAAAAACGAGGATCTCTGGTCTAGAGAAGCAAATCTCAAGTTAAAATTTGAGAGCTGCTGGCTATCCAAATGCAGAAGTGGTACCTGGGGCACCTGGGTGGCTCAGTCTTTGAGGGTCTGACTCAGTTTCAGCTCAGGTCATGAGCTCATAGTTTGTGGGTTTGAACCCCACATCAGGCTCTGTGCTGGCATCATGGAACCTGCTTGGGATCTCTCTCCCTTTCTCTCTGCTCCCCCTCTCCCACTTGCTCTGTCTCTCTCTCAAAATAAATAAATAAATTTAAAAAAAAGAGGCAGATCCAGATATTGCTTATTTTGGCTTTGTAAAAAGAAGAACTTAATAAAACTTAGGGCTAGTAAGTATTGAAATAGGCTGGGGTGAAGCCATGAAGTCATGAGAAATGTCCATGGAGAGACGAGGTAAGCATCTTTCAGGGATGCCATATCAGGGATGCCTCCCAGGTAACTTTCAGTGACAGGCTCTGAGTTTAAACTGGGGGTACAAATAGATGTATGACAAAGTGCCCACCTTGTCAGCACCTACTGGCAGAACCTACCATCTTCCAGAAGAAAGGATGCCCAAATAAAAATATAAGTAACAATGTAAGAAGTGTATGCTACAGACTAGGGGAGATACTGAGAGCTATGGGAGGGCAGGGAATTGGTGGATGCAGAGGACTTCATTAAGGGGTGGGATACAGGGTGGGTGTTGAAATGTGCTGAGACTCAGATAAATGGTTGGGGAGATTCTAGGGGTGCAGCTGGACTACAGGGAACACTGTAAACAAAGGGCTATGCTAGAACAATGTGGACACCAGGAATAGAGAGGAAGGGCTGTGTAGGGAGAACTCAGAGATTAGAGATAGCTGTAAAGGCCAGATTCTGGAAATCCTTGAGCTGTGGGTTGTTGGAGTACATTCTCCACGGGTACCTGAGTTACTAAATAGCAATGTCTTTCATACTTGACAGACAGTGTCGGCTTCCTTGTGCAGCACCTCAGAGAGTCCAAATGCTAGGGCAGAAGGCAAATAATATCATGGCATTTTCCTGACCTCTTTCATCAGTGGAGTCTCTAGCCCTAACAGGCTTTTAAGGGAAATAGTACATCCTTTTGGCATTTGCCAGTATTAGCTACCCACCCCTAAACCCTCAAAGCCCACTGTATAATTACCCCCAGGAGGCCAGAGGTCATTTAGAACAGCAAGTGTAGGCAACACCCAGCTATTAGAACTCAAATTTCAGAGCTCTCCCTAAATTCTGGCTTGAAGCATTTTGGAGATGGGAGGGGGCTCCAAAGGTGGGGAGTCTTCGAGGTTGGTATTTCCTGCCTGCAATGAAGGCATGTGGTTTCTGAGGTTGGCATGGGTAGGCTGTATTCCTGTGTGTGTGTGGGGGGGTGTAGCCCACTCCCAGAGAGGCCCTCTCTCTTCAGCACTGGCTTCAGGCCTACTCTTGGCCCCTCCACTTCCATGGAGGCACATACTTGCCTGTTCTCCCTCTTGCTGCATTTAGCTCAACTCCTTGGGTGGGAAGATCAAAGAAGACTCAAGGCTGCTCCTGTGACCTGCTACCCCAGACGGGAGGGGAGGGGTGATCCAGACAGAGTGCTAAAGGGCAGTTGTTCCAGAAGGAGTCTTCCAGTCTGTCTGTAGGTAGCCACCCAGCTAGCCAGTGCTTCTATGGTTTCCTGAGAGAAGGAGAAGCTGGAAAGCGGGCCATGCAGCAGTCGGTCTTCATGCAGGAGGAGTGCTCGGCCAAGATGGCAGCAATAACCACCTTGCTCTGTACAGGAGCTGCCTACAGATAACTGTCCACGTGTTCTCATTGAGGGGCCCCAGAAGCCCCTCAGTAGCTTCCACATTAGTCTACTGTAAGGTTTAAAATGCTACCATTAGGATGGATTCCCTGGATTTTAGTGTAAATCTCACCCTGAGGTTCTCTTTAAAGATGCAGTTTTACTAGATACAATAAATTAGTCTACTGAGTCATTCCTCCCTAGTAAGAGGAGTGCATTGCCCTGGAAATGTTAGGAGTTAGAGAAAGTAGCCAAAGAAGCTAACCATCTTGAATTGAGAGAGCAGAGAGTACCAAGGGCCACATTTACTTCCTTTAGGATTTTCCATGGGCCAACACAGACCCAGTCAAGCAGCATCTCCTGGGCTCTGAAATGCCCTATATTATGCTCTAAAATGGATGCTTCTAGATGCCTGGGTAGCTCAGTCAGTTAAATGTCTGACTTTGGCTCAGGTCATGATCTCACAGCTTGTGAGTTTGAGCCCTGAGTCAGGGTCTGCATCTGTACTGAAGCACAGAGCCTGGAGCCTGCTTTGGATTCTGTGTCTCCCTCTCTCTCTGCCCCTCCCCCACTCACACTCTGTCTGTCTCTCTGTCTCAAAAATAAACAATAAAACATTTAAAAATTACTTAAAATGGATGCTTCTGAAGCCCTATTTTATGTTCAGTTCTCCAGGAGGAAAACACATAGGAGCCCAGAGTTTGACCAGAATTACCAATTCCACGCTTACAATCTTGACCTGCTTTGTCTGGTATTCTTGTGTTCGTTTTTACCAAAATGACCTTGTCTTTGAAGCTGGCTGGAGATTCTCAAGTCTGTTTTCTATGGGAAGGAGGCATATTTTCACTGGGAAAACACAGCACTCATTAGGATGTGGAAAGTTCTCTATTCTTATCCCAGTCCAGAAGCCAATGTCCTGGGACCATCACTCATAGAGCAAAAACCTGCTCAGATGCTTTCCAGAGAGAAGGAAACTGTCCAGCAGGTGTCAGTAAGTTCTAACGTGTGTGGGGAGTCTGGCTTGACAATCAAGTTTGCTCTTTTCCAAACCAGCTTAGCTTTCAAGGCCTGCACAGGGGGATGTGACTAATGGAAGGGCTGTATGGAGTGGAGTTCCCAAAGAGGGGAAATAGAAGTCCTTTTCCTTGCAGAGAAGAACTGAGATGTGTTGTGTGTCTGACAATTCTAGGAAGTCTGTACTATACAGCCAAGGCTGAGAAATGCACAATGATTGAGTAGGCAGAGATCGCAAGGCACCAGACAGCAGTTCATTCTGTTTTTTTCACTGCCTCGGGACACAATTCGGTCTGGCCTTATCTAGAGGCAGCCTGATCAAACCAGCCTCAGGTTTCTCATTCAACCTGCATGAGTCCTTAGCTGAGGTAATTGTGAAGAACCCAGACGCTGTCAGTCCAGCCTAGCAGACTCCATTCTACACAAAGGTGACCCTCCACCACATGAAATTGTGCAAACCGGAAGCCCTAGCGTCACTACAGCTTGGGTTGGGACCCTGTTTCTGGCTTGGCATCAGACCAGATTCCAGGAGAGATCAGGCAGAGGTGTGGAGAAGAGTCTTTTTCTTTCTTTCTTTTTTTTTTAACTTATAGATTCTATTTTTAAGTAATCTCCACACCCCACATGGGGCTCGAACTCACAACCCTGAGATCAAGAGCCACAGTCTCCACTGACTGAGCCAACCAGGCTTTCCTGGAGAAGAGTCTTTACCTCTCTACATCCTCTTTGTTTGATCAGCATTTATTGAAAGCCTGCTGTTTTCAAAGGCAGTGCTAGGAACTATAGAGGATACAGAGAGACATAATGTGGAGTGTCTGAGTTTAAGGGAATCAGTATCTTAAAGTGGACTCTGGTATTTGTTGTTGATCAGCTACTAGCCTGTTCTTATTGTGTTGGTTCCATTTAGAGGAGCTCCTCCCCCAGTTTCTAGGATCTTGATAAAGTTATCAATCAGGTATCCTACCTAGCTACCACAGGGATGGGATTATGATCTAACCTGGCTGATGAGTGCACATGGACATCACTATGTGGTTGTTCTCTGTTTCTTACAGCTAAAGGAATGAAACGAATCCGTAGATGGATGATATTTGATTGACCAAACCGTTTACCACTATATAAAAACCAGCATGAAATTTCTCAGGGAAAAGATTGACTGATACAGAGATATTCTTATTTTATGTGGGATGCAGTTGTTCAAATATACAGGTACTGAAATTGGTTTTCCTCTGATAATCAGCTACTATCATTATAAGATACTTGGACAGGGATGTCTAGGAAGCTGATTTTCTCATTAAACTTAGATTAATGAGTTCTTGAAGGACAAGGATTGTGTCAAATAGTCAGCCCATAGTTTCTGAGCCCTTGGACATGCTGTTGCTGCTCTGAAATGTGAACCACTTGGGCAGTAGGAAAAGGATCCTGAACATGGACCTTGAAAGAGACAGGCTCACAATTTGAAAAGTAAAAGTGACCATTTTAGGGGTGGCTCAGTTGGTTAATCGTCTGACTCTTGATTTTGTCTCCGGTCATGATCTCAGGGGCATGAGATTGAGCCCTGAGTTGGGCTCCGCACAGGGCATGGAACCTGCTTAAGATTCTCTCTCCCTCTCCCTCTGCTCCTCCCACCCCCTAAAAGTGACCATTTTAAAAAGGCAAAATACTAGCTTTGTTTCTTTATTCTAAGATATTAGATACATTATTATCAGAGAATGAGTAGGAAAAGTGCTTGCTGAGTTTCTTAAGCCAATCTCCAAGATTCATAGTGCCACACATTCTGTTATTAAAGTTATATTTTATTTTTTACAGTTTTTTTCCAAGTTGAACCTAAAGGGAGAGGGTGGCAAAGACCATTCACCACTGCTATAGCCCCATAAGCTAAGCAGAGACATTATGTGTTCCTGCTGAGGGGACAGTCTTACAATTGACCTTAGTACAAAGCTCTCCACCTTAGCATTCCTTACTCAGTCCATTAGTGTTGGCCTACTGTATGCCATGCAAGATGAAAGTCACTTTCCATCATAAACTATAACCAGTGATACCTGTTTATGTAAAGACCCTGAGCAGAAATTTTGCTAGCTCCTATCTGTTCACAAGCTGGTATAAGTCTCAGAGAAAGACACAACTTAAAAATCAATCAACTATAGATTGCAATGGTGATGCTGTGAATATAAATGTTTATGGAAAGGCAAATGAAGATAAGACTTGTTACTTCCGAGTACGCAACACATCAGTTTCCTGTCCCTGTGGGCAGAAGATAAATATTCATTGAATGAAGTCAAGTATGGTGATCAGTTGAAAGGAGTGCAAAGTTTCACATTTCTAGATGTGTTTTGCTTCATACTGACAGGTCCCAGACAGTCAAGGAGACGCAAGGTCATCTGTATCTTCTTTAAAAAAAAAAGTGGCACATCTTCAGCAAAACACTGGTCAGTCCCAAGCCTGCACTGGGTTGGAAAAGTTTCCTATCTTCAAGCTCATTTATTTCCTAAAATCTCAGATTCATTCTCACCTGAGAGAGCCAACCAGAGTCTCACCTGATAGAGGATGGAAATGTAACAATCCTTATAAGGGAGATGTATTAATTTCCTAGAGCTATTATAATGAAGTACTATAAACTGGGTGGCTTAAAGCAATATAAATTTATTCTCTTAGAGTTCTGCAGGCTAGAAGTTCAAAACCAAAGTGTCAGCTAGTAACTTCTGAAGGCCTTGAGAGACAGTCTGTCCACTGCCTTTCTCCCAGCTTCTAGTGACATCCAGGGATTAATGGCCTGCCATCCCTGGGGTTCCTTAAATTGTAGAAACATCTCTCCAATCCTCACCTCCATCCTCACATCAGTGTTCTCTGTCTGTCCTTACATGGCCGCCTCCTTATAAAGACACCAGGAATATTGGATTAGGGGCTCACCCTACTCCAGAATGACCTCATCTTAATGAATTATAACTACAATAGCCCTATTTCCAAATAGGGTCACATCCTGAGGTACTACAGGTTAGGCTGTCACATATGTAGAGATATATTTTTGCGGGTGTGGAGGGATACGTTGCAACCCATAATAGGAATGACAAAATCTCTGGCCCTGTCAAATCACGAATGTTGCCAAGCATGTAAGGTAACATCTTAGATAGGTTTGATTTGTGGTGGCAGGTCCACGGGGCCTTTGAAACTAAGACATCCAATAATGTATCCCCAATGGAGAGAAGTGTTTCTTTTTCATTATTTTTCCATCTCAGCTCTGATTAGAATGTCAACTGTCACCTAAAAGAGAAAAGGTTTTATATCCCATCACCAATTTTCAGATTCATCTTATTTTTAGTGTCTCAAATTTGAAGATGTCAGGAACACATCTTTCAGTATTTGATCAATAATACAAGCTTTCTCTATTTGTTCAGGTGGCTTCCCTCCCTGGAGCTTTCTACCTACCAGATTTTCAACATGGCTTCAATACATGTAGATACAGAATATCGCACAGAGGCTAAAGTAATGTGAAGCTAATTTGTTAAAAAGTTTGTGTCTTTAGGATAAGTGGATTTGCAAATAGTTGATTTCAAAGAACTAGATGGATAACCCCATTTGGATTGCACCAATAATGAGGACAACCAAAGTGATAGTACTTTATAACTATATATATATATATATATATAGCAAATATATATATATTTGCTAGTTGTTTATAACTTTTCACCAGGCAGATGCTGGAATGATTTTTTTGTATTATGCGGCAACACTAGACAGACAGCTAATATTTTTTTCCAGTTCAGTTATTCATATCTCAGCACTGCAATAGAAAGAAGTCATCTTGTTCCCTTTACTGCAGAAAAAGGAGTTTGTACTACTTCATACCATTGAGTTGGAACAGCCTGTGGCTAATGCAAAACCACATTGGGAGAGAAATTTTTACTCTCTGCTTTCTGACCTCCCCAAAGGCATTACTGTCAAGTGTGAGCATTAAAAACTCTATTGAGGGTTTTTATAAGAACAATAGGGGTAAAGAGAGAGCTGTATATGTCCAACACTTGGACAAGATTTAATTTTATCCCTGGGGACCAGGTCAGCAAGACTACACCATAGGTTCCATGGTGCATCCACAATTTTCCCCAGGGAGGAAATGCCTTCCCTCCAGAGCCACAGGGTTCTGCACACTGCACTAAGGAGATCTAATCCATTTTGGCTGGTTGCACTGAGATACTCTCTGTTCCCAATTAAATCAATTATCTGGGTAATCTTCATAATTAACGGCAGAAGACTTGAGCTGTCAGGACTGGCTGTAGCAAAAATATTTGGGCATGTGGGTTAAGCCACAGTTGTTCTGTGGGTGTCTGAGGCCGGGGCAGGAAAGTGGGCTGAGTGCATGCTGGAGCCAGCTTTCTCAATTATCGTTGGGCTCTAACTAAACAGCAGAAAGGGCTTTTGCCTAGAAGTCAGGAGATAGTATTCCCACTCCATCTCTGACACTAGCAAGCTGTGTCACATTAAACAAGCTTCTTCATGTCAGAACGACTTGTCTTTACATCTGCAAAATGAAGGAATGAAGCCAGATGGTTTTAGTTCGTCTTTACAAAGCAAATGCTGACTATCAGGCACTGTAGTAAGCCTTATTTCATTTAATCCTTATAACTAAACTTTTATGAGAAAGAAGGCACAGAGAGGATATGTAACTTGCCCAATGTCACAGAGCTAGTAATTTTCAAAGACCAGAGGATCTTTAAGCTCCCTCCTGACTAAAATTTTAATGGCTATTGCTGTGGAAGTCAAGTGGAAGCCCCTGTGTCCCAAGTAAGGCTTAGGCTAACTAATATTCTTGCTACTCAAAGTCCATGGACCAATAACATAGGCATCACCTGCAGTGTTTTTGGAAATTTGGAATCTCAGATCCCACTCCAAATTTATGAACCAGAACCTGCATTTTTAACCAAATAACAAGGTAATTCATGTGCCTGTTAAAGGTTGAGGGGCACCGATCCAAGGCTGACTAAAGGCCAAATTAGAACCACTGCAATGGGATTTCTGTATTCTGCCCCCTCCTGGTAAGCACTGAAGGCTCTAGACTAAGGTGATGGGGTAGGGGTGCGGTGCCTTCCTTCCTGCAGTTTTAAGCCATTGGCCCAGTGCAAGGATCTGTGTTTCTTCTTTGATTTCTTACCCAAGTCATATGCTTCTGACTCTCGGCTCTACTTCCAAAGAGAAGCTTCCAGTAGCCAGAACAGATCTTTGTATCTCTATGGGCTGACCACAGGGCGGAGGCTATTGTGAACAGATTAATGTATGTTCAGGATAAAATTCTCCAGTGTCCTTTTGCAGGCAGGAGAAATTGCTGTTCTCACTTTCCCACTGACTTCCCTCTTTTATTTAACAATGACTCTACACAAAGGCTTTCTATAGAAAGATAATTGGATTTCTAACTCTATTTGTTCAAAACTCACTTAACATTATAATGGCCCTAGTTATATTGTTTGTATCAACTCATCAGTAGTAAAGTACCAATTTCTGAATAAATATGTAGATTTTTGTACATACATCTAGCATTACCAAAACAAGAAAGGAAAAAGAAGCCAGAAATAGAAATTCATTAATAAAAACAGATACTAGATATTTTGCTGTACTAGGCCTAAAGGTGCTGGGTAAGTTTAGATTTTCAACATCTGAGTGCTATTTTTATCTTACCTATGTAGGTATTTGCTTAGTGTTTAATCACCATGGAACTTTTGCCCAACAGGTCACCAAAGAAGAATATAGCCTGCTGTATTCACCACTCAAGTACCAATTTAACTCAATCTTAAATGAATTAAACATATACTTTAACTAACAGTGATTATCCTTTCCTTGCCATGGGGATTGCAACAGAACCTGGTTTCCTAAATACCCTAGAGGTTTTCCTTTCACATTTTTAAGACAAAAGTAGAATGTGTGTGTGTGTGCGTGCGTGTGCATGCATACACACACACACATGTATTTCTAGAGATTTTTGTGTTTTCATTACGCATGTTGTATAGAAATTTCTTTTCCACCTTTCAAAAATATGAAACAAGGCCTTTTTTCCTTGTGTTTTCTCCTCTGTTTTTTCTCTGTACAAGGAAGAAGCTACCACTCAATAAATGAAACAAAGAGGAGAATGCATTATTTGCTAAGCAAAAAACCAACGGTATTTTGCAAACGCCATCTCTCTGAAGAGAGCAGATGTTTGCTCTTACATGAGGCTTGGAGAAGCTAGGCCCTCAGAGATTGGTGGCCTCTCAGAAGCGGGAGTGGTCAGGGGTTGGCCATAGAAAGCTGTTACTAAAGTTGGCTGCTGCTGATTGACTGGCTTTCAGAAGCTTGATTACCATGTGAGTCATTAATTGATTGGGAAGAATTTACAACTCTTACAACAAGAGTTACTTGTTACAGTGATCAAAGCGTAGCCAGTCTTTCTTTCTTGAATTTGGTGTATGGACACTTTTTATGTTCACTTCCTGTCCCCACCTGCCACCTCAGGCAGCCTGTGTACTCACTGTGGTATGAAACAGTAAGGAATATAATCCTTATGAGTTCATTGAATCTTACAGTGCCATACCTTGGCACTCTCCCCTTGGGTAAATAGGAAACACATGGCCCATGTGTGGGCCAATTCCCCTTCCAAGCTTGCTCAAAACTCATGCCACTCTTTGCCACAGAGCCCAGATTAAGGCTTTGGCTGCATTCTAGCAGCCTCTACTCATTAAGTGTGATTGCCAACCGATGAAAGAACATTGCCATCTTCTGCGGAGAAAGTCTGTTTGCCATCCCTGCTCTTGACCAATTTTGTAAATATTAACTATCCTGTGCCCCATTCTATCACCTTCTCCTTTCCAATAAACCAGCTTAGGAGAGTTCCAGGCAATTTCCCTCCGAAAACGTAATGTGTTATACAATGCATGGTTGTCCTATACCTGTTAAGGGCAAAGATCCTGAGCTTCACTCTGGAATAAATCTATTCCTGAAAAGGGGCACTGTAGTGCGTCAATTAAGAGCACCAAGAGGATGCCTGGGTGGCTCAGTCGGTTAAGCACTTCTGACTTCAGTTCAGGTTGGAGCCCCACGTCGCACTCTATGCTGACAGCTTGGAGCCTGGAACCTGCTTTGGATTCTGTGTCTCCCTCTTTCTCTATCCTTCTCCCACTCATGCTCTCTTTCTCTTACAAAAATAAAAAATAGAAAGAGCACCAAGACAGATAAACACATGGATTCTAATTCTAGCTGAAATGTCATTTACCAGCTGTGGAACCTTGGGCAATTTACTTAACTTCTTTGAGCCTCTTTTGTAAAATAGGGATAAAGCAAAGGATATTGCAAAGATTAGATAAGAGGAAAATAAGACACTTAGGATGGTACCTGGTAGATAGTAAGTACTCAGAATGTTGGATATGCCACAATTTGCTATTTTTACCTATAAAGAAATCCGAGACCTGGATGTCTAAAGGTCTGGGTTCAAATGTGCCTAATATTACTAGCCATGTGGCCAACAGTCACTAAAATAAGAATACTTGCATTGCCTACATGATTGAAGCTAATGTTTATTAACTTCATGGTGCTTTTCAAATCACCCTTCCAGGGCCTCAATTTCTTCCTTGTAAAATGATGCTGACAGCTGCTCAGTCTAGCAGATAGGATCGCTGTGAATATTAAATCAAATAATATACATGAAATGATAAGGAACCATGGGTGGGACTCATTTCTTGAAGATAACTGAGATTTTAAAAAAATTAAAGGAGAAATCACTTAAGAAACAAAATTTTACCATAAATGGTATTTTTAAGTGTTGGTTGAATTTTATTGTTAAAAATAACCATAAAAATAAGTGTATCTTCTATTTTCCAGAATCTTATAACTGTAATTATTTGGTAATCTTTGGAATCATAAAATGAATCAAGTGATGTTTATTTTGGCTTAACTTAATTGACAAAATGCTAAGGCCTCCTTTTCTTCACATTTGAATTTTGCTACACACTATTGAAAGGGTCATTTTTTGCCAAAATATTAACGGACTTTGCTCATTCTCCCAAGGGTCTCTTTTAATTCTCTGATATTTAAATCAGTCTCTTTTGAAGCTCAAATTGTCCCTCATCCAAGTCAGATGAAAGCCCGCATCTTTTGCAGGATATGCAATTTCACTTTGTGGCAATCAATTTGCATTTGATTTACATTGTATTATTGACCACAAGGGAGGGTCCAACAATGATCTTGATACCATATGTGAGAATAGACACTAGCATAATGGGAAGTTATGATTAAATGGGAACTAATTGTAAAAGTGGTCAGTTAATTAGTGAATCTCTTTCTGTCCTGAGAACTTTTGCTTCCTCACCAAATCTTGGCATTGCATAGATGTAGTTAATAAGTCCCCCTGTTCCCATTAAACCTGTATAGGATCCACTTCCCAAGAATTTGATGTGCTATCAACTTCTTAAGAATCAGATCTCAGATGGTATTTCAAATGCCCTCACATAAGAGATACTATTTTAAGGCATCCTTTGATGTTTCTCAAGTAAAACAAAACACCTACCTAATCCCTGACTTAATCTTACTTTTCACAAATCTGCATTTCCAAGAATCACATTTTCTTGGAGCAGAGTTCATCCCCATTGTTTCAGTAAGTTGGGGGTCAAGTGATGTTGCCTCACTCTTATCTCTGCAGATAAGGGACCAGGTCCAAGAACATTTTGAAGCAGGTGCAGGAGGGCCAGGTGTAGAAATGAGTCCCCCACCTGCAGGGAAGGAGTGAACTACCCTTCCCTGCTGCCTAACAGAGGCCTGTGGAGCAAGAACTCCTCTCGGGTCCCCTGCAAGCAAGACGAATGGATGATTAGAGACAAGAGTAGGCCAGGGAAGCATGGCCCGATCTTTCCTGAGGGCCTCCAATCTTATCACATCCCTGACGTGTCTGAAGGGAAAGCTTGTGATATTTGTGGCGATCACAAAAGACACTCTTCCCCCACCTTGAACCAAACTCCACTCTTCTATTCTGTGGGCTAAGCAGTGAATATGGCTGAGATCAAACAGTATTCCATGGTGCTTTTGTTAGATTTCCTAAACAGGCAACTGTGGGCAAAGACTTAAACAACAAGCTTTTTAAGGGGGTCTTGAAATGATCTTGTCACATCATGGGTGACTGTGTTGTTCCCAGGCTGCAGTCTGACCTTAGTATGACAAGAAGCTTGCACTCAGGGGAAACCCCTTTGAGTGTGCTTCATTCTTTTCTTCCTCTCAAGGAGGCCAGCGTGTGGGTAGAGGAAGGAAACAGAGAGAGAGAGAAGAGAGAGGGAGGTGAGGGGCAAAGGCTCTGTAGAGAATGTTATGCTGTCAGATGAAGGGAGACACACCTGCTTGTTGGGAGGAAATGAGTGAGTTGCACCCCCCAGCTCCACCCCTGCTAAGTCCTCTTACAACGAAGTGACTACTGCCAGGATTTCTCCTGTCAGGCCCAGGTCTGTGAAGCTCCTACACACCATCTACAAAGACCCAAGCCAAATGTTGACAGTCTCAAAGCCTCACTTTACTACATCTTAAGGCAGTCCTAAATGCTTGTAGCTTCTCATTTAGGAGAGGGAAGAGAAATCCCCTTGGGAAAACTCCCTTTGAAGTCCTAAGCTCTAATGTTTAAAATCTGTTAGCAAACCACACATCTCTCTACTCTTGCTGGGGCAGCTGGTTTCTCTCCAAATAAATCACAGGGCTGCTGAGTATTCTAATGCAAGATTTTTGGGGTCTCCTTTAAACATTGCTCAAAAGGCCCAGTGGCAGGGCAATTGACCTGAGACCACCTCCCACAGGCCACAGTCCTGTTTATAAAATCCTTCGAGACGGGTGCCTGGAAGGTGGATTTAGGAATGTTATGCAACTGTGGCATTGCAAAAGGGTGTCAGGTGGTGGCCAAGATCCTGGGACATAAGAAATCAGGCTGGAAGATGGGCAGAGAGAAATTGGAGCCTCCACAAGGGCATCAGCTGCCTTGTACCTTTGGTGGTTGACACCTTAGTTGTGCAGGGGCTCACAGAACTTTCGTGGGAAGAGAGAAGAAATGCCTAACTTCAGCAGAGTCTGAGTAAACCTTGAATGTGAAGGTCATGTTGTTCTGTATCTGAAAAATGATGACTCAGCAGGAAAGGACAGTTACAGGGGAGATAAGAAGTGTCATTCAAGGTCTATTATGTGCCTGCGTAGGAGGACAGTGAGCACAGAAGTCACAACCTTGCCATACAGATGTTTATAGTGTAGTTGGAGAGATAGATGAAGACAGTTGAAGTCGGAAGGAACAACTCTCTGGGGGTGATAAGTCATACCAACTGAAAGGGTGGCCTCAGGAGTCCAATTTCTTGGCACGAACCCCTCCCACATGAACTTGCCAACTGTATTTATAACCTTAGGTGAGCTTCCGAATTGCAGGGGAGACTCTGTTTCGTCATCTTCAGACATGAATATTTAGTGTCCACCTCACAGGGATGGTATGCATCTCAAATGAGCTATCCCTGGGAAACACTTTCCCCATATAGGGTGCTCAATAAATATTAACTATTGATATTATTCATTATTCAAAGATGGAATATAACTAAGCTCTAAAGTACTGTGGTATGGCATAGTGTAACTGACAGTTCAGAGAAACAGAAAATAAGTTGCTTTGAACCACTTCGGTGGGCTTGGAAAAAAAGTGGGATGGATTTAAATGATCAGTGGAGAGGGGCAAAAATCAGTTCAGGACATGCAAAAAACATGAGAGAAGGCACAGACAGCGGTGTTCCTATTCATGGGCCAGACTAGACTGGAGGAATGGTGAACAAAGAAAGCATTTGGCTTAGTTGACAAGAACAGAGACAACAACAACCGGACTGGGGCAAAACTACCTATGACAGAGAGGAGGGAGAAGCCTGACATCTCTGAACAGCAGTGGATGTGGTGAAGATGAACTTTCAGGATGACTAAAGGGGCAAATATTGCAGGATAACAGAGAACAGAGGGCCTGGAGTCAGGCTGGCCAGCTAGAGTGATGGGGCAGTGATCTGGGGGTGTGACTGTGGGGATCTGGGGCTGGATGAAGGGATGGATTAGAAAGACCTTTAAGGGAAATAGGAAGTGAGATTTGACGATGCTCACCTGCTCAGCATACACACTGTGAAATATGAAAGCCTTAACTGAAAGCTCTTGTTCATTCACATAGTTTGGCTTTAAGGAACAGAAATGCACTCAAGTTAAATTAAGTAATTAAAAGTTTGTATACAAGCATAGGGACTCAGGAAAAGCTAAACTAACAAAAGGAGGCCTCAGGGAGATGGTAACTGGAGAGTCTTCTCTAACCTAAATGGCTTTAGTAAAATGTCTGTGTGTTTCATTTTAGTGCTCTACCTACAGCAGACTTAATTTTGCTCCAACCTTCTACATCTCCATCTCTCACTTCTCCCCACGTCCCTCATCCTTTATAATTATATTTTGTAATCTCTATAGTGTAGTGGTGATACTATTTGCAAAAGCATTAAACTGGTATGTTTTATTTTCCCTCTTAAATCATATTCATTGTAGCTTTCCACCTCTGAAGCTCAGCCATGAGATCTTTTGTCCTGTCAGAAAATAGTAGTTTTGAAACCTGGACTTGGATGAGAAAGATTTTATAAATGCCTTCAGAATTTCAAGAACTAACCTGTTTGGGTCAGATCATAGAACTCTTTTTAGGGAATGGAAATACCTTTTCCATCTAACCTAGCCAAGTCCTAGGGCTTGACTATAAATGGTGGAAGGATGATCTGATGCAGGTGAAGTGATGGAAAACCCCACCCTTTCTGGCCTGAAGGACCTTGGAAGAAAGGAGAGAGGCAGAGGTGGAGGAAAGGAGATACCAGACACTTACTTTGTTCTTCCTCTTATCTCCTACCACAGCCTCAAGGCCAAACTTGAAGGGCAGTAGGTAGCTTTAGAAACAACTAGGTAACTTGGAGTATTCAATAGCATGAGGATTCTGTTGTACCCCTTCCAGGATTCTGGAAGGCAATCACTTCCCAAGTTACCTCTAGGACAGCTTCCTCAAAGTAATACTGGTGGTGTTGTGTGGTGAAAGAGATGAGTTTGTCTGAAGCTTTAGTGTTTTGGGTTTGTTTTTGGTGCTCCAATGGTGTGGATTCAACATGGAGGAAACGGAGTTTGGGGAGCTCTATTTCTGAGCAAGAGTGTTTGGATGTTGTGGCAGATGAATGGGAATCACAGGCCTTTCAAATCAGCAGGAGCAGAGTGAGGCCACATGAGAGGGAGGGCCACCAGCCACAGTCTAAGCTGCAAGAGATTAGATCACAGGTGATACCACGTGCCAATGGCAGTTGTGCATGCCAGCGATGCCAGCTGTGACTGAGTATTCAGGATCATGGCTGTGGGGATGAAAGGAAACACATAATATCACATAGCTTTTAGGGCTCTTTCCCTTCAAAGCCATGAGATCACTTAGTCCCTATTTGCCCCATAGACCCAGATGCCATATTGAAATAGAGAAGGGAAAGAAAACACTGAGTAATACCTAAAGAAATGTCAAAATTATTACTTCAAGCCAAGAAATGGTCTAAGGTGTTTTGTTTTATTTTGCTTTTTTCCTTTTGTTACCCAGTCAGTGGGGCTCATGAAGAAGATTAAAGGAGTTACAAATCAAACGAGGAAGCTACATTTTCTCTACACTGTGGAATTATAGTTTAAATAAATTTATAACCCTACCACAAGGCTGTCTGCCTGCTCATAGTTTCCACTTGAATATGGTCCATCATGACTTCCCAGCCAACTTCCCAATTGCTCTCTAAATCATTATCTACCATTCCATTTCTCACTAAGTGTCTAATTTGCCCACTATTTGTTAGCTTAAGGACTCACCAGTCAGAGGATCTTCTTGGACCAGATCGTCTTTTTGAGCCAGGCTGTGCATTGAGATTTGACCTTTGAGTCAGGCAATAGGAGACAGAACCATATGCAGAGGAAGTTCTAGGAAAGCTTCTGAGATAGAAAGTAAGAGCATAGTCAATTCTTTACTATTTCACCTATGCTTCAAGTCATGACCAAAGGAAAACTTGGAAAACTGCCCTGTAAAGGCATAAAAATGTTTTATCTTAACAAAATGTTCTGTCTTCTGTGTCTCGCCCGTAGACTTTCATAATTGTGATTGAGTTTCTCCCCTACCAGAAATAAGCTTAGGGTGTCCTGTGAATTTCACCTCCTTCTCCCATATGGGGGACCAGGGATCAGTCAATTGTTTTATGCAGAATTTTATTTATATAGTCCAGTTAGTCAGCTATTACAGTTAATAAAATTTTGCCATTATATAAGTAGAATATGATTTTTCAAAGAATTCAAATTTATTGAAACAGATAAATTAAGATACTTATCCCATGCCCAAATGGACTCTTCTTATTTGAAGATTCTAAAGATAATTTAGTATTTTGCAGTCTCTCTGGGTTGTAATTATGAAAATCAGTTATCATTGTTTTTTATATGTGCATCTGAGTTTGGGTTAACAGTCAAAGTCAATTTATAATTCTGTCTCAGGTTGCATTTATTCCAAATTTTCTTCCATGCAAAAGCAACTTTGAGCTGGCCTGCGGTGTATTTCCTCTCTCGTGAACATCTTTGTCAGGAACTCCACATGTTCACACAGCAGGGATGTTAAGGTTCATTTAAGGAGAAGCAATCATAAAGCCCACTCCAGATGATCCACACTTCAGATTGAACCCGGGGGCTGGTAAGCTAACAGGAAAGCCACACCTGAGAGGTGTTTGGATATATAGGTGGTGGCTGGTTTACTCATTTGCCTAACATCAGCATAAATTTAAACCTGCCCTTTTCTCAGATTTGTATGTCAGTGGCAAGAACAACATCTGGATAGGAGGATTTGGTGGCTGACATCACTTTTAAACCTGGATGTTATCGCCTACCCAAAGGTGTGAGACCAATGCAAATGGGAAAACACAGAAAGTCTTTTTCATGTTTTCTAATTCAGTGCCACTCCTTAGTGTCATATGTGAAAATAAACATCACTTCAATATCAGCTGTAACTGTTGAAAAATAAGGTAGGATAGAGCCAAATTATAAATGAAGGTCCCTCCAATTATTCTTGCAGGGAGGGAACAGCTTATCACCCTTATCCCATGCCCTGGTGGCTTATCCATTAGTGTATTTTTATTTAACAAGTATTTAGTAAACAGTTACCAGATGCCAGGCTTTTTGTAAATTGCCAAGGCCCAAATTTCCTCAGCCAGCTTTCCTCCCGCATATTAGGGTATTTGCTTCTTTTTTGGGATTTTCACTCCTGGATCAAATCAAAATCAGAAGAGAAAAGAGGTATGTAAGGTGAACAGTCTTGAGCACCATTTGGTCAAGGTGAAAGGGTGAGGGCCTTTGAGAATCCATAGCCAGCTGTTCAACCAGAGGTGTTTTAAGGGGTGAAGTTGCTGGGTTTCTGCCCCCACCCCTATCCAAGCACCTAATTGAGAAGGGGCATTAAGCATTACAGGACATTGAATAAGAAAGAACACAGGTTGTTCCAGGAACTGTTCTCAGAGATTGTACTTCTCATTTGGAAGGAATCCTTGGACAAGAGGGGTGGGCTGGGGTAGGGGCAGTGTGGGACCACCCTGCCCACACACTCTAAAGGTAAGCTTTAGAGACAAAGAATGTTAAAGAGTATTTTTGTGTTGCTACTTGTCCACATGGGTGAAGTCCTGACAGATCTGACCTGCTCAGGAATGTAATTGAGGCACTGAGGACCCCCCACATGTCTTCCTTCTTGGTTTCCCCTGATGTAGCACATCATCTGTCCTCTAAGTCAAACAAGTACTTAAATAATATTGGTTAGAGGCTCCTGAGAGGCTCAGTTGGGTAAGTGCCCGACTTTGGCTCAGGTCATGATCTCATGGTTTGTGAGTTTGAGACCTGCATTGGACTCTGCTATCAGCACAGAGATCTTCTGTCTCCTTCTCTCTCTCTGCCCTTCCCCCACTTGTGTGCTCTTTCTCTCAAAAATAAATAAACATTTTTTTTAAAAAAGAATATTGGTTTAAAGGGGTGCCAATTATCAGCTATCCAAAATTCCTGATTCCATGTTTAACCATATTCTTTTAGTTTCTCCAGGACCTAAACCATTTGAGCGACTTGAAAAGCACATCGGAAAGCCGCCTGAGGACCTGAGGGGTGTTTGGAAATAGAGGTGAGCCCTCACCCAATTTCAACCTCTGCCCCTTTCCTAGCTAGGCAGAGCAGAGTCTTTACAGGTGTGATATGAGTGAATTCTCCTCTGCCCTTCCTTTCCACTGAAGCCCCTCCCCTCCTTTGGGCGCCAGTGCTGATGGAGTGAGCCCTGACAGTTTAGGTCTCCCCAGAGTGATTCCAGACATTCTGCTTGCCCACCCCCATCACAACTTAATTGTTACATGTTGGATCCTCTTAGGGCTTCATTAGTAACTTTTACCAAAGTATCATATTCTACAATAATGGTGGATTAAGGCTCCATGTCCAACTTCTTCCTCAGAGGAAGACATAGAGGTGAAAAGGGAAAGCATGAGAGATAGTTTATTTCAAAGGAAGGCATCTGACATGGTAGGCTGTGGGACAGATGGAGAGTAATTTAGGGGCTTGTGCCATCCAACACACCCTGTAAACCACACCCGACACACCCTGAAAACCATAGCTCCTGGGGGATAAAAACTTCCCCATTCATGCCACGACCCTGCTCTTTTCTTTTAGTCTCATGAGTTAAGTTCCACGTTGTTTTCAGGTGCAATGCAAACCAGAGAACACACCAGGTCTTGTGTTCTTTCCCCCATTTTCCTTTTTAAATTTCTTCGTCTGTTTGTGGCCCAGTGTTTCTTAGTAGCACAGAATGGTTTTTTAGGTCTGTTCATTTTTGGGTGAAATACAGTAGTGAGTTTTTCCCTTACTGCGAATGACAGGTGTATGGGAAATCATAGTTGGAGAGAACGGGCTGCAACGATCAGATGCTCATATACCCTGCAGGAAGTAGGAGCAGCGAGCACTTTAACCAACTCATGTCTTCGGGATCTAAAACCATTTCAAAAATCAGTCTGCACAAGAAAAGTCATCAGCTTTCATTTGGAATTCTAAAGTGAGCTGGCAACTATTACCTGGAGGGAAGAAGATGGTAAATGCTTTCCATTAGTTTCTTATGATTATATATTAGAATTCAAGCATTTTTGTTTAAGGCTTAAATCCAGTGGAAAGTTTCACTTGCAAGAGACTCGAGCAAAATGGCTCTTATGTGATATTATTTATTCGGACCAACAAGCCCCACTGCAACTTGAAACAAGCGTGCCCTTGACTCTTGGGTTCTTCCTTCACAGCGGTGATTTATTATTTGTTATTTCTAATAGTCAATATCCTTGATTTCCTCAATTTGCTTTTTCTTTTTTCTTCCTGAGTGGAAAAGTGGAAATATTAAGAATGATAGGCAATAACGGAGAGTAGAGGGCTTTAGGCTTTGTTCCTGACAGAGAAATTTAGCAAAGAGATTTAGCTGGAAAGATTCACGAGGAATAAACACTTTTGTGGGCTGAGGCTTTCTGTGAGCATATTCTGACATAGAGCATCTCCTGCAGACAGAAAACGTATTATTTTCTCTAGTCTGCATTTTGAAGAACTGTGAGAACTGTTAGCAACTATTTGCTAAAAGCCTAGAGGCAAGTGAAGACTAGGAGGTAAACAGATTGGCTCCAATTTGTTTACAAGGATTACTTGGCTAAGTTTTTTTTTTTTTTCTTCCTTCATACTACTTTATCCTGTCCTTGTTTTCTGATAAGGTAACAGATGAAAAGTGCATTGACTCTAACTATAAAATTCCAGTCTCTAAAAGAGATGTTAGAATAAGAAGGATCTGGCATTTACTGAGTGAACAAAGAGGACAAAAATTCTATTAGTCAAGAATTTTTTTAAAATGAGTTTGTATTTGCTGCTCTCAAATGTGAAGATGGAATTTGAATAAGGGTGGGCATCAGAGCAGATATTCCTGGTGGTGAGCTATTAAAATTCACTGTGGGACACCCCTAGGAATATATGTATGGAATATCCTTTATTTTGTAGCAACATAACTTGGTTACTTTTTTTTCTATGGAATTTATAAACCAAAGAGGATTTTGTGTACTTAATATTTAAATCAACTTTAATGATCATTGAGATTCCTCTGTCAGATGCTGGAAAGGAAGGAGCTTGGGGACAGAATCCAACTAGGCTGTGCTGAGGGCATATTGTGGAGTATGAACTGAATGTGAACTATCAGAGGGAATAACTAAAATGAAATAACAAATTTTACTTGGAAAGGAAACGATGATTACTACTTTTTACCAAGCCCAGTGTTATTCACACACAATGTTTTATTGAGTCTTCACAAAACCCAGCTAGTATGATAACTATTATCCCCATTTCATGGGAGTAAAATATAGGTACATTGAAATGTAGGTATGTTGCCCAGTGGTCCTGGCATACACATCCTCTAGGAAGAAATCATGCATTCTTTTTCCTAATCAACCAGGCCTTCTATGTAAATGTCCTGCCACTCTGCAGTGGATAATCCATTTTCTAGCTACAAAAATATAGCAATGGGGTTAAGGTTGCCAGTTTTAGCAAATACAAATATTGGACATCCTGTATATGTCCTAAATATTCTATGGGACATTGTTTCCATTAAAAATGATTTTAATTTTGGTAACATACCTGTAACATAAAATTTACCATACCACTAAAAGTATTTGTTGTTTGTCTGAAATTCAAATTTAACTGATGTGCTATATTTTATCTGGTGACACTACGTGGGGGATCATGAGCATTTAATGAGTGGAAAAAGACTAAAGGAAAAAGCAGGCAAGAAATTGGAACCCAACAATGAGCCTAGAGTCCAATGAACAGAGATGAACCTTCCTAAGGAAAAAAAGATGCACCTTACTTACTCCATTTGCACATGCAGCTGTGGGAGAAAGTATGATGATAGAAACACCAGAATGTGGATAAACTTGGAAAAAGTGTACTTGTGGTAAACATTCAATAAACAGTGACAAAATAAAGGTTTGCTATTATCTAGGATGGACTCAGTTTATTACCTAGAATAAGATGTACTATTATATCCCTAATGGCTAATGCTCTGGATACCAATAGTGTTCACTCATTATATAGGTATGGCGCTACTAAGTTAAGAGCACAAACTTTGGAGTGATATTAGCTGCCATGTATTATCTCTGTCACTTTGATCACATTACATGATATCTTTGGGCTTCACTACCTTCATTTGTGTCACAGAGTTGATATTACTCTAATAGTTATTTTCACTCCATAAATGGCAGACATGGCTTTTCTTCATCATCATCATCATCATCATCATCATCATCATCATCATCTAGAATGGGAATTGGTAAACATTTTCTGTAAAGCCTCAAATGGTAAATATTTTAGGTTCGATGGGTCATAATGTCTCTGTTATAGTTACTCAACTCTGCCACTGTAGTGAGAAAGCAGACACAAACAATACACACAAGAATGGCTATTGCTCTTCCAATGAAACTTCATTTACAAAAAAAGGCATTGGGTCCGATTTGGCCTGTTAGTTATAGGATACCAATTCCTGATTTAAAGCAGGGATCCTCAGTCTCCCAAATCTCACTATCATGGGGAAGGAAGGAAGGAAAGAGGTGCTTTGGAAACTGGTGGATAAGTATGAATTTATCCCTGACAGGACATCAGCTGTGTGTGGTGAATGGCAAGTGCCATATATATGGCCATATATATATATATATGTATATGCATACATATATGCATATGTATAAACACACATACACATACATAGTGTGTATATGAATAATGTGTATACATATATATGATCTTATTTTTAAAAGAAGTTTTAGATTCAAAATGAGGGGAAGGTACAGAGATTTCCCATATACTCCCTGTATCCACGTATGCATAACCTCCTTACCAGCATCTCCCATCAGAGTGGCACATTTGTTATAACTGATGAACCTACTGACTCATAATATCATAATAACCCAAAATACATAGTTTGCATTAGGGTTCACTCTTGGATTTGCATATTCTCTGGGTTTGAACAAGCATGTATCCATCATTGGACATACACTAGAAAGTCTCTGTGCTCTACCTATTCATCCTGCTTCCCAACCCCCAACCCCTGGAAACTACCAATCTTTTTACTCTCTCTATAGTTTTGCCTTTTCCAGAATGTCATGTAGTTGGAATCACATAGTGTATGTAGCCTTTTCAGATTGGCTTATTTAGCTTCATAATATATATTTAAGGTTTCTCTATATCTTTTCATGGCTTAATAGCGCATTTATTTCTAGTACTAAATAATATGCCATTGTTTGGATGTACCACAATTAATTTATCCATTAGCCCACTGAAGGACCTTTTGATTGTTTCCAAGTTTCAGCAATTATGAATAAAGCTGCTATAAACATCTGTTTGCAGGTTCTTGTGTGGATGTAAGTTTTCAGCTCCTTTCGGTAAACATGAAGGAAAATGATTGCCAGATTGTATAGTAAGAGTATGCTTAGTTTTGCAACGAACCTCCAAACTGTCTTTCTTGGTGGCTGTACTATTTTACATTCCCACCAGTAATGAATGAGAGTTCCTGTTGCGCCATATCTTCACCAGCATTTGGTGTTGTCAGTGTTCTGGATTTTGGCCACTCTAAAAGTGTGTAATGGTGTCTTGTTGTTGTTGTTGTTGTTGTTGTGTTTAATGTTTGTTTGTATGTATGTTTGTTTATTTTTGAGAGAGAGAGTAAGCAGGGGAGTGGCAGAGAGAGATGGGGGGACAGAGGATCTGAAGCCGGCTCTCTGCTGGTAGCAGAGAGCCTCCAACTCACGAACCACGAGATCATGACCTGAGCCTGTCGGACACTTAACCGACCGAGCCACTCAGGTGCCCCTCATTCTTGTTTTAATTTGCATTTCCCTGATAACATATGATGTGGAACATCTTATCAGATGACATATGCTTATTTGTCATCTGTATATCTTCTTTGGTGAGGTGTCTGTTAAGGTTTTTGGCCCATTTCTTTATGCAGTTGTTTTGTCATTGTTGAATTTTAAGGTTCTTTGATATTTTGAATAACAGTCCTGAATCAGATATGTCTTTTGCAAATATTTATTCCCAGTGCACCTTCCTTTTGAGAAGCCCTGACCTAGAGGAATAAGGAAAAAACATATAGGTAGGCTCTCTGTCCAAACCCTGAAGGAAAAAGTTGAATTTTAAGTACTTTTGAAACAGTATCTAACATGTACTGGATGTTTATTGTGTGCTGGCAACTATGATAAGAATTTTATATACATTACCTTATTTAATACAGCTCAGACTCTAAGAAGAAGTAGTATGACTATCCCTACTTTGCACATGGGGAAACCGAGACTTGGAAAGATTCACATGATCACACATTTAGCCAGAGTTTAAATTCAAGCACTCTGACCCCAGTGTCTAGATGCTTGACTCCTATACCATATTACCAGCACCTTGTACTGGGCCTGGTTCAGTACCGTTGCATAATTATTTGTAGAAGAGAATGATGAATACATGAAGCTATAGCTCACAGTTCTTCCAGGGAATTTTAGGCATTTTACTCAAGTTGTTGAACTCATTACCATTACTTTTGAAGGCTGAAGCATTTACCTTTTTATAATTTTTTAATTTTTTAAATTTTTTAAAAATGTTTTTTATTTATTTTTGAGAGACAGAGAGAGAGCGTGAGCAGGGGAGGGTCAGAGAGAGAGGGAGATACAGAATCCGAAGCAGACTCCAGGCTCTGAGCTAGCTGTCAGCACAGAGCCCAATGCAGGGCTCGAACCCATGAACCATGAGATCATGACCTGAGCTGAAGCCAAACTGACTGAGCCACCCAGGCGACTCAGGATTTACCTTTTTTAAGTCACTATGCCCAGTGCAGAGCTGGGCATAGACAGATGAAGGTCTTCTTAATTGGAAGTAGAAATAAATAGTGAAGAAAATAATAGAGTATTATTCCAAAGAAGGTGTTTTTTGTTTACTAGGTTTGATGGGACAGTGTATCTGCTATAAGCATTTGTACAATTTCACTCTGACTTACAGCAAAATATCAGTAGCTGTGTTGAGTAAAGATCTGTATGTGCAGGAAAGTAACAAAAGGGAAAAATGCAGGTCTGCAAGTGATTAATAAGGTCCTAATTTACTTTCTCATGGTTTTGTTTATTTGTTTTATTTTCTTGAAAAAGGAAATTCTCATCATGTATGGGAAGGAAACTAAATATTGTATTTCTCTGTGTGCTTTGGAGAGTTGTGGGATTTGCATATTGAAGGTCATTTCTCCCTGATATCATGAGATTGTGCTGAAATTGCTGTATTGGGACATGCAGAAATGTGAGGCAATCAAAAATGTGAAAACCATCCCAAGCCCAGTGACTTGTGGGAGTCTAGTGTGTGCTTAGGGGAACTTTAGGGGTTAGGCTTTGTCGCTTTATCACAGCCTTCTCCAGAAACATCACCACTGGTATTTTAGTTGACTCCTTTCATCCCCATAAGTAGTCAGTGAGTTTCACGTTACATTGGGTTAAGAGTTTTTTCCATTAAAATTACTTTAATTGTGATAAAATACATGAAACATAAAATTTACCATCTTAATAATTTTAACTGTACACTTCAGTGGCATTAAGAACATTCACAGTGTTATACAACTATTACCACCATCCATCTCTAGAACTTTTATGGTCTTTGCAAAATTGAAACTCTGTACATTAATTAAACAACTCCCCATTCCCAACTCCCCTTAACCCCTGGCAACCACCATTCTACTTTCTGTTTCTATATGTGTGCTACTCTAACTACCTCATGTAAGTGGAATTATATAGTAGTTGTCCTTTTGTGTCTGACTTATTTTATTTAACCTCATGTCCTCAAGGTTCATCCATATTGTAGCATGTATCAGAATTTTATTCCTTTTTAAGGCTGAATAATAGTCCATTGTACATATATACCACATTTTGCTTATTCATTTATCTGTCAAGGTACATTTAGGTGGCTTCTGTCTTTTGACTATTGTGATTAAGGCTGCCGTGAACATGGGTTGGGATAATGATTTCTCTCCTTTTATTTTTTTGTTTTAGAGAGAGAGAGTGAGTGTGAGTGAGGGAGAGGAAGAGGGAGAGAGAGAGTCTTAAGCAGGCTCCACATTCAGCACAGAGACCAATGTGAGGCTCAATTCCATGACTCTGGGATCATAACCAGAGCCAAAATCAAGAGTTGACGCTCAACCAACTAAGCCACCCAGTCACCCCAAGGGCTACTGATTCCTTAACATTTGTTTTTATGTGAGTATAGTTGACACACAATGATACCTTAGTTTCAGGTGTACAATATAGTGATTCAACTTTTCTGAATATTATGCTCACAAGTATAGCTATCATCTGTCACCATGCAACACTATTACAATACCATTGACTATATTCCCTATGCTGTGCCTTTTATTCCCATGCCTTATTCATTCTATAACTGGAAGCCTGTATCTCCCACTCCCCCTTCACCCATTTTCCGACCCTGCCTTCCTTCTGGGAACGATCATGGACTAATAAGTTCTACACAACACTGTGCTAAGCTCTACAGAGAGGAAACACAGAGGCAGCTCTCTAGGAGTTTCTGTTTTAAAGTAACATCAGGGTGCCTGGGTGGCTCTGTTGGTTGAGCGTCTGACTCTTGATTTCAGATCGGGTCCTGATCACATGGTTCCTGGGATTTAGCCCCACATCAGGCTCTGTGCTGACAGTGAGGAGCCTTCTTAAGAGTCTCTCTCTCTCTCCCTCTCTCTCTGCTCCACTCACATGTGTGTACTCTCTCTCTCTCAACATATTATATATAAATATATATAATAAATAAATATATACATATATAAACATTAAAAAATAAAAAAGAATTACTTTAAAAAATAAAATTAAGTAAATAAAGTAACATCACATTTAGCCAGCAAATATAAAACCCAACTCTTTTTTTTTATTTTTTTTTATTTCTTTATACTTTATAGTTTATTGTCAGGTTGGTTTCCATATAACACCCAGTGCTCTTCCCCACAAGTGACCTCCACCAAGACCATCACCCCCCATTACCTTTCCCTCTTCACCTTCCCCCTTCAGTTTGTTTTCAGTATTCAAGAGTCTCTCGTGTTTTGTCTCCCTCCCTCTCCCCAACTCTTTTTCCTCCTTCCCCTCCCCATGGTCCTCTGTTAGGTTTCTCCTGTTAGACCTATGAGTGCAAACATATGGTATCTGTCCTTCTCTGCCTGACTTATTTCGCTTAGCATGACACCCTCGAGGTCCATCCACGTTGCTACGAATGGCCAGATTTCATTCTTTCTCATTGCCATGTAGTATTCCATTGTATAGATAAACCACATCTTCTTGATCCATTCATCATTTGATGGACATTTAGGCTCTTTCCATGATTTGGCTATTGTTGAAAGTGCCGCTACGAACATTGGGGTACATGTGCCCCTATGCATCAGCACTCCTCTATCCCTTGAAAACCCAACTCTTAATCTCTTTATTTATTTGACATTTATTGAGAGTTTACTATGTACTCTTACGTACTAAAGAATTTAGCATGGTCCAAAGAGAAGTTCTGGCCCCTGCCTTTGACTTCTGGGAGGCAGTCTCTGAGCCTTTGGAAAGTTATGCCTCATAGAAGAGTCTTTGTTTGCTTGAGGCCTTTGGGTCATACTGGATGTCTAACAATGTATTCAGTCTAATAACGTATTTATGGTGGGAGCCACTTACATTCATATAAGTTTTAGGATGGGGCTGGCCAGGTCAGTAAGATCAACAGTGTGGCTTAGTGTCAAGAAGGGAGGGAAATCCTAGGGACTTTATACTCTAATTTTATACTTGTCCTAACTTCTTATACCTAGGAGTTGTGTTAGGTACTGAGTGTGTGCTACTAAATACAATGCAATTCCTCAAAGCAAGGGAAGAGAGAGGGAAGATTTCCAAGTGCTGAGAATAGAACGTTGGAAGTACTGAGGCATGAAATAGCACGGTGCATTTCAGAAATGGCAAGGAGTTTGGCATAGCTGGTCTTTGCTTTCTCATATTTTTCTGTCTCAGTGAATGACATATCCATCCATCCAGCTAGTCATACCAGAAATCTAGAAGTTATCCTTGACTTCACTTTAGTTATTTTAACTTCATGAAATATACCATTAATTTTTCCTTCTATACTTTTCAAATATCTACTCCCCATCTTCTCCTCCATTACTACTACCACCACCCTGGTTTATGATACCATCAGGCTCCACCTGCAGTAGCCATCGAACTAGTGAACAAGACCCACCTTGTCTCTGACTATCCATTCTCCACACTGTAGCCAGAGTGGTCTTCTGGAAGTATAAATTTGATGATGATGTTACTCATTCCTCCCCCACAAACTTTTAATATCTTTTATAGTTTCTCTTTGTCATTAGGGAAAGACAAAATCTTTGGTTTGGTTTCAAGGTCCTGTGGGGTCTGACCCCCAATTTCCCTCTCTAGCACCTTCCCACATCACACTCACCTCACCTTACCTCACTCAGGAAGCTGATAGAAAGAAGAGATTTGTAGGCATAATATCCATAAAAAAGAGAGAAAGGAAGTTACCCAGGCCAAGCAGTGATTCCCTGATTAGAAGTCAGATAAGTTAAGGAAGGGAGATGAGTGCAGGGATGTAAAGAAAAGGACAAGTACAGAGGGTCCCAAAGTCAGCAAAGGGCTATCAAAGCAAATGCCCCTCTTATTAGATGAGCTTTTCATTATCAGTCATTGAGAAGATCTTCAGTAAACAAACAACAACAACTATCTAGCTGGTTGTAAGATCATAGATCCCCTCCAAAGTACCAACCAAGATGGAAAAATACATGGTAGGGAAACTCTGCACTTACAAAATTTGTTGCCTAGCTCTAGCCATTTAGTGAACTTGACCATCAAGTAACCCAGCTGGTGCTGCTCTCAGCCAGCTTCATACTGGACACAATTGCCTTTCAGTATTTCAATTATGAGGCTATTTGATTGATGGCTAGGATAACTGGCCATTCATCAATTTTTCATTGAACTGGACCATTGAACTCTTTGAGTGTTTCCCCATGTGAGGTCATGTTTTAACATAAACCATATATCATATCTTGGCAGCAAGGCATGACCAAGCTTGAGCACCTGGCTGGCACAAAGATAGGTTTTAGTGACTGACTTTGGTTATGTTGGGCAAAAGGGTAAATGTAAATAAATCTCGTCTAGGGAGACTGTATGCAGAGTACAGTTTTTTTTTTTAGTTTAAATGCAGGGTATTTACTGATATATAACTTTAGGTAGCTTTTTAATATCCCCAAGATTCAATAGCTGAAAAATGGAAGTAATAAACTCTACTTCAAAGAATAATTGTGGGAAGAAACAAAACAATGAACAAAGGGAAAAAAAGACAGAGCAATGGAAACCAAAAACCAGACTTTTAACTATAAAGGACAAACTGATGGTTAATAGAGGGGAAGGTGGGTGGGGGAATGGGTGAAGTAGGTGGTGGGGATTAAGCAGTGCACTTCTCATTATAAACACTGAGCAATATGTAAAATTGTTGAATCACTATTTGCATGCTTGAAACTGATATAACACTGTAAGTTAACTATATTGGAATTAAGATTTTAAAAATGTAATAAAATCAAAAAATAAAGAAAAATTAAAAATAAAAATGAGAAATTGAGGTATAAAAATAAAATAATTTGGGCATAAATTAGATAATATTTTTGTACCATTTTCAGTACAGTGTTTGACACACAGAGTTCTGGAGAAGGCACACTCTGCTTTCTGTATTCATCTTCCTAATATGGCTTCCTCTTTTGCCTCCGACATTTTTCTTCCCTTTAAACATTTATGCCTTTGTCTGATACCTAGTTGTTCACAGTTCCTAAATTCAGCCTTCTATCCAGGCTTCTTATCCTTCAAACGCCCCAAACCAAAATAACTTCTTGCTTGTCACTACTCATCAAAGTTCCTATTCCTGAAATTCTGACCTCAGCCAGATGTTAAGAGAAAGCACTTTGATTGGTTGGTTAAAGAAGTCCTTTATAAAGTGTAAATAGCTTATAAGCATTAATACATTAATTAGTACATATCATTAATACATGTTATCTGGTTCAACCATATCTTGTGGTATGTGTGTGTGTAGGAATTTCCCCATTGCTTGTGTCCAACCTGAGGCTGTAGAGCATAGTGATTAGGAGAGCAGACTCTGGAATTAGCCTGCTAATGAATCACATTCAGACTCAGTCTCATATTAGCTATGTGACTTTATGCATGTTACTTCAACCTCTTCAACCTATATAGGTCTAATAAAATTGTGAGGTGAATTGAGATGATTCACACAATACACTTTCAAGAGTGCCTGGTGCACGGTAAGCTGCTCAGTAAATGTTAGCTATCATAGTAGTTGATCATCCCCACTCCCACATCCCCATCATGCCACCTCTGCTTTGAATCTCAGAGAAGGTAGGACTCACTTGGATGCCTCTTTCTCAAAAGTCTCCTAGTAATAAGAAGAGCATTTCCTTTTGTTTTGTCCATGACCAGAGAGCAAAATTCCAGGAACTCAGCATCTAAGCAGAATGTAATTTCGAGATTTGTGCTATGGACTTAATTGTTCCCCAATTCATATATCAAAGCACTAACCTCCAATGTGATGGGATTTGGACATGGGGGCTTTGGGTTTAGTTTTAGATGAGGTCATGAGAGTGGAGTCCTCTTATAAGTGCCCTTATAAGAAGAGAAACCATAGAGTACATTATCTCTTTCTGGCATGTGAGGACATGACAAGAAGGTGCCATCTGCAACCAGGAGGAGGGCCCTCACCTGGAACCAGCTATGCTGGCACCTTGATCTCAGACTTCCAGCCTCCAGAACTGTAAGAAAATAAACATCTGTTGTGGAAGCCCCCGGTCTATGGTATGTTGTTACAGCAGCTCAAGCAGAACTAATACAGTTTGAGTGATAAGATGATCTTATAACCATCCAAGTATAAAATGTCAGAACCTTTCAAAGACCTGGTAAAAACTTCCTAATAAAACTAAAACTTTATTCATTGACATGTGATCTTGTTCACTATGTTCATTATTGTCACAGTCTAAAACCCCAGCCAGATGTCTTTTAGATGAATCACAAAATTATTTCCTGAGCTGGATAAGAACTTAGGAGCCATTGATTTACCTTCTCATGTGGCAGATGAAGTCACTGAGACCTAGAGTGGTTAAAAGCTTTAGCAGAAGCCACACAGCTGGAGTCAAGTTCTCTCCCTCTGAAACCAGTGTCCTCTCTACACAAGGCCTTGGTGTGCATCATCAGTCACAGGGAAGCCCTGGTGAGACTATAGAGATGAATGAGTTCACACCGGATCTCCTACAGAGTGCAAAGATTTCCTTTCCTGCTCTTCTTCTGAGGTGTTAACCTTTTATTTGCACTCCAACTCAGAGATGCAAAGAAATCATGACTTGTTTTCTGTAATGGGTCTAAACTTCCTCCTGAGCCCCATCCCACCCCCTCAGTGTGGGAGATGGGGGTACAGGGAGTGGTGGGTTTGAGACAGTGGGTAGTGACACCTATGTGTACCATCAAACAGTATCACTGTCTCTTCTACTTAGTCTCTTTTAGATCATTTGGCTTACTTGGGTTTGGCCTTTCAGGTTTCTTCCCATTCTTGCTGCTCCTTCTCAAAATGGAGCACACGTTGATTCTGTGTATGCAAGTTTGTATGCTGTTCTGAATTGCTAATCTGGTCCTTGACTGGTGTCTGCTGAGTTGCACCTGGACCTGCATCACCTTTGGATGCAAGATCGGGTAATTTGGTCCTATCCCAGGGCTCCACTAATCTGCCAATTGTTTTTGTGGCCCCTGTACCTTCCCTAAAGCACGTGGGAGCTTTGGATCCTCTAGACCAAGGATGGGCATCCTATGGCCCTCTGGCCAAAGCTTATTTTTGTAAATAAAATTTTATTGAAACATGACCATGCTCATTCATTTACACATAGACTGTGGCTGCTTTCATACCAGTTTTGAGTAGTTGTGAAGAAGACTGTGTGATTCACAATGCCAAAAAATATTACTGTCTGGCTCTTCAGAGAAAAAGTTTGTTGATCACTTGTCTAGACAGTGCTGTCCAATAGGACTTTCAGCAATGTTGAATATGTTTTTTATCTGTGCTTTTCAATGCAATGGCCAACAGCTACATATAGTTATTGAGCACTTGAAATGTGGCTAGTACAACCAAGGAACCATATTTAAATTTGATTTAATTTTGATAACTTGAAATTTTAGTTTAAACAACTCTAGTGTCTAGTGGTTTCTTTTTCATGGCTGGATAATATTCTGTTGTATATAGATACACCATGTCTTTTTTTTTTTTTTTTAATATTAGAGAGAGAGTGTGAGTGGGGGAGAGGAGCAGACAGAAAGAGAGATAGAATCTCAGGCAGGCTCCATGCTCAGCACAGAGCCTGTCATGGGGCTCAATCCCATGACCCTGGGATCATGATCTGAGCTGAAATCAAGAGTCAGATGCTCAGCTGACTGAGCCACCCAGCCACCCCTATACTATATCTTCTTTACCTGTTCATCTACTGATGGATACTTGGGCTGCTTCCATAATTTGCCTATTGTAAATAATACTGCTATAAACATAGGAGTACATATATCTCTTTGAATAAGTGTTTTTGTATTTTGGAGGTAAATACCCAGTAGTGTGATTACTGAATCATAGGAGAGTTCTATTTTTCACTTTTTGAGAAACCTCCATATTATTTTCCACAGTGGGTGCACCAGTTTACATTCCCACCAATAGTGCTCAAGAGTTCCTTTTTTTCTACATCATTGCAGCACTTGTGTTTTCTTTTTATTTTAGCCATTCTGAGATCTCTCATTGTGGTTTTGATTTGCATTTCCCTGATGCTGAGTGATGTTGAGTATCTTTTCATGTTTCTGTTGTCCATCTGTCTGTCTTTGGAAAAATGTCTGTCCATATCTTCTGCCCATTTTTAAATTGGATTATTTATTTTTTTGGTATTGAGTTGTACAAGTGCTTTATGTATTTTGGATACTAACCCTTTATTGGATATATAATTTGCAAATATCTTCTCCCGTTCAGTAGGTTCTCTTTTAGTTTTGTTGTTTCCTTTACTGAGAAGATGCTTTTTATTTTATTTTATTATTTTTAAAAGCTTTTTTATGTTTTTTATTTATTTTTGAGAGACAGAGAGAGACAGCGCAAGCAGGGGAGGGTCAGAGAGAGGGAGATGCAGAATCCGAAGACAGTCTTCAGTCTCTGAGCTAGCTGTCAGTACAGAGCCTGACGCGGGGCTCAAATCCAGGAACGGTGAGATCATGACCTGAGCCAAAGTCAGATGCTTAACCGACTGAGCCACCCAGGTGCCCCAGATGCTTTTTATTTTAATGTAGACCCAATAGTTTATTTTTGCTTTTGTTTCCCTTGCCTCAGGAGACATAAGTAGAAAAATGTTGTTATGGACAATGTCAGAGAAATTACTGCCTGTGCTCTCTTCTACGATTTTTATGGTTTCAGGTCTCACATTATGTCTTTCAATCCATTTTGAGCTTATTTTTGTGTATGGTGTAAGAAGGTGGTCTAGTTTCATTCTTTTACACATAGCTATTCAGTTTCCCCAACACAATTTATTGAAGAGACTCTCTTCTTCCCATTGTATAGTCTTTCCTTGTCCGAGATTAACTGACCATATAATCAGGGCTTTACATCTGGGTTCTTTATTCTGTCCCATTGATCTGTGTGTCTATTTTGTGCCTTGACTATTTTCGAATGAATAAAAACATGGGATTATACCTCATAGCTTGATGTTTTAAAATGAACAAAATTCCTTCCCTACTAGGGGTGAAGATATAAAAGGCCAAAGGAGATAAAGGCTATAGATATCTTTCCTTACTGGTGGAACAAAAAATTATAAAAGAACATGGAATCCCACTCACATCATGGATTAAAAAAAACAAAGCTTTAACAAGTTAAATGATGACCATTGCTGGCAGAGATGTATAAATCCACATGCTCTTCTTCTGACATTCTAATTTTTCACCCATTCTTTACTTGACTATAAATACTACAACCCAGACCAATTTCTGAAATTTGTATATTTGCCTAAAATTTCAATATTTATGACTTCTGGAGGTGTCTTTCATTTTATAATAAAATAATTATGTCGTGGAGATTACTTAAATTTTTATTTGGAATTTACAAGCAGGTTTTCTGAATTATGTTTCATCTAGCATCTTCAAGCTGCAATTGAAGCTAAATTAGGCTTCTTTCTTAGAAAATAAAAGGGTTTTGGAAAATAAATTTCTGAAGATTTGTTTTAAATGAAATAATCCATATAAAAGCATATCATCAACCATGAAGTATTCTGCATTAGTAAAGCATTGCTACTATGATCATCATCAGCAATCCCAGAAAAACTTTGTAATACAGTTTTCTTTCTCACCTTGCCAAGAGTGTGAAATTATTTAAGACTTGGAAATCGCCTAACACTTAGTTACTTAATGAAAATAGCATAGATTTCCCATTCTGGTAAAGTGATAAGAATGTGCATAACCTCATCAGATGGAGAGTGATAGCTTTGAAAACACAGGAAAAAGGAGAAAGGGGGATCGATAGAATTGTTTTTGTAGTAGTAAATATAGATTGTGAAGTGCTGATTTGGTTGTCAGAGATTGTGAATGAGATTTTACATGAGGGCACACTTAATATCAGGGTAGTTCACCCAAAGAAAAACAAGTCTTGATAAGCTTGTTTTCTTGCCATAGTGTGTTACCTGAACACATTTCTTCCAACAATCTCCTGATTCTATGTAAATGAGCAAAGTCTATGCAATTCAAACAGCCCAAATCTAGTTTAAGTGTTGAGACAAATCAACATTTAAGATAGATTTAGTTATTACTTACACTCTGCCTTCTGTTTGAATATGACAGAGATGAAATCAGGGGAAAGAGTAGCTAGTGTAAGCAGGTTGTTTCATTTCTCTAAGCCTTGGTTTTCTCATCTGTAAGATGAAGCAGATAGATGGTCCAAGATCACAGATGATTCCAGAGATCTGGCATGTATTTGTGTGAAGTCTGCCTGCTGTGGCTAAGATACTGGGAGTTACTGAGAAATTGGTTAACCAGAAGGCCTTTCTTAAAGCACTCAGATTCAAAAATTTTAAGTTCTTTCCTGTCCTAGTTTTGTGAGCAGGCCTCTGGCTGGCTGCCTCTGGAGTGAATGATTGCTAAGGTATAAGAAGTCATGTTCCATGAACCCATATCTTTTCTTTTATGAAACTGCTTTTGACATCCACCTGTGCAAGTTATTACTGCATCTCGGGTTGTAATGTGCCCTTTTTGCTTGCTCTATGAAAACTAAGATGGGCCCTTTAGATAATTCTCTTATGTCAGGAGGCAAAAAGTTAAGCCTTGTTGGTGGTTGGTGCTGGAGAAAGATGGCAGGAGAAAGAAGTTTACTTCCTGATTCCAGTGAGCTCTTTTGGTGGACTCCCTTGGGGCGGGCAGCTTCTCCAGGGTCCAGCTTCTGCAGGTGAGCAGCTTCTCCAACACCTGGCTCTTGCAGCATGGGAGACTCTTTAAGCACTTGACTCCTGCATTGCACGCAGCTACTCTAGTGCTACTGCAGTGCCATGACTTCTTCAGTCGCCCACTTTTTTGCATTGGGAATGATTTATCAAGCATCTGGATTCAGCAACCATGGCAATTTCTCCAATGTCCAGTTCCAGTGTGAAGCTTCTCCAGAACCCAGCTTCTGCTGTGTGGATGACTTCTTAAGCGTCTGTCTACTCTAGCGCATAGAACGTCTCCAGTGCCTGCTTCCACAGTACATCGTGGCCAAGGGGCTTTCCCTGGAAACCTTTGTGCACTTTTATAGCAGGTGAAAAAACACCTCCCTGTAATCAGCTTTTCATGACACCCTAGAGGGAGGATTTCTAGGAGGTTCCACTGGTTTGGCACCATGGTGACCTTCTGGAAATCTGCGAGCCACAGTCATGACCTCCAACAAGATCTGGATCTTAGCCTTAGGTGGAATGGTTCTTTCTTGGGTGCTCTATCTCAGCCCTAAGGGTAGCACCTGATCCTTAGAGCTGCTATTTCTATATTTGTTTGAGTTCTCTTCATTTCTTACTAGCTAATCCCTTGTTTTTCTGATCTATTCTTAGAGTCAGCCATTGTTCATATGAAATTGTCCCTTGTTTAAAATACTGTGTGGTTTCTGTCTCATGAAAGGACCCAAAATGAACTACCCTGGAGGTCTCAGTAGCTCTCCCATTTATGTTGCTGTAATTCAAGTAGGGCATCCCTACCCATTCCAGGTAAGACATCTCTACTTATCTCTACTGATAAATTAAACATGTCTAACAACAAAAGCTTAAGTCTCTTGCCATGAGTGAAGACACCAACCTCATTTAATAGATAAGATCTCTGAGAACAAGAAAAGTTAAAGTTTCCTTATGATCATGAAGCCAGTTAATTATGGAGCTGAGACCAGAACCCCAGTAGCCTGACTCACAATCTGGTGCTTCTTCCTCTCTGCCACAGTGACATTAGTCACCAAAAACATTAATTAAACAACTATTTGCCTATGGCCCTATACATTTAAATTAAAATTTTAAAAACTGACCCAAGATATGTTTCTTAGGTAGAAGGGGTTGGAGGAAGAGTGTGGAATTTAGGGTCAGAGACACACGAGTTATTCACCACTTAGGGAAGTAGGGCAAGTGGATGAACATTGTTGTAAAAAGAAAACATCTACATTATAGGTTTGTTGAGAAGAGGAAACAAGATCACGTACACGAAGCACTTGTCATCATCAGACACATTTAGGGAAACCAGAAAACTGAAAAAGCACTTAAATCAGGCTGAATCCATTTCATTTCACACATTTCATTTCATTTCACAATTATTTTTCCCACTTGCACATTTCTCTGATGTATATTTTATTTTTTTAAGATTATTAAAGGGCATGATTTTACTTATACAACACAGTTATATGATTTTACACGAAGATACAGGTAGAGATATTAAACATATCTTCAAGAAAGAGGGCACTTTTTGGTACAGGTATATGTTACAAAGCTTCATTCTCCACCTTATCTCCCATATTTATTGAGGTAAAATTGACAAATGAAAATATATATTCATGGTGTACAACTTGATGTTCTGATATACATATACATTGTGAAAAATCACTATAATCAAACTAATTAACGTATTTATTGCCTCACAGAATCATTTCTTTCTTTTGTTCTCTCTTTTTTGGTGTGTGGTGAAAACACTTAAGATTTACCCTCTTAGCAAATTTCAAGTATACAATATAGTATTGTTAACTATAATGATATTGCTGTTCATTTGATCTTCAGAACTTATTCATCTACCATAATTAAGACTATGTACACCCCTTGGGCACCTGTATGGCTCAGTAGGTTAAGCATCAGACTCTTGATTTAAGCTCAGGTCACAATCTCACAGTTTCATGAGTTTGAGCCCTGCATCGGTCTCTGTGCTGGTAGTGCAAAGCCTGCTTGGGATTCTCTCTCTCTCTCTGCCACTTCCCCACTAGTGCTGTCTCTGTATCTCTCAAATAAATAAGTAAACGTAAAAAAAAAAAAAGACTTCGTACCCCTTGACCAACATCTCCCCATTTCTCTCTCTCCCCACCCCCTGGCAACCACCATTCTGCTCTCTGCATCTATGAGTCTGACTACCTGAGATTCCACAGATAAAGTGAAATCCTGTAACATTTGTCTTTCTGTGCCTGGCTCACTTAGCATAATGTCTTTCCAGTTCATCCATATTGACACAAGTGGAAGGATTTATTTCATTTTTAAGAGTTAGTAATATTCCAGTATATATATTTACCACATTTTTGTCATGCATTGATCTGTTGATAGACACTTAAGTTGTTTCCATATCTTGGCTATTGTGAATAATGCTGACATGAACACGGGTGTGCAGAGATCTCTTCTAGGTCCTGAATTTATTTCCTTTGGATATATACCCAGAATCCCATGTATATTTTAAGAAAAATAGTTTTTGAAAAGCTTTTCCAATTTTTTCCCCTTTACGTGCGACTATTTCTGCCCTCAAATGATGAGTGTGTACCTAGCAAAGAAAGGTTGAGTGAGTTAGAATGAGTCACAGTCATTGAGAGAGGGGCAAGCTCTATGCCGCCTGATTCATTACTCTGCACACAGAGGCAGGGTATGTTAAGTGTAAAGTTAACTGCATCCAGAGAAATGTAGCACAGGAATCACTCTCCTGGCTGTCAGGCACTATGTGCACAGAGACATCTGGGCCCTTCAGTGTCGTTGCCATCTGTGTTTGAAGTCTGCTTCTCCAGGGCAGAGTCCTACTTAGGGACAGTACTGCCACATAAACATGCCTGGCCTTGGCCCCGTGGCTCTCCTGGAATCCCCCTTTGGAGTATTTTTATTTGACCAAGAGATTCTGATTCCGTGAACCACACACCATTTCACACTTCTCTATTTGCACGTTCCATGATTTATTGTTTTTTGTGAGAGACAGAGAGTGCACATGCACACAAGCAGGGGAGGGACAGAGGGAGAGGGCGAGAGAGAGAGAATCTAAAGCAGGAGCCTGATGCAGGACTCCATCTCATAACTGAGTGAGCCAAAATCAAGAATCTGACACTTAACCAACTGAGCCCTCCAGGCACCCCTTCCACGATTTTTTAAAAAAGGGTATGTTAAGATAATAAGATAATAATGGTATTAAGGTAGTAATTGTCATCCCTTATAATGGGTTTATTTTAAACCAGGTATTTAATACATATTTTCTCATTGTATCTTCCCAACACTCCTGTATGGAAATTACTATTATTTCCACTTTACAGGAAATAAGCAAACAAACTAAAGTTTGAAAAGATGATGAGCTTGCCCAACAATACATGGATCCATTTGGCATAAAAAGAATTATCTTTTCAGTATACCATATTGCCTTGGTAGGTGTAATTTGTTAGTCTACCATTATGACACAAAATAGCATTCATATACAGTGATAGAATTGTGCTTACTTTTTCCTTCTGCTTCCAGAGCTAAGAATATGGCTTTTCTCTGAATACAATGACTCTCCATTTATCCTCACACTGATTATACTAAAGGACAATGCATCATTTGGAATGTTGTTGGTCCATTTTTATAAATCTTGGTGTTCTCTCTTCAAGCTTATTAAAGCCATAGTTCTCTTTCCTAGCTAGTTCAACTCAAGTCAAACCTTGCCAAACTTTGCAAATGCCTTTTTTTCCTGCTTTGAAAAAGAATTGTGACACTTTTACCAAAATCCCAACCTCTGCATTTTGTTTCCAAGACTATGTCCTCATTAGTGTGTGAATGAAGGGATTCAGGCAAAGAACTAGGGGATTCCAATCAGGGTGGGACATCTCTTTGGTCCTACTGGCCTGCCCCTTCCCTCACCCTAAGAATGGAGAAAGAGCCAGGCTCTGACAAAAAGAGAGGGAAGATGTCCAGTAGTATGGGTTATTTGTTAGGAAGCCACATGTTGTAACATTTTAAAAGTATTCATTTAAAGGCATGTATTTTAAATTTTTTCAAGTAAAATTAGTGATAAAAATAGTGAGCCATGCCTGTGTCTATTCTAAATGTTGATTTGCAGTGTCGTTACACCTCAAATGAATTACAGACATAAGAATCAAGCATTACCAGGAAAATAAAGGAATAGATACATTCCCATGAAGTAAATCATAGAATATAGCAGAATTGTGTGAAATGCTGACATTGGGAAAAAAAGAACATAAGTCCAAAAACTGCTTATGTCAATTCTTTAGTGCTTAACAGAGATAGAGGCTATATTTAGCGCTTAACAAAAATCAAGCCTATTTTAAGAAAACTTGTGGCCCTGAATGAACTAATTTCTCTGTACTGTTGTTTCTGCTACATTTTCCTTTTGCCTGAGGACCAAGTCAGTTTTAAAAATCTCTAATTTTTACAGTAGCATCTTTGCTTATGAAACAAAGCATGTGTAAGCAACATGACCATGTCTCTTAAAGTAAAAGAGAGGAATATTGTATATTTATTGTATAAATGTTAATGGGTGAACTTTTAAAAATGAAAGTGCTAACCCTAACTTTCAGAAATGAAGACCATCAGCTGATGCTATCATGACGCAGTGAGGATCAGTTTGGAAGAGGCCCGTCTACCAAGGTGCAGGGGTTTTGCAGGATGCACATACATGGTCTTGACCTGCCAGAGGTGGGATTTGGACCTGAAACCTCCGCATTAAGCTGGGACCCTGGAAATTCTGTACCTTCAGTAAAAGAGAATTAAATATTCCAATGACCAGCCCTGAAATGCAAAGGAGTTTTGTTTTTTGTCAGCAAATGTGGATAGAAACCCAATTTCTAGTGAGAAACTGAAACGAAGTATGATACGTGGTTGTAAAATAACAATTTATGTTAGCTACATGGTACTGAAATCCTCAGATAGGAAATTTATATAAACGTGGTCCTAGACTGGGGATACCTACCCTTAGCGTTCCTGGCAGCAGCAAATACAAAACCACTGCCTAAGGACACTTTCATAAATCAATATATATTGGACACTCATAGAAAATGGGTTCAAAAAAGAAAAATTGTAAATAAAACCAGGAAATAATCCCTTATGAGAGATATCAACAGACACAACAAACAGGAAGATTAGCACCCCTGAGAACCTGATAGAATTAAAGTCTGAAAGAAGCTATAAAATAGTCCTGTTTAAAATGATCAAGTAGTTAGATGCTGGCGAGGATGTGGAGAAATGGGCACCCTCCTACACTGTTGGTGGGAATGTAAACTGGTGCAGCCACTCTGGAAAACTGTGGAGGTTCCTCAAAAAATTAACAATAGAACTCCCCTATGACCCAGCAATAGCACTGCTAGGAATTTACCCAAGGGATACAGGAGTGCTGATGCGTAGGGGCACATGCACCCCAATGTTCATAAGCAGCACGTTCAACAATAGCCAAATCATGGAAAGGGCCTAAATGTCCATCAACTGACAAATGGATCAGAAGATGTGGTTTATATATACAATGGAATACTACATGGCAATGAGAAAGAATGAAATCTGGCTATGCGTAGCAACGTGGATGGAACTCTAGGGTGTTATGCTAAGTGAGATAAGTCAGGCAGAGAGGGACAGATACCATATATTTTCACTCATATGTGGAACAAGAGAAACTTAACAGAGGACCCTGGGGGAGGAGAAGGGGAAAAAATAGTTAAGGAGAGGAAGGGAAGCAAACCATAAGAGACTCTTAAATACTGAGAACAAACTGAGCATTGATGGGGGGTGGGAGAGAGGGCAAAATGGGTGATGGACATGGAGGAGGGCACTTGTTGGAATGAGCACTCGATGTTATATGGAAACCAATTTGACAAAAAATTATATTTAAAAAAATAAAATAAATACCAATTCATTACAAAAATAAATGAATAAATAAATGAAATTTATTTCTAACTTAAAAAAATAAATAAAATGATCAAGTACACAAAAGGTGGAATAGAAATATATAGAAACAGCAGGGCATAATTTTAAAAGAATAGGCAAATTTGAAAAAAAATTGCAATGGAAGTATCTATAAATGAAGAAAACATTCATTGAAAGAGAGATCTCAGAGGATAGTAGTTATCTGTTGGTACAATCACGCTATGGCCTAGGACTTGAGTGATGTACAACAAGTATTTCTGGCTCATGTGCCCAGGGTCAGCTGGGGCTAGGTAGGTGGCCCTGCTGTCCTTGGCTGGGTTTGCTTACCTTTGAGGCATCAGCTGGCTGTTGGCTGATCTACTCTAGCCTCAGCTGAAGTTTCTGGGGTGACTGGCTCTGATTTACATGCTTCTCACCCTCCACCAGACTAGCCTGGGCATGGTCTTAGGACAATGACAGAGGTTCAAGGCCAGGAATAACTGACACACTGGCTCATTTTCTTGATCAAAATAGTGGCATGGCCGATGCCAGCAAGGGGCACAGCAGGTCACTCCATCTGTGGTGAGAGGGTGCTGTACCACACAGTCATATGGGAGAGGGTAAGGGTACAGGAGACATGAGGAATTGAGGCTGTTGCTACAGTAGATGCCCATTGAATGAGAAAGCTGGTTTCAACACACCTAATGAGAGAACAAGTGAAGAAGAAAGACCTGAGAATTTTTCTCAGTTTGTAGCAGAGAAGCAAAGAGACAGAATACATGAACAAGTGAAGACATTCAGAGGACAGACTGAGATGGCCCAACACATATCTAATAGGAGGGCCAGAGAAGACTGGGTATTCAAGGAAGAAATAGTGAGGATTTTCCAGAATTTGTAACAGATACACTTTCTCATAATCTGGAAGCACAGTGAGTCCTGAGAAGAAGTTTATTTTTTTTAAGTGACATCTAAACATGCCTTAGAAAACCTGAGAATATAAAGAAAAGAATTAAAAGACACAAGGAATGGGGCACCTGGGTGGATCAGTTGGTTAAACGTCTGCCTCTTGATTTTGGCTCAGGTCATGATCTCGTGGGTTCGGGAGATTGAACCCCACATAGGGCTCTGCGCTGAGCGTGGAGTCTGCTTAATATTCTCTCTCTCTCTCTCCTCTCTCTCTGCCCCTCTCTACTCATGCTTGTGTGCTCTCTCAGTCTCTCTCAAAACAAAAATAAAAGTCACGAAGGAGAATAGACAGGTAACTTACTAAGTTATAACAAGTAAAGGAAAGTATAATTTTCGTCAGCAGCAACAGGTACCAAAAGACAATGAACTAATACCTTATGAGTGCTGAGGGAAACTATCCATCCAGAATTTTGTACTGTACTAAATAGTCACTAAAAAACAAGGGCAAAAATAGACATTTTTTCAGACAAAATCCTTGCTGAAGAATTATATGATGTGCTTTAGAAAGAAAGAAATCAAGCTCAGAAGGAAGGACTAGAAATGAGAAGCAACAGGAATATCATCAGCAGACATGGATAATTTAAAATATTATTAACTGTAAATAAAACAGTAACCATAATAATGACTAACAAGGTGGGGAGGCATGAAAATAGGATTGATAGGGGTGCCTGGGTGGCTCAGTTTGTTAAACTCCTGACTTCGGCTCAGGTCATGATCTCACGGCTCGCGAGTTCAAGCCCCACATTGGGCTCTGTGCTGACAGCTCAGAGCCTGGGGCCTACTTCGGATTCTGTGTCTCCCTTTCTCTCTGCCCCTCCCCTGCTTGTTCTCTCTCTCTCTCTCTTTCTCTCTCAAAAATAAAAAACATTAACAAATTTTTTTAATTAAGAAAATAGAATTGATTAAGTTAGGTAAAATAGGATTAAGTTCAGTAAATAGGATTGATTAACATGAAGTAGGAACTAGGATTAAAGAGTTCCAAGTCCTTGTACTATTCAGGAGAAGAGTAGATATGAACCATAAATTTTGTTATGTCAAGTATGCTTGTTAAAATCTAAGGATAACTATTAACAGAACAGGAATAGAAGATATAACTTTGAAAACAACACAGGGAAATGGAGTCTATAGAGAGCCTAATCATTCTATAGAAAGCAGGAAAGAGTGAAAAGAAGTGCGCTCTCTCTTCTCTCTCTCTCTCTCTCTCTCTCTCTCTCTCTCCACACACACACACACACACACACACAATCAGAAATATAAAATAAGATCGAAGAAATTAAGATATATCAGCAATCACAATATTTGTAAATGTATTAAACTCAGGATAGAAAATGCTTAACCTCAGAGCACCTGGGTGGCTCACTCCGTTAAGCCTCTGACTCCTGATTTTGGTTCAGGTCATGATCTCACAGTTTGTCAGTTCAAGCCCCACGTCAGGCTCTGTGCTGACAGTGCGAAGTCTACTGGGACGTTCTCTCTCTCCCTCTCTTTCTGCCTCCTCCCTGGCTCTCACTCTTTCTGTCTCAAAATAAATAAATAAACTTTAGGGAAAAAAAAAGAAAATGCTTAACCTCACTAATAATCAGGGAAATGTAAAATGAAGCAAAGAGATAACACTTTATGACCACCGCATTGGGAAAGAATTATAAAGCTATTAACACCTGATTTATTGTCAAGGATATGGGGAACACATCTTTGTATGTATATGCAAGTATAACTTGGTTAAACTACTTTGTAGGGCTGTGTAATAACAGCTGGTAAAATTGAATTCGTACAAACATATGACCAGATATTAGAGAAACTCTCATGTGCATACGCAAGCAGATATTCATAAGGATGTTCACAGAGAAAAATTGGAAGCAACCTAAAAATAAAAGTAAGTTGTAAAGAATATATATACATAGTACATATACTCACTTATATTCTCTCTACCCCCCTCCCTGGAAGTATATATTACTGCACGTGCATACACACACACACACACACACACACACTAGCAGGTTTAAGGTACAGATATACCTGTAATCTGCTTATATAGTTATAAGTACATACTTATAAGTAAAAGTTTTGAAATGCAACCTAGAAGTTTATCCACCAACCTCAGGAGGGCGGTTCCCTCCAGAAAGAAAACAAAAGTAATGTAGAACGTAAAGAAAGTGGAAATCATTTTAATGGATTCTTTTAAAATATTGTATTAAATATGGAAAAATATTAGCACTTAGTAAATCTGTGTGGCAATTGCACAGGCATGTGTTCTGGTTGCATGTTTTTGCATGTTTGAAATGTTTCATAATTAAAAATTCAGAGAATATTGACTAATATAAAATATTGAGAGAAATACCCACAATCATCACAGTAGAAAATGAAATGCAAAGCCAAGGTGTAGTGTTCAAAATAATCACTTTAGAAAAGTCATGACATTTCTGAGTAAGGTATTAATATAAATGTGAACATGATTCAAGCTTTTCTATGCTTTTAGAAAAAAGTTCATGTTTAACTCAATGTATTGCACTTAGTAGGTTAAGAGGGTGCTCAGAGAACACGCTGTTCTCTGTCACTCAGCTAAATCCAAAGTAGAATCAGTCCACTTTGAAATTTCATGACATTCTGGGCCTGGAATTCACCACCTCCATGGTGTATTAGCATTATTTTCCCATCTGAGCTTTCTTGAGCAGCAGCAGCAATAATCTAATTTTTTGTTAGTGGTTAGGACTGCACCTTCCTTGAGTTCCAAGGAAAATAGCACCCTCTCTCATTTCAGTGTGAGATCTGTCAAACTCACAGAGCTTCTTTCCAATGGAGAGTCTGATTTCCCAATGTACTTCACATTCAGGTGGGGCATTTTCTTTCTTTCTTTCTTTCTTTCTTTCTTTCTTTCTTTCTTTCTTTCTCTCTCTCTCTCTTTCTCTCTCTCTCCCTTTCTCTCTCTCTCCCTTTCTCCCTCTCCCTTTCTTTCTTTTTCTTTCTTTCTTTTTCCTTCCTTCTTTCTTTCTTTCTTTCTTTCTTTCTTTCTTTTTCTTTCTTTCTTTTTCTTTCTTTCTTTCTTTCTTTCTTTCTTTCTCTCTTTCTTTCTCTCTTTCTCTCTTTCTCTCTTTTTAAAATAAACTCTACACCCAACATGGGGCTTGAACTCATGACCCTGAGATCAAGAGTTGCATGCTCTGTGGAGTGAGCCAGGCAGACAACCCCCAGGTGGGACATTTTCATCTGATGCTGAGAAACAAACATGGGGCTTTAATCACGCGACACCTCAAATCTCCATAATGGGCAAACCGTAGGGAGTTAAGAACCACTCGGGCCAGTGCTTTTTAATTCTCTTTTCAGAAACCACTCAGGAGCAGACAGAACTGGCTATAGGCAGGGTATTAAATTGGACCAAACTTTTGGGGTAAAATCTTAAGGAAGTGGTAAGCCTGAGATGAATTAAAGTGGAAAGTAAAGTGTGTTTGAAGCACATTTTAAAGGTTATTTTAAATTTAGACAACGAGATGATTTTAAAATCAGCGTCAGTATTAGGCTATCATTTCAGTGGGGCTAATTTCTTCAGCAGCATCCACATAACACCCATCATGGCTTACAATTCACTCCTTTCCCATAACCAGTGACATCAACAATGCTTACCACCAGCAGGGCAAGATGCTGTAGAGAGATGCTCCTCACATCACAATCCTACCTCATCTTTAAGACACACATCACACTCCCTTCTCTTGTTGATGCCATTCTCCTTGGACTCTTGTCTTCTTTAAAGGACTCTAACAGGGGTGCCTGGGTGGCTTAGTCGATGAAGCATCTGACTCCTGATTTTGGCTCAGGTCATGATGTCATGATGGTTGAGATTGAGCCCCATGTCTCAATTCTCTCTCTCTCTCTCTCTCTCTCTCTCTCTCTCT